>JBBGZY010000415.1:1200000-1860000 GCA_037952925.1 Lithobates clamitans
TAACTTTAGTCATGATCTTGGCCTTTCTCACATTCGGGTTTGGGTAAGGTCCATGCTTCCCATCATAGTCAGCCCTCTTTAAGATGTCCACCATCTCTATAAAGGACATATTTGAGGCCTTAAATCTCTGGATCAGGATGTATGTGGCTCCAGGCTTTCGTCATTGCTGCTCTCCTCTGCATGCACTTGCTCTTTCTCCGCCATGTGCTCTCCCACTGCGCCAAAAGACAAGGGGCAGGGAATAGACTAGAAAGAACGTCAGGGGCAGGCAGAGTGTCACGCATGTGCAATGTATATAAAGCGTAACACGTGTGCGTCGTACATACGATCTGTAAGAGGAGGAAGGGGTATCGGAAGCGCAGATCGTTTGAACAAAGGTACAATTTTAATTGGTGCATCAGTGGCCTATACTGCTAATAGATTGAGGCCTATATTGGGACAAGATTAGGAGAGTTTAGCCTGGCATTAGGGTTTGTCTTGTGTTGTGTATTGCAGAGAAAATGGGTCTATTGAATGATCAGGGCTTTATCCCCATATTCATTGATCCATTGATATGTACAGGAAGCTTCCCTGTCTATGGCAGGTAAACCACCCCTTTTTATAACAATAAAACAAAGAGGAAGGCAGCGCTGGATCAATTGCTGGAATTTGTGAAGCCTGTGATCCCCACGGCAGCAATCCCCTATTTGAAGGCCCTAATTGGTGGCATGAGGAGCACTTATAATAGGGAACGCAAGAAGGTCCAGGATTCCCAGGGATCAAGAGCTGCAGCAGATGACATTTATGTACCCAGGCTGTGGTACTATGACAGACTGCATTTTCTGGCAGGCCAGACTGAACCCAGGCCAGCACTCTCCAGTCTTCCTTCAAGGCTTCCTTCCACCTCAGCTGAGGCTTCCGATGTCCAACCTGAGCCTTGCAGCCAGGAAGATGTGGAGGAGCCCAGCTTGAGCCAGGTATAGCATTTTTCAACATATTTCTTGTCAAATAATTAATGATGTTAACTAGATGTTATTATTGATCAGTAATTTCTGATTTTACATATCAATAGACAGTAGTGGCCACAAATGACTGCAACAGTCATGAGCTCAAAAGTGTGTGTGTGTGTGTGTGTGTGTGTGTGATTAATGAACAAAAAACTAAAACTATGTCCCTTTTTCATACACAGGAAAGTCTCAGCCAGGAGGAGGCTGTGGAAAGTGGCAGCCAAGAGGTAGTTGGGTCCAGTAGCCTGCCTGAATCCCAGGTCCCTCCCCTCCGCCTTCCAAAAAAAAGTCCCAGGAAGAGGAGTAACCTGCAGGAGGCAGCACTTGGCCTATTAAGGCTACTGCGGCCATCAGAATCCCCCCCCCCAATATTCAAGAGGACTATGCCTACATGGCAGCCTGCAAAATGGAGGAAGGCCAACTCCTCTTATGTGAGGAAGTTAGCTTACAAGCCCTAAATAAGGGGTTGGGGGGCGAACTCACAAGCCAGTGAGTTCAACCATGGTCCTCCTCCTCCACCTCCTGCGACAACTACAACACCAGAGCCACAGCCTGGAAGCATGCATGGAAGGAAGACAAGAAAGTGATGACCTGGGTTCAGCCTGATCTGACAAAAGACGCAGGCTGTTGTAAGACCACAGCCTGGGGACAGCTATGTCATCTGCTGCTGTTCCTGATCTCCTGGACCGGATTGTGCTCACTATTAGGACTCCTCAGGCCACCAATTTTGACTGTAAAATAATTGTCTGTCCTGGGGTACAAAGGCTTCGCAAATTTCACCAGTTTCTCCAGTGTTGCCTTCCTCTTTATTTTGTTATGACCCATAATAAATGACTATTTATTTTTCACAAATACTTGCCTATGTGTTTTACTTCAAAAAGGACAGTTTGTTTGTGAGTAGGCAGGTACATTTCAAAAATACAATGTCAAGTTAACAAGGGATACCAACCTCCTTGAGGTTAAAAAATACAAGATAATAATGGTGTTGTGGTAACTTGACACAAAACAAAAGAGAAAATTATGGAGATCACTATAAAAAACAAAATAAAAATAGGAGATCTGGATAATAAAAAAAATATATACTGTATGTGTGTGTGTGTATATATATATATATATATATATATATATATATATATATATACACACACACACACAAAAATTCTAAACCTTATTATGGAGATCTGACGGAAAAAAAACTATTCATGAGATCACGAAAAATAATAAAGAACTCAGTTTGTCAGAACTCTGTGTGCATATCAGCAGCAAAACAATTTCATTATTCTAGCATTGAATGTGGCATTAGGAGTCTGATTGTCAGTCTGAGTGCTGACACTCTGCAGAGCAGACCTCTGTCTAGCAGCTCCGTGAAGAGCTCGGCCTGTGGCCACCCCTTCCTCGGCTCCCCCCCCCCTCCCTCTATCCCACATCCCCTACATCCTATCCCCCTACCGACCTACTCCAGACGCCGTTCTTAGTCGGCCAGCCGCTCAGGACACTCCGCGGCTCCGGCCCAGCCCCCCCCGCATTACCACGCCAGTTCCCTCTCCCCTCTGACTCTCCAGCAGCCACCTTCAGCAGCCGGTCCGCCGCTCAGGACACTCTGCGGCTCCGGCCGCCCTCGGCTGGCTAGCCCGCAGCTCTCCACTTCTCCCCCCTGCAGCATTCAGCCGGTCCCCCCTCTACCCATCCGGACGCCGCCTAGTCAGCCGGCCGGCCGCCCGGGACTCTTCGCGGCTCCTGGTCGGCAGATTACAGCACTTACCGTCCCCTCTACTGACCAGCCGCTCCGGCGGGTTCCGCACCCCTCTTCCAACTGATCATCTCCACCGGACGGTGGAGGCAACAACGTTAGGACAGCCCGCGGTTCGGGCCTAGCCGGCGGCCATCTTGGTACTCCCTCTGCCGGCCAGCCACGGCTTAGGCCCAGCCGGCGGCCATATTGGCACACCCAGGAAAACGGTGCAGCATCCTAGGACTCCCGCCTGAGGCCATCAGCCCCCAGCCATCACCGCCCGATTGGACCCACTACCCCCAGTCATCTATCCAGCCATACCCCCCCCCCCTCTGTGGCCTCCACCGCAGCCGCGGTCCCAATCACCACGTTCTAGCCGCTAGAGTCGGTGGGACGGACCACGGCTGCAGCCTAGCCCAGCCAGCTTGCCACCACAACCCCTCACTGTTGTCCAACAGAGCCCCGTGCCCTCTGCACCGGGAATCGCCCCTCCTGCTACTGGACCTCACTGTGGGGGCACTAGAGATTCACCGGGGGCCAGTCTACCTCAATTCGCCTGAGACGCAGCCACCGCACCACCCACCGCACCAGCTCCCCCCTCCTTCACCTTCGGGACCTTCAGCACAGGTAAGCCACCGGGGGCACTCGAGAAGTTGATCCAGGGGCCCTTGTCCGATCGCCCCTCGGGGGGGTCAGGAAGGAATTTTTTCCTCGACTGCACCATTGGCCTACGCAGCCAGGGGTTTTTTTTGCCTTCCTCTGGATCAACGAGAGGGAGGTAGGCAGCCACCTCCCTCCAGTACCTCCGCTCCAACACTCGGCCGTCACTCTCACCACTCTAGAGCAGTGGTCAGCCATCCGATCCCCCCTCCCCCCTGCAAGGCTATCATCGCCACACCAGTGCCTTCGTCATACAAATTTCTTTTCTAGCAACGCCGCCTTCCGCATCATGTGCAACTTCAAGTACACAGCAGATACCCTCCACAGGCTAAGATACACGGCCGCAACTTTACCGACCACCACGCAAAAAAGACTAAAAAAAGAACAATTACTAAGGACCAACCCACAATCAACCCTCAAAGGCAGGGAGACACCGATCCAACCACAACAACTAGCATGCGCCCTGATCAACACCAGATCTGCAGTCAAGCACAGGCTGGAAATCCGCGAGTTCATCACCGAAAACAACATAGACTGCCTCTTCATTACAGAAAGCTGGCTAACTTCCGACTGCAACACCATCCTAACTGAATTGGTGCCCAAGAACTACAGTATCCTATCTGAGCATAGAATAGGAAAAAAAGGAGGAGGTCTAGCAGTGATTTTCAAATCGCACCTGGGGCTCACCAAACCAAATTTACAGAACTCAGTGCCTTTCATGGAAACACTCTCACTGCACCTTCAAACAACACCTCAAGACACCATTCACATACTACTATGCTACAGACCACCTGGACCAAAGACCAATCTCCTCACACCGCTCACTGAATTCTTCTCAATGCACACCTTGAAAACCAAAAACCTTCTGGTACTTGGGGATTTCAATCTATGGGCAAACTCCGCCCAAGACCCTATGGCAACCGCCTGCGTTAACCAAATGGAAGAACTTGGCCTGCAACAACTGATAAATGCTCCTACGCATGGTTCAGGACACACTTTAGATCTCATCTTCAAACAGAATATGGACATCGACGTATTGAACATCACCCCACTACCATGGACGGACCACCATGCTATCAAATTTAAAATCACCACTAACACCACTCTCCAAAAACAGAAACGGGCAATAGCAACACACTGGAATAGATCTCAGAAGAAACTACACTCTGAACTCTTCAAAACTACATTGTCGAGCAAAATTCTTCTGCTAAACCCAAACCTCTCAACGGAACAAACACTCAACTCCCTAAACAATGCTTTACTACAAACAGCAGACTCCGTGGCGCCAAAACGCAGAACACCCGTCCGCACAAAAAACTCGAGTTGGTTTAATGGCACTCTCACCCTACTCAAGCAAGAACGCAGAAGAGCTGAAAGAACTTGGAGAAGAAATCCCACCAAGGAAAACCATGCTAACTACAAAGCACTCACGGTGAAATACCACAAGGCAATCTTCAAAGCCAAAAAAGAACATTTTGCAGACACCATCTCATCCGCATTAAACCGCCCACGGGAACTTTTCAAAATAGTTGCTCAATCAATGAACCCGGCCTGCCTAGAGCCCCCTGCAAACGATACTCAAGAATTCTGCAATGAGTTATCAGATTTCTTCATCGACAAAATCGACAACATTCGGAAAGCAATTCATCAGAAAATAACAACCAACCTCACCCAACCAATGCAAAAAGAGGATATCGACACGAACATCACTCAACCACCAAAGTTCTCTTTGTCCCCAATCACCACGGACACGACTAAAAACATCATCAGAAGCCTTCGCGACAGCACATCACCGAACGACATCATCCCCACCAAATTGTTCAAAGCATGTTCCGACATCCTGGCCCCCACCCTAACACATCTCATAAATCAATCATTCAAAGAAGGGACTGTGCCAACCTCCCTCAAGCAAGGCATCGTCAAACCCCTGCTAAAGAAACCTAATCTCGACCCTAAAGACCCTAACTGCCGCAGACCAATAACAAGCCTCAACACCATCTCCAAGATTATAGAGAAAGCAGTAGTACAGCAGCTACAACACCACCTGGAGACACACCACCTCCTGGACCCTCTGTAATCAGGCTTCCGCCCAGGCCATGGCACAGAAACAGCACTTCTCAAAATATGGGACGACGCCCTTGAAGCAGCAGATGACGGGGAACCGAGTCTCCTGGTACTGTTAGACCTCAGCGCAGCATTCGATACAGTGGACCACAATACTTTACTTGTCCGCCTCTCAGAAGTTGCAGGAGCCACAGATTCTGCCCTAAAATGGTTTACATCCTTCTTAGAGAATCGCTCTCAGACGGTTAAACTGGGAACATTCACCTCGGAATCTCGGGCAGTCTCCTGTGGAGTCCCTCAGGGCTCACCCTTGTCACCAGTGCTATTTAACATCTACATCCGCCCGCTTCTCAATATCATCAGGAAAACGGACCTCTGCTTCCACTCATACGCAGACGACACCCAACTCTACTTTCGCATTAATGGACAGAAAGATCATCATCAGCAACTACAGAAATGCCTCACTTTAATCAATGACTGGATGACCGCTAGCTCCCTCAAACTTAACGAATCAAAAACAGAACTTCTTCTCCTGCAAGCCAACAAAAATTCCAAAATTGAGACTCCGTGGACACCACCCTCCATCCTCGGACAGACCATCTCCCCCAGCACCAAAGTCAAGAGTCTCGGAGTCATCTTTGACTCAGGAATGACAATGGATGCACAAATAGGATCGGTGGTGAGCGGATCTCACCACCTCCTCCGCCTGCTTCGCAGACTCATCCCCTTCATCCCAGAAGAGGACAAAGCGGCAGTTGTGGGAACGATCATCAATTCCCGACTCGACTACGCAAATTCCCTCTACGTAGGTCTACCCCAATACCAGCTTGCGCGCTTGCAACTCATGCAGAACACGGCGGCAAGGCTGTTAACAGGGAAAAAGCCCTGGGAATCCATCTCCCCATCCCTAAAAAGCCTACATTGGCTAACGGTGAAGAATCGGATCACATTCAAGACCCTCTGCCTCACCCATAAATGCATACAAGGAAACGCTCCGCAATATCTCCGGGAAAAAATAAAACACTACACACCGAATCGCAGTCTTCGATCAGCTAACCAAAACCTCCTCCTCATTCCCAAATACCGCTACAAAGCAAAGGGAGAACGTAGATTTGCAGTCCAAGGACCTCGACTATGGAATGCTCTCCCAACCAACCTCCGCATGGAAGAAAACCACCAGGCCTTCAGGAAAAAACTAAAGACCTTCCTTTTCTAGAAGCTGGCTACAGAGAATACATCTAGCGCCTTGAGGCGATTCAGTTCGCAATTTGCAGCGCTTTACAAGTTATTCATTCATTCATTCATTCAAGAAGAAGAGAATACGCTGCATTAAAAGATTTTAAAATTTGCAGCGTGACGAATGTGCTATCTCCATTACAAACACTAGTTTTAGCAGAACGAGCGCTTCCGTCTCGTACTTGATTGAGAGCATGCGTGGAACTTTGTGCGTTGGAATTGTGTACACACGATCGAAATTTACGAGAACGGATTTTGTTGTCGGAAAATTTGAGATCCAGATCTCAAATTTTGTGTGACAGAAATTCTAATGGAAAATTTCCGATGGAGCCTACACACGGTCGGAATTTACGACCACAAGCTCCCATCGAACATTTTCCGTCGGAAAATCCTACCGTGTGTACGGGACATTAGATTAATTGCACAAATCAGATTAGACAAGACAGTAAGGCTTCATGTACACTGCTGCTGGTAAACTGACGTTTAGAAGCAGTTGGGCATTTTTTTTCAGCTGCCTCTGAACTCTCCTCTATGTCATCTTATCAGTATATGTACACAGGGTCGTTTACAGTCGCTTCTAGGCAGTTGAGTTTAGAAGCATTTTTTGGAAAGCAAAAAAATGCATTCAGGATGGATGTTCAGAGGCATTTGGAATGCCAAATGCCTGTAACAGCTTGTAAATGTGGTAACTCACACTTATCTGCGTTTCGATTACAGGCGTTTTTAATTTTTGACTATTTGAAAAAAAAATGTTTCTAAACGTAAACGCGGTTAAACACGGCATGTAAACGTGACAAAACTGAAGTTTTTAAACGTTGGTTACTATCTGTCAAGTTCACTCGTTCAGGAGAGGTTGTAAAACGTCCCCTGTACATTAAAGCGGAGGTCCACTGATAAAAAAAAATATTAAAAGCCAGCAACTACAGATACTGCAGCTGCTGACTTTTAATATATAGACACTTACCTGTCCAGGGAGCCTGAGATGTTGGCAGCCGAAGCCGATCCGTCCTTCCTTCCGCTTCACTTCCTGGTTCCCTGCTGCACGTCCTCTCTGGTCCCTGCTGTCTTCTGTGTCTCACAGAATACAGCGGTGGAGGAAAGTGTAGGCGCCGGAAGTGGCGTAGGTCACCGCAAGCGCCGCGGTGATCTATGCCAGGAAGTGGGAGCAAATACCTGTATTAGACAGGTATCTGCTCCCTCCTCCCCCCTGAAAGGTGCCAAATGTGACACCGGAGGGGGGGAGGAATCCAAAAAGTGGAAGTTCCATTTTTGGGTGGAACTCCACTTTAAGCCTTACACACAAGTTTAGGTGCACATTGTTGGTTTTTCTTGTCATATGAACAGAGTTTTTATTATCCACATATCGCAAATTTTGTTTGCCTCAAAACTTTGCAAGCTTAACTACACTAATTAACAAAAATAGAGAAAAACTTGACAGAGTGACTTGTATTCATTGTTAATCCATTGCAAATGACCTTGTTACTGTTACCCATGTTACATATTCAACATATACATCGTCTAAACCATCTGATCCACCAGCATAATGTCCCGAGAATAGTTTTTAAAGCATTGGTTTATAGCCATATTCTCCCCCCAATATATCCTTCAAAGTTCTAGTAAATTCTTCCATCTCTTCCAGATATTTGTGGACATCCTCTAGCTTTGTACATCATTCTATATTAAGGAAATTCAGCATGTATTAACTCCCTCGAGCTCCTATATCAGTTGTATCAGTGCGTATTCAGTGTAGTATAATTTTCTAACATAGAAAAAAAAGAATTCTCATAAAAGTGGCTTTGTTAATCATTTCATCCTCAATGACCCCAATGAGACACAATGAAAGGCTACATACATTTAGAAGGTCAAAATTTTACACACTAAAGGTTCAAAATTCCTACACTATACTGTGCATATAAAAGGTCACTTCAATAGTCTTACATTTATAACACAATGCGCTCTTTTTCCCATATTAAAAAATAGCTGTGGAGCATATAATGTCTGATGTAAAAAGTGCATCTTAATCATTTTATCTTTGGAGGAAATAATCATGCCCTGATTGGTGGTGAGCAGGGATGAGCCGGTTCGCACCAGAACCTGCGAACGGACCAAAAATTTGCAGGAACGTTAGAACCCCATTGAAGTCTATGGGACTCGAACGTTCGAAATCAAAAATTTTAAAGGCTAATTTGCATGGTATTGTCCTAAAAAAGGGTTTGGGGACCCGGGTCCTGCCCTAGGGGACATGTATCAATACAAAAAAAAAGTTTTAAAAACGGCTGTTTTTTCAGGAGCAGTGATTTTAATGATGCTTAAAGTGAAGAAAAGTGAAATATTCCTTTAAATATCATACCTGGGGGGTGTCTATAGTATGCCTGTAAAGTGGCGCGTGTTTCCTGTGCTTAGAACAGTCCCTGCACAAAATGACATTTTTAAAGTAGTAAAAGTAATTTAAAACTGCTTACGGCTTTAATGTAATGTCCGGTCCCAGTAATATGGATGAAAATCAGTGAGACAAACGGCATGGGTACCCCCCCCCCCCCGAGTCCATTACCAGGCCCTTTGGGTCTTGTATGGATATTAAGGGGAACCCCACACCCAAATAAAAAAAAGGGAAAGGCGTGGGGCCCCAGGCCCTCTGAACAGCAGTATACAGGCGGTGAAAACAAGACAGGGACTGTAGGATTGTTGTTAAGTAGAATCTGTTTGTAATTTTGAACTGGTACATTTTTAAAGTGTAGCTACAGACAAAAAGTCTATTTTTAAGGTTTTTTGGAAAACATAAGGAAAGGGTTATCACCCCTGTGACATTTGTTTTGCTGTCTGTGCACCTCTTCAGAAGATTTTACCTCACTTTCTGTCCCAATGACAAATGTTTTTTGACAATTTGGGGTTTTTAGTGAAAAAGGATTGTTGATAAAGCATCAGTGGAGAGGAGACATGTTTGTCCCATATTAACTATTACAGAGAGTGAGAGAGAATTTCCCTTCCTAGGGCTAGATTTCGTCTCCTTCCGTTTGCAAGTAGGAGTCGTTTGTAAGTTGGATGTTTGAAAGTAGGGGCCTGCCCTGTATACTCCGCAGAAATTGGGGCCATAGGTGTTGATGTTGCCACAACACTGTAAGCCCTCACAGTTACTCTTGGTGGGCACCGGAACGGGCCCTGCTGTGAAATATTAGATCAAGAATTGTAATTACATGCACCTGTTGAACAGGGGCAGAAAAATTGGGCCTTTGGTGGTGGTGTTGCCACAACACTGTAAATCCTCAGTTACTCTTGGTGGGTGCTGGAATGGGCCCTGCTGTGAAATATTAGATCAAGAATTGTAATTACATGCCCCTGTTCAACAGGGGTTGAAAAATTGGGCCTTAGGCACTGGTGCTGGTGCCACAACACTGCAACCTCTCACAAATACTCTATTTGAGCACAGGAATGAGCCCTCCTGCAAAATATTGCATCAAAAATTGTAATTACACGCCCCTGTTCAACAGGGGTTGAAAAATTGGGCCTTAGGCACTGGTGCTGGTGCCACAACACTGCAACCTCTCACAAATACTCTATTTGAGCACAGCAACGAACCCTCCTTGCATAATATTGCATCAAAAATTGTAATTACACGCCCCTGTTCAACAGGGGCTGAAAAATTGGGCCTTAGGCACTGGTGGCGGCGCCCAGAACCAAAAATATTATTACAAGCTATCAGCATGATCATTGAGGAGGAAGAGGATAGTCACTCAGCATAACAGGATAGTCACTCAGCATCAGCATAGGCAGTCTTGAAGGGATCTGACATTTAAAAAAAAAATAATATTTGGTTACATTAGCATCAGGTGCTTGGTAGCTGGTGGTGATCCAAGACTGATTCATTTTTATGAAAGTCAGCCGATCGACCGAGTCAGTGGACAGGCGCACCCTGTGATCGGTTACAAAGCCTTCAGCAGCACTAAATGTGCGTTCCGAAAGAACGCTGGATGCAGGACAGGCCAGTAGCTCAATTGCATACTGTGCAAGCTCTGCCCAGTGATCCATCCTCAAGACCCAGTAACCCAGAGGATTTTTGGTGGGAAAGGTGTCCAAGTCAGATATTGCCCCTAGGTATTCCTACACCATGTAAAACAGACGCTGGCGATGGTTGCTGGAACCGATCATACCTTGGGGCTGCGGACTAAAAATTTGTCTGAACATATCGGTCAGAGGGCCACCTTCTCCACCGCTCTTTCTTTGACTGACCGAAGCCTCAGCAATAGGAGTAGGAGTTTGTAACCCCCCAGTCTTTGGGAACGCGTTGCACAGACCTTTCTGCAAGGCCTCCCTAAGATGTTTCATCCTCTGCTCCCTCTGCGACGGCAAGATAAGGTCCACAACCTTACCCTTGTAATGTGGATCAAGGAGGGTTGCCAGCCAGTATTGGTCCTTCTCCTTGATACCACGAATACGAGGATCCTTACGCAGGCTTTGCAGGATCAGGGAGGCCATGCAGCATAGGTTTGCTGAGGCATTCGGTCCGGGGTCCTCTGGGTCACTAAGGATGACATGATCCTCAGCCACCTCCTCCCAGCCACGTATAAGTCCATGGGTTTCTTGGGACTGTAAATGATCCCTTAAAGACTGCTGCTGATGCTGAGTGCCAGGCTCCACCTCCATGCTGACACAATCCTCCTCCTCATCCTATTCCTGTGTGATCGGTGGGCACGCAGGAACACTGTCTGGATAAAGGGGGCCTGAGAGCTAAGGAAGTCCTTCTCTTCCTGCCTCTGTTCTGCCTCAAGTTTCCTGACCATTATTCCATGCAGCGTGTGCTCCAACAGGTGGACAAGGGGCACAGTGTCACTGATGCATGCACTGTCACTGCTCACCATCCTTGTGGCCTCCTCAAATGGTGACAGGACAGTGCATGCATCCCTGATCATGGCCCACTGGCATGGGGAAAAAAAAAGCTCCCCTGACCCTGTCCTGGTGCCATAGTCGCACAGGTACTCATTGATGGCCCTTTGCTGCGTGTGCAGCCGCTGCAGCATGGACAACGTTGAGTTCCACCTGGTGGGCATGTCATAGATTAGGCGCTTCTTGGGCAGGTTAAATTCCTTTTTGGAGGTCAGCTAGCTGGGCACTGGCATTTTTATGACCGGTGGAAATGCGTACACAGACTTTCCTGGCCTGCCTCAGGACATCCTGTAAGCCCAGGTACCTGCCCAAGAACCGCTGCACCACCAAGTTAAGGACGTGAGCCAAACGGGGCACATGGGTCAGTTGTCCCTGTCGGAGGGTGAAGAGGAGGTTGGTGCCATTGTCGCCAACCACCATTCCTGCCTTAAGTTGGCATGGTGTCAACCACCTCTGAGCCTGCCCCTGCAGAGCTGACAGAATCTCTGCCCCAGTGTGGCTTCTGTCCCCCAAGCAGACCAGCTCAAGCACTGCATGGCATCTTTTGGCCTGCGTACTTGCGTAGCCCCTTAAACGCCTACAGAGCACCGCTGGTTCCGAGGACAAAGCACAGGAAGAGGCCATGGAGGGTGGAGGAGAGAGGTGTGTCAGAATCACCAGTAGTAGCATTTTGGAAGCGTGGTAGCGGAACAACCGCCAACTCTACTGCACCTTGTCCTGCATCCTTCCCAGCTGCCAGCAGAGTCACCCAATGCGCGGTGAAACTTGGGTAATGAAGTAGAATAGTAAAGTATCGAACCAGGCAGAACTTCAGCAATGCAGGTTTATTAGCAGCTGATAACATACAGGTTCATGTTCAAAATATTACAATATACAGGTCTTATTTATACAGTTTCTTACAATGCATGCATATTAGATATACGTATTCTTATCCTCTAACCAAATTGAAACAATTGTGAAGTGTTCTCACCTTGAACCAGAATGGGTCTTTACTGCCAATTCTTGGGAACCTCTCACCTGATAGGGACCAGCCTGATCTGCCGGTGGTCTGGTCCCCTCACAGAGTTCTGGGTTCCAGCTCGACCAAGTTCTTGAGGGAAATTCACCTGAGACCACACTCTGGAACAAGTTAAGAAGTCTTCTATGACTCGTTTGAGGAGACAAGTTATGGACAGATATTTGCCCATTGGTTCTGACCTCTATGACCCGTGCAATAGGGCAGCATACACAGAGTTCAGCCTTATGAGCTCCTATCTGACTTGTCCGAGGGGACAAATTAGGACAGATACTTGCCCATTGGTTCTGACCTCTATGACCCGTGCAATAGGGCAGCATACATAGAGTTCAGCCTTATGAGCTCCTATCTGACTTGTCCGAGGGGACAAGTTAGGACAGATACTTGCCCATTGGTTCTGACCTCTATGACCCGTGCAATAGGGCAGCATACATAGAGTTCAGCCTTATGAGCTCCTATCTGACTTGTCTGTATAACAATTGCAGAGCTTGCATTTATATACACTTTTACAAGTCTTATCTTAACTATCTTTCCTACATGTGATTGGTCGCTAAGATCTACATCAAAGTAACTAACCATAAATCTGACACCTGTTCTACAACCAGATAAACTTAATTATTCCCAAAATTCCTATATGTTCATTAAAGTGATTTATAACTGGTTTTGTCCAATTAAAAACACTCTACATTACTTGAATCTATTCTAATGAACTTTCATCCAGTAAACTATCTTAATACATTTTCGAGAACACCTGTGTACAAGTACTTGTCATAAAGCAGAGGTCATTTAAAGTTCAACACTTATAAATGAAGACTTTCTAAATCTATGGAAAACACAGTATACATTATTAAAGATTAATAATTGTTGCTTTACTTATTGAATAATAATATTGATAAAACCACTACTATATAATAATATAAATAATAATAATAATAATAATCAATAAAATATATGCAAATCAATATGACTAATATGAAATACATTGGCTAATATGAGATTCCACAACATTTCCCCCCTGTTGAGGCTTCACACAAGCCTCACAGCAATTACAATACAGATCACCAACCATGCCCTTCAGAGACCCCATGCACCCAACACTGATCACATAAATTGTCCAAAAATGAATAAAAATAAATCAGTCCAAAAAATAAATAAATCAGTCCAATCAAAAACACACTGCATCTTCTTCTGTAGTTGCAATAAATAAATAAATCAGTCCAATCAAAAACACTGCACCTTCTTCTGTAGCTGCAAAGTCCTTCTCCATATGTGGCACGGAAAACATAGTTGTCAGTCTCAGTGGCATCGTGATCATTCTTGCCACAAACTACTTGCAACAGGCAACAGTTACTCAGCAACATCACATCAAGGATAACAAGGAAGAGGAACAATCCGTTTAGTTAGTGAATGAAAGCCAAGTATGTGGTCCCAAGGAGCATTCAGCAGACTCAGTCCCATAAGGCTCTGCCTTTTCCTGCATAGGTCTTTTCAGCTTAGCCAAGTGCTTGATGTTTTTTGGAGAGATCTCCTTCTTCATCATCATTTGCTGGTCCAGTATCATAGCACAAGCTGCTTTGGATGCTGTAAGACACAAGTTCAGTGCATACCTGTTCTGCAAAGGTACAAGTCTCAGATGTTTCAGTTCCTTCTTTATTGCATGAAATCCTTCCTTTGTAGCAATTAACACTTGTAACAAGTTGCATCATGTCTTCTGCGATCACCCGATATTTGTCTGGATATAAAATACACTTCAAAAATATAGTTATAAAAAATAAAAATAAAAATAAAGTCAGTGTCAGGATACAATAGGTCTCTAGCAAGCACTTCAGGGCAACCTACAAAGCAATGGCTCCTACACTCTTATTTTATTTAATAACTTAATTTAGTGTGTTCCTTTTATTTCTACAACATCCGCTAAAATAATATACATGAATCTATATAGTTTTATCATAATACAATACTCTTACAATATTAATAATATTTATTATTATAAATCCCTTGAAGCGAAGATGTTTTCACTACAAAGTATTTTATATAGACTATTCTTTTACATTTCCCAACCTATACTATTTCCCATACAATAATTGTAAAATTCTAATCATTTCTTAACCTTGACTCCACCTATCAGTCACTATTACCCTGGTCATGTCATACTGTCAATATAGTCAGTCCAGAAATTTCATTAGTTTTAATTTTGTAGTCTTCCCACAGAGTTTACTAAACCCAAAACCATTTCACTTTTTGTCCATCCCTGCACATACTATACTGCAGAATATTATACAATAACAGTCAGCATGGGTCTCTTCTGTCAGTCACTGCTGCACTGTCTAAGTCAGTAGCCTACCTCTTCTATGTCTTAAAACATAAATTAAAAAAATCATAACAAATATCATAACATATCCTATAAAGCATCAATAGCATACAGTCTTTAGCGATAATGTCATACTCATTACATTACACCTCCCCACTTTTTTTTTTTTTTTTTTTTCAAAAAATGATAAAACTATTTGTTTATAATGATTGAATATTTACCCAAAGTGGAACTCACAAAAATGTGATAAAATAAGGTTCATTAGCAAGAAAAATACATTCCACATTAATTATTATGCTACCATTTTACTGAAGCCCAGAACCTTTGAGCAGCAGTAGAATTTCAGGCTGTCAGCAAACTGGCCTCTAGATTTTATTCATTGCAAAAAAAATAGAGCACAACTGAGCCTGTGTAGAGCAGGATGGAACAGTGGATTTTAAACAGTATAGGCACTTATTTTTTACTGTGTTTCATAGCTACACCTGCAAAAGGGGTCAGCCTCACGTGATCCAGCAGGAATTAATTTTCTGACCAAAGTTCCACTTCAAGGTGTTCACAATATTAATACTTATAACATATATAACAAACAAAACAACAATAAGTCTCTACATACAAAATATCACATATAATTAATTAGAATTGTCCATTACTGAAATACTTCCAATGTCTTTGTCTGCAACAGTATCTTGTATGTATTCCACTTGCACTTGTGTGAATAACACTCTTGGTAATCTCACTCAGACTTTGACTACTATAGAAACGGAAAATGTCACTGTCACAAATGTGGATTTAAATGGACACTTGAATTGTGAATTCTTACACTTCCTTTTATGATCTTTAATGTACTTGCAGTAATCAAGAGTTACTGACATACATTCCTTTAGTGGCTTTGATTGGAACAAGAGATCACATCTAAAACAAGGATCTGTTTAGAAACAAAACTACACCGATTTGGTTAATTATTTTAAACACATGAACATTTTATCTCCCACTGTACAGCATGAAGTCTAAGCTACTATCATTTGCCTCTAGAACTCCTAAACTTAGTGACAAATCTATCCAAAGTTTCATATGGCCCAGAAAATTGTATTTAATTTGGTCTACAACAGCCCATACAACCTATCCACCAATGAATATGAGTGTGGACACAAGGTTCTATTGTCTATGCCAAGCATAGAGCAAAATGGAACTGATTTTTCATAAATAATAATCAATAAAATATATGCAAATCAATATCACTAATATGAAATACATTGGCTAATATGAGATTCCACAACAGTAACATCCCTGTCCATGCCTGCTGGACCATGAGTCAGCGGTAATATGCACCTTACTGCGGACCACCCTGTCCACCGAGGCCAAGACACATGCCGGTAGAGAGCCGGAAACGCCTTCCATGAGAAAAAATGGCATTTGGGAATCTGCCACTGAGGAACCGCACATTCCACAAACTCACAGAAGGGGGCAGAGTCTATCAACTGAAAAGGCAGCAGTTGAAGTGCTAGCAATTTAGCCAAGCTAGCATTTAACCGCTGGGCATGTGGATGGCTGGGAGCGAACTTCTTTTGGCGGTGCAGCAGCTGGGGCAGGGAAATTTGTCTGGTACAATCTGACGTTGGTGTACCGATAGCAGATTGCCCGCAAGTACTTGGCTGTGACACACCTAATTCTACACCTTCATTCCTCTCAGTGCAGGTCTCAGAGGACTGAATGTATAGTGGGGTTGGAGATCCCAGCTGATGAGGAGCAAGGAGAGGTCCTCTTTGTTCTTTGGTGTGGGTCTTTTAGGTACACTTACCAACGAACTGCATGTCAGGTCAACATATGTCTGATCAAGCATGTGGTGCCCAAGCAGGAGATGTTTTGGCCACGCGAGATATGCTTGAGACATATGTTGCAAATAGCAGTGGTGGGATCTGATGCACTTGTCTCAAAAAAGGCCCACACCAAAGAACTTTTGGAATAACGCACAGACAGCAGCGCCCTGCACATACGGAGCTCTGCGGTGTGATGCAGTCGGTATGCTGCCCTTAAGCTGGCCACTGGAGGGCATCCTGCCTCGTTGGTGATGTGCCTCCTCCTCTCTCCTATCAGGCACCCACATGGAGTCAGTGACCTCACCATCCCCTCCCTCCTCATCACTGGAGCAAACCTGGCAGTATGCTGCAGCTGGGGGAACATGACTGCCAGATTGCTGTCCTTCTTGGGCACCCCCTCTGTCTGGGCTTACGTTACTGCCTTCCTCTAGCTGAGTACCATCATCGGAGCCTTCAAAATGCTGGGCATCCTCCTGGAGAATGTGCCCAACACTGTGGTCAAACAGTTCGGGGGACTCCTCAGGAGGACATGGTGGGGCTAGGGAAGGAGTCGCTGATGCCATTGAGCCGAGGGAAGAGACAGCATTGACAGCTGCTTTGCCAGACAAAGTACCTTGAGCCTGGGTGAGAGGATGAGGAGGACGAGGACGGCTTGGTCATCCACTCTACCAAGTCTTCCGCATGTTGCGGCTCAACACGGCCAGTTGCCAAAAAAAAGCGTGTCCTACGGCCACGTGCTGATGGGGTTGCATCGTGTCCAAGACCAGCACTGTTGCCTCTAGACACAGAGCCTGCTTGCCCTCTTTTATTGGCTTGTGACTGTCTGCCTCTCCCTGTTGGCCTTCCAGACATACTAATGGCTTGCAGTGAGATGTAGCTGCACAAAACTGGGATGTGTGTGTGTGTGTGTGTGTGTGTATATGTGTATATGTATACTGACTTGCCTGCCTACTCTATCTAACTTAAATCAAATGACACTGTCTCTCTCTGTCTAATTCTCTCCACCGCCGCAACACACTACACAAGGCCGCCTTGCAGACGGCCTTATATAGTGTGGGGCATGTACTAAACCCCCTGAGCCATAATTGGCCAAAGCCACCTTGGCTTTGGCCAATTACAGCTCTCTGTGCAGACGGCAATATGATTGGCCAAGCATGCGGGTCATAGTGCATGCTCGGCCAGTCATCAGCCAGCAATGCACTGTGATGCCGCAGTGAATTATGGGCCATAACGCGCCACTCAAATTTGGCTCAAACGTTCGCAATTCGGCGAATGGTCGAACACACGATGTTCGGCTTGAACACATGCGTTCGACTTGAACTCAAAGCTCATCCCTATCAGTGATCATGCGGGGCATGCAATCCCCAAATCCCTCCTTTACACATACAAGTATTCAAAAAGCAAAAATCTGCATATTTGAATACTGTGGATTTTTTCATATCGGTGCCATTGGCAGCCAAGTAAACGAGTACATAACTTCCGAGTTACTACATTGGAGACTCGATTGAAGCTGACTCCGGCTTTGTTTGCGACTCTGGCATGCCGGCGGACGTGCCAGCTGGTCCCTCCGGTCTCCTGGTGGGACTGGAGACCCGGGCGAAGCGGTGGAAGGCGGCGGGCGAGGGGGTGTGCGTCGTATCCTCTCCCGCTCTTTATGATGACAACTCAGCGGCTTCTGAGCCGCATCGGTTGTTATCATAACAATGCCGACCACCAGATCTAAAAAGCGGTACCGGGGTGAAGGCTGCAGCTGCTTTTCACCCCGGTACAACCACTTCCTCAAAGCACTGTACAGATACGTTGTTTTGCGGGAAGTGGTATGCTACAGGACTTTATTTGAGCTTTAATTAATATTTGTTTTTTCCTTGCACAGTGTGCCATTTATTGGCTGAGAACAATCAGCTAATCTCTCAGCCAGAGAATGAACGGCAGGATTGTCACTCGGCTTCAGCAGCACAGCAGAAGCCAGATGTCGTAAATCTGACTTAATAACAAAAAAGGATCCTAGCAAGTCCCAGGACAAATTGTTGCTGAACGGTTTGTGCTTTGACAGCCCCTCCTCTTTTATTTCTCAATCCCATTCTTACATCAGTTTCCTCAGTCCCCCTGCATATCACAATCCCCACTTCACATCACAGTTTACAGTAGTGTTCTGAACCACCGTTCACAATGGTATCTTAATCTTCTCCCCCACCTTCACAGCACCTCCCCACAGCTTTGTCCTCTGCCCTGCTTCACATTACAGCCCCCTGCATCTCTGGGCCCCTTCACATTACACAGCACCCTGCATCTCTGCCAGTTTCCCATCTGTGTAGGGAAATTTATGATCAGTGCTGTATCACTAATATATATGTTTGATGTGTTAATACATTATATTGTGTATTCTTCTGTCAGCACTACAGAACAAGTGAACAAACATGTTTGTCTCTTAAAATATATGTTGCCAGCAAGTTAAGATAAACATTCTGTAGTGTAAGCTGTTTTAGATGGTAATCACATTGTAAGCAGTAGTGTGAAGATGCAAGTCATTGTATGTGATGCGCTGATAACAATAAGTCACGGAATGTTAAGTCATCATTCTACGTCATCATAGCTCTGAAAAATATCGATAAAGCAGAAAAGCTAGGTGTGTCTACCATAGAATGGGTATAAAAGTAGGAAAGTTGTCATGTTCTCTAGAGCACGGCTAAGGCACATACATTTTGTGTATAGCTCTGTTCTCCATATATATATATGCAATAAAACTTTTGAATTTGGAGCCATTTTGTTTTCAGGTAATTAATCCTTTTACATCAATGGTGCCGTAGAAGGACCCGGATTGCCAAACTGAACACAGGATCTGTGGTCTATCTGACGTGCAACTGCAATGAGACAAGGGCCCAAGGGTGAATAAAAATGTTCTCCCTGATTGTCTGGTTGATCTTGTACGGCGGGGGAACACAGATCGTGTGTCAAAACGCAATCAAAAGAACCTGGGCAAAAGGGGTGATATTTTATGTCTTGTTTGTCTACTAACTTGAATGAATGGGTTCCTGAGCCATAGTCATTAGGGCTGCTGGTTGTAAGTCCTTCGGGATTTACGAAGAATTAGGCTGCGCTGGCTTCATGCCTGGCCAGTCCAACAGAGGTGTATGAAAGTGTGAGTGTGTGGGGAAAGTTGGGGTCTCAAGGTGAGGAGAACCCCTTTCCAAGCAAATGTGAAGAGTGAACATTATTGTCTGTTATATTAAACAGTTGTCTTTTTAACTAACGCAGAGTACTAAATTGTTTTAAGTGTGAATGAGAGGGTTGCCTAAACGTCAAAAGCTGGAAAGCCTGGGTTTATAGCCTAAGGTGAGGCCATACATGTATGTGCTGTTTTGATGCCTATGACGTCAACAGGTGCCCTCTGAGTGAAAGTGTATTGTCTAAATGTCATAAAACTATACTAATTATTGATACTCATGCATACTAATTGAAAGGTGTTAACAGCTACCCTTTATGAATGGGGTTTTACTAACGGGGTTCATAGAGTAAAATAAGATTTTGCCTAAATGAATAGTATTGGTAATCTTTGTACAAATTCTTTACTTGTTTTTGAAATACTGACAGTTTTATTGGGGGCAATTGCTTGGTTACTATTAGCAATAATTGTGCTTAGACCAAGAGATAGAACCGTACCCCCAGAGCACAACACGCTAGAAGGGGGAGAATACAAAAAATTGCATAACCTTGCTGATGTGTCCAAGCAATGAATGTGGGCAACTTGGGGTGTTAGTAGATACCTTGTTCATCTGTTATATCATATTGTTTGTAGTGTGTATGCTGCTAAAGATCTGGAGAGATAGACAGCATGGTTTCCCTGTGTGTGATCTCCAATTCATGCTATAACAAACTGTGCCACAAAAGTCCAGTATACAGCCTCATCCAAGTAGGGGGTGAGGACGTGCTTTCAGTGGAAGAGAGCACAAGGGGAGTATTGGCCAGCTCCCATAGGAAAGGAAAAGTAACTGGAACCTCACTGACGATCCAGTAATGGGGAATCAGGTGGGAGGAGGTGCTAAAGTTTACGGGGCGCCATTGACACCCCGGGAGGAAGTCAAGGCCCGCTATGGAAAGTGGGTAGTGAAGTACCTAAAGAAATGGCACAGTTTGGCAAAGGCAATGGATTGGCCAGTACCCATACAGGGAACATTTGATGTCAGAGTTTGGACAGCATTACACCATAACTTTAAGAGTAGGATGACTGAGCCTAATGAAGTTGCAGCATGGGCCAGATGGGAGGCAGAGGCATATGGGAAAACAGCTAAGGTCCTAGTTGCAACACTGCCCAAGGTATCAGAGGAAGAAGGTGAGTTATATTGCTAGTATATATATGTTAGCAAAAACACTCATCAGAAACCCAAGTAAGCCTGTCTCTGACCAACTAATATCTAGTAGTGGGCCCCCCCACCATATGTCACATCATCTACCGCTATTGGAACAGGTGCTATAGAAGCATCTGCGCCAATGAGAGAGGAGGTGATGCAAGGATGTGTACCAGACACACCTAAGGGTAAACATTGGTATCAGTCGCCAGGATGGAGTAGCATGCCTCTGTCCAAGTTGCTGAGTACAGAAGATTCGCCAGAGGTAAGTTGGCAGGATAAAAGTTTCCTAAGAACACCTGTCGGGATGACAACAATACAAGGGGTGAGTATGCAACAAGAAAGAATTTACCCACCTCTCCCCCTGACTCAGATGACGAAGAAGTAATAACTTCTAAACAAGGGGGGACAGGGAGGTTATTACCAGTAAGAGAGCAGAGAGCTTATAATAAGAGTGAATTAACAGTTACTATAGTTCACCATATGCCCTGGACTCCTGGGAGATGAATACTTTCTTGAATTCAATCCCAAGCCCAGGCATAGTCCTCATCTGTTTGCTAAACAGCTATGCAACATAGCTGCAAGTTACAGAGCAAATTGGGAGGACATGTTACGAATCATAAAGGGGGTGTCAGGAATAAGTGATGCTGATCTTATGATATGGGAAGCAAGGTTAGCAAAATCAGAAGATTTAGGGGTCTTCAAACGGGACTCACCAAAATTAGCACTAGAAGAGTGTGAGAAATTGAAGGAGAGGATAGGGAAGATCTTTCCGGCAGCTTCCTGGAATAAGGTGAGTTCAATGACCCAAGAATGTAAAGAGGAAGTGCACCAATGCACTGATCGGTTTAGGAATGCAGTCCTTGAGACTGCGCAGGACCCAGATAGTCCAGCCTTGGCCTCAATGATTGTCACCATGTGGGGTACAGGTTTGAAAAAATCTGTTCAGGAAAAGTTAACCACACGTTATCCTGAGTGGAAGACCATGAGCCTACAAGCTCTGACCTCAGTGGCATCCCATGTCCAAAAGAATATGGATGACACGGAGGCAAGAAAGCCACAAAAGGTGTTGCTCTCCTACCTCCCACCAAAAGAAGCCCCACAGGATGAAAAGGGGAGGGAGGGTGGGAGACCAAGAGCTATGGGTGTGTGTTTGAACTGCCAAAAACCTGGCCACATTGCTAAATTTTGCCGTGCACCCAGGAAAAGTGGCATGGATGCATGGGGAAAGAGGGATTGACGGGCAGAGGCCCCAGTGTGGTCAGTAATATCTGAAACTGATGGTAATGATGCTTTTGTAAAAAAAATTTTTGGCAGAACAAAATTGTAAGGTAGCTAAAGATAAGCTACAGTGGTGCCAGGAAAAAGTTGTTTTCCTGGGGCACTGTATCTTTAAAGGGGGTAAACACCTAACCTCAGAAAGGAAAGAGATGATACGTTCATACCCCCTTCCAAAGAATCAAAGGTCTCTAAGAGCATTTTTGGGTTTGGTTGGTTACTGCAGACAATGGATCCCAAATATGTCCCAAATAGCTAAACCATTGTATGCTTTAACCTCAGGTAAGGTTGTGCATTTTGAATTGTCTGCTGAGGAGATACAGGCTATAGAGGCATTAAAGGCTGCTGATAAGCATAAACCTGTGGGATAATTTTCCCAGCCTCTTGATCCTGTAATCTCAACAGCAGCACCTTGTGTGAAAGCCACGGCAGCATCAGCCATGTTAGTGGAGAAAACTGCTGAAATTGTGTTGGGGAACACCCTGATTCTCATGGTCCCCCATGCAGTGGAGCAGGTGCTGGGACATCTTAACACGAGACACTTATCTGCTGCTAGGTTAACTAGGTATGAACTGGCTTTGCTTACACCAAGTAATATCGTCATTAAGAGGTGTGATGTTTTAAATCCAGTCACTTTGTTACCCATTCGGCCTACTCCAGTGGAGTGGGTACATGACTGTTGTCACACAACTGAGGCCTACTATGAGCTCCCAGTGACGGTACAGAATTTTGCCCTGGAGAACCCAGAGCTGGAACTGTGGCTAGATGGTTCCAGGTATTACACTGAGAAAGGTTCTCCCGTCACTGGTTTGGCTGTGGTAAGTCAGAAGAAAGCAATTTTCCAGAGGGCTCTACCAAATCATTGTTCTGCCCAAGTGGCGGAGTTGGAGGCCTTGATAAAAGCGTGTGAATTGGCAGAGGGTAAATCAGTGAATATATACACTGATTCTCGTTATGCCCGCGGTGCTAAACATAATTTTTCTATTCTATGGAAAAGCTGTAATTTTTGGACATCTCAGGGCAAGCTTATTAAAAACTCTGCTCAGGTGAAGGCCCTACTTGAAGCTATCACTTTGCCCGCTGCAGTTGCAGTGGTCAAGGTGAAGGCTCACACAAAAGCGTCTGATGCTGTTGCAATGGGTAACCAAAGGGCAGATGAGGCAGCTAAGGTAGCTGCCTTGCTCCCCCTGGTGGTGAGTGATGATGAAAGAGTATTTCCTAAAAGGGATACAGACACTCAAACCCTACAACAATTGCAGAGCACAGCATCTCGAGAGGTAATCAATAAGTGGAAAAAGAACAATTGTCATTACAATGAGGATATCGGTATTTGGCTCCATGAGGATGGGAGGCCTTGTGCCCCTCCTTCGATGTACCCTTCTCTTTGTTCAATGGCACATCTCCCTTCTCATGTAGCCAAAGGGGGGATGGTTGATCTGATATGGAAATTGTGGTATGCACCAGGCATTGAAGAAGTAGCTAAACAGTATTGTCAGGCTTGCTTGATCTGTGCACAATATAATCCAGGGAAACGGGTAAAAACTCCTCAGGGTCACATTCCGAGGGCTCTATATCCCTTCCAGAGATTCAGATAGAGGAAGTCACTTTACTGGGCAGGTAATGAAAGAGGTACTTGCAGCCTTTAACATTGATCAACGCTTACACACTCCTTACAACCCCACAGCTAGTGGTAAGGTAGAAAAATACAACGGGCTACTAAAAGCCAAGTGGGGTAAAATTACAGCTGAGACAGGGCTAAATTGGCTCCAAGGGTTGTCTATAGCTCTGTTTGCATTGAGAACTACACCTAAACAAAAAGGGAAGCTCTTTCCCTATGAAATATTATTTGGGTCAGTACCAAAGACAGGTTTGTACTATCCACAGGCTTTAGCAAGATCATATGGGTCACTCACTGAATATGTCATCGGGTTACACAGGCATTTAAATCGATTGCACAAGAAAATATATTCATCTCTTCCAGACCCAGATGCCCTTGAAGGGATTCATGACCTGCAGCCAGGTGACTGGGTAATGGTGAAAAAGCATCAGAGGAGGGGTCTGGATCCCAGGTGGACAGGACCCTACCAGGTGCTACTTACTACAGCTACAGCAGTGAAGCTGGAAAACAGGGATACTTGGATACATGCTTCACATTGTAAACGTGTACATTCTGCAATTGTATCTGAGCAGTAGGACCAGTTCTCCTGCCTAAGGATTCTGTGTCCTCAGCAAGACACTGCTCAGAATGTGATCATATCTCTCTAGTCGTTGCAGGAACATCTACCAAGAAGTTGTGCTGTGTTTAAAGTACCCGATGAAGGATCATGAGTGCCTGGAAAAACTTGCTGCTGTTGGCGTGGTGTGGGCTTGTGGATGGTCAAACATATCTGAATAGGATGATCCAATTACATGAGGTGATCAGTACTCAATTCAATCTCTCTAACTATTGGGTGTGTTCTATGATTCCCCTAAGTGTGAGACATAAACCGATAGTAGCTATAGCAGTTACAGATCCCAATTTATTTTATGCAATATTGATAAAAGAAACAGCCAATAGTACCCTAGCTGAGAAAGAAAAAGGTCTGTTAGTGCAGGGAATATCAGGAAAAGGAATAGGACTAATCCTTAACCATAGTGCTGACCCAGAGATGGTTGAAATGGGGATTACTGATTATTATCAGGATCCTGGGAATGTTCAGGTTGTGGTGAATGGTGGTTTTAGCATAGAAAACCAAACTTTTTGTCAGTGCCTTAAGGATTGCTCTAACTGTTTTGCTGGGGGCGATCTTAGGAGCTGTGCTATGTTTGTATTTGTGTTTTAAGATAGTCATGTGTGCATGTGTAGCAATGTCTAAGGTAAAGATGAGACCTGATAAGAAAACCTCAGATGTTTCTCTTGCTTTCCCAAAGGAAGAAAATTGCAGAAAGAGAAATGTCAGACCTATCCTCCATCTTTGATGGCCCCTGCAGTTGTCTGTCCTGTTATGCTGCTGAAGCAGAAATGCCTGAACTAGAGTTTGGACCTGAAATTGAGAATGTATCCACCCAGAGGATTTATGAAATATTTGAAGAATCTCTAAACCCTACTACAGTCGCTACCATGAACTTTGAACTAGAACAATTAAGCTGTGCTACTGGACCCAGTTCCCTACCCAGTGCTGAAGAATCACCAGAAAAGAATCAGGAGTCTGTTTATTCTGATGATTCATGCCAAATAGTGGAAGATGAACAGACTGTGCGAGAACTTTGGGTGGTGGGACATTCATATATACATTGGGCCCATAATAAGGCATTACAAGTGGGCATGGAGAATTTGGGCCGTGATCCTAACAAGATAAGAGTAGTTTGGGTGGTGTTAGGGGAATGCGCTGGAGAGCTTTGAGGCCACTCTTGTTGGAGGCAGCTGGTCATTGCCCTACTCCTCTTGGCATTATCATCCACTTAGGTGGTAATGACGTGGGGAGAAAAAGGAATCTTGAATTGATTTCTTTGATGAAAGGAGATCTGAAGTGGATTTCAGAGTATTTCCCTGACACCATTCTAGTGTTCTCTTCCATTGTTCTTAGACCCTGTTGGAGTCGGGGAGAAAAATGGAGGGGAAGGAGAAGAAATAATGTTCTACAAAGGTTTTTGTGTAAGGAAAAAGGGTATATGTACCATAATCATTCTTTGGAAGGAGAACAGCTTGATCTCTTCCGAGATGATGGGGTTCACCTGAGTAATGAAGGAAATTGCATTTTTGTGTCTAGTTTAAAGCGGATGGTGGAGTTCTGTTTGTTTATGGGGGATGTGAATTTTTAGTTAGAGTGTGGATGATTGATGTGTGCAATGGCTAAATAAAAATTAAAGTTTGCTTGAATGAATAGTTGATGACTCTGTCCCATTAATTCCAACTCTTCGAGGGTAACATTTACCCAGTTCATGAGTATGGCTACTCCAGCTCGTGGATGTCGGTAGAGGAGATGGAATGGACAGTGTCTAGATCTTAGGAGGATAGTAAGGAACTAAAGTATTGTAACCTTCCTTTACACCAAAAGATCTATGAACGGGGATGAGTGTGGGAGAGTAAAGGACTTATATCTTTGCATTTCCATACTTAAAATTATAAATATTTTGAAGGGTCTTATACACCCGTGGTCCCTGTCATTTTCAGGTCGGTGGAAGGGAATGACAATTAGTGATCGGCAATGATCAAAGGGGGGAAATGTGTAGGGAAATTTATGATCAGTGCTGTATCACTAATATATATGTTTGATGTGTTAATACATTATATTGTGTATTCTTCTGTCAGCACTACAGAACAAGTGAACAAACATGTTTGTCTCTTAAAATATATGTTGCCAGCAAGTTAAGATAAACATTCTGTAGTGTAAGCTGTTTTAGATGGTAATCACATTGTAAGCAGTAGTGTGAAGATGCAAGTCATTGTATGTGATGCGCTGATAACAATAAGTCACGGAATGTTAAGTCATCATTCTACGTCATCATAGCTCTGAAAAATATCGATAAAGCAGAAAAGCTAGGTGTGTCTACCATAGAATGGGTATAAAAGTAGGAAAGTTGTCATGTTCTCTAGAGCACGGCTAAGGCACATACATTTTGTGTATAGCTCTGTTCTCCATATATATATATGCAATAAAACTTTTGAATTTGGAGCCATTTTGTTTTCAGGTAATTAATCCTTTTACACATCTTAACCCCCCAGCTCTGCCCTTGTCACAATACAGCCTCCACAGTTCTGCCCCCTGCTACCTTATTTGGGCTCACAGAGCTGGAGACACAGTGGGAGACACAGCAGCACTGAATAGTGGGCAGGAGCGGGAGGTGCTGAAGTTAACCAGCAGGTGATTGGTTGCTAGGGCTGCCTAGCAACCAATCACCTGCTGGTTAACTTGGAAAGTTATCTTCAGAAGCCCCGTTCTTGCCCAATATTCAGAGCTGCTGTGTCTCTGGCTCTGTGTGCAGAACAGTTCTGCCTCCTGCTCTCTGCTCTAATGTGATAGTGACAGTGGTGGAGGCAGGGAGACAGAACCGGCACCTAAATGGCTGGACTTTGGCGGTCCGGATGGCACAGTGTCTCCGTCTGGATTTAGTCCACAGTCCGCCATTTAGTGATGTCTGCTTTAAACGTTAAAGATATTTGTTGTTATGTTTATTATTATGTTTGCTTTGTGTTTGTTAGGTACTCACCACTGCCAGAATATTGAGGGCAGGAACTTGATCCCTCCACAAATGATGTTGCTCGATCTGGAAAACATGAATGTAAAGCAAAACGTAAGTCCCACATGTGTAGTCAAAAAAAAAAAATAGTGAGCTGGAAACAACCATATAACTGCAATATATAGTGATTTATTTTACTCACCAGCTCTCTGATGCTCAGCTGGACCCTTGCTGCTGACTTCAGGGACAACCTCATCTGCAAGCAGGCCATTTCTCAGCTCTGCCTCCCACTGTCTGAAGACCACAGCCTTTCCTCCAGTAGACTGGGCCAGGAGATGCTTCTCTGCCTTTCTAATGACTGACACCCGACAATCATAAAACCTGAAAATGAAAAAAAGATACAGTATAGTTAATACACGTTAAAACAATATTTTTATTTTACATGTTACTTTTCTGTATGTGTCTGTGCCAAATAAATATTTGTTATGTTCAACTCAGTTTTACGACTACTATACTGTGTATTTTTCACATATGTGGTGTGTTCTAAGAGTGATATAATATTTGAATAATTACCTGTGCCTGACGCCAGCGGTGGCCCTGCGAACCTTGGAGACTGCATTCACTGAGTCCCGGACTCGTTCCCAGGCTCTCTTCGTAGAGGTTGAGACATTTAGGCTGAAGGAGTCTCACTTTGTCTCTGTTCACTGCAGTAACCAATGCAGAATTCTCTTCTGGGGTAAATACGGGCCCCCTTGATCTTCTCTGTCTCTTGGCTCGCTGGTGCTGCTGCAAGTCGGCGTCAGCAATCTCTTCTGATGTAGGGGGGCACATGCCTCCTTTTTTGGCCATGCTCCCGCTCCACTCCACCTCCATGGGCATGCTCTCTTCCATGCCTTGGCTCCACTCCATGCCTCCGTTCACCTCCACTCCTCTCCCCACCATGCCTCTCCTCCTCTCTACTCCATGCCTCTCCTCCTCTCTACTCCATGCCTCTCCTCCTCTCTCCTCTCTCCTCTCTCCTCTGTTACTCTCTCCTCTCTCCTCTGTTCCTCCCTCCTCTGTTCCTCTCTCCTCTGTTCCTCTGTTCCTCTCCTCTCTACTCCATGCCTCTCCTCTGTTCCTCTCCTCTCCTCTGTTCCTCTCCTCTCTACTCCATGCCTCTCCTCTGTTCCTCTCCTCTCCTCTGTTCCTCTCCTCTCCTCTCCTCTCCTCTGTTCCTCTCCTCTCCTCTCCTCTCTACTCCATGCCTCTCCTCTCCTCTCCTCTGTTCCTCTCCTCTCTACTCCATGCCTCTCCTCTCCTCTCCTCTGTTCCTCTCCTCTCTACTCCATGCCTCTCCTCTCCTCTCCTCTCCTCTGTTCCTCTCCTCTCTGCTCCATGCCTCTCCTCTCCTCTGTTCCTCTCCTCTCTACTCCATGCCTCTCCTCTCCTCTCCTCTCCTCTCCTCTCCTCTCCTCTGTTCCTCTCCTCTCTACTCCATGCCTCTCCTCTCCTCTCCTCTCCTCTGTTCCTCTCCTCTCTACTCCATGCCTCTCCTCTCCTCTCCTCTGTTCCTCTCCTCTCTACTCCATGCCTCTCCTCTCCTCTCCTCTCCTCTGTTCCTCTCCTCTCTACTCCATGCCTCTCCTCTCCTCTCCTCTCCTCTCCTCTGTTCCTCTCCTCTCTACTCCATGCCTCTCCTCTCCTCTCCTCTGTTCCTCTCCTCTCTGCTCCATGCCTCTCCTCTCCTCTCCTCTCCTCTCCTCTGTTCCTCTCCTCTCTACTCCATGCCTCTCCTCTCCTCTCCTCTCCTCTCCTCTGTTCCTCTCCTCTCTACTCCATGCCTCTCCTCTCCTCTCCTCTCCTCTCCTCTCCTCTCCTCTCCTCTCCTCTCCTCTCCTCTCCTCTCCTCTGTTCCTCTCCTCTCTACTCCATGCCTCTCCTCTCCTCTCCTCTCCTCTCCTCTGTTCCTCTCCTCTCTACTCCATGCCTCTCCTCTCCTCTCCTCTGTTCCTCTCCTCTCTACTCCATGCCTCTCCTCTCCTCTCCTCCTCTCCTCTCTACTCCATGCCTCTCCTCTCCTCTCCTCTCCTCTCTACTCCATGCCTCTCCTCTCCTCTCCTCTGTTCCTCTCCTCTCTACTCCATGCCTCTCCTCTCCTCTCCTCTGTTCCTCTCCTCTCTACTCCATGCCTCTCCTCTCCTCTCCTCTGTTCCTCTCCTCTCTACTCCATGCCTCTCCTCTCCTCTCCTCTCCTCTCCTCTCTACTCCATGCCTCTACTCTCCTCTCCTCTCCTCTGTTCCTCTCCTCTCTACTCCATGCCTCTCCTCTCCTCTCCTCTGTTCCTCTCCTCTCTACTCCATGCCTCTCCTCTCCTCTCCTCTGTTCCTCTCCTCTCTACTCCATGCCTCTCCTCTCCTCTCCTCTCCTCTCCTCTCCTCTCCTCTCCTCTGTTCCTCTCCTCTCTACTCCATGCCTCTCCTCTCCTCTCCTCTGTTCCTCTCCTCTCTACTCCATGCCTCTCCTCTCCTCTCCTCTGTTCCTCTCCTCTCTACTCCATGCCTCTCCTCTCCTCTCCTCTCCTCTCCTCTCCTCTCCTCTCCTCTGTTCCTCTCCTCTCTACTCCATGCCTCTCCTCTCCTCTCCTCTGTTCCTCTCCTCTCTACTCCATGCCTCTCCTCTCCTCTCCTCTCCTCTCCTCTCCTCTCCTCTGTTCCTCTCCTCTGTTCCTCTCCTCTCTACTCCATGCCTCTCCTCTCCTCTGTTCCTCTCCTCTCTACTCCATTCCTCTCCTCTCCTCTCCTCTGTTCCTCTCCTCTCTACTCCATGCCTCTCCTCTCCTCTCCTCTCCTCTCCTCTGTTCCTCTCCTCTCTACTCCATGCCTCTCCTCTCCTCTCCTCTCCTCTGTTCCTCTCCTCTCTACTCCATGCCTCTCCTCTCCTCTCCTCTGTTCCTCTCCTCTCTACTCCATGCCTCTCCTCTCCTCTCCTCTGTTCCTCTCCTCTCTACTCCATGCCTCTCCTCTCCTCTCCTCTGTTCCTCTCCTCTCTACTCCATGCCTCTCCTCTCCTCTCCTCTCCTCTCCTCTCCTCTCCTCTGTTCCTCTCCTCTCTACTCCATGCCTCTCCTCTCCTCTCCTCTCCTCTCCTCTGTTCCTCTCCTCTCTACTCCATGCCTCTCCTCTCCTCTCCTCTGTTCCTCTCCTCTCTACTCCATGCCTCTCCTCTCCTCTGTTCCTCTCCTCTCTACTCCATGCCTCTCCTCTCCTCTCCTCTGTTCCTCTCCTCTCTACTCCATGCCTCTCCTCTCCTCTCCTCTCTACTCCATGCCTCTCCTCCTCTCCTCTCCTCTCCGCTCCTCCCTCACCACTATACTCCCTCTCAAAATGGTGTACAGGGGTGGAGGCTATAGCCACATGTCAAAAACGAAAGTAAAAATCAAGCTTTCTAATTGTTACGAATAACCGCAATGTATTAGAAAAGTACCAATCCATTAAAAGCACGTTAAGCATCGCTGCAGCGCCATTGTGAGACATGTAAAATTACGAATTAACAAACAAAAAAAGATACGAATGTACAAATCCATTTGAAGCACAATAGGCAGCGTCATTGTGAGAGAGACATGTAAAATTGCGAATTGACAAACAAAGTTACTAATGTACAAATTCATTCGAAGCACGTTAGGCAGTGCCATTGTAGGAGAGACACGGAAAACTACGAAGCAACAAACAAAAAAAAAAGTTACGAAAGTAGGAGTTGTATCCAGAATCAACTCAAAAACAATGTACTCTACCGAAAGTCTGAATTATAAATCAAATAAAAATAAGGCTTTCAGAAATACGAATCATTCCGATTCAACGAAAAATGTCACTTGCGAAAATATGAATTAGTCCGATCGCAAAAATCCCCTTTTACGAAATTACAAATTATTACAAATCAACAGCACCGAAAATAAACTAAACTAAACAAATTTTTAAGTTGTGCAGTCTAGTAGATTGCTTTTAAAAAGGCCTGGATTATTTCCTAAATGTACATTATATAACTGGGTACTAACATTTATAGGCAAAGTTGATCCAAGGAATACCTAAATGCCTCCAGGGGGAGCAGGAAGGAATTTTTTCCTCTGCTGTAGCAAATTAGATCATGCTTTGCTGGGGTGTTTTCGCCTTGCTCTGGATCAACTGTGGGTATTATTACTATACAGGATTTATATAGCGCCAACAGTTTATGCATCGCTTTACAATATAAAAGGGAGTCAATACAGGTATAATACAATAAAATACAAGAAGATTAAGAGGGCCCTGATCAGAAGAGCTTACAATCTAATTGGGTGGGGCAGGTGACATGATAGGCTTTCCTGAAGAGATGAGTTTTCAGGGATCGCCTGAAGGTAGCAAGAGTAAGGGATAGCCAGACAGGTGTAGGTAGCAAGTTCTAGAGGATGGGCGAGGCTCTGGAGAAATCCTGGAGATGAGCATGGGTGGAGGAGACGAGAGAGCTTGAGAGTAGGAGGTCTTGAGAAGAGCGGAGAAGACGATTTGGGTGATAATTAGAGACAAGATTGGTGATGTAGCTCGGGGCAGAATTGTGAATGGCTTTGTATGTTGTAGTTAGTATTTTGAATTTAATTCCCTGGGTGATTGGGAGCCAGTGTAGGGATTGTAGGAGAGGGTTGACAGACACTGAGCGGTTGGTAAGATGGATAAGTCTGGCAGCAGCATTCATGATAGACCGAAGAGGGGATAGCCTATGGAGAGGCAGGCCAATGAGAAGGGAGTTGCAATAGTCAAGGCGAGAGATAACAAGGGAGTGAATGAGGAGCTTGGTGGTTTCATTTGTTAAAAAGGGGCAAATTTTAGGGATGTTACGGAGGTAAATTCTACAAACTTTTGACAACGATTGGACTTGAGACTGAAATGACAAGTCAGAGTCTAGGATTACACCTAGTACCCTGGTGTGAGGGGAGGGACTGATTGTTGCATTGTTGATTTTGATGGAAAAGTCATGGAGGGGGGCACGGGCAAGGTGGGGGGGGATATTAATAGCTCAGTTTTAGAGAGATTTTGTTTAAGGAAGTGGTGCGACATCCATTCTGATATGTCAGTTAGTAATGCAAGAGGAGACTGAAGGAGTGAGGTGAGGAGTAGACAGATAGATTTGGGTATAGAATTGTGTACATGGGATTGTATGATTTTTTTTAAAATCTTTTTTTATTTTGTTGGTTGAACTAGATGGACTTGTGTCTTTTTTTTCAACCTGACTAACTATGTAACCAGTGTAGTAAATGTAGGTGTCTCATGTGAAAGCACATCCAGCATGGACAAAGAGAATGCACTAGCAAAGGCAAAACCTGCAGTATATGCTTCTATAATGCTCTATGTGGGACGGACTACTAGAATCCTTAGAAAGAGGTTTGGGGAACACAGAAGCTCTGTCGAAGAGGGTAAAGACAAGCTCAGTGTCCCCAAACATTTCTTGGATTCTCACTAAAATTCCTCTGCTGACCTTAAAGCGGAGTACCACCCAAAAGTGGAACTTCCACTCATTTGTCACCTCCCCCCCTGGTGCCACATTTCAGGGGGGAGCAGATACCTTTCTTTGACAGATATCCTGTTCCCACTTCCGTGAGCCACAGCCGCGGCCGTTGACGTCACTGCTCGGCTCCCTCCTCCTTCCTCTGCCGCCGGGCCAGTAGGAGAGAGGAGCTGTCAGGAAAGGGTCCATCCGCTGGTAAGATATATCATTTGGCGTGCAGTACTGAGGTCCACCAGCAGGTGTCTCCTGGCAGTTTGGAACTGTCAGGGGAATCTTTCCCTGCTGGTGTTATTTCATCATTTGGCCGCAGTACTGATGTCCACCAGCGGATGGATCCTGGCAGTATGGAGCAGACAACACTCCCTGCGCTCAGGTGTTACATGAAGACAATTATTGTCAGTCCCATAAATACCTGGCAAGCCCTTACATGCTTGCATTGGTACCTTTCTTCCTTGCGCCCTGACCTGTACCTGCAACCTGCACCTTGTACCTTATACCTTATTACCTGTACCTGAGCCTGTACCCGATCCCATCCTGATCCTGTCCCTGCTGTGTTCCTATTCCCTTGTAGCCTGATCCCATTCATTTTTTCCCTCTCCTATCTTGCCCTTGTTCAGTTGCTGATCCCCTGTGTATGACCCTGGCCTGGCTAACGTGTTTGATTTCGGTACTTCCCTTTGGCTGTATATATTGTCTGTGGGTTTCTGTTGGTTGGTTAAGCACTATTTGTATTTGGGGCGTTTACTTATTTATATCACTTATCTTAAATAAACATTATTCTTATTCAGTTTACATGCAATTGTTTTCCTCTTTGCAGTCCACACAATCTGGTCACACCTGTTCATGACAGTGTACCAAGGCCATCTCTGACCAGAAGTGGCTGCACAGGGGAACCATCTCGGTTCTGTTTCACGTTGCTGGGATGAATTCAGATATAATTGTTTATTATGCTCTGCTGGCAACAGAGAGTTCTGAATATCTCTGCCAGATATTGAAAGGGTGAGAATGGAGTGAGAGTGCGAGTGAGAGGGAGCTGGAGAGGCACTAGTTGGAGGCTTCTCTCGGATCAATCAATTACTGATGCCTGGCGGCCAGGGCTGGACTGGGACAAAAATTTGGCCCTGGACTTCAGGACTGGCCCACTTTAAAGCGGGGTTCCACCCAAATTTTGAACAATATCTGTATGTATTCTCTTCCTTGCCTAGATGCTGACATGGCGTTTAAAAAAATTTAAATCGCAGTAATTACCTTTTTATTCTTCTTTGCACTTCCTGGTTCTCCTCCCGTGGGAGTAGGCGTGTTTCTAGCTTCTCCCAGTCTCCGCACAGTCTCCTGGGAGCTAGTCTCAGGCTTCCCAGGATGCCACTGAGCATGTGTGGGAACGAGTGGTGAATGCTGGGAGCACAGCATTCACCGCATCCAGGAAATAAATGCTTGTGGGCTTCAAATGCCCACAATGAAGATGGAAACCGCCTGCAGTGAATAATATAAGTTATTCTTTCCGACGAAATCTGACACAGGCGGACATATTACACACAATATGTGAGTATGTAATGCTGAGAAGAAAAGTTTGTGAATGAACTCAAAAAAAAAAAGATATATAGGCGACCCCCGCTTTAATTTTGAGTGTCCCCAACAGCGCCCCCCTTACATCAGAGTGTCCCCAACAGCGCCCCCCTTACATCAGAGTGTCCCCAACAGCGCCCCCCTTACATCAGAGTGTCCCCAACAGCGCCCGCCTTACATCAGAGTGTCCCCAACAGCGCCCCCCTTACATCAGAGTGTCCCCAACAGCGCCCCCCTTACATCAGAGTGTCCCCAACAGCGCCCCCCTTACATCAGAGTGTCCCTAACAGCGCCCCCCTTACATCAGAGTGTCCCCAACAGCGCCCCCTTACATCAGAGTGTCCCCAACAGCGCCCCCCTTCACATCAGAGTGTCCTCCCTCTCCTCCCCCTCCCACATGTACTACTCACCGTTTTGAAGGCAGCTTCTCGTTCCTCTCTCCAGTCATGTGATAACAAGTGATAGGGGAGAGAGGAAGGAGAGTCTGCCGTTGGTCTATCTCCCCCTGCAGGCTGGAGGGAGCATAATGCCTAATGCTCTCTCCAGAATATGACGGAAGTTGCTCCTCCTGACAGGAGTGAAATTGTGATCACTCACTGTCAGAGAGGAGCGGCTCCAGGACCGCACCTGACTGGCCCACTGAGCCATCGGCCCACCGGGAATCTCCCGGTAGTCCCGATGGCCAGTACATGCCTGCTGGGGGCTGGTGTTAATCTCTAACTAACTCCTGACTCATGATGCTTGCTGTCTGATGCTGACACTCAAAATTCTGGCCAGTCTCAGAGTGAATGTGTGCCTCCCCTGATGTCTGCCTTTACCTGCCATTATTTGTGTCCTATTTACTGGGGATGTGAATTCCGTGGCTGCTGAGACGGCTGATCATTTCAGAATTCAGACATCGCCTGTCTGCTGCAGTGCCGTGAGGACTGTCTATTGAACTATTGGACTGTCTATTGCTTTTTTCTGACGATCCCAGCATTTGATCCCAGGACTTTTGTGCGCTACAGTGTACTGCCCGTTTACTCTCTATTTCATCTCATCTCTCATCTCTCTGGAACGGGCTACCTGCCTTTTCCCACTGGGACCAGAGGGACAGAGGGAGACGCAGACGCAGAGGGAGATGCAAGGAGATGCCCAGAGGCCCCCGTGCAGCCAGGAAAGAGCTTGGTACCGGACCTGTTACACGCAGCGCCCTACTTACCAGTTACTATCCCTTGCGATCACAGGCAGGCTCTGTTTCAGAGTCCCGCGATACCTGCGGTGCTGGTGTTCTGCCGAGAAAGTTCCGCTTGGCGGCTAAGTTCCCCCCTCTGCGTCTGCACAGTAGGAACCGGCGGAAATGGCCGAAGCGGAATAGCTGAAAATCAGCTGTACACGGCGCCTGTAAGGGGGCCCCTCGCGGGCTCGCTTCGCTCGCCACGCTTCGGGCACGGCCTCGCTTCGCTCGGCTCTTTTTAGATTCCCCCTCTAGGTCCACTTGGATGGTGGGGAAGGAACCTGGACCCAGAGCGCAGGCGCCGTGTACAGCTGATTGAAGCATTTGAGCTTCGGCTATCTCCGGCGGCTGACAGTAGTCCGTACTGCGCAGGCGCTGCGCCTGCGCAGTACAGGGGGGAACTTATCCGCCGAGGGAACATTCTCAGCAAGACACCGGCATCACCTGAGCTGCTGTCCTCAAAGCCCTCCGAGTGTAATCAGGAGCTGAGTCCTGTTGTGAGCCGAGACCTGCCGAATAAAGCCGAGTGGGTACCTGCGCTATCCGGATCACCAAGCGTGGACACTCGGGACACTCGAGATCTACAGTCTCTAACTGTGAACGTGGGGATATCAGAAGGCGATCCACAGGTTTTCACACAGACCATCAATCATCAAGCACTGGAATCCCAGACAGGTGAGCTTGCTGGGGAGTTTACTAAGGGGCCTATTGGGGTTCCCATAAAGGAAGCTAAAGGAAAACACACACCAGTAAACAAACCGGACACAAGATCCAAAAAAGGGGGTTAATAGTACTTATAATACTAATATTACTACAAGTACCAGTATAATTATTAACATGCAGACGGGGCAAACAGCTGATGGACTTTCGGGTCAGGTTAACCAGCATACACATCAGCTTACACACCAGCATATACGTCAGTATGCACCAACACCCTCTAAAGAAATAACTGGTATAATTGGCACAACTGGTACAACTGGATCTGCCATCCCAGTTCTGCCATCTCTGTCGGCCGATTCGGATACAAATTCCTTTTTTTCTACACTATCTACTAAGGCAGATATGGACCGAATGACCGCTATTCTACAGTAAGTACTTAGAGAAGAGTTCAAGGAGGTCAAAGAGTCATTGCATAGCTTGACATTCAGGGTAGACATCATTGAACAAAACCAGACCGCAGTAGAACAAAAAATAGCGACTCTGGAGGCTAAGTTAGCGGCACAGTCGCAGTATCTACACAATGTGCGACTTCAACAGGACAATTTAGAAAATAGGAGCAGGAGGAATAACTTAAAAATGCGGGGTATCCCTGAGACCACGTCCGCTAAAGAGCTGCGCCCCACTGTTACGGTCATATTAAATAAAATCCTGGCGAGGGATTCGACAGCGAATAGTAAACTAGACAGAGTTCATCGGATACAAGGCAATGCTCCTTTGTCAGATGGTAGACCGAGGGACACCCTATGCAGAGTACATTTATATATTATTAAAGAAGAAATTATCCGGAAGGCATGGTCATTGGGTACTATTGATTTTAATGGAACTATACAGATTCTGCTGGACCTTTCAAAATATACTTTACAGATGCGCCGTAGCATGAAGCCCCTATTAGACAAATTACGTGAATAAGGTGCTACATATAGATGGGGTTTCCCCTTTTCCCTGCAAATACAGAAAGGCCAACAATTTTTTGTATTACGTGCACACACCCAATTGCCAGATATGTTCGCTAGGCTGTCTATGACACCTATTCTGCTTCAAGACTGGACTGACACTGAAACTGGCTTGATATAGCATGATTGAACTTAATTTATCAGATATTCTATTCTCTACAAATAGGAATGACTTCTAAATAATGCTTTGACAAAGTACTGATTTGCTAATCCTTTATTTATCTGTTTATATGAGCATTATAGATGTCTAAGGCTCGATTCAAATCTATGCATGTTGCTTTTGAGCGTTTCTGCAGTGTTTTTTGTGGTGCTTGTCGCGTTTTTGAGCAGCGTTTTTGCAGCGTTTTTTTTGTTTTTTGTTTTTGTCTTTTTTTTTACAGTTTTCTTTTATACTGTATACCGTGTAAAAGGAAGAAAGGACAGCCTTAGCAACCAGCGGCTGCTGGGCACGCTGTGCGGGGAGAGAGAGCGCGGTACAGATCCGGTGTACAGTGATCCCCATCAGAGAGAGCAATGTCCACCCAAGGTTCATCTAGATCTCCATCCCGCGCCTCCCGTGGATCCGCACGAAGACCTAAGAGTAAAGAGAAGAAGCCAGGGAGTGCAAGCAGGAAGCGCAAAAGCTCCGCTAAAAAGCGTGAAGATTCTGCAGCATCTGTCAGATCGGGTCACCCGGATTATGTCATTCCTCTAGTATTAACCTCTAAAACGCAGGAAATCTTCCAATGTCGCGTGGATGAGGACTTCACACAAGAAAACCCACACAAACTACTAAAGAAAGAAGAAATACTTAGTGATCTTAAGACCAGGGCAGCAGTTTCGGACTTTAGCCCAATTAAATCTGTTATAACAGTACGTGATGTGTGTTGTTAAAGTTAAATTCCAGGCAGAAGTACCTACCAATAAATGTATTAAATACCAAAAAAAAAAAAAAAAAAGGAAGAAAGGGAAAGGCGCGGGGTGCGGCGGAGGCACCGCAGGGGCGCTGTGAAGACGCTGTACTTGCGTTTTTGATGCTTGTCTATTGAATTACATGCAAAATGCTGCATTTTGCATGAAAAAAAAGTCCCAGACCTCTTTCCAAAAAACGCAGAGGTACAAAGAAGCATTGATGTGAACATGTTCCACAGGAACCCATGTTAAAAATTTCCCATGCATTTCTGCAAAATGCATCAAAAAAAGCATTAGTGTGAACAGAGCCTTAAAGGTGTTAGACCGGAATAGAACTGGGTGTTAGAATCTGACTCCCCCCACATCCCCTTTCTCCGTCCCCCCCCCCCCCCTTTTTTTTTTTTTGCCCGCCCCCATGTAGGTGGGAGGGGGGAGGTGGAGGCAGCGGAGGCCGCTTGATACTATTTAAGTGCTGTACTATGAAGAGCAGGCACTGTGGAAAGTTACTTTACAGAAATAAGAATACTGGGGGTGGGAGATGTCTGGGGGGAGGGGGGGATGGGGTAGGCATGGGTAATAACAGATAATGTAAATGGAGTATAAGTCATAAATATACAGGAGCTGTGTGGGGTTTTTTTTTTTTCCCTCCTAAGGCAGGCATGGAATACGTGATTTGATATGAAACCTAAGCTGTGGATATTAGGATAAAGAATCACACGTGCTATATATGTTAATGTGACCCGAATGATCTCCACTATTGGTGTCGCTCTCCAGCTCCTCTACATGGGAATTTTTTTTTTGCCTCCCAGTGCTATCTCCTCCCGTACTATTCTAGGAGGAGATCGCAGGGGCGCGCAGGCTCAATTAGAGCCCTATTAGTAGTTTGTTGTGTATTCAATTTTGTGTCTTTGGTGTGTTGACGCTCTCTCTTCTTTCCTGTATTGGGCTTCGCTATGACCAGTGTGCGCTGCCTCTCCCTGAATGTCAATGGATTGAATATACCGGAGAAGCGCACAGTGGTCCTACGTGAACTCTGGCGCATGCACGCTCAGATGGTATTCATACAAGAGACACATTTCCAATCCAGGAAGACACCAAAATTTAAAGATGAAAGATATCCATATGTTTTCCACAGTACAGCTCCAGACTCTAAGACGAGGGGGGCGAGCATCTTGCTTTCTGGGACGGTTCCATGGTCCTACGCCGACCAGATGAGTGATCCGGAAGGACACTACCTTTTTCCTAAAGGCGACTAAGTTGGCCGTCGAGTCACCATCTATTTACCGAACCAGGCACAGTTGAGTTGTCTTAATGGAATTCTTAATAATCTACAGGTTTTTATGGAGGGTGGACTGATACTGGGTGGAGATTTGAATGTAGCCCTTGATCCTTTACTGGATGTTTCTAAATCCGCTACACATCTATCTTATCGATATCTTAGACAAATAAAAAAAGCTATACAATCTATGCGACTTGTAGATGTTTGGAGAGTCCAGCATCCAGCCGAACGTGACTACACTTTCTATTCGGCGTCACACAATAGTTACTCTAGAATCGATTATGTGTTAATATCTCAATCTTTACTAACAGCGGTGGTCAACTCGACCATCGGGACATTAACGGTATCAAATCATGTTCCGGTGTCTTTAGATCTTCAGCTGTCTAAGCCGGCTAACAGACCATGGAAACTTAATGAACCGCTACTACAAGAAGGCCTACTTCAGAACGAGCTTTCTAGCGAACTGACTAGAATCTTTAATGAAAACGACTCAGAAGAAATCTCCCCACTTATTCTATGGGAAACACATAAATGCGTTATGTGAGGTATATTGATTAAAAAGGCGACGGAAATAAGTAAAAAAAAACAAAGAGTGTTTCGGGATCAATTAAAATTGGTAGCAGAGTTAGAGACTGAACATAAAAAATCACTTTCACAAACCGTAGCAGTAGATCTCAGGATACAGCGAGAAAAACTATCTTCTCTGATGAAACAGGAGGCCAGCATACAGACAGCGAGAGCTAGAAATGTACACTACGAACAAGGGAACAAATCAGGCAAACTCCTGGCACATTCACTTAGGGAAAACTCACGTAGAAACTATGTCCCACATATAGACTCTGACGGAGGGAACCGTCTCTTTGAATCTAATAAAATTGCAGAGGTTTTTTGAAAATATTACCAGTCATTATATAACTTACAGACAAATACTCCGTCAGACCCAATGGCACAAAAGCAACAATTAAATCGAGAGTACCTTGCCTCCTCAAGTTTACCATCAATCTCCGACGACGACTCGGAGGCACTAAATGCGCCGATATCAATTGACGAATATATGAACGCAATCAGTACGTTAAAACCACATAAAGCTCCCGGCCCAGATGGGTATACAGTAGTCTATTACAAGGTATTTGCTCCCATTTTAGGTCCAAGATTTACAAAAGCATTAAATTCCCTCCTAGAAGATCGACCCTTACCGACTGACACTCTTAGGGCACATATTGCAGTCATTCCTAAGGAGGGCAAGGACCTCACCCAATGTAAAAACTATAGACCGATCTCATTATTAAATGTTGATTTGAAAATGTTCACAAGGATATTAGCTACAAGATTACAACCCCTCCTTCAGACTGTCATCCACCCTGATCAGGTAGGCTTTATGCCTACCAAAGAGGCTAAAGATAATACCACTAGGGTATTAGATATTATTCATCTGGCTCATTCTCGTAAAATACCACTATGTCTACTATCGTCTGACGCTGAGAAAACCTTTGACAGGGTGGATTGGACATTTCTGAAGGAGACGTTGACCCATATTGGAGTTGGGAAAGCATTTGGTAAATGGATGGAGGCTATATACTCTGTTCCATCTGCGGCGGTAAGAATTAATGAGGTAACCTCCTCATACTTTAACATGAGCAACGGTACTAGATAAGGATGTCCTTTGTGCCCAATGATATTCATAATAACCCTCGAACCATTTCTGCGACATGTTCGACAAAATATCGATATACAGGGTTGCTCAATCGACAAAACTGAGCACAAAACTGCGGCGTATGCAGACGACATATTGTTTTTCATCACCTCACCAGAAACCACGTTACCAAACCTTGTAAATGAGTTTGATCGCTATAGCTTAATCTCTAATTTTAAAATTAATACTCAAAAATCAGAGATATTAAACATTACGTTGCCAACAGCACAAGCACAGGCTCTTCAATCGTCGTTTTCCTTCCCCTGAGTAGTTTCATCTGTGACATATCTAGGAGTCAAATTGACTTCCTCAGTAGACAAAGTCTTCCAAGCAAATTTTCCACCGTTCATACGGGATTTCATCTGAAATAGGAAAGATGGAATAAAGGTCCTTATACATGGATGGGTAGGAATGCCATTCTTAAAATGAATATTCTTCCAATGTTACTATACCTCCTTCAGACTCTGCCAATAGCCATTCCAGAGTCCTTTCTGAAATCAATACGTAGTATTTTTATTAAATTTATTTGGGCAAAAAAGCATCCGTGTCTATCTTTCAATTTACTGGCTTTGCCAAAGTCTAGAGGAGGTATGGCTTTTCCCGACCCGATAAGATACTACAAAGCAGTACACCTTGCTAGGGTACTTGCTTGGTGCAGAGACGAGGGACACAAAACCTGGATAGCGATTGAACAATCATGTACGGAGATTCCTCTTCGATGTCTGCCATGGCTACAACTTAAAACTCTTGGAACTTTAAGACATCACCCCTTGATAGGGGCAACTTTAAAAGTAATCCAACAGAGCCACTTTTTCTCAAGATTTGACAGGGAAATCACTCGGCTCCATCCTGTGTTGGGAAATCCACTATTTCCCTCTGGCTACACAGACAGCCATTTTAAGCAAATTATGCGCCATGGCAGATTTCGATTAGGAGATTTTCTTGAAGCATTAAGGTTGAAGACAAGGTCAGAAATGCAATCACTGTTCTGTCCGCCGCTGGATCCATGGCGGATGCAGCAGCTTACACATTTCCTAACCTCCCTTAATAGGGGGGAAAGATCAGACCGCTTAAATACACCATTAGAAAATGTATGCCTTTTGGAAGAGCCTTCTGCACATGGAGTATCAGAGGTATATAAAATATTAACAGATCCCCCTGAAGACTTTGTCCCAAGATTTCTTTCGAAATGGGAAAGAGATCTGGACATTACACTCTCCAAAGAGCAAAGGGGCTATATTTTACACTTTGGTCATTACTCCTCAACTGCCAGCAAATACCAAGAATTATGCTACAAAATTCTTACAATGTGGTATAAAGTTCCATCATTACTACAAAAAATGTATCCAGAGCGGACAAATAAATGCGGACAAATAAATGCTGGCGATGTGGAGAATCAGAGGGTAATATGCTCCACATCTTTTGATCATGTCGAAAGTTAGTAGATTTCTGGTCTAAAGTACGAGAAACTGTAAGATAATTAACAGAGTTTCCCCCGGGGTCCGACCCAGCAAGAGATCTTCTTCATCTTTCGGATCTCTCAAAGTGTACATATCAGAATTCTCTTGTGGCCCATCTTTTGAATGCGGCAAAGGCCTGTGTCCCGGCCGTTTGGAAGCAAGAATCACCCCCCTCGATCTCACTATGGTTAAAAAAAGTAGCAGATATATACGCCATGAAAAAAGGCATTACACAGGGTAAGGTGAAGAAATGTAATTAAAAAATGGAATTCATGGTCTCTTCTGGTCTGCACCAGGGAGTACGGATATGCGGAGAGCAGGATGGGTCATTATGAGGGGGGGGGGGGGAGAGCGAGAGAACCTAAATAATGCCATAGGGAAATTTTTGCATTTGGGTTTTTTTTTTTTCTCTTTCTTTTTCTGTCTTGTTTGATAAGTCATATGTGTCTACTAAAAACTGAATCACAATGTGCTAAGTTATACTCTGCAAATTGAAAGCAGCAATAACGATATTTGTTTTATATGTATATATGTATATGTATATATATGTATGTATGTGTATATATATCTATTTATATATATATATATATATATATATGTATATATATATATATATATATATATATATATATATATATATATATATATATATATATATATATATATATATATATATATTTATATTTATGAAAATGTATTTTTTTTTCTTTTTCTGTGTTTGAAAAAATAAAATATAGAATTAAAAAAAAAAAAATCTGGTCACACCTGTTCATGACAGTGTACCAAGGCCATCTCTGACCAGAAGTGGCTGCACAGGGGAACCATCTCGGTTCTGTTTCACGTTGCTGAGATGAATTCAGATATAATTGTTTATTATGCTCTGCTGGCAACAGAGAGTTCTGAATATCTCCGCCAGACATTGAAAGGGTGGTCCAGTGATCAGCTGCTGGAGATTATCCGTTTAGCTCACTCTGTGGTCGATTAGGGCAGTATACTGTTTGAGGATGTTCAGCCTTTGATTGAAATGTGTACAGAGCTGGCCCTGCCCTGTATCCCAAAGGGCCATGGTGACTTTTTTCCCCCCTTCAGCATTAACCAGGTTGCGTCCTTAGTATGGCTGTTGGAAGATGACTCTGCATCCTTTTTGGAGCATTATTATGCTGCTAAACACCTGCCTGCTCAGATGTCCTTTCTCCCATCACCCCTGGCAACCTCAGCTACAGTCCATTATACCCTGCTCCCCACCAAGTATCAATACCCTGTTTCTACTTCCTGCACCTATCCTGCCTTTAACCCACCTGCCTCTTCTCTAATAACTGCAACTTCCCCACAAAAACTTCCTCTGGCAGCTGTTCCCCATTCCTTGCCATATCCCAGCCCTTCATTTCAGTATGCCTCACCTCCTGTCTACACTCCTACAGCCACCTACAGATCTCCAGCAGTTAAGCCAAAGAAGAAACAGAAGTTGTCCCCACTCACACGATCCTGACAGTAACCCAACTTGCTTCCACACCAACCAACCTGCTCCAGTCTGATGTGCCCGCTTTCCAGTCTGATGTGCCCGCTTTCCAGTCTGTCCTGATGCCTGCCTTCCAGCCTGAAGTCTCGGTGCCCGCTTTCCAGTCTGATGTGCCTGCTATCCAGTCTGATGTGCCCTCCAGCCCAGTCTGATGTCCTGATGCCTGCCTTCCAGCCCAAAGTCTCGGTGCCCGCCTTCCAGTCTGATGTGCCTGCTTCCCAGTCTGATGTACCCGCTCTTCAGCCTGATGTGCCCGCTTTCCAGTCTGATGTCTTGATGCCTGCCTTCCAGCCCGAAGTCTCGGTGCCCGATTTCCAGTCTGATGTGCCCGCTTTCCAGTCTGATGTGCCCGCTTTCCAGTCTGATGTCCTGATGCCTGCCTTCCAGCCCGAAGTCTCGGTGCCCGCTTTCCAGCCTGATGTGCCTGCCTTCCAGTCTGATGTGCCTGCCTTCCAGCCTGATGTGCCTGCCTTCCAGCCTGATGTGCCTACCTTCCAGCCTGATGTGTCCACTTTCCAGTCTGATGTGCACGCTTTTCAGGCTGATGTCTTGATGCTTGCCTTCCAGCCTGTTGTCTTGGTGCCTGCCTTCCAGCCTGATGTGCCCGCTTCCCAGCCTGATGTGCCAGCTTTCCAGCCTGTTGTCTTGATCTTGGTGCCCCAGTCTGTTAAACCAATGCCCGCTACTCTGCTTGCCGAGTCAGTGCCTGTTACACAGCTTGCCAATAGGGAGCCCGCTGCCCAGCTCAATGACCCGGATGTGCCAGCTGTCTTCCCGGATGTGCCCGACGACCAGCCTGAAATACTTTCTTCCACCATTCTGATCGATGCCATAGACTATGGACAATTAAGACTAGTTGGAGCTTCCGGAGGCCACTCCTTTTGGGGGGGGTACTGTCAGGAAAGGGTCCGTCCGCTGGTAAGATATATCATTTGGCGTGCAGTACTGAGATCCACCAGCAGGTGTCTCCTGGCAGTTTGGAACTGTCAGGGGAATCTTTCCCTGCTGGTGTTATTTCATCATTTGGCCGCAGTACTGACGTCCACCAGTGGATGGATCCTGGCAGTATGGAGCAGACAACACTCCCTGCGCTCAGGTGTTACATGAAGACAATTATTGTCAGTCCCATAAATACCCGGCAAGCCCTCACGTTTGCCTTGGTACCGTTCTTCCTTGCGCCCTGACCTGTACCTGCACCTTGTACCTTATAACTTGTACTTGAGCCTGTACCCGATCCCATCCTGATCCTGTCCCTCCTGGGTTCCTATTCCCTTGTAGCCTGATCCCATCCATTATCTCCCTCTCCTATCCTGCCCTTGTTCAGTTGCTGATCCCCTATGTATGACCCTGGCCTGGCTAATGTGTTTGATTTCGGTACTTCCCTTTGGCTGTATATATTATCTGTTGTCTGTGGGTTTCTGTTGGTTGGTTGAGCACTATTTGTATTTGGGGTGTTTACTTATTTATATCACTTATCTTAAATAAACATTATTCTTATTCACTTTACATGCGTTTTGGTTTCCTCCTTGTAGTCCACACAATCTGGTCACACCTGTTCATAACAGGAGCGGAGCCTCGCACATGCGCAATAGGGTTCATTGTGTGAAGCCATAAGGCTACACTGCTGGGTTCCCTTACCCGCAATGGCGGCAGCAGCACCAGACAGCTGATGGAAACAGTGTCCAGTGCTGACATCACTGGACTCCAGGACATGTAGGTGTCCGATTAGTAAAAGCCAGCAGCTGCAGTATGTGTAGCTGCTGGCTTTTAAATTTTGCAGTGGTGGGCGGACCTCCGCTTTAAAGTTTGGTTTATTGAATCCATCTCCTGCAGTCTCCCTAGAGCAGAGTGATTTAAGCGACTCTGAAAAAGGGAGACTTTTTGGATTTATACACTGGACACTTTGGGCCGGGGGGGGGGGGGGGGGTATAGATATAGAGGTCCATTTGTAGGTTTTTTTTGAAGCATTAACCTTATGCATGTATACAAAACCATTATGCCTTCTTTTACTTCCATCCAATGTTCATTATTCTCCTGGATCATGGTGTTCTACACTCACCGGCCACTTTATTAGGTTTTTTAAGTTCAAACCGAATATCAGAATGGAGAAGAAAGGGGATTTAATTCAATTTGAACATGGTTGTTGATGCCAGACGGGCTAGTCTCGGTATATCAAAAACTGCTGATCTACTGGGATTTTCATGCACAACCATCTCTAGGGTTTACAAAGAATGGACGGAAATTAAGGAAATATCCAGTGAGAGGCATTTGTGTGGGCGAAAAATAAAAGGAGAAAATCTGTGCTAAACTTTAAATATGTGCATTAAAAAATAAAAATAAAAAATTGCAACAATGAGGGAAAAGAAAAGGTGCAGCATCAAACAAAACCAGAATATCTGGTTTATAAAAATATTTAGAAAAGTGAAAAATGCGCAACCAAAAATATTAATATAATTGATGTAAAAAGCATACCAACCATTAAGTTTTAGGGTAAAGCACTAAATATCATACAGTGAAACTTTTCCTATGTTATATAGTCCAAAGACTGCTGTGAAAAAAATATCCAAACCAAAAAAAGTGAAAGTGGATAAATGTTGCCAAACAATGCCTAAACTATGTAGCAATGTAACAAATTGTGTTTTAAAACAATTAGTAGCCATATCTGAAAAAAAGGAAGAAAGAACAGTCCACAAAATGCTATGAGTGTTATATTCAAAACTTCATGAGGCATCAGAAAACCATTTGAAGAGAATGATATTCTGTTCATCAATACTTAAAAGCAAACAGCGCCGCTTACCAGATCAGGTGGATCTCAGGTTATAGAGATAATATGGGCACACACACAAGGAATGGAATTGCCAGCAGATTAACAATCAGCGGTCACAGAAAAACTCCTCCACACTGTTGCGGCACTGGTCTCCGGATCCTTCAAAGGAAAAAACACTCCAAGCAAGGGTGTGTCAAAAATGCCTTGTTGATGTCAGAGGTCAGAGGAGAATGGGCAGACTTGTTTGAGATGATAGAAAAGCAACAGTAACTCAAATTACCACTTGTTGCAACCAAGGTATGCAGAATACCATCTCTGAATGCACAACTCATTGAACCTTGAAGCAGATGGGCTACAGTAGCCTACGACCACACTGGGTTTCACTGTCAGCTAAAAACCGGAAACTGAGGCTACAATTTGCACAGGCTCATCAATATTGGACAATAGAAGAATGGAAAAATGTTGCCTGGTCTGATGAGTCTTGATTTCAGCTGCAGCATTCAGATGGTAGGGTCAGAATTTGGTGTTAACAACATGAAAGCATGGATTCATCCTGCCTTGGATCAACAGTTCAGGCTGGTGGTGGTGGTGTAATGGTGTGGGGGATATTTTCTTGGCACACTTTGGGCCCCTTAGTACCAATTGAGCATTGCTTGATCTTTTTGCTGCACACTTTGGACCCCTTAGTAGCAATTGAGCATTGCTTAAGCTTTTTGTTGTAATGCCCTTCACTCCACTTTTAAAATAAGCTGGCCATTTTTGCAATTTTTCCATCGTCTTTTTTTTATTTTCCCTTACAGCTTTCAGAGTTTGTAAAAGACCCACCAAACCATATATTTACTGAACGCACATGACCATTAGAATAAAAAAAGGTGCTACTGTTTTTTTAAGGTGCCGCGATATTTGCGCAAATGTTTTTCAAAGCAATATTTTTGCTGAATATACACTAAATCATTATTAGTAGATAAAAACACAGCACATTTTACAAAAATCCTGATAAATATAAAAGCTTAACCTGTATTAAATTAATAAATACCAAATATTTTACATTTTAAATTGTGCCTTTTTGCGAATATGTAAATATCCAAATTTCTCAAAAAACTGGAGGTTTTCATTTTTCCCTTACAACTTTCAAAGTATGTAAAAGACAAAAGCACATGACCTGTAGAATAATGATTTTTAAATATTTTCAGAAATGTTTATAATAACAATATTTTCGAGTTACTAAATAACAAAGATTTGTCAATTTTAAGTTGCGCCTTTTTGCAAAATGGTGAAAAACAAACATATGCAAAAATGTAAATATCCAAATTTCACAAAAAAATCAGGATGTTTTCATTTTTCACTTAAAGCTTTCAGAGTTTGTAAAAGACCTGCCCAAACTATATATTTTCTGAAAGCACATGACCTTTGAATAAAAAGAAGGTAATACTGTTTTTTAAGGCCCCGCAATATTTGCGCAAATGTTTATAAAAACAATATTTTCGCTAAAAATACATTAAAATCATTATTAACAGATATAAACACAGCAAATTGTACAACATTCCTGCTAAATTCTTACTAAATATAAAAGCTTAACCTTTGTTGAGTTAACAAATTACAAATATTTGTAAATTTTCAATTGCACCTTTTTGCAAATTGGTGAAAATCGAACATATGCAAAAAATTTAAATATCCAAATTTCTCAAAAAAATCTGGAGGTTTTAATTTTTCAGCGTTTTTTCAGAGTTTGTAAAAGATCCCCCAAACCATATATTTTCTAAAAGCACATAACCAGTAAAATGAAAAAAAGGTTTTACTGACTTCTAAGGGCACGCAATATTTGCGTAAATGTTCATCACATTACTATTTTCACAAAAAAAAAAAAAAAAACACTAAAATCCATTTTTTCACACAAATCTACAAAATTCTTGATAAATTCCTACTAAGGCCTCGTTCACATGGGGCATACTAAAGCGTACGCCTATGGAGGGCCATGTTTACCTGCACAGGGATGCACAGGTTTTCTGTGCAGCCCTGTGCAGGCAGTCTTATTCATGTCAGTTGGGAGGCAGCAGCTGCAAGGACAGATCTGACATATGTGTGGGTGTAGGCAGGGCCACTGATAGGCCATTACAACTGGCTCTGTTGTACCAGGCCCGGCCATCAGGGGGGCCCAGGCAACCTGAACACACACTGAACTAATTCATGTAAAAAAAAAAAAATCCTCCAGCCACCATGACCAAACATTGTCCGTCCGAGTCATCCCCCCTGTTACTTTTTGTGTTTTTTTAATTCTTTCATTTTGATAGCTCAATATCTGCAGGTAGCGACAGGGGGAGGGACTATTTTTTCTATTTCGGGCGCGGAAGAATATCTCTTCCGCACCTGCTCCTCATGCTGGCTTAAGTCCTGGCCAGCTCATCCTTCCCTGGCGCAGCGGAGTGATTCCTCTCCCTCTGATCTGTTCTTCACTCGGCCCGAGAGAAGAAGCAGTGAAGTGAGCGGCGGCAGAAGAAAAAAAAGCAGCTGGCATCTGACGGTTAAAGTTTGTAGATACTCGCACTCCAGTACAGGCAGCAACAGGATCAGGGAGGAAGTGACTCTTGGGGCCCGGCTAACACAGGTGTGTGCTTGCTTGGGGGGGGGGATTCAAGATCTACTACTACTGCAGCAGCATCTATACATTATGGCATTGGCAGGGTGGGTGGCACTGTCTGCAGGTAGCACATGCGTTATGGGCCATACAGACAGTGCCACCCATGCCACCAATGCCATAATGTGCTGCAGACAGTGCCACCCATGACGCTAATGCCATAACGCATGTGCTGCCTGCAGAGGCAGCACCACCCATGTAGCCAATGGCATTATGTGCTGCAGACAGTGCCACCCATGCTGCCAATGGCATTATGCCATTGGCGGCATGGGTGGCACTGTCTGCAGCACAATATGGCATTGGCGGCATGGGTGGAACTGTCAGCAGGCAGCACATGTGTTATGGCATTAGCGTCATGGGTGGCACTGTCTGCAGCACAATATGGCATTTTTGGCATGGGTGGCACTGTCTGCAGGTAGCAAATGAGTTATGGCCCATAACGCATGTGCTTCCTGTAGAGACAATGCCACCTATGCCGCCAATGCCGTAATATGCTGCAAACACAGTGCCACCCATGCCGCCAATGTTGCAATGTGCTGCAGACAGTGCCAACCATGCCGTTATATGCCGTAATGTGCTGCACACAGTACCACCCGTGCCACCAATGCCGTAATGTGCTGCAGACAGTGCCACTCATGCTGCCAATGGCATTATGCCACAGTATTACTATTAAAGGCTACTTTACATGCCAGCAGGGCAGCCATCAGAAGTTTTTGGGCCCCTTACACAGCTTTAGGCCTGCCCCCCACTGAGCCTGACCACCAACATTTCCCAAAGCCTGGCCACGGGCCATCTCACCAAATCCGCACACCGACCATCCCACCTGTACGCACTCAGCCCCCCTCAATCCTGTCTATATGTCAGCCCCCCCTTACACTTGTATATATGTCAGCCCCCCACATACACAAATCTGTAAACACACAAAGCTCTGGCCCCTCCCTGTACACAAACAGCCCCCCTCCCTTTCCTTCACAGCTCCTACTTGTAAGGGAGGTCTTCCTACCTAGTCCCAGCTCATTTTCACAAAGCTGACATGTTGCTTAGACACACATGAGCTGCAGCTGATCACACTACATAACACAGTACAGGCAGCTCACACGAGGGGTGCACATGCACATAGTGGCCAGAGGCGGCAGTAATGAGCTCGATGTCTGAGCTCAATGACACCGAGATTGTTTCAGTATTGCACAACATGGCTCCCCTTTACCCACTCCTGCCTTCCTAAGGCCCAGGCAGGCCCAGGCAGGCCCCTTACAGTTACTGTTATTTATATTATTAAATGCCCTTGTGGCCTGCTTTATGTGGGTGAAATGACCCAAAAAATCAAGGATCACATTGTTCGACATAAGTATTCAATCAGAGATAAGCTGGTACAACTACCACTTGCTAGACACTTTGTAAAAAAGGGGCATGCAGTGAAACAAACTGAGAAAAACTTTGTCAAATACTCCCCCTTGCTGTGAGTGACAGGTGATTTACATATCTTGTGCACTAGCCTAGGAGACATGCATTATTTTTTAATTCTCTCCCCCTCCTTTCTTCAGCAGATCTGCAAGGATTGGCTTTTCCACACCTCAGTATGATTTGACATGCTGAAGTCATGTGGTTACTTTCCTGTCTTTTCACTGGATGTTAGAGATCATAGCAGAAGTTCAGTGTTAGAAATACACAGGAGAAAATGCATATTGACAAGGGGAGTGTAGAGGTGGGTGGGGAGTCTACTGACATCACAACTCCACCCACCGAGCTCCAGACAACAGACCCACCCACAGAATATGCAGTTTTTCAGGTCTAATAACAGACAGAGGGGAGACATTTGACAGGTAAAGATACATGCAGAAGGCATGTATATCCTTATAGATAACCCCTATGGCAATAGTTTAGAAAGGATGACATTGGGTTTACATCCACTTTAATTCTTAGATGCTTCTAACAAAATGTTGGGGAATGGACCTGTTGCGCTGTCTGGTAAATAATGAATTCAACATATGGACACTATCCTAATTGATATTTGATTCATTTATTCCAAATGTATGCAAAATGAATTTAATTGGTTGCATGTAGTAGTATTTAGATGTGTTCCAATCTGAAGAAGGTCGTAATCATCTTAGCCCGAAACTGTCATCTGGAATACTCCTGAGATGTTTGAATAACATTGATTTATTTAATACATTTTATGTGCCTCAATCCCTCTTTACTTATCTATTCATATGCATTACCTGGTTACCTCCATTATATTTTTTTATAAACATAATTATTGTCCTACAATAATAGTTTTCATAAAAAAAAATATTTTGCCTTTATTCATTTATTTAACAGGACCCTTAAGGTCTGACATACATTGATACAGCGATACAGTATGTAAGTACATGCTACTAATTATAGGTGCTGTTTGTTAATATGTCAAGCAAATTGTTAGTGGTGGTGAGCTGTTTTTGTTTTGATTCAGTGTTCTTTGTATGCAGCCCTGCCTGAGGAGTAGTTTGCCAGCTCGGCTGTCCATATAAGCCCATCCTGACATGGCTGCCACGCGGGCATGCAAGCTCCAAACGCACGCCACGCCTCCTGCCAAGACTTCTGATATTTGACGTCACATTTGTCATCCCAGTGTATCCACGCCAGCCGGGGGGAGCTCTGGAAGCCACCAGTGTGGCCAAGGCTGAGAAGGATCACCTGAGTCATCTTACACAGCGGGACCAGATCTGTCTAGTGCAGCGGGCTGCCTGCTTGACATGCTTTACACAAGTTTTACCTATGTGAGTTGCCAACTATGCGATTAATTGAAGGTGTTTGATTTTACCTACTACACTCAGATGGCGCTGATTGTTTTTCTTCTTTGGTCTCTGCCCATCGGGGCTCACAAGAAACTTTAAGGGGTCACAGTAATGGTGGAACCCCTCAGAATCAGTGACGCCAGGTGAGTGGCTCACACCTTATCCCAGGTAAAAAAAGAGAAGGTGCTGGTGCAGCTCATCAACCTGGGGCTGTCCTCAATTTCACTCCCCAACCATGCCACCAAACCAGACCTCATTGGATGAATCACAATATAAACTACTGCTGGAACAGCTTGCCATCCCATTCCAGGGCTATCCTCTACCTCAGCAGTGGCTGCTTCACCAGCTGCTACCTATTGGTTTTTTAAAGTTGCAGCTGTGAAGGAAAGCATCACAAAGAAGAGGATATGTACAGATGAGGAATGTGGAGGGGATGACAGTGGGCAGTATGCATATGACAGAAGTGTGGAGGGTATGACAGCGGGCAGTATGTACAGGAGAGGAGTGTGAAGAGTATGACAGTGAGTAGTATGTACAGGAGAGGAGGGTATGAGAGTGGGCAGTATGTACAGGAAAGGAGTGTGGAGGGTATGACAGTGGACAGTATGTACAGGAGAGGAGTGTGGAGAGTATGACAGTGGGCAGTATGTACAGCAATGAAGTGTGGAGGGTATGACAGCGGGCAGTATGTACAGGAGAGGAGTGTAGAGGGTATGACAGTGGGCAGTATGTATAGGAGAGAAGTGTGGAGGGTATGAAAGTGGGTAGTATGCACAGGAGTGGAATGTGGAGGGTATGACAGTGGGCAGTATGTATAGCAATGAAGTGTGGAGGGTATGACAGCAGGCAGTATGTACAGGAGAGGAGTGTAGAGGGTATGACAGTGGGCAGTATGTATAGGAGAGAAGTGTGGAGGGTATGAAAGTGGGCAGTATGTACAGGAGAGGAGTGTGAAGGGTATGACAGTGAGCATCATGTACAGGAGAGGAGTGTGGAGAGTATGACAGTGGGTGGTATGTACAGGAGAGGAGTGTGGAGGGTATGACAGTGGGCGGTATGTACAGGGGAGGATTGTGGAGGGTATGACAGTGAGCAGTATGTACAGGAGAGGAATGTGGAGGGTATGACAGTGAGCAGTATGTACAGGAGAGGAGTGTGGAGGGTATGACAGCGGGCACTATGTACAGGAGAGGAGTGTGGAGGGTATGACAGCGGGCAGTATGTACAGGAGAGGAATGTGGAGGGTATGACAGCCGACACTATGTACAGGTGAATAGGATGAAGAAATCTGGGAAGGAAAAATGTAAAGGTTTGTGGAAGGATGTTTAGGGATTGCGTAGTGGTTAAGCGGGCCATACATGGATTGAAATTAAGGCAATTAAACAGAAACCAGCCATAGTCGATCTATGTATGGGCTAGCTGGTTGTTCACAAGTCAATCTATTAATCGACTTGAGTACAACCAGCCTGTCAGGTTTTTCACAAAAACACTGCGGGAGTGATTCCCCCATCCACAGGTCAGCAGGTGAGAGGGTGTGTGGGGACTAGGGATGAGCTTCGCGTTCGAGTCGAACCCATGTTCGACTCGAACATCGGCTGTTCGATCGTTCGCCGAATTGCGAACGTTATGGGCCGTTCGCGCCAAATTTGTGTGGCGCGTCACGGCCCATAATTCACTGCGGCATCGCAGTGCATTGCTGGCTAATAATTGGCCAAGCATGCACTATGACCAGCATGCTTGGCCAATCACAACGCCGTCGGTAGAGAGAGCTGTAATTGGCCAAAGCCAGGGTGGCTTTGGCCAATTATGGCTCAGGGGGTTTAGAACACGCCCCACACTATATAAGGCCGGGTAGTGTGTTCCGGCATGCTGAGAGATAGAGAGAGAGACAGTGTCATTTCTTTTGAGTTAGGCAGGACAGTCAGTGAGTTAGCTGCACTTACAGTGTATTGTTTATATATATATATGCATCCCAGGTGTTGCATATATATATATATATATATATATATATATATATACACTGTATTCAGTTTAGCTAGATCCGTTCCTGTTATCTTCCTACTGACAGGCAGGCTTGTCTTGTTACAGTATTTACAGCTACCTGAAGTAAATTGCTGGTGTTCTTTTGATCCTATTAGTACCACAGTCAGGCAGCTAGACTATTTACAGTTAGTGTAGTGTGTCCTGCTCACAGTGTTCAGCTAAAACTACAAGTTAGTGTAGTGCGACCTCTGCACAGTGTTCAGCTAAAGCTACAAGTTAGTGTAGTGCATCCTCCTCAGTGTTCAGCTAAAGCTACAAGTTGGTGTAGTGTGTCCTCCTCACAGTGTTCAGCGAAAACTACAAGTTAGTGTAATGCGACCTCTGCACAGTGTTCAGCTAAAGCTACAAGTTAGTGTAGTGCGTCCTCCTTACAGTGTTAAGCTAAAACTACAAGTTAGTATAGTGAGACCTCTGCACAGTGTTCAGCTAAAGCTACAAGGTAGTGTAGTGCGTCCTCCTCACAGTGTTCAGCTAAAGCTACAAGTTAGTTTAGTGTGACCTCTGCACAGTGTTCAGATAAAGCTACAAGTTAGGGTAGTGCATCCTCCTCACAGTGTTCAGCTAAAGCTACAAGTTAGGGTAGTGAATCCTCCTCACAGTGTTCAGCTAAAACTACAAGTTAGTGTAGTGAGACCTCTGCACAGTGTTCAGCTAAAGCTACAAGTTAGTGTAGTGAGACCTCTGCACAGTGTTCAGCTAAAGCTACAAGTTAGTGTAGTGCGTCCTGCTCACAGTGTTCAGCTAAAACTACAAGTTAGTGTAGTGCGACCTCTGCACAGTATTCAGCTAAAGCTACAAGTTAGTGTAGTGCATCCTCCTCAGTGTTCAGCTAAAACTACAAGTTAGTGTAGTGCGACCTCTGCACAGTATTCAGCTAAAGCTACAAGTTAGTGTAGTGCATCCTGCTCACAGTGTTCTGCTAAAACTACAAGTTAGTGTAGTGCGACCTCTGCACAGTGTTCAGCTAAAGCTACAAGTTAGTGTAGTGCGTCCTCCTCACAGTGTTCAGCTAAAACTACAAGTTAGTGTAGTACGACCTCTGCACAGTGTTCAGCTAAAGCTACAAGTTAGTGTAGTGCATCCTCTGAACAGTGTTCAGCTAAAGCTACCAGTTAGTGTAGTGCTTCCTCCTCACAGTGTTCAGCTAAAACTACAAGTTAGTGTAGTGGGACCTCTGCACAGTGTTCAGCTAAAGCTACAAGTTAGTGTAGTGCGTCCTCCTCACAGTGTTCAGCTAAAGCTACAAGTTAGTTTAGTGTGACCTCTGCACAAAGCTACAAGTTAGGGTAGTGCGTCCTCCTCACAGTGTTCAGCTAAAGCTACAAGTTAGTGTAGTGCGTCCTCTGCACAGTGTTCAGCTAAAACTACAAGTTAGTGTAGTGCGACCTCTGCACAGTGTTCAGCTAAAGCTACAAGTTAGTGTAGCGCGTCCTCTGAACAGTGTTCAGCTAAAGCTACAAGTTAGTGTAGTGCATCCTCCTCAGTGTTCAGCTAAAACTACAAGTTAGTGTAGTGCGACCTCTGCACAGTATTCAGCTAAAGCTACAAGTTAGTGTAGTGCATCCTGCTCACAGTGTTCTGCTAAAACTACAAGTTAGTGTAGTGAGACCTCTGCACAGTGTTCAGCTAAAGCTACAAGTTAGTGTAGTGCGTCCTCCTCACAGTGTTCAGCTAAAGCTACAAGTTAGTGTAGTGAGACCTCTGCACAGTGTTCAGCTAAAGCTACAAGTTAGTGTAGTGCGTCCTCCTTGCAGTGTTCAGCTAAAGCTACAAGTTAGTTTAGTGTGACCTCTGCACAGTGTTCAGCTAAAGCTACAAGTTAGTGTAGTGAGACCTCTGCACAGTGTTCAGCTAAAGCTACAAGTTAGTGTAGTGCGTCCTCCTCACAGTGTTCAGCTAAAACTACAAGTTAGTGTAGTGCGACCTCTGCACAGGGTTCAGCTAAAGCTACAAGTTAGTGTAGTGCGTCCTCCTCACAGTGTTCAGCTAAACCTACAAGTTATTTTTTGTGAGCTCTGCACAGTGTTCAGCTAAAGCTACCTGTAGAAGGTTGGTGATGTTTTCCTGATCCTATCACTACCGCAGGCAGCTAAATAAGCTACAAGTTAGTGTAGTGCAAGCTCTGCACAGTGTTCACCTAAAGCTACCTGTAGAAGGTTGGTGGTGTTTTCCTGATCCTATCACTACCGCAGGCAGCTAAATAAGCTACAAGTTAGTTTTTTGCGAGCTCTGCACAGTGTTCAGCTAAAGCTACCTGTAGAAGGTTGGTGGTGTTCTCATACTACAGGCAGGCAGTTGATTTTGCTAGCTGCAGTATCAGTATATATATATATATATATATATATATATATATATATATATATATATATATATATATATATCCCAGCTTAGTGCAGCTACAGGCCATTAGTATGTCTGGAAGGCCAACAAGGAGAGGCAGACAGTCACAAGCCAATAAAAGAGGGCGAGCAGGCTCTGTGTCTAGAGGCAACAGTGCTGGTCGTGGAGACGGTGCATCCTGATCAGCACGTGGCCGTGGAACACGCTTGGCCTTTTTTTCAGCAGCTGGCCGTGTTGAGCCGCAACATGCGGAAGAATTGGTCGAGTGGATGACCAAGCCGTCCTCATCCTCCTCATCCTCTCTCACCCATGTCTAGCAAAGCAGCGGCCTCTTCCCTCGGCTCAATGTCATCAGTGTCTCCTTCCCTAGCCCCACCATGTCCTCCTGAGGAGTCCCTCGAACTGTTTGACCACAGTGTTGGGTACATGCTCTAGGAGGATGCCCAGCGTTTGGAAGGCTCTGATGATGATACTGAGCTAGATGAAGGCAGTAACGTGAGCACGGACAGAGGGGGTGCCCAAGGACAGCAATCTGGCAGTCATGCTCCCCCTGCTGCAGCATACTGCCAGGTTTGCTCCAGTGATGAGGAGGGAGGGGAGGTCACTGACTCAACGTGGGTGCCTGATAGGAGAGCGTAGGAGAAGGAGGCGGCACATCACCGAGGCAGGATTCCCTCCAGGGGCCAGCCTAAGGGCAGCACATTTACTGCATCACACCCCAAAGCTCCGCATGTGCAGGGCGCTGCAGTCTCTGCGCATTATTCAAAAAGTTCTTTGGTGTGGGCCTTTTTGAGATGAGTGCATCAGATCACACCGCTGCTATTTGCAATATATGTCTCAAGCGTATCTCGCGTGGCCAAAACATCTCCCACTTGGGCACCACATGCTTGACCAGACATATGTTGACCTGCTATGAAGTTCGTTTGCAAGCGTATTTAAAAGACCCACACCAAAGAACAAAGAGGACCTCTCCTTGTTCCTCATCAGCTGAGATCTCCAACCCCACTATACCTTCAGTCCTCTCTGAGACCTGCACTGAGAGGAATGAAGGTGTAGAATTAGGTGTGTCACAGCCAAGTACTTGTGGGCAATCTGCTTTCGGTACACCGACGTCAGATTGTGCCAGGCAAATTTCCCTGCACCAGCTGCTGCACCGCCGAAAGAAGTTCACTCCCAGCCATCCACATGCCCAGAGGTTGAATGCTAGCTTGGCAAAATTGCTAGCACTTCAATTGCTGCCTTTTCAGTTGGTAGACTCTGTCCCCTTCCGTGAGTTTGTCGAATGTGCGGTTCCTCAGTGGCAGGTACCCAAACGCCACTTTTTCTCATGGAAGGCGATTCCGGCTGTCTACCGGCATGTGCAAGGCAATGTCTTAGCCTCGCTGGACAGGGCGGTCAGCGGTAAGGTGCATATTACTGCTGACTTATGGTCCAGCAGGCATGGACAGGGACGTTACCTAAGTTTCACCGTGCATTGGGTGACTCTGCTGGCAGCTGGGAAGGATGCAGTAGTGTTGGAGGTTGTTCCACCACCACGCCTCCAAAATGCCACTACTAATGATCGTGACACACCTCTCTCCTTCACCCCCTCCTCTTCTTCTTCCTCCATGGCCTCTTCCTGTGCTTTGTCCTCGGAACCAGAGGTGCTCTGTAGCCGTTCAAGGGGCTACGCAAGTATGCAAGCCAAAAGATGCCATGCGGTGCTTGAGCTGGTGTGTTTGGGGGACAGGAGCCACACTGGGGCAGGTTGACGCCATGCCAACTTAAGGCAGGAATGGTGGTTTGTGACAATGGCACCAACCTCCTCTCTGCCTTCCGACAGGGACAAATGACCCATGTGCCCCGTTTGGCTCACGTCCTTAACTTGGTGGTGCAGCGGTTCTTGGGCAGGTACCCAGGCTCACAGGATGTCCTGAGGCAGGCCAGGAAAGTCTGTGTGCATTTCCGTCGGCTGGCAGAACTCCAAAAGGAGTTTAACCTGCCCAAGAACTGCCTAATCTGTGACATGCCCACCAGGTGGAACTCAACGTTGGCCATGCTGCAGCCGCTGCACACGCAGCAGAGGGCCATCAATGAGTACCTGTGTGACTATGGAACCAGGACAGGGTCAGGGGAGCTTGTTTTTTTTTCCCCACGCCAGTGGGCCATGATCAGGGATGCATGCACTGTCCTGTCACCATTTGAGGAGGCCACGAGGATGGTGAGCAGTGACAGTGCATGCATCAGTGACACTGTCCCCCTTGTCCACCTGTTGGAGCACATGCTGCGTGGAATAATGGACAGGGTACTTGAGGCAGAACAGAGGCAGGAAGAGGAGGACTTCCTTAGCTCTCAAGGCCCCCTTTATCCAGACAGTGTTCCTGTGTGCCCACCGATCACACAGGAAGAGGACGAGGACTCCGGACTGAATGCCTCAACAAACCTACGCTGCATGGCCTCCCTGATCCTGCAAAGCCTGCGTAAGGATCCTCGTATTCGTGGTATCAGGGAGAAGGACCAATACTGGCTGGCAACCCTCCTTGATCCACGTTACAAGGGTAAGGTTGCGGACCTTATCTTGCCATTGCAGAGGAAGCAGAGGATGAAAGATCTTCGTGAGGCCTTGCAGAAAGGTCTGTGCAATGCGTTCCAAGAGACTGGGAGGTTACAAACCCCTGTTTCTGGACAACGTGTTGCTGAGGCTTCGGTCAGTCAAAGATGGAGCGGTGGAGAAGGTGGCAGTCTGACCGATGCGTTCAGACTATTTTATGGTCCGCAGCCCCAAGGTATGATCCAGGTTCCAGCAACCATCGCCAGCGTCTGTTTTACATGGTGCAGGAATACCTAGGGGCAAGATCTGACTTGGACACCTTTCCCACCGAAAATCCTCTGGGTTACTGGGTCTTGAGGATGGATCACTGGCCAGAGCTTGCACAGTATGCAATTGAGCTACTGGCCTGTCCTGCATCCAGCGTTCTTTCGGAACGCACATTCAGTGCTGCTGGAGGCTTTTTAACCGATCACAGGGTGCGTCTGTCCACCGACTCGGTCGATCGACTGACCTTCATAAAAATGAATCAGTTTTGGATCACCACCAGCTACCAAGCACCTGATGCTGATGTGACCGAATATTTTTTTTTTGAAATCTCAGATCCCTTCAAAGACTGCCTATGCTGATGCTGAGTGACTATCCTGAGTAATTATCCTCTTCCTCCTCAATGATCACGCTGATAGCTTGTAAGAACATTTTTGGTTCTGGGCGCCACCACCAGTGCCTAAGGCCCAATTTTTCAGCCCCTGTTTAACAGGGGCGTGTAATTACAATTTTTTATGCAATACTTTGCAGCAGGGCTTGTTCCTGCATTCCAACTAGAGTATCTGTGAGGGGTTGCAGTGTTGTGGCACCAGCACCAGTGCCTAAGGCCCAATTTTTCAGCCCCTGTTTAACAGGGGCGTGTAATTACAATTTTTGATGCAATACTTTGCAGCAGGGCTCGTTTCTGCGTTACAACTAGAGTATCTGTGAGGGGTTGCAGTGTTGTGGCACCAGTGCCTAAGGCCTAATTTTTCAGCCCCTGTTCAACAGGGGCATGTAATTACAATTCTTGATCTAATATTTCACAGCAGGGTCCGTTTCTGCGCCTACCAAGAGCGAGTGAGGACTTTTTTTAGTTTTTTTTTAATTCTTTATTTATATATTTTAGCATACAAAAAATAAATAACCCTCATCCAACCGAGGGTCTACATGAACACACCTTATAAAAACATACCATTATATATCCACTTACATTTCCATGATGATATATGGGGGTACCTCCAGCCCCTCCCTCTCGCTCAGAATCTTATAGATTTGAGAGACAAGGTCCCTCGATTGCTCCCTCACACAGAGCTGCTCAAGGGCCTATACTCCTCCTCACTTCTGAGTGGTTTCGGTAATTTCCCGATAAAAAAAGACAGCTGGAGATACCTTCATGGATCAATCGCGAAATACTCAGACCTGTCCTTCAAATCAAAATACGTGCATATTTTCCTCTCTCTAATTACATCTTTTAATTGTGTACTATCCCTTTTAATCCAATTCCCACCCACCTCCCTCCTCCCTCGTTCAAAAAAAATATTCTCTTTCAAATATATCAAAGTTGAATTATAAGTCCACTTATTCTGGGTGTGGACATGATCCCAAATCTTTATAGAATTATGTGTTAATACCGCAGTCTCTGTGCTCAGTGCTCTAAATTTAGGAGGGTTCCAAATAATGTGACCTAGGTCTCTGCTACTCAAACTGTGTTCTATGTTTACCCACCTCCTGTCCAAAGCCCCCTTTGACCATTCTATAACTCGTGCAAGTACCACCGAAGTATAATATTTATTGAAATATGGGAGTGCAAGCCCCCCTTTTTCTTTCCCCCTACTCAGGACTGATCGAGCAATTCATGTTTTTTTGCCACCCCAGACAAACCTCGAGATCAGGCCCCTTAAGGCCCTAAAGTATGACTGGGGGAGTGGGATGGGGAGCATATGGAACTTATACAATATCTTAGGCGTAATAATCATTTTCACTGCATTAATGCGTCCGAACCATGATAGGGGACGTGAGGCAAGACCTCTTACTTCTCATCTGGTTTCATCCAACAAGGGAATGTAGTTGTTTATATACATTTTTTTCAGGGTATTTGATAATTTAATCTCACATTAATTGATCTCCTTTCTCCAAGGGAAGGGAAACACCCTTGCGAGGCTCTTTTTTTCTTTTGTATGCCCACATTCACATTGAGCACCTTGGACTTGCCAAGGTTGATTTTAAAATTTGAGATCTCCCCAAAGCTTTTAAGAACCTGTACTATATTCGGGATCGTAATCCTGGGGTTTGTGATGAAGAACAGCACATCATCTGCGAAGGCCGCGAGTTTGTGTTCCTCTGATCCTATTCTCACCCCGCTACAGTCTGGATTGTTGCGAATAGTAGACAGTAAGGGTTCCAAAGTAAGGACGAAAAGGAGGGGGGATAGTGGACACCCCTGCCTAGTGCCATTCTCCATCCGAACAGGATCAGAGGAAACCCCATTCACCCTTACAAATGCCGAAGGATTGGAATAGAGTATTTTAACCCAAGAAATGAATCTTGGGCCTATCCCCATTGTTTCTAGGGTTTTAATCATACACTCCCAGTCTACCCTGTCAAACGCTTTTTCGCGTCCTTTGACAGGAATAGAACTGGGGGCCCCCCTAGTTTGGTGGACATCAACAGGAGTACTGATCGCACTCCGTTGTCCCTACTCTGCCTCCCCGGTATGAAACCCATCTGATCTGGGTGCACCAGAGTGGTCATTCTGTCCCTTAATCTACCAGCCAGAACCTTGGCATATAACTTCACATCGGCATTCAATAATGAAATAGGTCTATAACTAGAACAGAGCTCCCTATTTTTGCCTTCTTTAAAAATCAATGTAATAGACGCTGCCAGGGCCTCTCCCTCCATTGAACAATTAGGATCCAATTCATTCCAGTATTGGCTTAACCTAGGTACCAGAATATGTTTAAATTTTTCCAGATATAATGTAGTATATCCATCAGGGCCTGGACTTTTTCCCTTGGGGGCGTTCTTTAGAGCTGAATATATTACCTCCTCCTCTATAGGTCTCTCAAGGAAATCTCTGTCCTCTTCAGACAACTTGGCCACCCCTGCCTCTTTCAGAAATTCTTCCACCTTCCCCATCATTGATCTTTCTCCCAGCCCCTTTTGTTTAATGGAGTATAAAGCTTCAAAAAAAATTTTAAACTCTTCTGCTATTCCTTTGCTAGTACCTACTAGTTCACCTTTTTTGTTTTGTATTTTCTTGATATAATTCCAGTCCCTTTTCTTCCTCAATATCCTCGCCAGGTGTTTACCAGATTTATTTCCCCACATGTATCTCTCTTTTGTTAATTTATTGAGGGCCCTTTTTGAATCTTGCTCCATACTGTCTCTTAGCTCTTCCCTTTTTGCGACTAATTGACGGAAGCTGTCCTGACTCTGGCCCTTTGATTTTTTATGGTTCCGTTCTAATACAAAAATTTCCTCGATAAGCCTTTCCCTCTCTTCTCTTCTCTTCTTTTTTACCCCCGCCCCTAAGGAGATCAAAACCCCTCTAATGTACGCTTTGTGTGCCTCCCATAACACAGGAGGGGAGATTTCCCCTGTATCGTTGACTCTGAAGAAAAATTCAATTTCCTCCTGAATCTTTTCTAAAACTTGTTGATCCTTAAGTAAATTTTCGTTCAGCTTCAACGAATAGGGTTGTCTTTGGGGTTCCGGGATCCTAATCCTCACTGTAACGGGCGAGTGGTCTGATAATGATATAACCTCAATTCTGGACTCCTCAATATGATCCAGTAGACTATGATCCATCAGTATATAATCCAATCTTGAGTACGTCCCGTGCACAGGGGAGTAGAAGGTATAGTCAATAGTTTTTACATGCTGCATCCTCCACACATCTATCAGATGGCATTGGTGCAGCCGGCGCCTGATCATACTTAATTGAACCTTACTGTGCCCAAGACGTGCTATCTTGGGTAGGGTCCAGGGAGAAATTAAAGTCCCCCACCAACACCACCACTCCTTCCCTGAATTTCAACAGTTTGGACAATACCAGTTTTAGAAACCCAATCGGGTTTTTATTAGGGCAGTAGACGTTCACTAGAGTGAGCTTTTTATTCCCCAAGTTACCCTTAAGGAATAAATAACGGCCCTCTGGATCCGTCAACCTTTCCAGCACTGAAAATTTAACGGATTTTGAAAACCCAATTGCCACTCCTTTAGATCTCCTAATGGGTGTATCACTGTAATACCAGAGGGGAAATCATGGGGAATGTAATTTAAAATTAATCCAGGGTCAAGTGTGTCTCCTGGAGGAATACTACGTCCGCTCTATAATGCTGGGGTTCCTTAAGTAATTTATGTCTTTTTACTGGGGAATTCAGTCCCTTAACGTTATATAACACAAAATTTAGCTCAAGCATAAGTATATATTGCCCTTACCCCCCTTGTCTGATGTCCTCTGTGTACTAACTTCCCTCCCTGCAGGTGGGGCCCCTCCTCCCAAACCTCCCCAGCCCTGCCGGCCCTAAGCCCGCACATAAGAATCCAGCTAGATCCCATATTGCGAGCCTCTTTTCCAAGGGTGGCGCTCCGCCGGTGGCCGCCGGTGCTGCCCCCCTGTCACCTATAATGACAGGGAAGGGGGCTAGAGGGACCAAGGCGAGCAGGCCAGCCAGACATAGCCGCCCCCCAGAAACCCACACAGCCCAGAAAACACTTTATTTTTAATATATCACTTTACCCCCTCCCCCCACACCCCAGTCCCATGAATCCTTTATTTTAAGCCTCGATCTACCTCTTCCAGTCTCCCCAAGAGGGAGGCTGAAGGGAAGAGAGGAAGAGGAAAAAAAAAGTCCTCATTTCTTCTCTTCTTCTCTGGCCATTTTTTTGTTGTCATCCTTATCTTCTCAGCTTTCTATTTCACTGGCGGCGTCTGGTGTAGGGATCCCCAGGTTTTCACAAAAGTCCCGCATCTCCTACGGAAACCTCATCTTATACGTTCTGCCTTCTTTTGTTACCAGCAGGGATGTTGGGAACCCCCAACTATATTTTAAATTGCCCTTCCTCAGTTGGTCTAGCAAGGGTCTTAGTTGCCTTCTTAGTGCCAATGTTCCCGCTGATAAATCGGAAAAAATTTGTAAGTCTCTGTTGTCAAAACTTATTGGGGGGCGAGTGAGGACTAAAGTGTTGTGGCACTAGCACCACCACCACCAAAGGCCCAATTTTTCTGCCCCTGTTTAACAGGGGCATGTAATTACAAATCTTGATCTAATATTTCACAGCAGGGCCCTGTGAGGGCTTACAGTGCTGTGGCTACAACAACACCTAAGGCCCAAATTTCTGCTGAGTATATAGGGCAGGCCCCTACTTTCAAACATCCAACTTACAAACGACTCCGACTTGCAAACGGAAGGAGACAACAGGAAGTGAGATGAAATCCACCCCTAGGAAGGGAAATTCTCTCCTGTAAGAGTTAATATGGCGAAAACGTGTCTCCTCTTCACTGATGCTTTATCACCAATCCTTGTTTCACTAAAAACCCCAAATTTTCAAAAAACATTTGTTATTGGGACAAAAAAATTAGGTGAAATCTTCTGAAGAGGAGCATAGACAGCAAAACAAATGTCACAGGGGTGATAACCCTTCCCTATATTTTCCAAAAAGCTTAAAATAAATTTTTTGGCTGGAGCTAAACACGTTAAAAATGTACCAGTTCAAAATTACAAACAGATTCTACTTAACAACAAACCTACAGTCCCTGTCTTGTTTGCACCGCCTGTATACTGCTGATTAGAGTATATAGGGCCTGGTGGCCCCACGCCTTTCCTTTTTTTAATTTAGGTGCGGGGTTCCCCTTAATATCCATAGAAGACCCAAAGGGCCTGGTAATGGACTTGGGCATACCCATGCTGTTTGTCTCACTGATTGTCATCCATATTGCCAGGACCCGACATTACATTAAAGCCGCAAGCAGTTTTAAATGACTTTTTTTCCTTTAATAATGACATTTTGTGCAGGGACTGTTCTAAGCATGGGAAACACGCGCCACTTTACAGTCATACTATAGACACCCCCCAGGTACGATATTTAAAGGAATATTTCACTTTTTTTTTTTTTAACTTTAAGCATCAATAAAATCACTGAGGATGCTGACGCAATCCTCCTCCTTTTCTTCCTGTGGGATCGGCAGGCACGCAGGAACACTGTCTGGATAAAGAGGGCTTTGAGAGGTAAGGAAGTCCTCCTCTTCCTCCCTCTGTTCTGCCTCAAGTGCCCTGTCCATTATTCCATGTAGCGTGTACTCCAACAGGTGGACAAAAGGTACAGTGTCACTGATGCATGCACTGTCACTGCTCACCATCCTTGTGGCCTCCTCAAATGGTGACAGGATAGTGCATCCATCCCTGATCATATAAATAAATAAATAATTGTTTATTTGGTTTGTTTATTTGCTTTATATGTGTAGTTCACTTATAGCTGCAGCTTCACGTTTAGACTTCTAGCGCAGTTTTTTCTTTTCTAATTTGCATCCCTGATCATAGCCCACTGGCGTGGGGAAAAAAAAACAGGTTCCCCTGACCCTGTCCTGGTGCCATAGTCACATAGGTACTCATTGATGGCCCTCTGCTGCGTGTGCAGCCGCTGTAGCATGGCCAACATTGAGTTCCACCTGGTGGGCATGTCACAGATTAGGCACTTCTTGGGCAGGTTAAATTCCTTTTGGAGGTCAGCTAGCCAAGCACTGGCATTATATGACCTGGGGAAATGCACACAGACTTTCCTGGCCTGCCTCAGGACATCCTGTAAGCCCAGGTACCTGCCCAAGAACTGCTGCACCACCAAGTTAAGGACGTGAGCCAAACAGGGCACAGGGGTCAGTTGTCCTTGTCAGAGGGCGGAGAGGAGGTTGGTGCCACTTTTGCAAACCGCCATACCTGCCTTAAGCTGGCGTGGCATCAACCACCTCTGAACCTGCCCCTGCAGAGCTGACAGAATCTCTGCCCCAGTGTGGCTCCTGTCCCCCAAGCACACCAGCTCAAGCACTGCATCTTTTTGCCTGCGTGTTTGCGTAGCCCCTTGAACGCCTACTGAGCACCGCTGGTTCTGAGGACAAATCAGCACAGAAAGAGGCCATGGAGGAAGAAGAAGAGGAGGGGGTGGAGGAGAGAGGTGTGGCAGAATCACCAGTAGTAGAATTTTGGAGGCGTGGTGGCAGAACAACCTCCAACACTACTGCACCCTGTCCTGCATCCTTCCCATCTGCCACAAGAGTCACCCAGTGCACGGTGAAAGATAGGTAACGTCCCTGTCCATGCCTGCTGGACCATGAGTCAGCGATAATATGCACCTTACTGCTGATGCCCTGTCCAGCGAGGCCAAGACATTGCCTTCCACATGCCGGTAGAGAGCCGGAATCGCCTTTCATGAGAAAAAGTGGTGTTTGGGAACCTGCCACTGAGGAACTACACATTCCACAAACTCCCGGAAGGGGGGAGAGTCTACCAACTGAAAAGGCAGCAGTTGAAGTGCTAGCAATTTAGCCAAGCTAGCATTCAACCGCTGGACATGTAGATGGCTGGGAGTAAACTTCTTTCGGTGGGGCATCGATGTACTGATAGCAGATTGCCCCCAAGTACTTGGCTGTGACACACCTAATTCTACACCTTCATTCCTCTCAGTGCAGGTCTCAGAGAGGACGGAAGGTATAGTGGGGTTGGAGATCCCAGCTGATGAGGAGCAAGGAGAGGTCCTCTTTGTTCTTTGGTGTGGGTTTTTAGGTACGCTTGCCAACGAACTGCATGGCAGGTCGACATATGTCTGGTCAAGCATGTGGTGCTCAAGCGGGTGATGTTTTGGTCACGCGAGATACGCTTGAGACATATGTTGCAAATAGCAGCGGTGGGATCTGATGCACTCGTCTCAAAAAAGGCCCACACCAAAGAACTTTTGGAATAACGCGCAGAGACAGCAGCGCCCTACACATGCGGAGCTCTGCGGTGTGATGCAGTCGGTGTGGTGCCCTTAACCTGGTCCTTGGGGGGCATCCTGCCTCATTGGTGATGTGCCTCCTCCTCTCTCCTATCAGGCACCCATGTGGAGTCAGTGACCTCATCATCCCCCCCTCCTCATCACTGGAGCAAACCTGGCAGTATGCTGCAGCTGGGGGAACATGACTGCCAGATTGCTGTCCTTCTTGGGCACCCCCTCTCTCTGGGCTCATGTTCATGCCCCACAGCTATTAGCTCATCCCCCACAGCTATTACCCTTTTGTATAACTTGACCCTCCCTCCTAGATTGTAAGCTCTAACGAGCAGGGCCCTCTGATTCCTCCTGTATTGAATTGTATTGTACTTGTATTGTCTGCCCTAATGTTGTAAAGCGCTGCGTAAACTGTCGGCGCTATATAAATCCTGTATAATAATAATAATAATAATGTTCCTTCCTCTAGCTGGGTACCATCATTGGAGCCTTCAAAACCCTCCTCCTGGAGCATGTGCCCAACACTGTGGTCAAACAGTTCGGTGGACTCCTCAGGAGGACATGGTGGGGCTAAGGAAGGAGTGACTGATGTCATTGAGCTGAGGGAAGAGGCCGCGTTGGCAGCTGCTTTGCCAGACAAAGTACCCTGAGCCTAGGTGAGAGAGGATGAGGACGGCTTGGTCATCTACTCTACCAAGTCTTCCACATGTTGCGGCTCAACATGGGCAGCTGCCGAAAAAAAGTACAAGCGTGTCCCATGGCCACGTGCTGATGAGGATGCACCGTCTCCACGACAAGCACTGTTGCCTCTAGACACAGAGCCTGCTTGTCCTCTTTTATTGGCTTGTGACTGTCTGCCTCTCCTTGTTGGCCTTCCAGACATACTAATGGCCTGCAGTGAGATGTAGCTGCACAATGCTGGGATGTATATATATACTGATAGTGCAGTTAGCAGAATCGACTGCCTGCCTGTAGTATTATTAGTATGAGAACACCACCAATTGTCTTCAGGTAGCTTTAGGTGCACACTGTGCAGAGGACGCACTACACTAACTTGTAAATACTGTAGCTGCCTGTCTGTGATATTTATAGGATCAGAAGAACACCACCAATTTTCTTCAGGTAGCTTTAGGTGCACACTGTGCAGAGGACGCACCACACTAACTTGTATATACTGCAGCTGCCTGCGGTACTAATAGGATCAGAAGAAAAACAGCAATTTTCTTCAGGTAGCTTTAGGTGCACACTGTGCAGAGGACGCACTACACTAACTTGTAAATACTGCAGCTGCCTGCGGTACTAATAGGATCAGAAGAAAAACAGCAATTGTCTTTAGGTAGCTTTAGGTGCACACTGTGCAGAGGACGCACTACACTAACTAGTAAATACTGCATCTGCCTGCAGTACTAATAGGATCAGAAGAACACCACCAATTTTCTTCAGGTAGCTTTAGGTGCACACTGCTTGCTGACCATAATAAAAACAATTACCATAGCTTTCTTTCCATTTTCTTCTTTCTTTACCATCCCATTTCCATCGTATTGCTTCTTTTTTGAATCAATGGTACAGTGGTGTTTTTTTGCAAATGTTCAATCTTCAAATTTTATGCACATTATATGCAACAGCAGTATTTGCACCGTAAACCTTTTTTACTTATATAAAGTGTTGGTGAACTTAAACTTAAACTATGCTGTGATTACTGTAGGCTTTGTGTGCTTGCGTGAATGCGGAGGGGGGGGGGGGGGGTTGCCTCCATGTCCATTTTGCTTGGGGCCCCTAAATTACTTCAAACGGCCCTGACAGTAGTGTCAGAGGTACTATTTAAATTGTTGATTGGTCAGGGGTCAGAGTGGAAAAACCTGTACCTCTCTGCCTCAAGGAGCATGTAGACAGGCTTTCATGTAACCTGGAGGTTGTAAACCATCTTGATGAGGACAAGCATTAAATAGGCCTCCCTTTCCAAATGCATGTATTTGAACAAACAACTGCCTATCCCAACCTACATGGCAATAAGTAATGGTTACTATGATCTGTGGTGGATTGCATTTCAATGAGTGGTATAGCAGCAGCTGACAGGCGTTCATGAGGTGCTACTGCTGCCTCCTTGTTCTTTTTTTACATTGCTGAATGGTATTTTTACATTGTTGGACTATGCTGCTACTGCGAGCGAGTTTGGCTTGCAGTTACAGAGTGGCCCCATAGAATGTACAGGAGAGGAGTGTGGTGGGTATGACAGTGGGCAGTATGTACAAGAGAGTAGTGTGGTGGATATGACAGTGGGAGGTAAGTAGAGGAGTTTATGACAGTGAACAGTATGTACAGGAGAGGAATGTGGACAGTATGATACTGAGCAGTATGTACAGGAGATGAGTGTGGACAGTAAGACAGTGGGCAGTATGTACAGAGAGGAGTGTAGAGGGTAAGACAGTGGGCAGCATATACAGGAGAGGAGTGTGGAAGATATGACAGTAGGCAGTATGTACAGGATTGGGATGTGGAGGGTATGACAGTAGGCACTATGTATTGGAGAGAAGTGTGGAGGGTATGACAGTGAGCAGTATGTACAGGAGAGGAGTGCGGAGGGTATGACAGTGGGCGGCATGTACAGGAGAGAAATGTGGAGGGTATGACAGTGGTCAGTATGTACAGGAGAGGAGTGTGGTGGGTATGACAGTGGGCACTATGTTTGTGAGAGGAGTGTGGTGGGTATGACAGTGGGAGGTATGTACAGAAGAGGAGTGTGGATAGTATGAGAGTGTGCAGTATGCACAGGAGAGGAGTGTGGAGGGTATGCCAGTGGGCAGTGTGCACAGGAGAGGAGTGTGGACTGTATAATACTGAGCAGTATGTACAGGAGACAAGTGTGGATGGGAAGCGAGTGGGCAGTATGTACAGAAGAGGAGTGTGAAGGGTATGACAGCCGGCACTATGTACAGTAGAGGAGTTTATGAAAGTGAACAGTATGCACAGGAGAAGGAGTGTGGAGGGCAAGCCAGTGTGCAGTGTGCACAGGAGAGGAGTGTGGACTGTATAATACTGAGCAGTATGTACAGGAGACAAGTGTGGATGGGAAGCGAGTGGGCAGTATGTACAGGAGAGGAGTGTGGAGGGTATGAGAGCATACAATATGTACAGGAGAGGAGAGGAGTGTGGAGGGTATGACAGTGGGCAGTATGCACAGGAGAAAAGTGTAGCTGGTATGACAGTGTGCAGTATCCACAGAAGAGGAATGTGGAGGGTATGACAGTGGGCAGTATGCACAGGAGAGAAGTGTGGCGGGTATGACAGCGGGCAGTATGTACAGGAGAAGAGTGTGTAGGGTATGACAGCCAGCACTATGTACAGTAGAGGAATTTATGAAAGTGGGCAGTATGTACAGCAGAGCAGTGTGGAGGGTATGACAGTGGACAGTATGTCCAGGAGAGGAATGTGGACGGTATGATACTGGGGATTGCTGGGGGAGCACATTGCAGGGGCTTCAATCCTTAAGGCTTCTATCCCTAATGCCGTGTACACACGAGCGGACTTTACGGCAGACTTGGTCCGACGATCTTTCCGACTGACTTTGTAGCGTAGGTGCGCCAGACTTACAAACGGACGAACTTGGACACACATGGTCACACCAAAGTCTCATGGATTCGTACGTGATGACGTACGACCGGACTAAAATAAGGAAGTTGATGGCCAGTAGCCAAAAGCTGCCCTAGCGTCGGTTTTAGTCAGTCGGACTAGCATACAGACGAGCGGATTTTTCTACCAGACTCGAGTCCGTCGGAAAGATTTGAAACATGTTTCATTTCTAGGTCCGTCGAACTTTTGGGAAAAAAAAGTCCGCTGGAGCCCACACATGATCAAATTATCCGACGGAGTCCGGTCCGCCGGACCAAGTCTGCCGTAAAGTCCGCTCGTGTGTACGCAGCATAAGTGATTCTTTCTGCAAGTGATATGCACTTCAATCTCTGCTTTAAGTTCTACCTCACCTGAACATTCCTTCTCTGTCTCTTTACAGGTATGTGTCAGCTCAACCACATCTTCCACCGTTAAATGAAATTGGGATCTGCTTGCTGTCTCTGTGTATGTGTCAGCTCAACCACATCTTCCTCCGTTAAATGAAATTGGGATCTGCTTGCTGTCTCTGTGTATGTGTCAGCTCAACCACATCTTCCACTGTTAACTAAAATTGGGATCTTCTTGCTGTCTCTGTCTATGTGTCTTTGGTATGTGACCTTCTCTATCTGTTGCCCTGTGTGCATAACCATGACATTGTTTTTTGTTGCTCTGGACTATCTTACCTAAGTTTTATGTCTTAATCTTATCTTGGCCTCTGGACTCTTGCTATTCTGACTTTAGAAGCAAAATGTCCACTTTGATTGTTAGGCATTCTTATATTCACTCATGATTAATTAACGAACTTCCACCCCAACCTCATAGCAGTATAAATTTGAGTATCCTTAAGGGGTCAGCACATTGCTGGGGGAGCATATTGCAGGGACTTCTATCCTTAAGGCTTCTATCTCTAAGTGATTCTTTCTACAAGTGATATGCACTTCAATCTCTGCAGGTATTTGCTCCCACTTCCTGGCATAGATCACCTCGACACTTGCGGTGACCTACGCCACTTCCCGCGCCTACTCTGTCCTCCCCCGCTGTATTCTGGGAGACACACAGGTCCCAGAACACAGCAGGGACCAGAGAGGACGTGCAGCGCGACTCGCGCATGCGCAGTAGGGAACCAGGAAGTGAAGCCGCACGGCTTCACTTCCTAATTCCCTTACCGAGGATGGCGGTAGCAGCAGCCGATAGCCAACGGACAGATCAGCTTTGGCTGCCGACATCGCCGGCTCCCTGGACAGGTAAATGTCCATATATTAAAAGTCAGCAGCTGCAGTATTTGTAGCTGCTGGCATTTAATTTTTTTTTTTTTTTCGGCAGACCTCCTCTTTAACATGCTCATAGGTATTATCCGTGAATATATGCATGTCTATGTGTGTGTTTTTTAGCTTTATTTTTTGTAATAAATATTCAATTTCTTTTTTAAAAAACCTTCTGTGTTATGCCTGTGTTAAGTCCATCACTTTAAATTCCTTTCCAATGATTTCCAATATCGGGACGTGGCATTAACTATTAATGTGCCGTATCCACAGTACCACTCTGTGGTGATACAATTTTTTTAGAACTTATCTTACCTAAGTATTATGTCTTGATCTTATCTTGGCCTCTGGCCTCTTGCTATTCTGACTTTAGAAGCAAAAGGTCCACTTTGATTGTTAGGCATTCTTATATTCACTCATGATTAATTAACGAACATACACCCCAACCTCATAACAGTATAAATTTGAGCATCCTTAAGGGGTCAGCACATTGCTGGGGGAGCACACTGCAGGGGCTTCTATCCTTAAGGCTTCAATCTCTAATTCAGCGTACACACAAGCGGACTTTCCGGCCGGACTGGTCCGACGGACCGAATACGGTGGACAATCCGACCGTGTGTGGGCCGCATTGGACTTCCGACAGGCTTCTGGACGGAAATCCAACAGACTTTAGATTTGAAACCTGCTTCAAATCTTTACGTCGTAACTCCGCCGGACTCAGTTCCTGACGGAAAGCCCGTTCGTCTGTATGCTGGTCCGATGGACCAGATACGACGCAAGGGCAGGGTACTACATCTCGCGCTCACTGCAATAGGAAAAACAAATTTTCCTATTGCGCCGAGCGCGAGGTGACGATGTCCCTTAGGTCTGGTATGGATTTTCAGGGGAACCCCCTACGGCGAAAAAACTGCGTGGGGTCCCCCCAAAATCCATACCAGACCCCTATCCGACCACGCAGCCTGGCCAGTCAGGAAAGGGGGTAGGGATGAGCGAGCACCCCCCTCCTGAACTGTACCAGGCCGCATGCCCTCAACATGGGGGGTTGGTGCTTTGGGGGAGAGGGGCATCCTGCGCCCCCCCACCCCAAAGCACCTTGTCCCCATGTTGATGAGGACAAGGGCCTCTTCCCGACAACCCTGGCCGTTGGTTGTCGGGGTCTGCGGGCGGGGGGGTTTCGAAATCCGGGAGCCCCCTTTAATAAGGGGGCCCCCAGATCCCGGCCCCCCACCTTATGTGAATGAATATGGAGTACATCGTACCCCTACCCATTCACCTAGGGAAAAAGTGTCAATTAAAAAAACACACTACACAGGTTTTTAAAGTAATTTATTAGACAGCTCCGGGAGTCTTCTTCCGACTTTGGGGGTCTCACCTGCCTCTTGTCCCGGTGTCTGGTTCTTCTCCATTCTCTCCAGCCTCTTCTCCCGGTGTTCGACCTCTTCTCCCAGAGTCTGGTTCTTCTGCTGGCTCCTCCACTATCTTCTGCCGCTCTTTTGCTAGCGGTGGCCCGGACCTCTGCATCATCTTCTTCCCTCTTCTCTTCTTCCGATGTTCACACGACACTCTCTCCCACTGTAATGCTGTGTGAGAGCTCCGCAATCACTTATATAGGCGGTGACCCCGCCCTCTTCTGATGTCACAGTCCCGGGGCATGCTGGGACTGTGACGTCAATAGGGGGTGTGGTCACCGGGTGATGTTGAACCCGCCCCCTATTGACGTCACAGTCCCAGCATGCCGAGGGACTGTGACGTCAGAAGGGGGTGGGGTCACCGCCTATATAAGTGATTGCGGAGCTCTCACACAGCATTACAGCGGGAGAGAGCGTTGTGTCAATATCGGAAGAAGAGAAGAGGTCCGAGCCACCGCTAGCAAAAGAGCGGCAGAAGATAGCGGAGGAGCCGGCAGAAAAACCGGACACCGGGAGAAGAGGTTGAACACCGGGAGAAGAGGCCGGAGAGAGCGGAGAAGAACCGGACACCGGGAGAAGAGGCCGGAGAGACCCCCGAAGTCGGAGGAAGACCCATAAAGTCGGAAGAAGACCCCCTGAGCTGTCTAATAAATTACTTTAAAAACCTGTGTAGTGTGTTTTTTTATTGACACTTTTTCCCTAGGTGAATGGGTAGGGGTACGATGTACCCCATACTCATTCACATAGGGTGGGGGGCCGGGATCTGGGGGCCCCCTTATTAAAGGGGGATCCCGGATTCCGATAAGCCCCCCGCCCTCAGACCCCGACAACCAACGGCCAGGGTTGTCAGGAAGAGGCCCTTGTCCTCATCAACATGGGAACAAGGTGCTTGGGGTGGGGGGCGCCCCTCTCCCAAAGCACCCACCCCCCCATGTTGAGGGTATGCGGCCTGGTACAGTTCAGGAGGGGGGGGGCACTCGCTCGTCCCCACCCCCTTTCCACCCCACCCTCATAACAGTATAAATTTGAGCATCCTTAAGGGGTCAGCACATTGCTGAGGGAGCACATTGCAGTGGCTTCTATCCTTAAGGCTTCTATCTCTAAGTGATTCTTTCTACAAGTGATATGCACTTCAATCTCTTCACTTCAGCGATTGCACGAAGCAAATAAATATAGCAAACTGCACTGGAAAGCACCTAACAGACTGCAGGTGACCCTGTCTCTCTATTAAGCTCTCCTTCTACTCTGTAAAATGCGCTCTCTTCCACCCCTCTTCTCCACCCGTCTGCTTATACATATCACCCTGCCTTCTGTCCTCTCCCTACTACTGATCCTACCAACTTTAAGGAGGGTTGGGCTTTCTCCAGTCATCTGTTCTTCATCTATCCATTAGAATACATGTGCTCCCACTGTGAAGACTCTTCAAAGTTAGAGTTAGGCTCTGCAGGATACAGGGTGCCTTGTCGTTGCCTGTAGCTTATGCATGTATTTGCAAATGCTTGCAACTAAACCCCTGTTTTTAACGCATACTGTTAGGCAGGTTAATTTGGTTGGTCGCAGGCTGGTTGGTAAGTTGAGCTTGGAAATTCTTTGGTTTTATTTTACATGCGTTTGCCCTTCCAGTACTCCTTGCTGTGAAGACCAGTTATAGGTGGGGGCAGTGACCTTTTTTTGTATTGTTGATATATTGGTCAGGCAACGCACTGACACCTTTGCTGCCATTGTGAAATGTGCTGGGTGTCCAGTGTGATCCTGCGCCTTTTAAGGAGGGTTGGGCTCCCTCCAGTCATCTGCACTTCATCTATCCATTAGAATACATGTGCTCCCACTGTGGAGACTCTTCAAAGTTAGAGTTAGGGTCTGCAGGATACAGGGTGCCTTGTCGTGGTCTGCAGCTTATGCATGTATTTGCATATGCTTTCAACTAAACCCCTGTTTTTAACGCATACTGTTAGGCAGGTTAATTCGAATGGTCGCAGGCTGGTTGGTAAGTTGAGCTTGGAAATTCTTTGGTTTTGTTTTACAAACAGATGACACCAGAAGTCTCAGAAAACGTAGCTCTTGAACGCCTGTGGCATAAGACTAAGGCTGGATTCACACCTATGCAGTTTTAGTGCTTTTTGCATTTTGCAGATTTGCACTACAGTCCATTTAACATGGTATCCTATGTAACACGTTCTGTAGTGCAAATCTGCAAAATGCAAATAGCACTAAAACTGCATAGGTGTGAATCCAGCCTAAGTTCCAGGAGGACTTCACACAATATAAATCTGCCCTCCTAAAATACTATTCCTGCCTTCACACTGCCAAACAGTCATGCTTTATCACACATATTAACACCTTCTCATCCAGTCCACGTCAACTCTTCTCTACCTTCAACACTCTACTCTGTCCTCCACTGCCTCCACCCACCAACTCACTCACTGCCCAGGAGATTGCCAATCACTTCAAAACTAAGATTGATACAATTCACGAGGAGATCTCCAATGTGCAAAAACCTCCCCCATGCAACACCCCATGTCCACAGATACAATCATTACTTCCCTCATTCAACCCTGCTACTATTAATGAGGTTGCTAAACTTTTATCTAACACTCATCTAACCACCTGCCCCCTGGATTCTGCTCCCTCGCAAATGCTACGCTCACCCTCTGACTTGATTCTACACTCTCTAACTCACATTTTCAACCTCTCCCTCTCTTGTGGCATCTTCTCAAATTCTCTAAAATATGCGCTAGTCACCACCATACTTAAAAAGCCTTCACTGGACCCCACCAATCTTAACAACTTACGTCTCATCTCCTTACTCGCCTTCTCCTCCAAACTTCTTGAAAGACTGGTCTACAATCGACTAAGCGACCATCTGACCATGAATAAACTTCTTGATCCCCTTCAGTCTGGATTTTGCCCTCAACACTCCATGGAAACTGCTCCCCTTAAACTCTCAAATGACCTACTAATGGCTAAAACCAGTGGACACTATTCTGTACTACTTCTCCTGGATCTCTCTGCTGCCTTTGACACAGTGGACTACCCCCTCCTCCTCAATATACTCCACTCCTTTGGTCTCCGTGACTGTACTCTTCGCTGGTTCTTCAGTGTCACTTACAACTCTACTTCCTCCTCTCCTCTTCCTATCTTCGTTTAGGTCCCCAAAGGTTCTGTTCTTGGACCTCTCCTTTTCTCAATCTACACCACCTCCCTGGGTCGTTGATTGCCTCCCACTGCTTTAAATATTATCTCTATGCTGATGACACCCAAATCTATCTCTCCACCCCCCAGCTCTCTCTATCTGTCTCCTTACGCATTACCAACTTACTAGCAGACATATCAGCCTGGATGTCACATCACTTCCTCAAACTCAACCTATCCAAAACCAAGCTCATGATATTTCCTCCCTCAGGTGCCACTTCCCCTGATTTCTCTGTCAATATTAACGGCTCAACTATCAACCCATCTCCCCACACCAAAGTCCTAGGTGTAATCCTAGACTCTGAACTAACCTTTCAGCCCCACATTCTATCACTATCCAAAATTTGCCGCCTCAACCTCTGCAACATCTCCAAGATACGCCCCTTCCTAACCAATGTCACCACAAAGCTTCTAATCCACTCCCTGGTCATCTCCCGCCTCGACTACTGCAACTCCCTCCTCATTGGCTTACCTCTAATTAGGCTATCCCCACTTCAGTCCATCATGAACGCTGCTGCCAGGCTCATCCACCTCACAAACAGCGTCTGCTATACCCCTCTGCCAATCCCTCCATTGGCTGCCACTCAGTCACCTAATTAAATTCAAGATACTAACTATAACTTACAAAGCCATCCACAACCTAGCCCCCAGCTACATCTCTAACCTAGTCTCAAAATACCAACCTAATCGTTCTCTTCGCTCCTCCCAAGACCTCCTGCTCTCAAACTCCCTTGTCACCTCATCCCATGCTCGCCTTCAGGACTTCTCCAGAGCCTCTCCCATCCTCTGGAATGCTCTACCCCAATCCGTCCAATTTTCTACTACTTTATCCACTTTCAGACGATCCCTGAAAACTACTCTCCTCAGAGAAGCCTATCTGGCCCCCACCTAACAACTGTACATTTATCTTCTCAATCAGCACATCACCCACAGTTATTACCTCTTGTATCTCTTGACCTCCCCTCTTAGATTGTAAGCTCTAAGGAGCAGAGCCCTCTTATTCCTACTGTATTAAAGTGTATTGTATTTGTACTGTCTACCCTCAAGTTGTAAAGCGCTACATAAACTGTTGGCTCTATATAAATCTGGTATAATAATAATAATAATAATAATACTGAGCAGTATGTACAGGAGACGAGTGTGGAGGGTAAGACAGTGGGCAGTATGTACAGAGAGGAGTGTAGAGGGTATGACAGTGGGCAGTATGTACAGGAGAGGAGTGTGGAGGGTATGACAGTGGGCAGTATGCACAGGAGAGGAATGTGGAGGGTATGACAGTGGGCACTATGTATAGGAGAGAAGTGCGGAGGGTATGACAATGAGCAGTATGTACAGGAGAGGAGTGTAGAGGGTATAACAGTGGGCAGTATGTACAGCAGAGGAGTGTAGAGAGTATGACAGTGGGCAGTATGTATAGGAGAGGAGTGAGGAGGGTATGACAGTGGGCAGTATGTATAGGAGAGGAGTGTGGAAGGTATGACAATTGACAGTTTGTACAGGAGAGGAGTGTGGAGGATATGAGAGCATACAATATGTACAGGAGAGGAGTGTGGAGGGTATGACAGTGGGCATTATGCACAGGAGAGGAGTGTGGGGGGTATGACAGTGGGCAGTATGCACAGGAGAGAAGTGTAGAGGGTATGACAGTGGGCAGTATGTATAGGAGAGCAGTATGTATGTGACAGTGGGCAGTATGCACAGGAGAAGAATGTGGAGGGTATGACTGTGGGCAGTATGCACAGGAGAGAAGTGTGGAGGGTATGACAGCAGGAAGTATGTAAAGGAGAGGAGTTTGTGAAACTGGGCAGTATATACAGCAGAGCAGTGTGGAGGGTATGACAGTGGACAGTATTTACAGGAGAGGAATGTGGACAGTATGATACTGAGCAGTATGTACAGGAGACGAGTGTGGAGGGTAAGACAGTGGGCAGTATGTACAGAGAGGAATGTGGAGGGTATGACAGTGAGCAGTATGTACAGAAGAGGAGTGTAGAGGGTATGACAGTGGGCAGTATGTACAGGAGAGGAGTGTGGAAGGTATGACAGTGGAGAGGAGAGGAGTGTGGAGGGTATGAGAGCATACAATATGTACAGGAGAGGAGTGTATAGGGTATGACAGTGGGCCCCTCCTTTCTTCCTGTGTGTGGGCGTGCCGGGGGACCGCCCGACACGCAAAGCCGCCCGGGTTAGCCAATCTGTGGCGGCACTATGTGAGGCCTGGGGCGTCGGTGGGCGGTGCGAGCGTGGCCTCGTTCGAATGCACGACGTCACTGCGCGTGTGCTGTGGATGTGGCTGCGTGCGCACGGCTCAGGGGGCTTTTTGGAACAGACCCCCCCCTCCCCCCCCGTTTCCTCTCTAGCCGGATCAGCTGTTGCTGATTCTGGCTGATTGGAATGGGAGGGACAGCTATACCCATATGGCCGTTCTCTCTGGCATCCATGTCAGTTCTGTGCTGGATGCTGGAGTGAACGGTCACAAGTTCAATAGGTAGGAATCTGGCTTTTCCCTTTTTTGTCTGCATTTTGATGGAAGGTAATCTGGCTCCTTATCCCTTTTGTTCATATCCTTACTACGTTGTTTATTCACTTTTCTGACTAGCCGGTTGATCATGCAGCCTATATGCTTTTTGCACATAGACTCTCTGCATCTTCAATCACATATGTTTTTCTTTCATGTCAAACTTTGTCATTTGATGGCGAGATCATATTGAATATATATTTTGTTATTTTAGAACGATCACAAAAGTTCAACACATATATAATTAATTTAATATTGTGTGTGCACGACTCAGGAGGCCTTTCAGAACAGACCCTGTCCCCCCCCCCTGTTTTCTCTCTAGCCGTATCAGCGGTTTCTGATTCTGGCTGATTGGAATGGGAGGGACAGCTATACTCATATGGCCGCTCTCTCTCTGGCATCCATGTCAGTTCTTTGCTGGATGCTGAAGTGAACAGTCACAAGTTCAATAGGGTAGGAATCTGGCTTTTTTTCTTTTTGCATTTTGATAGAAGAAACTGGGTTCTTCTTTGTTCATATCCCTATCACATTTTTTATTCACTTTTTTGACTAGCCGTTTGATCATGCAGCCTATGTGCTTTTTTGAACATAGACTCTCTGCATCTTTAACCACTTCAGCCCCGGAAGGATTTACCCCCTTCCTGACCAGAGCACTTTTTACAATTTGGCACTGCGTCGCTTTAACTGCTAATTGCGCGGTCATGCAATGCTGTACCCAAACGAAATTTGCGTCCTTTTCTTCCCACAAATAGAGCTTTCTTTTGATGGTATTTGATCACCTCTGCAGTTTTTATTTTTTGCACTATAAATGGAAAAAAACCAAAAATTTTGAAAAAAAAAAAATATATTTTCTACTTTTTGATTGATAGATAGATAGATAGATAGATAGATAGATATATATATATATAGATATATATATATTTGTGGCAGAGCAAGGCTCTGTCCCTATGAAAATGGGGTTAAAGTGGACACTGAGTCTGCATATTGGCTACAAAGTTTTGAAAATTGAAAAAAATATATATATATATTTTTTTCAATTTTCAAAACTTTGTGACAAAAAGTGAGGTCTGCAAAATACTCACTATACCTCTCAGCAAATAGCTTGAGGTGTCTACTTTACAAAATAGGGTCATTTGGGGGGGGGGGGGGGGGGTGTGCCACCTGGGCATTCCATGGCCTCCAAAACTGTGATAGGCAGTGAAGAGTGAAATCAAAATATTTAGGCCCTTAGAAAGCCTGAAGGCAGTGCTTGGTTTTCGGGGTCCCGTACGCGGCTAGGCTCCCAAAAAGTCTCACATGTGGTATCCCCGTACTCAGGAGAAGCAACAGAATGTATTTGGGGGTGTAATTTTACAGCATGTTTAAGCAATATATCATTTAGTGACAACTTTGCGCAAAAAAAAAAAAAAAATTGTGTCACAATATAAAATATTCCATGGACTCGACTCGACATGCCTCTCAACAAATAGCTTGGGGTGTCTACTTTCCAAAATGGGGTCATTTGGGAGGGTTTTGAACTGTCCTGGCATTTTATCCACAACAAATGCTCTATAGATTAAAATGATGGGTGTTTCATTTTTTTTTCACACAGTATATTGCGCAGCGATTTTTCAAACGCATTTTTTTGGGAAAAACACACTTATTTAAATTTTAATGCACTAAAACATACTATACTGCCCAAATGTTTGATGAAATAAAAAAGATGATCTTAGGCCGAGTACATGGATACCAAACATGACATGCTTTAAAATTGCGCACAAACGTGCAGTGGCGACAAACTAAATACATTTTTAAAAGCCTTTACAGGTTACCACTTTAGATTTACAGAGGAGGTCTACTGCTAAAATTACTGCCCTCAATCTGACCTTCGTGGTGATGCCTCACATGCATGGTGCAATTTCTGTTTACATTTGACGCCAGACAAACGCTTGCGTTCGCCTTTGCGCAAGAGCAGGGGGGGACAGGGGTGCTTTTTTATTTATTTATTTATTTTCTTTATTATTTGCTGTGTGTGTGTGTGTGTGTGTGTTTTTTTTATTTTTTTTTATTTTGTACTTCTCATATTAAATAAACATTTTTTCAAACTAGATTAATTTTTCTCAAACGATTTCTGTGCCTTAAAAGTCCACCACAAGGGGATTTTGTTTCTTTTCTATTATGCACAGGAGAGGAGTGTGGGGGGTATGACAGTGGGCAGTATACACAGGAGAGGAATGTGGAGGGTATGACAGTAGGCAGTATGTATAGCAGAGAAGTGTGGAGGGTATGACAGTAAGCAGCAGTATGTACAGGAGAGGAGTGTGGAGGGTATGACAGTGGGCACTATGTACAGCAGAGGAGTGTGGAGGATATGACAGAGGGCAGTATGTACAGGAGAGGAGTGTGGAGGGTATGACAGAAGGCACTATGTACAGGTGAGGAGGATGAAGAAATCTGGGAAGGAAAAATTTAAAGGTTTGTGGAAGGATGTTTAGGGATTGTGTAGTGGTTAGGCGGGCCATACATGGATTGAAATTAAGCAGAGACCAGCCATAGTTGATCTATGTATGGGCTAGCTGGTTGTTCACAAGTCAATCTATTAATCGACTTGAGTACAACCAGCCTGTCAGGTTTTTCCCAAAACAATCAGTGCTGCCAGCTATAGTTAGCAACACTGATCATTGTATTCTGTGGGTAGGGAAGGCTCCCCACTGACAGAACACAATAACACTGCGGTAGTGATTTCCCCCGTCCACAGGTCAGCAAGTGAGAGGGTGTGTGGGGACAGGCTGGGGAAAGAGGTCTAGCACTAGACCTCCTCTAACTCTAAACGGATAATCTGTAAAATAATTTAAAGCGTCGCCTATGGAGATTTTTAAAGCAGTGTTCCAGACGAATTTATACTTTCTAAATAAAAATACCCCTAGAATACACAAGCTTAATGTATTCCAGTAAAGTTAGTCTGTAAACAACGGTCCTTTTTGTTAGTTTATAGCATTAGTTTGTTACTAGAATCAACTGCCAATCCGATTTCCTGCTGAACATACCGCAAAAAATATGCTTGGCATGTGGTCAGTATGACAAGCAATATGGACTGCAGGGATTGCGATACAGTAGTGTCAGAGGTACTATTTAAATTGTTGATTGGTCAGAGTGGAAAAACCTGTACCTTTCTGCCTCAAGGAGCATGTAGACAGGCTTTCTTGTAACCTGGAGGTTCTAAACCGTCTTGATGAGGACAAGTAATCTATCAAATGCTTTAAAGAAGCGTCCCTTTCCAAATGCAACTGCCCTTCCCAACCTAAATGGCACTCAGTATTGGTTTCTATGATCTGTGGTGGATTTTCAAGGAGTAGTATAGCAGCAGCTGACAGGCGTTCATGAGGTGATACTGCTGCCTCCTTGTGTGGTTTTATTTATTATTTTTTTTACATTGTTGGACTATGCTGCTACTGCGAGTGAGTTTGGCTTGCAGTTGCAGAGTGGCCCCATAGAATGTACAGGAGAGGAGTGTGGTGGGTATGACAGTGGGCAGTATGTACAGGAGAGTAGTGTGGTGGATATGACAGTGGGAGGTATGTACAGGAGTGGAGTGTGGACAGTATTAAAGTGGGCAATATGTACAGCAGAGGAGTGTGGAGGGTAAGACAGTGGACAGTATGTACAGGATAGGAATGTGGATGGTATGATACTAAGCAGTATGTACATTAAACAAGTGTGGAGGGTAAGACAGTGGGCAGTATGTACAGGAGGAGTGCGGAGGGTATGACAGTTGGCGGCATGTACAGGAGAGTAATGTGGAGGGTATGACAGTGGTCAGTATGTACAGGAGAGGAGTGCGGTGGGTATGACAGTGGGCACTATGTTCGTGAGAGGAGTGTGGTGGGTATGACAGTGGGAGGTATGTACAGAAGAGGAGTCTGGACAGTATGAGAGTGGGCAGTATGCACAGGAGAGGAGTGTGGAGGGTATGCCAGTGGGCAGTGTGGACAATATGATAATGAGCAGTATGTACAGGAGACAAGTGTGGAGGGTATGACAGTGGGCATTTTGCACAAGAGAGGAGTGTGGGGGGTATGACAGTGGGCAGTATGTACAGAAGAGGAATGTGGAGGGTAGGACAGTGGGCAGTATGTACAGAGAGGAGTGTGGAGGGTATTACAGTGGGCAGTAAGTACAGGAGAGGAGTGCGAAGGGTATAACAGTGGGCACTATGTACATGAGAGGAGTGTGGAGGCTATGACAGAGGGCAGTATGTACAGGAGAGGCGTGTGGAGGGTATGACAGCGGGCACTATGTACAGGTGAGGAGGATGAAGAAATCTGGGAAGGAAAAATGTAAAAGTTTGTGGAAGAATGTTTAGGGATTGCGTAGTAGTTAAGCGGGCCATATATGCATTAAAATTAAGCCAATTAAGCAGAGACCAGCCATAGTCGATCTATGTATGGGCTAGTTGGTTGTTCACAAGTCAATCTATTAATCGACTTGAGTACAACCAGCCTGTCAGGTTTTTCCCAAAACAATCAGTGCTGCCAGCTATAGTTAGCAACACTGATCATTGTATTCTGTGGGTAGGGAAGGCTCCCCACTGGCAGAACACAATAACACTGCGGGAGTGATTTCCCCCGTCCACAGGTCAGCAGGTGAGAGGGTGTGTGGGGACAGGTTGGGGAAAGAGGTCTGTCAGCAGAGGGGTGTGAGGTGGTCATGGAGGGATATCAATCAGCGGGTGGGGGGGGAGTAACTGGGAGTGATCTCTTTTGGAGTAGGGTCGGTCATCTGCAGGTTGGGAAATAGTCACCTGTGATAAAAGGTGAAGGGAGGTGGTTAACATGGGAAGTGGCTGGGGAGTGACCTGGTTGCTGGTGAGTGTGAAATGGATGATGTATTTCAAGTTTCACAATTGCGGTGATGCTTACTGCCCTCTGAAAAGTGATCTGTGGTGGATTGCTTTTCAACAAGTGGTATAGCAGCAGCTGCCTGGTGTTCATGAGGTGCTACTGTTGTCTCCTTGTTTTTTTGGGGGGTTTTTTGTTGTGGGGTTTTTTTTTTTTTTTTTTTTACATTGCTGAATGGTATTTTTACCTTGTTGGACTATGCTGCTACTGCGAGCGAGTTTGTCTTGCAGTTGCAGAGTGGCCCCATTGAAATCCATAGGCAAGTTTGACAGGCGGTGCTGCCTGTCAAACTCTGCAGGCTGAGTTAAAGATGCTGCAGCTAAAGAAATTACAAAAAAAAAAAAAGTTGCAGCTGTGAAGTAAAGCATCACAGCTACGGCACCCGTACAGCCCTGTCAAGTGTATTTTTAAGATTTAGGTCAGGGACGTGCGGTGAGGTCAGTGGATGGTGAGGCTCTGACTAGTATCAGAGCCAGATACACACAGGTTACATACACCGCGATCGTTAGAGTGAGAGCAATAGTTCTAGCACTAGACCTCCTCTAACTCTAAACAGGTAATCTGTAAAATAATTTAAAGCGTCACCTATGGAGATTTTTAAAGCGGTGTTCCGTACGAATTTATACTTTTTAAATAAAAATACCCCTAGAATACACAAGCTTAATGTATTCTAGTAAAGTTAGTCTGTAAACTAAGGTCTGTTTTGTTAGTTTATAGCATTAGTTTGTTACTTTATAAACTTCCAGCAGGCCGTGGCCATCTCAAGTGTGGGCATCTGAAGCCAGACTGTATTTCTTCCTGGATCTCATCCTTCCAGATCTTGCACATGCTCAGTGCAGCACAAGTGTTCTAATAGGTTTCAGGTCAGGTTTCCATAGCAACTTCAGTGTCAGAGTAAGTTGCCTCCCCTTAGCTATGCAAACCTCTCCTCCCTCCAAAAACCAGAAAATATACTGCATGTACAGCAAGCAATAGTCAAGAAATTCAGAAATCTCCTGCAAAAGGTAATAGCTTTAAAAATATACTAATTTGAATATTGGGGGGATATGTGTGTGTGTGTGTGAAGAAACAATAGGACCAATGCTTGATGCAAATATTTCTTTTACTTGAATATTCCAAGAAACATACAAAACTTGAAAGTGCAGACGTGCAAGCAACTGTACAGTATCGAGCATAAATCGCTCTTCATCAGGCTTCTCTGGCTGTGTGTGGGGAACCCGACATCATCTCCCTCTCTTATCCACACCCAACACATTACCACACATTTATATAATCTAATCAATACCGTTAGTGATTAGCAAATCCTAAGCGTTTAACCCTCTCCATGTGAAACAAAATTACAATGACATTGTAAATTCATAAATCAAATTTTTTCCAAAAAACAGACCCATATGTCATAAAAAGCATCATCTCAATTTCAAGCGTTATCCAGAAATCAACGACATCTACTGCCATCAAAAATTTACACTAATCAATCCGATTCGTAACAATATAGTTTCAGATTTCTTAACCCATTTAGACCAGTAATTGGCCAATTTCTCAAACGGGAATTCTTTCCATTGGATCTAGAGAAGATATAAAATAGATATATATATCTATATATCGATATATATCTATATATCTATATATATATATCTATATCTATCTATCTCAGATCATTGAGCTGCCCTGCATCCACAATCTACAGGAATAGATATAGATCATAGTCTCTATTCATACCACCCGGGTATAGAGACTGTAATCTATTGATCCACCAAACCTCACGCTTCCACAATTTCAAAATCCTGTCTCCCCCTCTTTTATCACGAGATATTTCCTCCAGAACCATAAACCGTAAATCGGTATCCCTGTGTCCCATCTCAGAAAAATGACGTGACACAGGGAGACCTGACTGTGGGTGTCGGATCGTACTACGATGTTGCGCTATACGATTCTTAATTTTTTGGGTTGTTTCCCCCATATAGATGAGATTGCAAGGGCATAAAAGGATGTATACCACATAGGATGTCTGACATGTATAAAAGCCATTAAGCATTATTTTACTTTTGGTTGTAGGATGGATAAAGTGATTACCCTTGAGCATAAGATTGCATTGAATGCAATTAAGACATGGAAAACATCCATTTCTTTTCCTGCCCAGAAATGTGGTTTTCATTTCATGGGTGTTGGATCTGAATTTAGATCGCACAAGGGAATCACGCAAAGTTTTATTCCGCCGATATGCTTTCATGGGAATTTGTTGAAATTCCTCTGTCTGCGGATATGATCGCCTCAAGATTGGCCAATGTTTCCTCACTAGATTAAAGATCTTATCGCTATAGCTGTGTAATTGGAAAATAAATGGTATCCTAGATTTAGTTGATCTATATTTTTTTGTAATTACATGTCTTAGCTGGCTTTAGAATCGTGTTTAATTCATGTGTGATCAAACCATCCGGGTAGCCCCGCTCTCCAAACTTACAGCACATTTCTTCTAATCTATTGCCCCTGACCGTTGCATTGCTAACGATCCATGTGACCCTAAGGAGCTGACTTCTGATGATAGAACCAAATACATGGGGGGGGGGGGGGGGGGGGGATGATGGCTATCAAATCTCAGGAGTTGATTCCTATCCATGGGTTTAGTGTATAGATTGGTCTCAATCCGTCCCTGTTCGATTATAAACTCGTATGTCCAAAAATGGAACCGAATCTCCACCCACCTGCATTTTAAATTGGATATCAGGGGAAAAACCATTAATCATTTCATCAAAGGCTTTCAGAGATTCAATGTTGCCCCGCCATACCGCAAAAATGTCATCTATATAGCGCCACCAAGTGGCGCAATTCCTCTGGAAATTTTTCTTTGTTAAAAATGTACAGTATCTTTGTTCAAAATCATTCATGAATGAACATGCGTATGGCGGGGCAACATTGGAGCCCATCACAACTCCAGTCAGCTGTACAAAGTATTGATCCTTAAAAAGAAAATAGTTATTGTATAGAATGACATTAAACAATTTTTCAAAAAGAGAAATCTGGGCTTCCGAATATCCATGACAATCTCTGATTAGACTGATCGCTGCTTCAATGCCTGCCTTATGTGGAATCAATGTATATAAGCTTGTTACATCCCAAGTTACAAGGATCAAATCATCATGAATCTGTGGTAGTTCCCTGATTTTCAATAGAAAGTCATTAGAGTCCTTAATATAAGATCGGGTGTTTTTCACAAGGGGTGACAGTACTTTATCCAGTAGTTTAGCTGTGGGAACAAAAATTGACTCTCTCCCTGACACAATTGGGCGTCCTGGTGGGGAATGGCTGTCTTTATGGATCTTCGGTAATGCATATAGAACAGGGATCCGTGTGTGTGATGGTAACAAAAATTCAAATAAATCCTGTGAGATTAGCCCCTCTTTGACTGCTGGTTTCAAAATGCTCTCTAGAATCTTTTTAATGCTCCATGTGGGATCTGAATGTATTTGTTTGTACACAGTTTTTGTACACAGAATGTATTTTGTTTGTACACGTCATCCAATTGACGCTTAATTTCATTCTCATATGCCTGGGGGTCCATTATCACGACCAAACCCCCTTTATCTGCCTGTTTACAAATGTCATTACGTTTGGTTAACTCACGCAGGGCTAATCTTTCTTGGGGGGATAGATTATTAGGTATATGATCTTTGTAATCAGCTTGATGTATCAAATTTTTCACATCTCGGGTAACCTCCTGCATAAACATTTCAGCCGGTACATAAGTAGTGGGGGGAACCGATTTAGATTTTATTAGCCCAAGTGATTTACAGTTCAACCTCTCCTCAACTGTTTCATCCTGAGTAAAAGGTTTATGGAGAAAATGGACCTTCCATCTAATATTGCGGAACAAGCAGTACAGATCTTGATCTAAATGACTTTTAGGGCAAAATGATAAACCACGGTTAAAAAGTCCTACCTCCTCCGGTGACAAGACCTGTCTGGAGATGTTGTGTACTAGATCTCCCTTGGTCGACCACGGTTGCCTCGTGTATTGCGGTGTCTGTCTTGACCTCCCATCTCGTCTCTGTTGTAGCGAGATCTGGTCTGCATCCGGGTGCTGGTCATCCCTCTCCGATCTGATTGTAAAAAATTAGATGAGGAATCAGTGTCGGTGTTGGCTGAGGAGTTATCGGACACATCTCTCCTGTGACTTTCATACGACCGCGTCGGCTGTAAAGACGTGGCCATCTGTACACCTGGTTCCTTTCATAATCCTCAATGTCCCGATCAAATTTATTCAGCTTTCTGGTTTCTAGATCCAATCGATATTTATTTATGTTCTCATCAGCTAAATCCTTACAATTGATGAAGTCTTCAGGGGTCATTGCAGTGCGTAGATCCTGTTCAATTTTGGTAAGTTGCTCAGATAGTAAGGCAAGTTCTTTATGTATGAATGAAATCGTCAAAGTCATTAGATCAAAAGAGCATTTGTTGAGAATCTGCATGAACGTATTTTTAAGCTCATCGTCATTGAACAAAGTGGGGGGCCAATCTCACCCTTAAACCTCTGGGAATGCGTTGTACTCGATGATATTCTGCCAATGTAAGTCCATGTAATTCCAAAGAGGTATGTTTTCTTCTTAACTTCTCCCATGTACGAGCGTTATAAACCGGAGTATTTCCCGTCAGAAAATTTCTGGATCCTGAAATCTGAGACATAATCTGTGTGGTCTCTTCCTGGGTGTGGGTTAAGTAGATCCATTTATTTCCATCGTATGAAGATGACTTACTCACTGGGAGTGTAATAATATTCAAAATTCAGGTGGGTTAGCTTCTTTTCTTAGTCCTTTTGGTTTGATCACAGCACCGTCAGGGTGGACTCCCAATCCTCCACCATAAATCAAAAATGAAGAAACAATAGGACCGATGCTTGATGCAAATATTTCTTTTACTTGAATATTCCAAGAAACATACAAAACTTGAAAGTGCAGACGTGCAAGCAACTGTACAGTATCGAGCATAAATCGCTCTTCATCAGGCTTCTCTGGCTGTGTGTGGGGAACCCGACATCATCTGCCTCTCTTATCCACACCCAACACATTATCACACATGTATATAATCTAATCATTACCGTTAGTGATTAGCTAATCCTAATCCTACAATGTCACTTGTAATTTTGTTTCACATGGAGAGGGTTAAACTCTTAGGATTTGCTAATCACTAAGGGTAATGATTAGATTATATACATGTGTGGTAATGTGTTGGGTGTGGATAAGAGAGGGAGATGATGTCGGGTTCCCCACACACAGCCACAGAAGCCTGATGAAGAGTGATTTATGCTCGATACTGTACAGTTGCTTGCACGTCTGCACTTTCAAGTTTTGTATGTTTCTTGGAATATTCAAGTAAAAGAAATATTTGCATCAGTCCTATTGTTTCTTCATTTTTGATTTATGGTGGAGGATTGGGAGTCCATCCTGACGGTGCTGTGATCAAACCAAAGGACTAAGGCTGGCCATACACTATACAATTTTCTGATTCAATTTCCTTTAGATTTACCTTCAACTATGTAGTGCAAGGGCCTGTCTGATTGAATACAAATTGAAAGGGTTTAGGTTTGACCTCATATTATATGGTTTTGGTAAATCTAAAGGAAAGTTGAACAGGAAAATTGTACAGTGTATGGCCAGCTTAAGAAAAGAAGGTAACCCACCTGAATTTTGAAAAAAAAAAAGATATCTATATCTATCTAGATATCTATATCTTTTTTTTTTTTTTTTTCCTCAAACAATAGGTGCTGGAACTCAACCCCTCCAAATTGCATCAAATAGTGGGTGTGGTCATATTTCACAAAAGGTAGATGGGTCTTAAAGGGGCATTAAATATCAGGATTGCATTACATACAGAGTGCAGAATTCATGGGGGTTACACACAGAGTGCAGAGCTGTCACTTGTAAACACAGAAACCAGACTTCTGTGTTTACAAGTGATTGTGGTGAGCGGGCACCAAAGGGTCTGAGCCAGAGGTGGTGGAACTGAGTTCCACCAAGTTCCCCCTGGAAAAAAGCCCTGTATATGTATATCTATCTAATCTATCTCTCCATGGTGCTTTTTGCAGAAACGCACTCGTTAATTTAACATGGTTTCCTATGGGACACATTCACATCTGTTTTTTCAGCTGCTGCATATTTGGAAAGGGTCAAAGACTTTTTTCAACACAAAACTGTGCTTTTTTTGGTTCAGTATATTTCAATGGAGAAGCTGCAGAAAAGCATATAATGCATTTTTGCAGCAATTTGTGTTTTTCTCAAGTCGTCTTCCAGGATGGCACCCTGAGAGATGACTGGTCCACCTGACAGGAAACACAATCAATCAAGAGGTTAAAGGCCCCCGCCCCTCCCTGTGCTCCTCAGTTTTTGATTGTGTTTCCCCACAGCGAAACCGTTTGTTATTTTTTCTTATGACCCGAAGCCTGGGGCTGGTGGTCTCCCCCTGGGAGCTGGACCAAATGCCTGGGAAGCCGCTGGGTCTGGCCGGATATTTCTATTCTTCCTGGGGGGGTCCCCCTATTCTTTCCTCAGGGGGGTGGCAGAAATTGGAAGAGCCCCCCTGAGTGCTGAAGGACCCTGGGTACAGTGGTATACCCAGAACTTCAGGGGCCAAACTTCCTGTCTCCCTTCCTTACCTGTGCAGTGGCTGTGCAGATGGTTTTCTTTCTGAGGGCAGCGTTTCTGCACAGGGGGGTAGAGTCCTATGCAGCGGTGTCTGCAAGACTGTGGCCATCACCCGTCCACGCATCCCCTCTGTCCGGCTGGCCGAGCAACCAGCCGTTCACTGGGATCGCGCGGTGACTCCCTTTGCTGAGTACAGCTCAGCGTCCTGTGGGCGCTCGGCGCCATTTTCCTGAGGATCGTGGAGGAGTGACATCACTTCCTCCTCTGGACAGGAAATGACCTCAGCATTTGCTGCGCCGTTTCCGGTCTTAGGCAAAATGGCGGCAGCCACATAGAAGGATATAAAATCCACAGGGAGCAGGCGCCCACGTCTCCTCTGCGCTTGTGTGTATCAAGGTTCCCTCTGAAGCGGCATGGAACATGAGGAGAGACCTGCAGGGTCTACGGCCATGGAAGAGACCACAGGGGGTGAGTCTGACCAGCCTCCAGGGGTTTAGATGGGGGAGGGTACCCCAACTCTTCTCCTCTGAGTCTCACAGTGATATGCCTGTGGTGTTTTTTTTTTTTTTTTCTTTCTTTCTTTCTTTCTTTCTTCAGAGGACGATGCTACTGCCCGTGAGGTTGCCAACCGTCCCGTGAAATCCTCCACCCGTTCTAAGAGATGTGGGAACTGTAATGATAGGTTACCCCCAGATCATCCAAAACCTTTCTGCTTTAAGTGCATATAGAAGTTGACAGGGAAGGAGACATCTCAGATTATGAAGGAGTTCCACACAGTACAAACTGAGATGCTGTCCACTTTAAAGGCTTTTCAATCCTCCATTAAGCCTAGGGACTCAGAGGCTCATACTAGTAAGGATGCCTCCTTACTACCGGGCGTACTTCGAAGTATCCACTTCCTCAGGATTTAGAGGAAGAAGGTGAGTCTGAAACCATTGATCAGGGATTTTCTGACGAAGGGGTGGTGGACAGCCAAGAGGAGTATAGGAGGGAGGACTCCAAGTCTAGCAGGCATATATTTTCAGCTGACGACATGGAGGATCTTCTGAGAGCTGTTTACGCTTCAGAAGAAATTCAGGAGCCTGCTGCGCAGGTTTTTGCTAAAGATAAAATGTATAGAGGTTTAATTAAACCTCAGGCCAGGGTTCTTCCGGTGCATTCCGCCCTCAAAGAGGTCATCTTAACGGAATGGAAAGAACCAGAAAAAAGGCTCCTGAAATATATAAAACATGGAAGCGTAGATGCCCTTTTTACTGAGGAGAATGGGGAAAAGTTTTTCAAGACTCCTAGGCTAGACTCCTCCTTAGCACAGGTGTCCAAACAGTCTGATCTTTCCTTCGAAGACACCGGTAATTTTAAAGGATCAAATGGATCGGAGGGCTGAAACCATTTTACGCAGAGCCTGGGAAGCTAACGCTGCTATGAGCCCCGCGTTAGCCCCAGCTTGCATCGCAAGGAATGCGGACATGTGGGTCTGTAAACTGATGGACCACGTATCCCAAACCTCCAAATCTAAGGAGATCTTAGATTCTTTGGAGGTCATAGGGAATGCTATTGCATACTTAGTGGATGCTGCAGTTGAGACAGTACGTACAACCGCCAAATCAGGTGCTTTATTAAACTCAGCCAGGCGAGCCCTCTGGGTTAAGACTTGGGACGGGGATAGCTCATCTAAAACCCATCTATGCGGTCTTCCTTTTGAGGGGACTCTCCTTTTTTGGTTCTGGCCTAGATCAGGCCCTGGCCAGGTCTACCGAAAAGGGGGGAAAAAATTCCCTACTAAACCTAGGAGGGAGAGGAAGAGGTTTTTTCGAGGCCCCCAGGCAAAAAAACGCTTCTCTGAGAAAAAGGTCTCCCCAAATAGACGTTGAAGCTCTGGAAAGGACAAGCAAAAGTCAGGCATTCTCTTTTGCAGCCAGATGTCAGGTGACAAGACCCCTAAATGACTTTCCAGTAGGGGGAAGACTTTCCCACTTTGCCCCTTAGTGGGAAAGGGTCACTCAGAGCCCCCATATTCTTCAAATTGTAAGAGGTTTACAGATTAGAGTTTCTCTCCCCTCCACCCCCCAAGTTCCTCTTGACCTACCTTCCCAGGGATCCCTGCAAAGCAGCAGGAATCCTTCAAAACATAGAAGAGCTGGCCAGTCAGGAGGTCATAATACCAGTCCCAGTGGGCCAGCAGGGTCAGGGTTTTTACTCCCACATTTTTGTGGTACCAAAACCCTCAGGAAGGTATCGTCTTATCATAAATCTAAGGAACCTCAATGTTTTTCTTCGATGCAAGAAGTTCCACATGGAGAGTGTTTATTCTCTCAGGAAACACCTCCTCAAGGACGTGTTCATGGTGACCTTAGATTTAAAGGACGCCTACCTTCATGTCCCTATTTTTCAGGACCATCAGATCTTCCTGAGATTCGCGATTGCCTCTCCAGAGGGAGTACAGCACTGGCAGTTTGCAGCCCTCCCCTTTGGACTGGCATCCAGTCCAAGAGTCTTCACGAAGGTCATGGCAGAGGTGGTGGCCTTCCTGCATCTCCAGGGAGTGGCATTGATTCCCTACTTAGACAACATTTTGATTCACAATCTGAGTCGGGATCAGCTACTTCTGGATCTATCCAGAGTAAAGGAGACCTTAGAAGCCCTGGGATGGATCATCAGCAGGGAAAAATCCTCGCTGACTCCTTCCCAAGTAAAGTCATATCTAGGTTTCCTGATGGACTCCTCGAAACAAAAATGTAGTTCTACCCCAGAGCAAGGTAGAAGGCCTCATATCAGCAGTTACATCACTGTTACAGGCAAAGACCATCTCCTACAGAGGTATCATGAGAGTACTGGGTCTGATTGCATCTATCCCAGCAGTTCCTTGGGCACAACTACATTCCAGGACCCTCCAGCACTTCCTCCTATCCTCTTGGGACAGGAAAAGAGTCTCTCTGGACATAGAGATTGCCATTCCGGTCGAAGACTCTCTTCAATGGTGGCTTCTTCTTCAGGGGGGTCTCCTTTTGGAGCCAACTTCAGCCTCTCAGGATAACTACAGATGCAAGTTCCTGGGGGTGGGGGGCCCACCTGGAGGATCTAATAGCTCAGGGGTCCTGGGATCCAAAGCAAAGAAGGGCCTCCTCCAACTTTTGGGAGCTTTTGGCCATAGGGGAAGCACTAAAAGCTTTCGAGGGGAGGATCAGGGGCCAGGAGGTGCAGGTTTTATCAGACAATGCCACAGCGGTAGCATTCCTGAATTATCAGGGAGGCACCAGATCTACAACGCTCCTATCCCTAACAGCGGAGATCCTGTCCTGGGCGGAGAATCAGATTCTCTCCATTTCCGCAATCCACATAAAGGGAACTTTGAATGTAGAGGCAGATTACCTCAGTCGTCAGCCGATTCTGCAGGGGGAATGGGAATTGAATCCAGAGGTCTTCTCCCTGGTAAGTCGACAGTTCGGCGTTCCAGAGATAGATCTCTTTGCCCGCAGAAAAAGCAGAAGGGTAAGGAGATTATTTTCCCTTGCCCGAGAGAGGGGCTCATAGGGGATAGATGCATTGGCACAAGTTTGGGACTTCTGACTGGCCTATGCCTTTCCCCCTTGTCGTTAATTCCGAGGATTCTTCAAAAATTTTTCCTCTCGGAAGGCAACTTGATTCTGATAGCCTCCTGGTGGCCCAAGAGAGCTTGGTTTCCAACCCTGCAGGGTTGGTCCATAGCTTCACCTCCCTGTCCGGTGCGACCTTCTTCTTCAGGGTCCAGTCTGCCATCCAGACCCCAGCTTCTTCAAGCTGACGCCCTGGCTCTTGAAAGGCAGAACCTGCGGGAGAAGGGCCTATCGGACAGAGTAGTGGATACACTGCTCCTTAGTAGAAAGCCGATCACAAGGCGTACAATACCTGACCGCGAGATTGTGTTTCCAGCGCGATACCATGCAGAGACGTACAGGGTGGTAGACTGCTGACAGCTGTCTGGTATGAATCCTGAGAGGGGGGAATGCCACACCAAATTTTAAATAAAAAAACGGCGTGGGTTCCCCCCCAAGATCCATACCAGACCCTTATCCGAGCACGCAGGCTGGCCAGGAAAGGGGGTGGGGACGAGCGAGCACCCCAGCCCCTCCTGAGACGTACCAGGCCGCATGCCCTCAACATGGGGGGTGAGTGCCTTGGGGGAAGGGGGGCACCTTGCCCCCATGTTGATGAGGACAAGGGCCTCTTCCCGACAACCCTGGCCGTTGGTTGTCGGGGTCTGCGGGTGGGGGGCTTATCGGAATCCGGGAGCCCCCCTTTAATAAGGGGGCCCCCAGATCCTGTCCCCCCACCCTATGTGAATGAGTATGGGGTACATGGTACCCCTACCCATTCACCTAGGGGAAAAAAAGTGTCAATAAAAAAAAAACACAGTACACCGAATTTAAGAGTAATTTTATTAGGCAGCTCCGGGGTCTTCTTCCGACTTCGGGGGGTTTCCTTCCGACTTCTCCCAGCTCTTTTGCCAGCGAGGGGCCCGGTCTGCCGCCGCTTTCTTGCCGCCGCTGTCTTGCCGCCGCTTCTTCTCTTCTCCTCTCCTCTTCTTCCAATGTTGACACGACGCTCTCTCCGGCTGGAATGCTGTGTGCGAACTGCGGGGCCATTTATATAGGTGGTGACCCCGCCCCCTTGTGACGTCACGGTCCCCCCCCCCCCCAGGATTCATACCAGACAGCTGTCGGCACTGCCTGTCACTCATCGCGAAAGGAAAAAAAGTTTTCCTTTCCCAATTAGTGAGCCATCTCGGCGCTGGCTCCCGCAACGGGGCTCGCAGGTGTCAAATCTCGCCGAGATTGACACAATATCGTGGTCACCTACTGTATTTACGCTAAGACCTGGGGGATTTTCTCTTGCTGGTGTCAGGTAAGAGGGACTTCACAGAAAGAGATCCCTGCTATTTTAGAATTTCTCCAGGATGGAGCAGATCTGGGTTTGGCAACCAAGACCCTTAAGGCGCAGGTCTCAGCCTTGTCCTGTTTTCTGGAGAAACGCTTGGCATTACACCCCCTGATCAAGAGATTTCTCTTGGTCAGAGTGAGGTTGTCCCCTGTTCAGATGTCTAGGTGTCCTCCTTGGGACCTTACCTTAGTACTAGATGGGTTAACAAGGGCCCCATTTGAACCAATAGATCAGATCCCCCTTAGGATCCTGACCTTTAAGTTGGCCTTTTTACTAGCAATCACCTCAGCCAGGAGAGTAGGCAACATCCAGGCTTTTTTGATTAAAGAGCCATTTTTTCGTTTATTTGAGGACAGGGTTATACTTAGGCAGGACCCCCTGTACCTTCCTAAGGTTGCATCAAAGTTTCATAGGACTCATGAAGTAGTGCTACCTTTCTTTTGTAGTAATCCCAAGAATGAAAGGGAATTTTCTTTTCACTGTCTGGACGTCAGACGCTGTTTATTATCTTACTTAGAAAAAGTTAAGGAGTTTTGAAAGTCCAGCCATCTTTTAGTTAATTTTTCTGGCCAAAAGAAGGGCCAACAGGCATCCAAGGCTTCCATAGCTAGATGGATTAGGCCAGTGTTTCTCAACTCCAGTCCTCAAGGCGCCCCAACAGGTCATGTTTTCAGGATTTCCCTCAGACGAAACAGCTGTGGTAATTACCAAGGAAGTGAAACTGATCAAATCACCTGTGCAAAATAATGGAAATCCTGAAAACATGACCTGTTGGGGCGCCTTGAGGACTGGAGTTGAGAAACACTGGATTAGGCATACCATTTCTTTAGCCTATGAGCAGGCTGGTATGGCAGCTCCTAGAAACCTTAAAGTGCATTCCACGCGATCTCTGGCAACCTCCTGGGCAGGAAGGGCCGGAGCTTCGGTGGAGCAGATATATAGATCCGCTACATGGTCAAGCCAGAACATGTTCCTGAGGCATTAGAGAGTGGAGTTACTATCCCCTCAGGACCTGGCATTTGGCAGGAAAGTCCTGCAAGCGGTTGTCCCGCCCTAAAGGTAGGCCCGAGCTACTTGCTCTTCTCTCAGGGTGCCGTCCTGGAAGACAACTTGAGAAAATAACCAGTTGCACTTACCGGTAACGGTGTCTCTGGGAAGTCTTCCAGGACGGCAGGCCTACTTACCACCAGTTCTCTTTAGGTATAATTCAATGTTTAGAGTGTGGTGGTGGTGGTGTTTAAGTTCTTCACTCTCGTGCACTTGTGCGGGTCAATACTTTTTCACAACTGAGGAGCACAGGGAGGGGCGGGGGCCTTTAACCTCTTGATTGATTGTGTTTCCTGTCAGGTGGACCAGTCATCTCTCAGGGTGCCGTCCTAGAAGACTTCCCAGAAACACTGTTACCGGTAAGTGTAACTTTTTTTTTTTTTTTTTTTCTTTATCTGCCCAACAACAAATTTGGCTAAAAAAAAAATGCAAAATCACATGCGCAAAAAAGCAAAAGTACAGCAAAAAGCACTGCAGAAACAGATCTAAAGCAAACTGCATAGCCTTATGCTGATCACACGGATCAATTTTCAGACGAGAATATTCATATGAAAAATCTTTGTACATTCGCTGAATGAAAGAATGTTTGAAATTTCCACTTGCTTTTAACATTCTGTTTTAAAACGAATGTAATTTCTGAACGAAAACCACATACACTGTCTGAAAATTCCTTCGGCAAAGAAGTTTTCTATTTTTAAATTTTCCCGTCACTGTGGTTGAAAACAAACGTCGATTTGACCCCACTAACGATTAGAAAATCAAACGAACGTTCTTAAAATTAAATTTTCTTTTGAAGGAAGACATTGTATTTGTATGGCCAGCATATAATATATTCCGGTTCTGTTTAAAAATCTGCAAAACAGTAACTTTTTTTTTTTTTTTTTTCAATTAAAAAAAATTTGATCTCTGAGTCTGATATTTACCAGATTCAACCTCTAATAGTATATACATTATGGGGGAAATTTACTATAGTGCCAAAAAATTATCCTGCAATGCCAAAAAATAGCTCTCAAAAAAGGCCAGAAAGACTTCAACTCTCAGAAACTCAGCGCTAATGCAAATGGAAAACAGCGCTATTGCCGGCAATAATGCCTGTCAGATCACATATGCTGGAATAGTGGAAGTCAATGGGGCTGGAACCTGCAAAATCCAAAGTTCTCACTGAAGGCTTATATGCAAGTTCTTTGCCATAAAAAGTGTTTTTGGAGACCTGGGTCCTGCCCCAGGGGATATGTATCAATGCAAAAAAAGTTTTAAAAATGGCTGTTTTTTCGGGAGCAGTGATTTTAATAATGCATAATATCCATACCAGACCTGAAGGGCCTGGTATGGAATTTGGGGGGACCCCCACGCTTTTTTTTTTTTTTTTTTTTAAATTTTGGTTCGGGATTCTCCTTAATATTCATACCAGACCCAAAGGGCCTGGTAATGGACTGTGGGGGAATCCCAGGCCGTTATTATCAATGAACTGCTTCCCTCTTAGATTGTAAGCTCTAAGGAGCAGGGCCCTCTGATTCCTACTGTATCAAATTGTATTGTATTTGTACTGTCTACCCTCAAGTTGTAAAGCGCTACGTAAACTGTTGGCGCTATATAAATACTGTATAATAATGAACTTTTATGTGTATTGTCCGGACCGACAATTCATTAATAGCCGGTGTCTTGCCGAGAAAGTTCCCCTGGCGTATAAGGACACCCCTGTACTGCGCATGCGATGCGCTTGACAGTACGAATGACTATGGAGCTGCCGAAAGTCTCCGAAGTTGAACAGCTGATCATCAGCCCTACACGGCGCCTGCGCACTACATTCTCTCCTGAGTCCAGGTTCAAGCCCCACCATCCAAGTGGACATAGAGTTGGAATAAAAATATGCCGAGCGAAGCGAGGCCGTGCCCGAATCCCGGCGAGAGAAGCGAGCCCACGAGGGGCCCTGTTACAGGCGCCGTGTACAGCTGACTCACAGGTGTTCAGCTTCGGCTATTTTCAGCGGCTCATACTGCGCAAGCACTGCGCCTGCACAGTACAGGGTAGTAATTATCCGCCGGGGGAAACTTTCTTGGCAGAACACCGGCACTAGCACTTTAAAATTACTTTTTTCTTCTTTTAGAAATGTCATTTTGCTGTCAGACTGTTCTAAACACGTGAAACATGCGCCACTTTACAGGCATACTATAGACACCCCCCAGGTACGAATTTAAAAGGAATATTACACTCTTATTGTTTCACTTTAAGCATTTATTAAAATCACTGCACCCGAAAAAAATGTCAGTTTTTAAAACTTTTTTTGCATTGATACATGTCCCCTGGGAGCAGTGATTTTAACCACTTGCTTACTGGGCACTTAAACCCCCCTCCTATCCAGACCAATTTTCAGCTTTCAGCGCTGACGCATTTTGAATGACAATTGCGCGGTCATACAACACTGTACCCATATGAAATTTTTATCATTTTTTTCACCACAAATAGAGCTTTCTTTTGGTGGTATTTGATCACCTCTGCAGTTTTTACTTTTTGTTAAAAAAATGTAAAAAACTGATATATTTTCTTTTTTTTAATTTTTTTTTTTTTTTTTTTTTACATTAGTAGGTGAGGTTGAAAAAAGACACACGTCCAAGTCCAACCTATGTGTGTGATTATGTGTCAGTATTACATTACATATCCCTGTATGTTGCGGTCATTCAGGTGATTATCTAATAGTTTCTTGAAGCTATCAATGCTCCCCCCTGAGACCACCGCCTGTGGAAGGGAATTCCACATCCTTGCCGCTCTTACAGTAAAGAACCCTCTACGTAGTTTAAGGTTAAACCTCTTTTCTTCTAATTGTAATGAGTGGCCCCGAGTCTTATTAAACTCTCTCTTCTGCAAAAAAGTTTTATCCCTATTGTGGGGTCACCAGTACAGTATTTGTAAATTGAAATCATATCCCCTCTCAAGCGTCTCTTCTCCAGAGAGAATAAGTTCAGCGCTCGCAACCTTTCCTCATAACTAAGATCCTCCAGACCCTTTATTAGCTTTGTTGCCCTTCTTTGTACTCGCTCCATTTCCAGTACATCCTTCCTGAGGACTGGTGCCCAGAACTGGACAGCATACTCCAGGTGCGGCCGGACCAGAGTCTTGTAGAGCGGGAGAATTATCGTTTTATCTCTGGAGTTGATCCCCCTTTGAATGCATGCCAATATTCTGTTTGCTTTATTAGCAGTAGCTTGGCATTGCAAGCCATTGCTGAGCCTATCATCTCCTAGGACCCCCAGGTCCTTTTCCATCCTAGATTCCCCCAGAGGTTCTCCCCCCAGTGTATAGATTGCATTCATATTTTTGCCACCCAAATGCATTATTTTACATTTTTCTACATTGAACCTCATTTGCCATGTAGTCGTCCACCCCATTAATTTGTTCAGGTCTTTTTGCAAGGTTTCCACATCCTGCAGAGAAGTTATTGCCCTGCTTAGCTTAGTATCGTCTGCAAATACAGAGATTGAACTGTTTATCCCATCCTCCAGGTAGTTTATAAACAAATTAAATCATATTGGTCCCAGCACAGAACCCTGGGGAACCCCACTACCCACCCCTGACCATTCTGAGTATTCCCCATTTATCACCACCCTCTGAACACGCCCTTGTAGCCAGTTTTAAATCCATGTACTCACCCTATGGTCCGTGCCAACGCACCTTATTTTGTACAGTAAACGTTTATGGGGAACTGTGTCAAATGCTTTTGCAAAATCCAGATACACCACGTCTACGGGCCTTCCTTTATCTAGATGGCAACTCGCCTCCTCATAGAAGGTTAATAGATTGGTTTGGTTTGGCAAGAACGATTCTTCATGAATCCATGCTGATTACTGCTAATGATATCGTTCTTATTACTAAAATCTTGTATATAGTCCCTTATCATCCCCTCCAAGATTTTACATACTATTGATGTTAGGCTAACTGGTCTGTAATTCCCAGGGATGTATTTTGGGCCCTTTTTAAATATTGGTGCTACATTGGCTTTTCTCCAATCAGCTGGTACCATTCCAGTCAATAGACTGTCTGTAAAAATTAGGAAGAACGGTCTGGCAATCACCTGACTGAGTTCCCTAAGTACCCTCGGATGCAAGCCATCTGGTCCCGGTGATTTATTAATGCTAAGTTTCTCAAGTCTAATTTTAATTCCGTCCTCTGTTAACCATGGAGGTGCTTCCTGTGTTGTGTCATGAGGATAAACACTGCAGTTTTGGTTACTGAAGCCCCCCGATTCACTTGTGAAGACTGAGAAGAATAAATTCAATACCTTTGCCATCTTCCCATCCTTTGTAACCAGATGTCCTTCCTCATTCTTTATGGGGCCAATATGGTCTGTCCTCCCTTTTTTACTGTTTACATACTTAAAGAATTTCTTGGGATTTTTCTTGCTCTTCTCCGCTATGTGTCTCATGTTCTATCTTAGCCATCCTAATTGCACCCTTACATTTCTTATTGCATTCTTTATAATGTCTGAATGCTGAGGATGCTCCCTCAACCTTGTATTTTTTGAAGGCCTTCTCCTTTGCTTTTATATGCATTTTTACATTGGAGTTAAGCCATCCAGGATTTTTGTTCGCTCTTTTAAATTTATTACCCAATGGGGTACATTGGCTAATGCCCTTATTTAATATGCTCTTAAAGCAAACCCATCTCTCCTCCGTATTCTTTGTTCCTAATATTTTATCCCAATTTATGCCTTTTAGCAAGGTTTGTAGTTTAGGGAAGTTGGCTCTTTTGAAATTCAGTGTCTTTGTGTTCCCTTCATGTCCCCTATTTGTGTGATTTATACTGAAACTAATTGACCTGTGATCGCTGTTACCTAAATTGCCCCGTATTTCCACATCTGTGATCAGGTCTGTATTGTTGGTAATCAGTAGATCCAGTAATGTTTTATTTCTAGTTGGTGCGTCTACCATCTGACCCATAAAATTGTCCTGCAAGACATTAAGGAACTGGCGAGCCTTAAATGAATGAGCGGTTCCCTCCGCCCAGTCTATGTCTGGATAATTAAAATCCCCCATTATGATAACACTTCCCATCCTTGCTGCTAATCCAATTTGTGATAGGAGATCCGTCTCCACTTCCTCCCTCAGGTTAGGGGGCCTATAGCATACTCCCAGTATTTTCCCCTTAGCTTCATCCCTTTGGAGCTCTACCCATCAGGGTTCCACCTCCTCTAGCTCCCTCAGTGATGTCATCTCTCACATTCGCTTGTACATTATTCTTGATATATAGGCATACCCCTCCCCCTTTTTTACCCTCTCTATCCTTGCAGTATAGGGTATACCCTTGAATGTTTGCCAGCCAATCATGAGAGCTGTTGAACCAGGTCTCTGAAATTCCCACAAAATCCAAATCCTCCTTGTACAACAGTATCTCTAGTTCACCCATCTTGTCCGCCATGCTCCTGGCATTGGTGAACATGCCACATAGTTTAGACCGGTCACATATTGTCCTCGTATTGGGTGTTTCAAAATTGCAACTAGGACTTGCTACTATACTCACCTTGTGTTTTTGTGCTTTGGTTAACCTACCACTAATGCCCCCAATACTACCCTCTGGAATATCTTCCGCGCTGGCTATCACTGTCTCTGGACCCCCCCCCCCCATCGCCTAGTTTAAAAACCCCCTAACTTTTTGGCCATCTTCATTCCCAGCAGATCTGCACCCTCCTCATTTAGGTGCAGTCCGTCCCTTCTATAGTACCGGTTACTGACTGAGAAGTCGGCCCAGTCCTCCAGGAACCCAAACCCCTCCTTACTACACCAGCTCTTCAGCCACTTGTGTACTTCCCTAATCTCCCTCTGCCTTTCTGGTGTGGCTCGATGTACCGGTAGTATTCCTGAGAATACTACCTTGGAGGTCCTTTTTCCTCAATTTAGCACCCAAGTCCCTAAAATCGTTCTTTAGGACACTCCATCTGCCTCTGACTTTGTCATTGGTGCCAACGTGCACCATGACAGCCGGGTCTTCCCCAGCCCCTCCCAGTAATCTGTCCACAAGATCCGTGATGTGCCGAACCCGAGCGCCCGGTAGACAACATGCTGTTCGGCGCTTCAGGTCTTGGTTACAGATTGCCCTCTCTGTCCTAAGAAGAATTGAGTCCCCTACCACCAGAATCTGTCTTTCCTTTCCCTTTGCTGCCCCCCCACTCTCACTGGAGGAGTTCTTCCCCCTGGCAGCTAGGAGAGTCCCTCCTCTCCAGCAGTGCTGGTCCCTGACTGGTTTCACCAATGTCACTCAATGGAGCGTACTTATTGGGATGCTCCAGTCCTGGATCGGCCTCTCTGGCACTTCCCCCTCTACCCCTCCTGACTGTCACCCATCTACTCTTTGCTAGTGCCTGCACCTCTTTGTCTCCACCCGCCTCTGTGCTGGCCCCTGCCGGAACCTGCCGTGTACGTTCCTGGCTCACCTTTAGTATGGAGGGACTTCTCAGTGCTGACAGTTGCTTCCCCAGATTCAGAACCCGGGCTTCCAGGGAAACAATGTGCTTACATTTTGCACAGCAGTATTCGCCCTCGATCGGATGATCAAGGAACGCATACATGCGGCAAGATGTACAAAGAGTCGCCTCTCCACACCCGCCGGGCATCGTAACTATTAAATTTAGTGAGGATTTGGGGATTTTACCCTGTCCAAATTACCTAACAGCTAGCTTCCTGGCACTAATACTCAAGACAATACACAGGTACTCACAGACCTACGTGCACTCGCAATACTCAAGTATACAGTACACAATACACAAGTACTAACGATCCACACACACTACTCAGACAACACTCAGATACTCACACTACACAGGTACTATGACCCCTGTTATAACCTCCTGTTTTAAACTCTGTTTTTTAACTCCCACTTATACCAGCTCCACTTACACAAAGTTCCACAGCCTCAGACTGCGCACTTTTTATATTTTTTTATAAAAAATTCAAAACGGGTAATTTTTCTCCTTCATTGATGTACGCTGATGTGGCGGCGGTGATGGGCACTGATAGGCAGCAGTGATGGGCACTGATCAGTTACACTGATAGGCAGCACTGCTAGGTGGCACTGATTGGCACTACTGGTGGGCATTGTTAGGTGGCACTGTTAGGTGGCACTGATGAGGCAAATGTGCCTCTTCCACTTCGGGACCGATGTCCCTGACATCTGAGCCGGTGATCGGCTTTTTTTTTCTACTCGCGCTGTCAGCGTGAGTAGAAAAAAGAAACGATTACCGATCTTTTGTTTACATCATGTGATCAGTTGTCATTGGCTGACAGCTGATCACATGGTAAGGGGCTGGGACCGGCCCCTTCCTTAGATCGGTGATCACCCGAGTCTCAGTGACTCTGTGATCACAGCGCGCGCCCTACACCGCAGAGCGTGTGCACAGGGGAGGCCGTCATATGACGGCCTCCCGGGAATTCAGGTCCGCGCTGTGGCCGTCATTCGGCCATAGGGCGGATGCCAGGTGGTTAATGATGCCTAAAGTGAAAAAAAAGTGAAATGTTACTTTTAAATATCATACCTGGGGGGTGTCTAAAGTATGCCTGTAAAGTGGCGTGTGTTTCCCATGCTTAGAACAGTCCCTGCACAAAATTATATTTTTAAAAGAATAAAAGTCATTTAAAACTGCTTACAGCTTTAATGTAATGTTGGGTCCCGGTAATATGGATAAAAATCAGTGAGACAAACGGCATGGGTACCGCCCAGTCCATTAAAATTTAAAATTAAAAAAAGAAAAGGCATGGGGCCCCCAGGCCCTATATACTCTGAACAGCAGTATACAGGTGGTGCAAACAAGACAGGGACTGTAAGTTTGTTGTTAAGTAGAATCTGTTTGTAATTTTGAACTGGTACATTTTTAACGTGTTTTAGCTCCAGCCAAAAAATCTATTTTTAAGCTTTTTGGAAAACCTAGGGAAGGGTTATCACCCCTGTGACGTTTGTTTTGCTGTCTGTGCTCCTCTTCAGAAGATTTTACCTCACTTTCTGTCCCAATGACAAATGTTTTTAGAAGATTTGGGGTTTTTAGTCAAACAAGGATTTATATTTATTTATATTTATATTACACTGTAAGTGCAGCTAACTGACTTGGCCTGCCTACTCTATCTAACTTAAATCAAATGACACTGTCTCTCTGTCTATCTATCTTTTCGCAAGCGGCCCTATAAAGTGTGGGGCGTGTACTAAACCCCCTGAGCCATAATTGGACAAAGCCACCCTGGCTTTGGCCAATTACGGTTCTCTGTACACACAGCGCTGTGATTGGCCAAGCATGCGGGTCATAGTGCATGCTTGGCCAATCATCAGCCAGCAATGCACTGCGATGCCGCAGTGAATTATGGGCTGTGACGCACCACTCGAATTTGGCGCGAACGGCCCATATCATTCGTAATTCGATGAACGGTCGAACAGGCGATGTTCGAGTCGAACATGGGTTCGACTCAAACTCGAAGCTCATCAATACTAAACATTATTTCCATGTGCACTACTCCCAGGTTTTCGCAGTTTAAGGGTTTGGGCGCTATTTGATTTTGGGAGTATTTTCTCACCAGTGCTATAGTGAATACCGTTTTAGTGCTAATTGGCGCTAAATTTCCACAAATTAGCACTAATTAGTGGCAATTGGCGCTAATTAGCATCGCAGCGCTATAGTAAATCACCCCTTTTATCTCTTCTGTCCGTTATTCTCAGAGCGGATTAAAGATTTTACACCCTAACCATATAGTTGGTTAGTATGCCCCACAGTCTTGTAAATATTTCATTCTATCTTTTCATGTGACAACACTGAAGAAATGATACTTTGTTACAATGTAAAGTAGTGAGTGTACAGCTTGTATAACAGTGTAAATTTACTGTCCCCTCAAAATAACTCAACAAACAGCCATTAATGTCTAAACTGCTGGCAACAAAAGTGAGTACACCCCTAAGTGAAAATGTCCAAATTGGGCACACAGTGTCAATATTTTGTGTGGCCACCATTATTTTCCAGCACTGCCTTAACCCTCTTGGGCATGGAGTTCACAGGTTGCCACTGGAGTCCTCTTCCACTCCTCCATGATGACATCACGGAGCTGATGGATGTTAGAGACCTTGCGCTCCTCCACCATCCATTTGAGGATGCCCCACAGATGCTCAATAGGGTTAAGGTCTGGAGACATGCTTGGCCAGTCCATCACCTTTACCCTCAGCTTCTTTAGCAAGGCAGTGGTCATCTTGGAGGTGTGTTTGGGGTCGTTATGTTGGAATACTGCCCTGCGGCCCAGTCACCGAAGGGAGGGGATCATGCTCTGCTTCAGTATGTCACAGTCCATGTTGGCATTCATGGTTCCCTCAATGAACTGTAGCTCCCCAGTGCCTGCAGCATTCATGCAGCAGCAGACCATGACACTCCCACCGCCATGCTTGACTGTAGACAAGACACACTTGTCTTTGTACTCCTCACCTGGTTGCCGAAACACACGCTTGATACCATCTGAACCAAATAAGTTTATCTTGGTCTCATGAGAACGCAGGACATGGTTTCAGTAATCCATGTCCTTAGTCTGCTTGTCTTCAGAAAACTGTTTGCGGGCTCTCTTGTGCATCATCTTTAGAAGAGGCTTCCTTCTGGGACGACAGCCATGCAGACCAATTTGATGCAGTGTGCAGCGTATGGTCTGAGCACTGACAGGCTGACCCCCCCCCACCCCTTCAACCTCTGCAGCAATGCTGGCAGTACTCATATGTATATTTCCCAAAGACAACCTCTGGATATGACGCTGTGCATGTGCACTCAACTTCTTTGGTCGACCATGGCAAGGCCTGTTCTGAGTGGAACATGTCCTGTTAAACCGCTGTATGGTCTTGGCCACTGTGCTGCAGCTCAATTTCAGGGTCTTGCCAATTTGCTTATAGCCTGGGCCATCTTTTATGTGGAGCAACAATTATTGGGCCCAATTATGACATTTTCACTTAGGGGTGTACTCACTTTTTTGTTGCCAGCGGTTTAGACATTAATGGCTGTTTGTTGAGAAAAGATATAATAAAATACAAAAATGTGAGGGGTGTACTCTCTTTTGTGTGTGTAAAATATATATATTTATATATCGTGCGAGGGTCGGGGAGCCCGGTCATTTTTGCTAACAATGTCATGCATGTATCAGTGTTGCGCAGAAAGAACAGTATATATCATATAAAACTGCATGCAGGGCATGGGCCAAAGCATTGGGGACAAAAGGGATGTGAAATGATTTAATACAGTACTGTAATCTGTAAGATTACAGTACTGTATGTGTTATGGTTTGTACATTTTTTTTTTTTTTTTTTTAAATTTGTCGCCAGGCTCCGCCCCCGTGCGTCGCGACGCTCGCAAGGAACGGAGCCTGGCACTGAGAGGCTTCGGTGGAGACAGCCCGCAGACACAGCGGGGGGACATCGCAGGATCCTGGGGACAAGGTAAGTAACGCCGCACCAGGATCCTGCAATGTAATCCCGAGTGTGGCTCGAGGTTACCACTAATGGGACTGAAATTTAACCCTGAGCCACACTCGGGAATACCGTCAGGGAGGCTACAGCATTTAATATATTACTTGTCCGCATCAAGGTTTACAACCTCCAGGTTACATGAAAGCCTGTCTACATGCTCCTTGAGGCAAAGAGGTACAGGTTTTTCCACTCTGACTCCTGACCAAATCAACAATTTAAATAGTACCTCTGACACTACTGTATCGCCATTCCCGCAGTCCATATTGTTTGTCATACTGACCACATGCCAAGCATATTTTCTGCAGTATGTTCAGCAGAGAATCGGATTGGCAGTTGATCCTATCTGTGCGGTTGCTGCACCAGGGTCAGTCAGATTTGAGTTTAGGCTTTGGCTGATATACTTGATTATCGCATATCATTGCAGCTTTTTTCGGGTGTTTGCTTTTTCTGTATGTTTCTGTTTCCTGTAGTTCCTGCTCAGTTGCAGTCCAGGTGACGGTGAGGTTGAAAAAAGACACAAGTCCATCAAGTCCAACCTATGTGTGTGATTATGTGTCAGTATTACATTACATATCCCTGTATGTTGCGGTCATTCAGGTGATTATCTAATAGTTTCTTGAAGCTATCGATGCTCCCCGCTGAGACCACCACCTGTGGAAGGGAATTCCACATCCTTGCCGCTCTTACAGTAAAGAACCCTCTACGTAGTTTAAGGTTAAACCTCTTTTCTTCTAATTGTAATGAGTGGCCACGAGTCTTATTAAACTCTCTTCTGCGAAAAAGTTTTATCCCTATTGTGGGGTCACCAGTACAGTATTTGTAAATTGAAATCATATCCCCTCTCAAGCGTCTCTTCTCCAGAGAGAATAAGTTCAGTGCTCGCAACCTTTCCTCATAACTAAGATCCTCCAGACTGTTTATTAGCTTTGTTGCCCTTCTTTGTACTCGCTCCATTTCCAGTACATCCCTCCTGAGGACTGGTGCCCAGAACTGGACAGCATACTCCAGGTGCGGCCGGACCAGAGTCTTGTAGAGCGGGAGAATTATCGTTTTATCTCCGGAGTTGATCCCCCTTTTAATGCATGCCAATATTCTGTTTGCTTTATTAGCAGCAGCTTGGCATTGCATGCCATTGCTGAGCCTATCATCTACTAGGACCCCCAGGTCATTTTCCATTCTGGATTCCCCCAGAGGTTCTCCCCCCAGTGTATAGATTGCATTCATATTTTTGCTACCCAAATGCATTATTTTGCATTTTTCTACATTGAACCTCATTTGCCATGTAGTCGCCCACCCCATTAATTTGTTCAGATCTTTTTGCAAGATTTCCACATCCTGCGGAGAAGTTATTGCCCTGCTTAGCTTAGTATCGTCTGCAAATACAGAGATTGAACTGCTTATCCCATCCTCCAGGTCATTTATGAACAAATTAAATAGTTTTGGTCCCAGCACAGAACCCTGGGGAACCCCACTACCCACCCCTGACCATTCTGAGTACTCCCCATTTATCACCACCCTCTGAACACGCCCTTGTAGCCAGTTTTCAATCCATGTACTCACCCTATGGTCCATGCCAACGCACCTTATTTTGTACAGTAAACGTTTATGGGGAACTGTGTCAAATGCTTTTGCAAAATCCAGATACACCACGTCTATGGGCCTTCCTTTATCTAGATGGCAACTCACCTCCTCATAGAAGGTTAATAAATTAGTTTGGCAAGAACGATTCTTCATGAATCCATGCTGATTACTGCTAATGATATCATTCTTATTACTAAAATCTTGTATATAGTCCCTTATCATCCCCTCCAAGAGTTTACATACTATTGATGTTGGGCTAACTGGTCTGTAATTCCCAGGGATGTATTTTGGGCCCTTTTTAAATATTGGTGCTACATTGGCTTTTCTCCAATCAGCTGGTACCATTCCAGTCAATAGACTGTCTGTAAAAATTAGGAACAACGGTCTGGCAATCACCTGACTGAGTTCCCTAAGTACCCTCGGATGCAAGCCATCTGGTCCCGGTGATTTATTAATGTTGAGTTTCTCAAGTCTAATTTTAATTCTGTCCTCTGTTAACCATGTAGGTGCTTCCTGTGTTGTGTCATGAGGATAAACACTGCAGTTTTGGTTACTGAAGCCCCCTGATTCACTCGTGAAGACTGAGGAGAAGAATAAATTCAATACCTTTGCCATCTCCCCATCCTTTGTAACCAGATGTCCTTCCTCCTTCTTTATGGGGCCAATATGATCTGTCCTCCCTTTTTTACTGTTTACATACTTAAAGAATTTCTTGGGATTTATGTGTCTTTCATGTTCTATCTTAGCCGTCCTAATTGCACCCTTACATTTCCTATTGCATTCTTTATAAAGTCTGAATGCTGAGGATGATCCCTCAACTTGTACACGTTCATGTCACGATCATCACATCAGGTCTTAACGCACATTGCAGTCACCTGACACGTCTTCAGGTTTTTTTGTAGGTTGGGGCCTTTGAACCCTGTTTTGGGGGTCTGACACGTTTTCAGCCCCGCTCATATGTTTTCAGGGTACGCAGAGAAGGATTCACGACCATAGGTAAGTCATGACTGCTTATACATTGTTCACTCCAAACGTATTCTGTCGTCAAGTTTCACCACTACAGCATTCACCTATTGCGTTGTAGGTAACACCTACAACGTGATGATCATTTCTAATTCGCTTGTGTAGTGACAATTCTCCTCACCCGGTTCTCAGTTAACCAGTTTTTCATTTTGTCAAGATGCTTTACGCTATTAGTCATCGTGGAACCTTGACATGTTTTCAGGTTTCTGAAGGCCTGAGTGAGCGTTTTTAATTGACCTGTTGCACCGCAGGTTACTCGGGTTTCTTTTTGGTATAGGGTATGCTTTCGTTGGCACACGAGGGCTTGTTTATGAGGGGGTAGGAGGTGGGGGTGGGGGTCATTTGGGGAAAGAAAAAAAAAAAGGGTGGTTAGGGTCTGGGAAGTCAGTTATGTGGTGTTTGCTTATAATGGAAGGTTTCGGTTTTATTTAGGTCATGTCTCAAGCAGCGGACATAGGAGGACTTTTCCTCCATCCCCCCCTTCTCTTTTTAAATAGGTTTTTATTAGGTTTTCAACAGTATATTACAAAGAATACAGAACATTAACATAATGGGCATCTGGATAGCCATTGCTAAATGCCTTAGTACTTTTAGGAAAATGTGTAACATTGAGGATCCTTCAATACAGGAATCAAGTGGCCACAGTACAGCCGGTTCTCACTTGGTAATGGAGCAGCCGCGCACTCTCGCCACCCCTAAAGGGAGCTAACTGTGCCACAGCGTACACGACAGCACACAACGCATTGTGATTGGTTTAACCACTGGCCCGTTTAAATTGACAAATTCACTGTTCCCATTTGGCATATCCAAAAATTGTAACAGAAAATAGTTTAGAGTTTTGTTGTCTTTTACGTATGTAGTTAGCTAATAGTCTGCCTGCTTTATTGCCATGTGCATAATAAGTGGCCTTGAAGCATTTTAGAGATGTCGTATGATCTGCAAATAGGGCTAGGCGGAGCCTATTTCTGCATTCTGAAAGCGCCTTTTGGGTGGTAGGGGATGGATTTTGTTTATTTTATAGTTCTAGGGTGTTTAAATTGGACAAGAGATTAGTAAGATTTTTAGCCTTCTGCCTCTTTTCCTATGCTGCAGCTTGAATTAACAAGCCTCTCCTGTAAGCCTTATGTGCACTACATTTGTTTCCACAGTATCATTACATTTAAAATATTCTTCAAGTAGCATGGACAATTTCCCCTGATGGAGGGGGTTAGATAGTATAGATACATTGTTCCTCCATACAGTGGCGTCACTAGGGTTGGTGTCACCCAGTGCGGTAAAACATGGTGTCACCCCCTCCACCAACTATAGTCGCCCCTCAGTACAGACCCCCCCTCCACTAAGTGCAGACCCCCCACTAAGTATAAACCCCTCTCTCAGTACAGACCTCCCATCAGTATAGACCCCCTCAGGACAAACCACCCCCCTCTATTAGTACAGACCCCCCAGAACAAACCACCCCCCCTCCATTAGTACAGATCCCCCGACAAACCACCCCCCTGCATTAGTACAGACCCCCCCAGAACAAACCACCCCTCCCTATTAGTACAGATCCCCCGACAAACCACCCCCCTGCATTAGTACAGACCCCCCCAGCCAAACTACCTCCCCTACATTAGTACAGACCCCCCAGGACAAACCACCCCCCTACATTAGTATAGACCCCCCCAGGACAAACCACCCCCCCTACATTAGTATAGACCCCCAGGACACACCACCCCCCTACATTAGTATAGACCCCCCCCAGGACACACCACCCCCCCCTACATTAGTATAGACCCCCAGGACAAACCACCCCCACCTACATTACTATAGACCCCCCCAGGACAAACCACCCCCCCTACATTACTATAGACCCCCCAGGACAAACCACCCCCCCTACATTACTATAGACCCCTCCAGGACAAACCACCCCCCCTACATTACTATAGACCCCCCAGGACAAACCCCTCCCCCTACATTAGTATAGACCCCCCCAAGGACAAACCACCCCCCCTACATTACTATAGACCCCCCAGGACAAATCACCCCCCCTACATTACTATAGACCCCCAGGACAAACCACCCCCCCTACATTAGTATAGACCCCCCAGGACAAATCACCCCCCCTACATTACTATAGACCCCCCAGGACAAACCACCCCCCCTACATTAGTATAGACCCCCCAGGACAAACCACCCCTGCTACATTACTATAGACCCCCCCCAGGACAAACCCCTCCCCCTACATTACTATAGACCCCCCAGGACAAACCACCCCTGCTACATTACTATAGACCCCCCAGGACAAACCCCCCCCCCCCCTACATTAGGTTAATTTAAAACACCCGGGCGGCAGCTGGAGAGGAGAGGACAGTATGCAGCCGCGCCGCCCGGGTGAAGTGTGTCAGGCTTGGGAAGCATGCGTCAGGGAGGTCGGAGGAGGAGAACTGTCTAAAGTGGAACACGTTGGGCACGCCCCCCCAGTCACGTCAGTCACGTCTTTGTGCGGCTGGTCTCTCACACAGAGACAGCCGCTCCGATCTAATTTCGCTCTCCTCCTCTGACAGGAGGAGGGAGGAGGGACGGGGGATGGGCTTCGACACTCGGCAGGTCGAGGCGGCGATCAGCAGAGAGCCGCCTACGGACAAGGAAGAGGAGAAGGGAGGGGAGCACTCTGGCGCTTCAGCGCCCCCACCTCTGTGGCGCCTGGGTGCACTGCACCCCGTCCAGGATCGTCCCTGCTCGGGATGGTGTCACCCCTCTAGTGGGTGGCACCCGGTGCGGACCGCACCCCCCGCCCCGTCTAGCAACGCCACTGCATGGCCACCCCTTCACGATCGCTCCCAGCCAATGACATTCTTCCTCTGCTGCTGTTAAGTAAAGAGCAGCAGAGGAAGTGATGTCATCTCTCCTCGAGCCGGTATTTTCCTTACGGCGCCGAGGAGAGAAGACATCAAGTAAGTGCACCAAACACTACACTAACAGGAGAACACACTAGGCACACATTTCACCCCCCGATCACCCCCCTGTACCCCCTGTCACAGTGACACCAATAGCAGTTTTTTTTTTGCATTGGTGTCAGTTTGTGACAGTTATAAGTGGTAGGGCAGTTAGTATTAGCCCCCTTTAGGTCTAGGATACCCCCCTAACCCCCCCTAACAAAGGTTAACCCCTTGATCACCCTCCGTCGCCAGTGTCACCAAGCAATCGTTTTTCTGATCTCTGTATTAGTGACACAGGTGACGCTAGTTAGGGAGGTAAGTATATAGGTTCGCCGTCAGTGTTTTATAGCGACAGGGACCCCCATATACTACCTAATAAAGGTTTTAACCCCCTGATTGCCCCCTAGTTAACCCTTTCGCCAGTGATCACTGTATAACTGTTACGGGTGACGCTGGTTAGTTAGTTTGTTTATTGTAGTTTCAGGGCACCTGCCGTTTATTACCTTATAAAAGTTTAACCCCCTAATCGCCCGGCGGTAATATAAGTTAAGTTTTAGGGTCAGATAAGGTCTGCGTCGCCCCAGGCAGCGTTAGGTTAGCGCCAGTACCGCTAACACCCACGCACGCAGCATACACCTCCCTTAGTGCTAAAGTATCTGAACGGATCAATATCTGATTAGATCAGATCTATACTAGCATCCCCAGCAGTTTAGGGTTCCCATAAACACAGTGTCAGCCCAGATACCTGCTAGAACCTGCGTTTTGCCCCTTGCCCAGCCCTGCCCAGCCCACCCAAGTGCAGTATCGATCGATCACTGTCACTTACAAAACACTAAACACACATAACTGCAGCGTTCGCAGAGTCAGGCCTGATCCCTGCGATCGCTAGCAGTTTTTGTTTGATACAGTCGCTAACAGTCAGGAGCTTTTTTGCCTGTGAGTCTCACTAGTGTACCACTAAATTTAGAGCCCAAAATGGCAAATCAAAGGTACACTAGTGAAGAGGCCTACACGTTTCTGAGCATGACAGATAGTGAAGAGGAAGTCACTCATCTGTCAGATTCAGGCTCAGAATACGATCCTGTAGAGGACAGCGGCTCCATGACAGATAGCTCTGATGACGGAGTTGTGCCAAGGTCAGGCGTACCAGACCCCGAACTTCTTCTTCTGTCCTTGATGTGCAAGAACCACAGGTCCCTCGTATGGAGCAGAGCAGTACTAGTGCCGCTATTCCTTCTGGTGAACTGGCAAGCACTAGCGGCCTAGTACACCTTGGTCGTACATCCAGCACTGCAGTAACACTTGGTGACGTGGTGGGTCCCATAAGTGCAGTTCAAGCTGGCGAGGTCGCAAGCACAAGTAGTGTCCTGCTGCCACCAAGAAGACGAACACAGGCCCGTCGTGCCCATAGTGCCCTTCCTGCTGCAATCGCCAATCCGAATTGGGAACCCACCACTTCTGCAGCACATGTACTTCCCCCATTCACTGGCCAACCCGGCATTCATGTGGAAACAGTTGATTTTACGCCACTGGATTTTTATTTGCTGTTTTTCACCGAAGATCTCTATAGATCTATTGTGGACCAAAGCAATTTATTACGCTGGTCAACACATCGCCACTATTCCCCAGTCCTCCCTTGCCAGAGATTGGAGACCAATTACGGTCTCCGAATTTAAGCTCTTTCTGGGCCTTTCCCTCAACATGGGCATAACTAAAAAGAGTGAGTTGCGGTCATATTGGTCCACTGACCCTATTCACCATATGCCCTTGTTCTCTGCCTCCATGACCAGGGCACGATACGAGCAGATTTTGCGGTTCATGCACTTCAACAACAATGAACTCTGTTGTTCTCATGGAGACCCTGAATACGATCAGCTTTACAAAATTCGGCCCCTCGTAAACCACTTAAACCAATGTTTTGCAGACTTGTTTACTCCCCATAAAGTTGTCTGCGTTGATGAGTCCCTGATTAAGGTTTCTGGCCGCTTGTCATTCAAACAGTACCTTCCCAGCAAGCTTGCCAGATACGGGGTCAAGATGTATAAGCTCTGTGACAGGGCCACAGGCTATACATGTAGTTTTATGGTTTACAAAGGCAAAGATAGTCACGTAAAGCCGACAAACTGCCCTGACTACATAGGAAGCCCTGGCAAGATTGTGTGGGACTTGGTGTCACCCTTATTCGAAAAGGGGTACCACTTGTATGTGGACAATTATTATACGAGCGTGTCACTTTTTAGTCATCTTTTGATCAACAGATTGGAGCATGTGGCTCCGTGCGACCTAATCGCCGGGGCTTTCCCCAGCGGCTTGTAGATTCCCGTCTTAGACTGGGGGAAAGAGCCTACTTCAAGTGTAATAACTTGCTTGCTATAAAGTAGAGGGATAATAAGAATGTTTTCGTTCTTACCTCCCTTCATGCAGACACGATGGTCCAAATTACTACGGCGACTAGTGTTGTGGAGAAACCCCTCTGTGTCCACGAATGTAAGCAAAATATGGGAGGGGTGGACCTCAACGACCAGTTGTTGGCACCATACCTAGTTGCCCGTAAAGCCAGACGCTGGTACAAGAAAGTGTCTGTTTATTTATTTCAATTGGCTTTGCTGAACGCTCATGTACTATACAGAGCTTCAGGATGGACTGGATCCTTCCTTAAATTCCAGGAAGAGATCGTCAGAGCCCTTCTGTATCCAGACGGTGCTCCACCTCACCTTCCCCAACCAAATGCAGTAAGCCGGGCCGCATGAGAGGCATTTTCCTTATGTCCTCCCGAGTACCCCTACCCAACGAGCCCCCCAAAGAAGATGTCATGTCTGCAGCAAGCGCGGATATAGGCGTGACACCCGGTATTATTGTCCCTCCTGTCCTGACAATCCTGGTCTATGCATTGGTGAATGTTTTGAACGCTACCATTCACTAGTTGAGTATTAGCGTCGGGTACAGCCCTGCACAGACTAGGCACACTAACACAGGGTCTCCCAAGATGCCATCGCATTTTGAGAGACTTGAACCTGGTACCAGTTATAAAAGTTATAGTTGCAAAAAAAAGTGTAAAAAAATAAATAAAAAAAAATAAAAATAAAATAAAAAAACCAAAAATAGTTGTCGTTTTAGTGTTCTCTCTCTCTCTATTCTCTCTCTATTGTTCTACTCTTTTTTACTGTATTCTATTCTGCAATGTTTTGTTGTTATTATGTTTTACCATGTTGGCTTTTCAGATTTGCAATGTTTTTATACTTTACTGTTTACTGTGTTTTATTGGTAACCATTTTTTTGTTTTCAGGTACGCCATTTAGCTGCAGAGAGGATTTATTTATCTTGACAGCAACAGCGTTTGCTCCCACGATACATAAAGCTCCAGCGCTGTCGGAGGTAATTTCACCACCACAGTTACATACTTCAGCATATATGCCGAAGCGTGGGGGCAGCAGTAGGTGGAGGAGCGATTTGCTCCTACCTTTTGCGGGAGGATGCCCCCATGCTTCGGCATATATATATATATTTTTGGCACAGGTTGCGTTAAATGTTTTATTTTTTTACTATTTTTTTTTTGCTTTTGCTTTGCAGGTATGGTAAGTCTTATGCCCCGTACACACGGTCGGATTTTCCGATGGAAAATGTCCGATCGGAGCGTGTTGTCGGAAATTCCGACCGTGTGTGGGCTCCATCGGACATTTTCTATCGGATTTTCCGACACACAAAGTTGGAGAGCAGGAGATAAAATTTTCCGACAACAAAATCCATTGTCGGAAATTCCGATCGTGTGTACACAAATCCGACGGACAAAGTGCCACGCATGCTCAGAATAAATAAAGAGATGAAAGCTATTGGCCACTTCCCCGTTTATAGTCCCGACGTACGTGTTTTACATCACCGCGTTCAGAACGATCAGATTTTCCGACAACTTTGTGTGACCGTGTGTATGCAAGACAAGTTTGAGCCAACATCCGTCGGAAAAAATCCTAGGATTTTGTTGTCGGAATGTCCGAACAAAGTCCGACCGTGTGTACGCCCTATTACTGTTATACTGTAATGTTACATTGTTTTATTGTTAACCATCAATTGCTTAGCAGGTACGCCATTCAGTTGCAGCGCGGATTTATTTATCTTGACAGCAACAGCGTTTGCTCCCACGATACATAAAGCCGTGACTCCAGCGCTGTCAGAGGTGATTTCACCATAGATAGGTAGGGTTACATGAGTGTTGTTCCTGAAATGTAATAGTTACTGGGGCATGATGTGACCAAGTAATTGCATGTATCTTCACTTCTAAAGCTCTTTGTAAATGGGTGAGGTCAGATAAAATTAAGTCAATCCTCGAGTAGGAATTATGAGGAGCTGAGAAGTATGTTTAATCCTGTTCTAAAGTGTTGGCACATCTCCAGGTATCATACATGTTGGCCTCTGTAAGAAATGGTTTTATGTCATACCTATGTACTGTGCAAAGAGGAACAGTCCAGAGCTTTCTCTACCACACAATTAAAATCACCACATATGAGTAAAGATCCTTTTCTGTGCTTATTTGTTTTTTGGTGAAGAGCCTTTAAAGAGGGAGTCCACCTACATCAACCAAAAAAAAAAAAAAAAAATTAAAATCCAGCAGCTACAAATACTGCAGCTGCTGACTTTTAATACATGGCCACTTACCTGTCCCAGGGTCCAGCGTTGGTCCCTGCTATCTCCTGGGAGCTGTGTGTTTCCCAGGAGACAGCGCCGAGGGACAGGAAGAGGCATAGACTCCCATGGGAGTCTATGCCGGAAGTGGATGCAAATACCTGTCTTAGACAGGTATCTGCACCCCCCCTCCCCCCTGAAAGGTGCCAAATGTGACACCGGAGGGGGGGAAGGTTCCGAAAAGTGGAAGTTCCATTTTTGTGTGGAACTCCGCTTTAAGAAAGATGCTTGGCCTGAATTGGGCGCGTACAGATTAACTAAAGTGTACATCAGGTTGTTCAGTTCACAGACTAAAATGATGCATCTTACTCTGGAATCAGTAATAGTTGCATGGAGCTTGAATGCCACAGATTTGTTAACTGCAATCATTGTTCCCCGTTTTTTTTAGTTGGGGCACAAGCTTGGAAAATGAGGGAATGATTTGTCTGTGCATTTGGGCTGTTTGTCCTGGGAAACATGGGTCTCCTGGATACAAAGAATGTCTCCTTTTGAGTTTTTTTTGCCTCTTGCCACATAATCCTCCTTTTTAAATGGGCTGTTTAGGCAGACATCCCACCTTGCCAAAACCCATTTCAGGGAGATGGCAACCCCATTTCAGGAAGGTGGCGCTGGACGGCGTTTCGCGCTACCCCAACCCCCCCCCCCCCCCCCTCATCAGGAGATGATCAGAGACTGCAGACATACTACAGGAGATGATCAGAGACTGCAGACATAATACAGGAGATTAGACCCATTTCACACTGGATGCATTTTTCAGGCACGTTAGCATTAAAAATAGTGCCTGAAAAAAGCCTCATCTGCAATCCCAGTATGAGAACCCGAATGCTTTCACACTGGAGGTGTGCTGGCAGGACGTCAAAAAAATTCCTGCAAGTAGCTTCTTTGAGGCGCTTGAGGAGCAGTGTATATACCGCTCCTTAAACGCCCCTGCCCATTGAAATCAATGGGCAGTGCCTGCAAAGTGCCTTGGCAGTGGCGCTTTGAACACTTTTTATTTGGCCACTAGCAGGGGTTAAAAGTACCACTAAAATGACAAAGTGCCACTAAAACTAGCGGCACTTTACCGCCGACACCCCCGTGCTGTCAGTGTGAAAGGGCTCTTAGTACATCTCATTATACATCATACATCTATACATTACATACATTTTATACATCTGTAGGTGGACTACTGAGGCACAGGAAGGGACAGGGGCTGTGTATCTAGAACACAAAAAACATCTAGAGCTGGGACAGCACACTGAGTGTGACTCGCCTAGTTCTCCCTCCCTGCAGCCCGAGATAGAGATGGGAGGGGTCCCATTGAAGTTGGTGGAGACAGTGCGGGGTCCCAGTGTGAGGAATTCATTCCCACACATCAGCACTCAGTAGCCACTGACTAGAACCCTCTTCAGGAAGAGGAGCGCCCCTCTCCCCCCCCCCCCCCCCCCCAGCACTGCCAGACTGTGTTTGGACGGACACAGAAAAGAAGGGAACTCTGGCACTTCGGCGCCCCCACCTATGCAGGCGCCCAGGTGAAAAGCACCCTGCTGCATCTGCCTAGGATCGGCCCTGCCACTGCCTTCTCTGGAGGGAAGAGAGAACTCTGGCACTTCGGCGCCCCCACCTATGCAGGCGCCCAGGTGAAAAGCACCCTGCTGCATCTGCCTAGGATCGGCCCTGCCACTGCCTTCTCTGGCTGGGAGGAGGGGACGGCTCGCTGCTGCGGCTAACAGCCAAACGCGGCACGCCTTCTCTGAGGTCCTGGACTGTCCCGAGACTGATGGTAGAATTACAGCTTAGGGGTATTTCATACCCTGCATCAGCCCGCAAGGCGGAACTTTTTAGACTTTTTTTATTTCCTAGCTCTTCGCTCTTCAGGTTCCAGTGCTGAGCGGGTCGCTCTGCATACAATCGCCACGTCTCACACAAATTCACTCCACCCTAAGCTCTCTGGCTGTCTATTTCCAGGAGTTACAGGCCAGGGTAGAGGTTTTGGAGGGCTGTCCGGATCCGGCCCTGGTGAAACTTGTGGTTTCCGGGATTGCAGCAGGTTCTGGAGTCCCCATGGTTTCAAGCCCCTTGCCGTTGGCTGCAGGTACCAGCACTGGTGTCCCCTCTGTTACCCTGGCTCATTTTGTCCCCGGGAATATCAGGAAAGATAATTTAGAGGGCAAGGATGTCAATCTGGCATCTTTGTTGATTGCCACCCATGATGTGGCTGACCATAAATCCTATGCCTGTGGGTATGTCAGTCATTGTCAAGACTAGGGACCACAGGTTGAACCGCAAGCTCTCTATCTCTGAATTTGTCTTGGCATTCAGCATGTTCAGGGATATTGTATTGTATGCTCGGTAAGCCCCCATAGGAGGGAGGAGCTGGATCATTATCTGTACGCAGTGGTGGAATTGGGGTATAAGTTCGGAGGTGCAGCGTTTTACGATTACCATTGTTCGTTTTCTGCCTAAGCCGCTGCCATGTGTGCCCAACATCAGGTAGTCACAGTATGGAGTGGGGTAGACACTGAACGTTTTTGGAGACATTTTGCTAGGCTGAGGTCACCGGTTTGCGCAACCTACCAGTCGTCATCACAAACTGCATATTGGTGCCTCAATAGTGATTTACCTGTTCCAGGCACGTCCAGGGCTTTCCCTAGTTCCCTACCAGCCCCGGCTCAGACGGCTTCTTTTGATAAATTAGGTAGACCCATTCGCTATCTGGGGAAATCTCAGATATGTAACCACTTCAATCATGGGGTTTGTAACTATAGTCAGTGCCGTCTTTTGCACGTATGCTCTAGTTATTTCAGGGCCCACCCAAAGTCATCCTGTTCCCTGAAACAAGGCAAGAGTAGCTGACTAAGCCATATCAACGTGGCGTATTTACAGGATTTGCAGCACTCAATGTTCCACTGGCAGTCAAGAAGATGGAGGGCCGGTGACGGCTCTCACCTTTTTGGGGATTACCGTGGATACGCAGGCCATGTAGTTTAGTTTACCTGCAGACAAGCTTGGTAAATCAGGGATTGTATCCATTCATTTACTATCGCACAAGCTTGTTCCAGGGTGGAGTTGCTATCTTTGTTAGGCATGTTAAATTTCGCAATGAGGATCATTCCGTAGGGAAGGTCTTTTTTTATCTCGAGATTGTTAGCTTTGTTGCCATCAGCCTCTGACTCTCGGGTCAAGCTGGATGCTGCAGCTTTGGCTGACCTGCGCATGTGGGACTAGTTCCTCCAGCATTGGAATGGGATTGCCATGTTCATCCCCGCTGAGTCCATATCCTCTCCTCAGGTTATGACGAATGCAGTGGCCTCTGCTGGTTATGCTGCCATTTTTGGCACTCACTGGCTTGCAGGACCATGGCCGGAGGAGATCTTGGCCATCCCGGGTTTCACAGAGTCTTCAGCACTATTTGAAATCCATCCTATAGTGTCAGCAGGCCAGGTATGGGGTTATGGTCAGGGCAGACTGTTTTCTCAATGGACAATCAAGCTGCCGTGGAGATCATCAACAAGGGCAGATCTAGGTCATTAGTCATGTCCTTCGTTCGCAGAATGATTTGGTTATCTCTGCAGTTTCATTTCCACATACATTGCAGATTCATTAGTGGGGCAGAGAATGTGGTAACAGATGCTCTGTCACGGTTTAACTACCCGTTTGTTTTTCTGACACTTTCCAGAAGTAGAAACTTGCGCCACGCCATCCCTGCAGTCCTCTCTACTGATGGTGGATTAGTTTCCCATTGTGCCAACACAGCAGCATTGATTGATAAATCTCTGTCAACACCTAAGAAGGCTTATATCACGGCCTGGAAAACCTTCCAGGTCTTCCAGTCCCGGTTCCCTTGGTTCAATGGTCATGATGTTCGGTACCTGCTGGCTTTCGTGGCATACTGTCATTCTCAATTGAAGCTGTCGTATGGCACGATCAAAACTTATCTGGCAGGGGTTCAACATTTTTTGGCCTTACAGGACCCAAATAGACCATCCATCTTTTCAACCCATTCCATCAAATGCATTCTAAGAGGGATTCAAAGGCATAGTCCTCCTCCTTCCATAAGCAGACTCCTCATCTCAGGATACATTTTCCGGGGCTTGTCGGAGTTGCTGACCAGGTCACCTTTCAGGAGGCTGCTCAGTGTGGTCCTCAAAACAGCCAATATACTTGGCATTCTATGGGTCCCTCAGGCCGGGTAAGTTCACACGTAGACTCAAAGTATAAATATATATCTATATCTATCACGGAAAGTAGTCAGACCCCCTTAAATTTTTCACTCTGTTATATTGCAGCCATTTGCTAAAATCATGAAGTTCATTCATTTAAGTCTTCTATAGACAGGTGTGCGTCTTTCCTAATCAAGTCCAATCAGTATAATCAAACGCAGCTGGACTCAAATGAAGGTGTAGAACCATGTCAAGGATGATCAGAAGAAATTGACAGCACCTGAGTTAAATATGAGTGTCACAGCAAAGGGTCTGAATACTTAGGACCATGTGATATTTCAGTTTTTTCTTTTTTAATAAATCTGCAAAAATGTCAACAATTCTTCTGTGTTTTTCTGTCAATATGGGGTGCTGTGTATACATTAATGAGGAAAAAAATTAACTTAAATGATTTTAGCAAATGGCTGCAATATAACAGAGTGAAAAATTTAAGGGGGTCTGAATACTTTCCATCCCCACTGTATATAATACACATATCTACACTCAGCGGCTACTTTTTTCTGTACAGCTTTTCATTTAAAAAAAATTATAATCTCAGCCACTTGTGGCCGTCATGCAGCCACTTGTGCCCGTCATATGCAGCCACTTGTGCCCGTGAAATGCAGCATACAGAATATAACAGTTTAAAAAAAATTTTAAAAAAATGCCAGATATTTTTCAGTGCACACAGCAGCTTTGGATGCCGAGGACTTTAAAATATGGGTGGAACTCTGCTTTAAGTACTGAAGTTTAGCGCCATTCCACAAGTGTGTGCAATTTTAAAGCGTGACAGGTTAGGTGTCCATTTACTCGGCGTAACATCTATCTTGGTAGACAAAAAAAATGGGGCTAACTTTAGTTGTTTTGTATTTTTGTTTTTTTTATTCATGAAACGGTTTCTTTCCAAAAAAGTATGTATGTATGTATGTGTGTTTGGGGTTTCTGAGTAATTTTCTAGCAAAAAAATGATGATTTTTACATGTAGGAGGGAAGTCAGAATTGGTCTGTGTGGCAAGGGGTTAATTACCATAAGTACGTAATATACAAATAATTATTATATATCGTTTTAAGGTAATTTACTATGTTTTCAAAAACTGTACTCAAACAGGTGGCTTAACGGACAAATTACTGAAGTTTGAAGTTATAACTTCCAACCAGTAATTTCACAGTAAATGGATAAATAATAAATTGATATCTTCTAACATGTAGCATAATAATATATGATTTAGCTTGTACCTTTTCAGCAGCAGCAGATTCTCATTCTCCCTCTTACCTGTGTGAGAAAAACATGGGGTTGTGGGTAAACCTTATACACATATAAACCCATGTTATTTCCTTCTAGTTAAGAGGGCTGGGTTGGAAGAGATCATTTATCTTTGACACATGCCCCCTTCTATGACACTGCACTGAGAGGCGTTCCTCCACTGCTGCATTATTATTTGACAGCTTCTTCCAGTGGTGCATTACCATTGGTCCAGGGCTGCAAGCTGTCCATTGAGCTCAGTGCCTCTGACAAGAAGTGAGCGGCACTGTGAGCTCATCCCCTCAGTCTGCTGAGTGTCCCAGCTTGTATTTAAACTGGCCACTATGTATGTAGCTTCTAACAGGCTGTGCAAGGAGCCCCGTATTTCTGGAACCACAGGTCTCTGACCCACGAAACTCGTGTGGTGGTTTTTTTTTTTTTTTAAATTTATTTTTGGGCAAATGGTAAGGTAAGGGGCCTGGAGCTACAGCTCCAATAGCCCATATGTTAATCTTGCACTGATGGTGGGTTGTTCTTTGATTTGCTTCTGTAGGGCTTTCCTGACTGGGCTGGCCTTCATTCCCACCACAAACTGGTCCCTCCAGTAGGTGATTTAAGGCAGATATATTGGCACAGCAGTGCATATCCTTGTCCAGATGTTTCCTAAGATTCTGAAGTGCTACCACAAAGTGGGTGAGGCTTTTATCCTCCTGCTTCTTCCAGACAAAGAACATCCATCTCAATTCTGGAACCATCACGTTCTCTCGAAACATGCCCTCCATGCATGCTACAATCTGTTCCAGGCTGGCCTGGTCCTCCCCTTTTTTTTTTTTTTTTTTTTTTTTTTCCATGTTTTAAATGATTTTTATTAGATTTTGACAGAAAAACAAATTATAAGAACAAGCTTCAGGTGCATTTCACATCTTAAAGAAAAATAAAAGGAGAAGTACATATCATCGTTACAGAGATATGTTTTGCATTGTAACAACTTATACACTAGAGTTACATCATCAACTAGCTGTAAACGGAAATTTCTAATATCAGGTCCTACAGGATCCTTGTTATTTCGGCCATCATGGGTGGGCCTTGGGTATCTATCCCATTCAACCATCAGCACCCCTTCATGGGAGCACACTGTGCTGGATAGAGGAATGGGTTCCATTTACTAATGACCTGAGGACCTAGAGAGGCATTAGCGAATTAGAAGAAATAAAAGGAAATTTCGGCCCATTGACCAAATGAGTTTGGTGGCAAAAACAGTTTGCTAAACGGGTAACATTTCAAGCTTAAAAAAACATAAAACATAACAGTCCCTTTGGCACAGCCGCTGCTTAGGCATGATGTATAAAGATGCTATTATTCATATGTAGACCTCAGGGACAAACTACTAAGTAAAACTTTCTACTACAGTTCACTCCAGTGTGCATTCACTGCGGGAGTGAGTTCTATTCATGCCTGGCAGTTATGGAAAGTCAGGGAGAGAGAAATAAGAGAAGAAGAAACAAAAAACCAAAAAAAGGAAAAAGGGGGGTTGGGGAAGGAGAGAAGAGGGAGGAGTAAGAAGGAGAGAGGTGAAGTGCAGATAAGAGAAGAGTTTAGCCGTCTGCTCGGTGCCCCCACCTCCAGTAGGCGTCTATTTCTAATAATTTGGATGTTCCCTTATTCCTATGTATTTGGACCATGGATCCCAAATCTTCTCAAACTTTGCTGAGATGTCTAAAGAGCTTACTAGTTTCTCCTGAGCCATTATCCATGACACTTTCCGTTTTAGCTGCTATGAGAGAGACTGAGGGCTTCTTCCAAGCTTTAGCAAGGGTAATTTTGGCTCCCAGGAGAACGAAAAATACTAATTTCTGTGAAGATTTTGAGATCCCTGGAGTGGGATGGTTGAGAAGAGCTGTTAGAGGAGACTTGGGAATGGTCTTACCTGTTATTTTGGATATAGCGTAAAATATTTTTTGCCAAAAGGTCCTGATTTTAGGGCATTCCCACCATATATGTATCATGGAACCTTTCATGTGACATCGGCGGAAGCACCGAGGGATGCATCATAGCAAGCCGGGAGGGGGTCAAGTACCATCTAGTGATTACCTTTAGGCTAGCTTCAATCAGGGATATATTATAAATGCCCTTGAATGATCGGAAGAAGGCCGTGTGCCAGTAATCTAGATCCCATGTGTCCTGTAAATCCCTCTCCCATGCCAGCATGAACGTTGCTTTCTTATTTGTAGCAGCAAGCGAAGAGTAGATTAAGGATATTCCCCCCCTCTGCTCCAGGAGTCCCCCACACCATATTTCGTATGGGGTGAACTGCAGTGGTTCGGGTTTCTCAATCCAGATTGGAGAAAATGTGAAATTTGGTAAAACCTGAACCTCTCCGAATTTGGGAGACTCAGATGTTTAACGCAGTGGTTGAGGGAACACGGCCCCGCTGCGATAAAATAGTTCCCGATCCGGTACATACCCCTATCCAGCCACCACTGAAAGGCTTTTATGTCCATACCCGGGGGAAACGCGGGGTTACGGAAAATGTGCGATAGAGGTTTGCTGTGCGATACCAAGGAAGGGCTCTTTCTGAGAGTGTCCCACAACATCAGAGATTGTGATAAGGCGGGAGACAAGACCGGGGGCCTAGCCTTTGGTGGGCACCAGAGGAGGAAGTCAATTGTAAATGTTGGTACTGCCTGTCTTTCCATTTCTACCCAATCAGGTCTGGCTGTTTTGGCATAAACTGTTGATCTGTGCTAGTCTAGCCGCCTGGTAGTACCAAAAGAGATTTGGAAGTCCCAGTCCTCCCTTTTTTCTTGGGCCGAATAGGGCGCTTCTCGGGAGCCTATGCCCCTTCGATCCCCATATGAATTTTACTACCTTGTTTTGGAATGCTGAGAGGTGATCCTTCCGTATGGCGATCGGAAGCACTCTGAAAATATATAGGAGACGCGGTAGCAGAGTCATTTTTACAGAGTTTATTTTACCGAGCCAGGAAATGTGGTGTGGGGACCATTGTTTGAGATCGGATTCTAATTTTTTGTATATGGGGGGGTAATTTGCTTGGTATAGCTGTTCAAATTTGGGGGTTAAGATTGATTCCAAGGTATAGAATGCTGGACTCGCTCCAAGAAAAGCGGAACGCCTCCTGCAACCGTGACACCAAAGCTGACGGGAGGGACACATTAAGTGCCTGAGACTTGGAGTAGTTAACACATAAACCAGAGATCTGTGCAAAGTCTTCTAGGAGCTTACATAGCACTGGGAGGGAGGTTACTGGTGACGTTATGTAAAGAATGAGGTCATCAGCAAATAGACCGCATTTATGTGTTGTTGGCCCACAGTTCACCCCCGCTATGTCCGGATTAGTGCGTATAGCAATTGCCAATGATTCAATTGCTATTGCAAAAATCAGAGGCGAGAGCGGGCAACCTTGGCGGGTCCCTCTAGCTATTTTAATAGGATCAGAGAGTTGTCCTTGTAGTTTGATTCTAGCTTCCGGGCTAGAGTATAGGGAGTGTAGTAACCCTGTGAACCGTGGGCCAAAACCCCATTGTTGTATGATTGAGAATAGGTAAGACCAAGACAGAGTCGAACGCTTTTTGTAGATCTAGAGATAGCAACATTCCCTTTTGTGCCCCACTACCATCCCAGCCCTATTGCAGGAGGGAGACTACATCCACCGTTCTTCTGATTTGGTCAGGACCTTGCCTTCCCGGGATAAACCCCACTTGGTCCTTATGAATGTAGGATCCAATAAAGGAGGCCAAACGGTCTGCCATAATGTTAGTCTTAATTTTTAGATCGTTATTGATCAGGGATATGGGTCTATAGTTGGATACTTCTCCCTGGTCTTTGTCTGGCTTTGGTATTACGGTTATGAAAGCAGCGTTCATTTGCGGGTCCAGAGGCTCTCCCTTGGTTTTGAAGTTAATGAATTTAGCAAGATAAGGTGCTATGGTATTTGCATAAGTTTTATAGTATGGTACGGAGAAGCCGTCTGGACCCGGAGCCGACCGCCTCTTAAGATTTTTAATAACCGCTAGCACTTCTGCGGCAGAAACTGGAGCTTCGAGTCTATCTCTGTGCTCAGCCGAAAGGGTAGGAATCGGGAGATTATTCAGAAATTTCGTCAGTTTGGGGGTTACTTGCCTTATGTTCGCTATATAGATCTGCATAAAATCCATGGAAGGCTTTCATGACCTTCAATGGGTTTGTTGTGTGTGTGTGTGTGTGGTTGTCCCGCTAGTTTAATTTTGGGGAAGGTATATGAACGAGGGCGCGGGGAGAAACGGGATGCCAAGAGAGATCCAGCCCTATCCTTCTGATAGTAATATTTTGCTCCTAGCCATGATAAACTTTTGTCCGCTTTAGCTGTAAGAGCTGTAAGAGCTAAGTTTAATTCTAGGCGTGCTGCATCCAATTGGGATACGGGTACTAAAGCAGGGTCTCTCTTGTGCTCCGCACATAATTTTTGGAATTTCTTTTCTAGGTTGACTATGTCTATCCCGTGTTTTTTTAATTTTGTCTGCTATTTGTATTAATTTCCCTCTTATTGTGGCCTTATGAGCTGCCCATAAGGTTTCCGCGGAGACGTCTGCCGTGTCATTTTGATTAAAATATTCCGTGATGGCCTTTTCAATTTCTACTTTCCAGGCGGGGTCAGAAAGGATGTTTTCTTTTAGTCTCCAAAGGTTGTACTTGTGGTGTGGGGTTTGGTTATTTAACAGAACACTTAACAGGGAGTGATCCGACCAGACCGTGCCAATAATTTGATCTTTGGGCTGCCGGGATCAAGTCATTCGAGACTAGCAGATGGTCAATACGAGCATAGGATTGGTGGGCATGGGAGAAATGAGTGTGTAGTCTTTTTTGGTGGGGTTTAATTCCCTCCAAATGTCAGTGAGTCCTTGTAAATAAAACAACTTAGCTATTTTTGAGCTGGTTTTAGTCGGACGGATGTTTTGGGCGGTTGGGGGTTTAGATTTGTCTAGTCCCTGGTCGAAGGCAACATTGGAGTCTCCCCCAAAAATTACAGAGCCTTCAAGCATTGGTCCGAGTGTCTTAAACATTGAGCTAAAGAATTTTTGCTGTCCTGTGTTAGGGGCGTAGTAAGATACTAGGGAATATAGTCTGCCCTCTACGGAACCCTTAACTAGGATGTACCTACCCTCTGGATCTCGTTGAACCTTATAAAGTGTGAATCTGCAATTTTTAGATATAAGGATAGCAACCCCTCTGGTCTGGTCTTCCGCATTAGCTAGATAAAACAATGGGAACTGAGAGTGGATAAAGTTAGGTTTGTACCGGATCGGGAAGTGGGTTTCTTGGAGAAATAGAAGATCAATCTTGCGGGATTTCATAAAATCAAGTACTTTCCTTCGTTTAGAAGGAGAGTTCAGCCCTTGGGTATTGTGTGTGGCCACCCTTAATAGGGAGGTCAGATTGTCAGTGTCAGCTATGAAGCAGAAGTAGGGGTCCTACCCCACATCTCTCAGCGCTTACCTGTTCCAGTGGGAGAGTTAGGACCATTAAGACATCCTTTCGCTTCTTACTGGGTGAGTGGGTATAACCCAGCAGACAGCCAACTACAAGAAAATAAATTGTTAGAGAAGATAGTAGAGAAGAGATCATAGGAAGAGGGGAGGAAGGGAAGATCAAGTCCTCTCGGGACCCGTGTGAACAGTGATGGCAACAGAGCACACCGCTCTTCACAGTGGAGGAAGTGTCCAAGCCCTGCTGACAGGGTGGATTCCTAACCCAGGAGACCAGTATCACCTGGTCCTTGGGATTAATGGAGGTGCAGCCTAACTGCCGCGACCTCGGCGCACCTTAGTTAAATACTGAACAATAAAACTGCTGATCGGATCTAGTCCGACCTGGGGAACCGAAGGGGACCCCGTCCACCCTTTTTTCCCTCACCTTCCTCCCCTCCCACTCAGGACACATTTCCGGGTGGGTGAGGAGGGCTCCCTGGGCTATAGCATATGCAAAATGAAACTCATTTTTGCGTCCCAGGCACAACATGAGGAGTCATGAGTTCACACTCTGTTACCCTGTGCCTTGGAGACCTAGATCATAAAGTGGTGTTAAGGGTCGTGTTGGTTCACATTAAAATACCTAGCTCCAGGTAAGTCCCATTAGGATTACCCCCAAGGGACCACCCTGGACCAGAAACATTTGTGTGTGGCTTTCTCATTATGAGAGGATATAGAGGGATAAGGGGGGGGGGGGGGAGAAAAAGGGGACATAACGTCCCTTCCCCCCCCCCCCCCCCCCCGGCTAAAAAATAAAGAAAATTTCTAGCACAGACCATCTAAGGCTGGGATGACCAAAGGAAAAAACACTCCAGCAATAAAAAGGGGGAAAAAAAAGAAAAGTCAACCGGGTTCGTGTAGGATCCTACATAGGGAAAAAGAGATCAGGGATAGTCCATCAAACATCTTCTTGACTCGAGGAATCATGGAGGTTTGGCTTCTTTGGGGCGCTTGTATTTAGGTTTTTCCCACAGGGGTTGCAAGGGGCTTGCAGAGGAAGGGCGTTTGTATGACCCCGCCGTAGAATTGTTGAAGTCCATAGCTGACTCTTGCGAGATGAGTCGGAGGTCTAACACAGTGTTTCTCAACTCCAGTCCTCAAGGCGCACCAACAGGTCATGTTTTCAGGATTTCCACTATTTTGCACAGGTGATTTGATCAGTTTTCACTGCCTTAGTAATTACCACAGCTGTTTCATCTGAGGGAAATCCTGAAAACATGACCTGTTGGTGCGCCTTGAGGACTGGAGTTGAGAAACACTGGTCTAACAGGATCCGTTCTCCTTCTGGGAGGCTGCGGAAAGAGTAGGTTTTGCCTCTGTGATCAAACTTGAGTGCAAATGGGAAGGCCCATTTATATTTGATGTCGTTTTGCGCCAACACAGAGTAGGGGCTTCAGCGCCCTCCTTTTTTGTATTGTGTTAGGTGAAATGTCTGCAAAGACTTGTACGGCGTGGCCTCTGCACGTGAGGGGCTGTTGGTATCTGCACGTTTTCATCACATCTTCTTTAACCGAGAAGTAGTGTGGCTTGACCACAATATCCCTGGGGAGGCCATCTTTCCTCGGCGGTCCTAATGTCCTGTGAGCGCGGTCAATTTCCAGCTTATGTGGAGGAATGTCAGGGATAAGTTGTTTAATGAAGTCTTGGACCGCCATCGTGGAGTCGGTTATAGATTCTGGGAGACCTCTAAGCCTAAAGTTTTCCCTTCTGGACCTGTTTTCAAGGTCATCGATGCGTGAGAGAGCAATGTCCAGTTGGTCCTGTAGGACCTGTATGTGGTTGGAGTTCTGCCTGGTTTTAGAGATGGTCTGGTCAATTTTATCCTCAATCGCCTCCATCCTGGAGCCCAGGGCCTGGAAGTCCTCTCCAATGTCGCCCGTTATTTTGGCTGCAGTTTGGGCCAGACCTCTATCCAGCAGAGCTGATAACTGGGAGAATAGGTCAGGGGCTGTGAGGATAGTGTGGGCTGGAGTGAGCGCCATCTCAGGCCCTGTTGTAATGTGAGGGGAGGGAGGCTGCGAGGGGGGTGTCATGGGTTGTTCTGCAAGGTGCTCTGAGAGGGCTGTGAACTGAGCCAAATGTTGAGGATTACTCACTGGGGTCCCAGAGGGGAGAGAGCGGGTCACTGCGGCATAGGAAAGTTTTTCTCCTGGGCTCTCTGCAGCTGTCTGTGCGCCATGCAGCATGGTGCCCGTCATCTTGGATTCGGCCCGCTCTGAATAAAGGTTCCAGGTCCTTCCTGGATGATCCGGCCAGCATAGGTTTGTTCCCCAGCACTTCCTATCAGCCTTGAGGTGGGTGTCGTGGTCCACGGGGTCCTGGTTCCCCCGCTATGTGCGCCGGGTGGTCAGGGCAGTGCAGGGCTCCGGGCTTAAGCAGCCATCTTGGAGGAGTCTGCGCATGCGCCTTGGCCTGGTCCTCTTCTGGTAGCACCATCACCACTCTGCATTATCCTCCAGTGAGTTGATAGCCAGCCCTGTGATTATCTAGGGGGAGACCCTGAGACAGGCCCGCAGCACTCTCCAGTCTCTCCTCTCACTCAGCCAGGGAAATTTTGGAGCCGTTAAACTTAGGCATCAGGGCCAAGGCTGATCCTAATGGTGCCATGATGATTTCCACTCCTCCTTCTGCACCCGTTGCAAGAAGGGACATATCCTGCAGACTGCCACCAAGTGTGGGTAGGTGCACTGTGGTAAACACTCAGAGTCCAGTCTCAAAAAAAAGAACTGTATTGAAATTGAAGTTCAGTGATGCACAATAAGCCCAGTGGGAAGACAACCCAACCGCCCACACTTACAGCATGCGCAGCGATGAGTTGTAGCAGTAGGTCCCAAGTGTGCTGACAGCGTCTGTCTCGAGGGGCCAAGTGTGGCCTGGCCGGTTCGTACTGAAGTGGAGAGGCTACCAGGAAGGATGGTATGTCCCTGCACTTGTCTGGAACCTCTCCCTGATGCTAAGCACTATCCCTGACAGATTGATAACCTGTCCCTACTCTAGCCACATGTAGTCTGGCCGGTCTGTGCCCAAGTGGGAAAGCTTTCCAGAAGGATGGCATGTCCCTGCACTTTCCCTACTCATCTGGAACTTCTCTCTGAGGCTAAGCACTGTCCCCAACAGACGAGTGACCTGTCCTTACTCTAGCCACACATGCAATGCGTGCTAAATCTGGGAGCCAGGTTCCTTAATAGACTCTGCCTGACCCAAGATAACCACCGCAGTCACATCCAATTGATTGATCCAATTGGATGCTGCCTCTCTGTGAATGAGGAGATCATAAGGGAACTAGGTTCCTCTTGACTTCCTCTCCCACCTGCTTTGCCATTGCAGAAGAGCACCACCTACAGGTGTCTTTCCAAGTGCTCCCAATAATAATATAGGGGCCCATGAGATGAATGCAAGAGCTCTTTAACTGGAAAAGGAATCCTGTTTTAAAGAGGATGGCTAATCCTGTCATTTTCTTGTTGTTGGAAGCTAGGTGTATTTTAGAGTAGTAATTAGAGGCAATTAGTATCCTTCCTGTCTTATTAAGGTGGGTCTCCTGATCAAAGCCTGTGTCATGCAAAATGTCTAAACACAACTCCCTAATACATAATGTAGCAAAGTCCCGAGTCCCTTGAGGCCTAATGGTGACCTCCAGAGTCAGGGACTGCTGACTAGGGATGAGCTTCGTGTTCGAGTCGAACCCATGTTCAACTTGAACATTGGCTGTTCGGTCGTTCGCCGAATTCCGAATGTTATGGGCCGTTCGCGCCAAATTCATGTGGCGCGTAACGGCCCATAATTCATTGCGGCATCGCAGTGCATTGCTGGCTGATGATTGGCCAAGCATGCACTATGACCCGCATGCTTGGCCAAACACAGCACCGTCGGTAGAGAGAGCTGTAATTGGCCAAAGCCAAGGTGGCTTTGGCCAATTATGGATCGGGGTTTAGAACACGCCCCACACTATATAAGGCCGCCTGCACGGCGGCCCTGTGTAGTGTGTTCCGGCGTTGAGATACATAGACAGAGAGACAGTGTCATTTCATTTGAGTTAGCTAGATTAGGCAGGACAATCAGTGAGTTAGCTGCACTTACAGTGTATTTGTGTGTGTGTGTGTGTGTGTGTGTGTGTGTGTGTGTGTATATATGTGTGTGTGTGTATATATATTTGTATTCAGTTTAGCTAGATCCGTTCCTGTTATCTTCCTACTGGCAGGCTTGTCTTGTTACAGTATTTACAGCTACCTGAAGAAAATTGCTGGTGTTCTTTTGATCCTATTAGTACCACAGTCAGGCAGCTAGACTATTTAAAGTTAGTGTAGTGCGTCCTGCTCAGTGTTCAGCTAAAACTACAAGTTAGTGTAGTGAGACCTCTGCCCAGTGTTCATCTAAAGCTACAAGTTAGTGTAGTGCGTCCTGCTCACAGTGTTCAGCTAAAGCTACCTGTAGGAGGTTGGTGGTGTTCTCATACTACAGGCAGGCAGTTGATTTTGCTAGCTGCAGTGTCTCTATCTGTCTGTCTGTGTTGAGCCGCAACATGCAGAAGACTTGGTCGAGTGGATGACCAAGCCGTCCTTGTCCTCCACTCTTACCCATGCTCAGGGTACTTTGTCTGGCAAAGCAGCGGCCCCTTCCCTCGGCTCAATGTCATCAGTGACTCCTTCTCTAGCCCCACCATGTCCTCCTGAGGAGTCCCTCGAACCGTTTGACCACAGTGTTGGGTACATGCTCCAGGAGGATGCCCAGCGTTTGGAAGGCTCTGATGAAGGCAGTAACGTGAGCACGGACAGAGGGGGTGCCCAAGAAGGACAGCAATCTGGCAGTCATGCTCCCCCTGCTGCAGCATACTGCCAGGTTTGCTCCAGTGATGAGGAGGGAGGGGATGATGAGGTCACTGACTCAGCGTGGGTGCCTGATTGGTGATGTGCCGCCTCCCCCTCCTCTCTCCTATGAGGCAGGATGCCCTCCAGGGGCCAGCCTAAGGGCAGTACACTGACTGCATCACACCCCAAAGCTCCGCATGTGCAGGGCGCTGCAGTCTCTGCGCGTTATTCAAAAAGTTCTTTGGTGTGGGCCTTTTTTGAGACGAGTGCATCAGATCGCAACGCTGCTATTTGCAACATATGTCTCAAGCGTATCTCGCGTGGCCAAAACATCTCCCGCTTGGGTACCACATGCTTGACCAGACATATGTTGACCTGCCATGCAGTTCATTGGCAAGCGTATCTAAAAGACCCACACCAAAGAACAAAGAGGACCTCTCCTTGCTCCTCATCAGCTGAGATCTCCAACCCCACTATACATTCAGTCCTCTGAGACCTGCACTGAGAAGAATGAAGGTGTAGAATTAGGTGTGTCACAGCCAAGTACTTGTGGGCAATCTGCTTTCGGTACACCGACGTCAGATTGTACCAGGCAAATTTCCCTGCCCCAGCTGCTGCACTACCGAAAAGTTTGCTCCCAGCCATCCGCATGCCCAGCAGTTGAATGCTAGCTTGGCAAAATTGCTAGCGCTTCAACTGCTACCTTTTTCAGTTGGTAGACTCTGCCCCCTTCCGTGAGTTTGTGGAATGTGCGGTTCCTCAGTGGCAGGTACCCAAACGCCACTTTTTCTCACGGTAGGCGATTCCAGCTCTCTACCGGCATGTGGAAGGCAATGTCCATGCCTCGCTGGACAGGGCGATCAGCGGTAAGGTGCATATTACCGCTGACTCATGGACCAGCAGGCATGGACAGGGACGTTATCTAAGTTTCACGGTGCATTGGGTGACTCTGCTGGCAGCTGGGAAGGATGCAGGACAAGGTGCAGTAGTGTTGGAGGTTGTTCCACCACCACGCCTCCAAAATGCCACTACTGATTGTGACACACCTCTCTCCTCCACCCCCTCCTCTTCTTCCTCCATGGCCTCTTCCTGTGCTTTTTCCTCGGAACCAGCGGTGCTCCGTAGCCATTCAAGGGGCTACGCAAGTACGCAGGCCAAAAGATGCCATGCAGTGCTTGAGCTGGTGTGCTTGCTTCTTGATCTAATATTTCACAGCAGGGCCCTGTGAGGGCTTACAGTGTTGTGGCCACAACAACACCTAAGGCCCAAATTTCTGCTGAGTATATAGGGCAGGCCCCTACTTTCAAGCATCTAACTTACAAACGACTCCTACTTGCAAACAGAAGGAGACAACAGGAAGTGAGATGAAATCTACCCCTAGGAAGGGAAATTCTCTCCTGTAAGAATTAATATGGGAAAAACATTTCTCCTTTCCACTGATGCTTTCCAATCCTTGTTCCACAAAAAACCCCAAATTTTCAAAAAACATTTGTCATTGGGACAAAAAGTGAGGTGAAATCTTCTGAAGAGGAGGACAGACAGCAAAACAAATGTCACAAGGGTGATAACCATTCCCTATGTTTTCCAAAAAGCTTAAAGATTTTTTGGCTGGAGCTAAACACGTTAAAAATGTACCCGTTCAAAATTACAAACAGATTCTACTTAACAAACCTACAGTCCCTGTCTTGTTTGCACCGCCTGTATACTGCTGTTCAGAGTATATAGGGCCTAGTGGCCCTACACCTTTCCTTATTTTAATTTGGGTGCGGGGTTCCCCTTAATATCCATACAAGACCCAAAGGGCCTGGTAATGGACTGGGGGGTACCCATGCCATTTGTCTGACTGATTTTCATCCATATTGCCAGGACCCGACATTACATTAAAGCCGCAAGCAGTTTTAAATGACTTTTTTTCCTTTTAAAAATAACATTTTGTGCAGGGACTGTTCTAAGCACGGGAAACACGCGCCACTTTACAGGCAAACTATAGACACCCCCCAGGTAGGATATTAAAAGGAATATTTCACTTTTTTTTTTTTTTACTTTAAGCATCATTAAAATCACTGCTCCCAAAATGCATTGATACATGTCCCCTGGGGTAGGACCCAGGTCCCCAAACCCTTTTTAGGACAATACCATGCAAATTAGCCTTTAAAATGAGCACTTTTGATTTCGAACGTTCGAGTCCCATAGACGTCAATGGGGTTCTAACGTTCGTGCAAATTTTCGGTCCGTTCTCAGGTTCTGGTGCGAACCGAACCGGGGGGTGTTCGGCTCATCCCTACTGCTGACATCCTTCTGTGTAGAGTTTGTTGCAAGGCATGGTGGGTGTAATGCAAGATGAAATGGTGGGCGCCAGACACTTTGAGTCAATTTTGCAACCATAGCTCCAGGTTTGTAATACTGAGGTATAACTCTCAGCAAAATTGTCACTTTTTTTTTGTTTATAGCGCAAAAAATAAAAACCGCAGAGGTGATCAAATACCACCAAAAGAGAGCTCCATTTGTGGGGAAAAAAAGGACATAAATTTTGTTTGGGTACAACGTCGCACGACCGTGCAATTGTCAGTTAAAGCAACACAGTGCCGTATCGCAAAAAAATGGCCTGGTCAGGAAGGGGGCAAATCCTTCCGGGGCTGAAGTGGTTAAATATGCAAACAGACAAAGGACTCCATGTGCTGCAGTACTGCATTCACAGGTTAGCAGAGTTCAAACTGAGAACATATCTCCAGTGCAAACAAGCCAAAGGCAATTCCTTACAGGTCCATAAAAGCAATCACACATGCGCAGAGAGCGTGTGTACGTAGCGCCCCGACGATCGTTTCATCATAAATGACGTCATAAGTTACTGCAGCATAGCCAATAAACTGCTTAAAGAGACAATATCACACTATCTGGAGTCCTTTGTCTCTTTAGCATATTTAAATACCCCGATGCTGAGGCTATTCAAACTTCAGGCTCTGATCAACTCCCGGGGTACACAGAGGCTTCTGGTGAGAGACGCATGCACACCTTCTCTCCAGTGGATCACTGATCCAATAAAGCTCTTTGTGACCCCCCTGAGTAAGGGTGGTCGCAGGCTTTCTGGTAAGCTTTTAATCTACAGTAACTATGGTCCTGGGTATCATGCTGTCAAGCATCTGATCAACGCTCTACACCTTTTTATGAGATCTTTTCTATTGAATATCGGCCATATATGAACTTTTTTCTCTTTTCACCATTTTTATTCAACTTTAATTTCTTTATATTTGTATTTAATATTGCACATAACTTACAGTTGTATATTGTTTATTGCACATTTGCACTTTACAGTTTATCACATGCCATATACGTGCATTGTGTCATCATGGTGGGTGTAATGCAAGATGAAATGGTGGACGCCAGACACTTTTTGAATGCAAAGAGATGTATTGTCTCTTGAACAGAACTGGGGGAGAGAGGGTTAGGGCCAGGACACCCTTAAGTAGATGAAATGATAATTGGCAGACTCCGAGACTTCTATAGGAAGACAGCTATACAGGTCAAGGCATCCAGCCGGACACCACTTCTGTATAGGTGGGACTACTGTCTCTTATAGCAACAGTCTTGTAGTTACTAACAGTAATATTTTCAACTTTTTGCAACACAAACAGTTAACTGTTTACTCCACAATCACTCACTGTGGATCTTCACTCAACAAACTTCGGATTGAATATCCTCTGGATCCCCTGAGCTCTTTTATTTTATTCATATTTATTATCCATTTTATTCTATAGTGCGTCCACTAAATAGATGTATCTCATTATCGTATGTATGTACAGTGGGGACGGAAAGTATTCAGACCCCCTTAAATTTTTCACTTATTGTTATATTGCAGCCATTTGCTAAAATCATTTAAGTTCATTTTTTTTCCTCATTAATGTACACACAGCACCCCATATTGACAGAAAAACACAGAATTGTTGACATTTTTGCAGATTTATTAAAGAAAAACTGAAATATCACATGGTCCTAAGTTTTCAGACCGTTTGCTCAGTATTTAGTAGAAGCACCCTTTTGATCTAATACAGCCATGAGTCTTTTTGGGAAAGATGCAACAAGTTTTTTCCACCTGGATTTGGGGATCCTCTGCCATTCCTCCTTGCAGATCCTCTCCAGTTCTGTCAGGTTGGATGGAAAACGTTGGACAGCCATTTTTAGGTCTCTCCAGAGATGCTCAATTGGGTTTAGGTCAGGGCTCTGGCTGGGCCATTCAAGAACAGTCACGGAGTTGTTGTCAAGCCGCTCCTTCGTTATTTTAGCTGTGTGCTTAGGGTCATTGTCTTGGTGGAAGGGAATTAATGTACACACACCACCCCACATTGACAGAAAAACAAAGAATTGTTGACATTTTTTCAGATTTATTAAAGAAAAACTGAGGGGGGCGTGGCCGAACGGAGATCTGCGTGGACTTGCCTGGGGTGAGCTCCTGCAGCCATAGAGCACACCTGGAGCTCTACACGTCCATCAGACCTGCACTGACCCTACTGGGGGCCCAGAGCATACATCAGACCGGTGGGGCACTGCCTGAGATCGTGGGCGTGCCAATCGTGGAGCTCCAGCCGCTTGAGAGGACAGGCCACGGCTTCGGCCTACCAAGGGGAGCGGCGGCCATCTTGCTTCACCCGGACGCTGTGCCGACGTGGCCTCGGGCTGTTCCACCTGCCCTTCGACCGGCTCTCCTCCTCCTAGACCACTGGGGATATCCAGCCTGCCACCCGGGGCCCGCAATCCTCCCCAAGCTGCCCTACTAGACTAGCCAGAGGGACCTGGTAAGTGGCGGTGGCCATCTTGCTTCACCCGGCAGCCTCTCAGTCTCTCTCCTGGGCCCAATCCATCCCCATCCACCCCCAGGAGCACCTTGGCCTGGCCAATCAAGCACCCCAAGGGGATATTTAAGAGGCATCCACCCCCATCTGGCTCCAGTTGCAGCCACAGCCCTAGTCCCAGCGGCCTAGTGTGGCGGCCATCTTACTACACCCGGGAAGCCCCCCGTCTCCTCCTCTGAGCCTAATCTAAACTTCACTGACCCCCCCGGGGCATCCTGGCCTGGCGGATTGTGGCCCTCGACAGAGATACCCACAAGTATCTACCCTCATCAGTGCGCGGGCTGCAGACACGGCCCCAGAAACCACGAGAGTCGGCCATCTTGCTCCACCCAAGCTACTGTATCCTTAAACGCCCCTAATCTCCTCCACCCCTCTGAGCCTGGATCACTACCTGCACAGCCACAAGAGTAGCCCAGCAGGGTCAGCGCCCACCTGTGGTCCCTGTCCACACAACTGCAGAGAAGTGCGACCGACCATGTATGGCTAAAGAAATGAGCTGCTGAGCTCCGTGGCCACCTGTAGCAGCCAGGCTATACTTCAGCCATCGCACATCTTTGGAAAGCATGTCCATGCACAGTTCTTTATCTACTGAGTCCACAGATCTACAACAGGGCACAATCCAGCGATGCCTGCTCCTCACATCTTAACCCGATCCCTGCACTCCCAAAGATAAGATGGCGCCCACTCAAAACCCAGGGAAGGCCAAGCCTCCCCCCCCCCGCTCAGCCAGAGACAGACAGCAGTGAGGATCCGGATGACCCCCCCCCCCCCCCCCGGTCCAGCACTCGGACTTACCATCTGTAGCATTCAGATCTGGGACCTCTGCTTCCAGACGCGGGTCATGGGGCTGTGGCCCCTCAAATCTCAGGAGAATCGTCTAGATCTGAAGCCTCGGCCCTTCTGGCGGCCTTCTGAGCAGAGTTTGTCTCCTGGGAGGTCAAAATGGAGACCTCACTCCACAAGGATCTCCAGACCCTCCAACAGCAGGTCTCCACTAATCGGACCGCAGTGTCCGCCCTAACCGACATCCAATCTGACCATGCAGCCCGCATCACATCCCTTGAGCGGGACAACCTCGGAATTCAAATACCCACAGAAGGCTTCCAATTATTCTCTCTGAACTATGCTTCCCTTCTGCTTAGAACCAAGACGGATCTCTCAAATTACACGAAGAAACACCTATCGTGGCTAGGCAGGGTGAATGTCCTAAAAATGGACATCCTCCCTTGGTTTCTCTATTTGTTTCAGACAATTCCCATTTCCATACCCTCCTGGTTCTTTAAGAAGCTCCGCCAAGTATTCTCCTCCTTTATCTGGGGAGGAGCTCGTCCTCAGATACGCTTTGAGACTCTCTCGCTCCCTAAGATTCGTGGCGGAGCTGGAGCTCCAGATGCCTCCTATATACTATAGGGCAGCAGTACTCACACGTATACTTAACTGGTTCCATCATTCCTCCACCAAATTATGGGTACAAATAGAGAGCCATATCAATTCGATCTCTGCTCCTTACCGTGGACGCCTACCGAATTCCTGAAAGAAGGGATACCCCTGAGCGACCTCACACGACAAACCATACAAATTTGGACCCAAATGAATTCCTCCAAGACCCTATCTCCTCTGAAAGGACCCATGACTCCACTGTTTGGGACCCCGGATTTTCCACCGGCCCTACAGGGATCGAGTTTTGGACCTTGGTGCAAGGAAGACCACAGACGACTTGCCCAAGTTCTGCGATCAGACTCTTCTCTGATTCAAGATATCCCCTCTGGCCCATCTTCCTATACCTCGACGCATTGGCTGCAGAGGCAACAGGTGATATCCTTCATTCGCACCTTCCCATCCCTGCCTGATATACTTACTGCTTTAACCGACTTGGAAAGCATGCTGCTCGAGACCGTCCCCCCTACACATGTGGTCTCAACTATACTCTCTCATACATATGGTTTATAATCTTGACCTCCCCCCATACACACAGGCCTGGCAGGAAGATTTGGGGCACTCCATTTCATCTGTAGACTGGCAAAAGTGCTTCATTCTGACTCACAAAATATCCTTAGCCTCCAAAGCCCAAGAAAAAGGATTCAAGTTATTGACCTGTTGGTACAGATGCCCCTCGACTTTGCACTGAATAAACCCGGCGCTCCCGGATACTTGCTGGCGTTGCCTGTCATCCAAGGGAACCTTACTCCACATTTGGTGGGAATGCCCCCCTGTGCGGAGGTTCTGGCAGAGGATCCTCGACTTGTACTGCAGACTCATGACGACCTCAATCACACTCTCTCCTGAGGTAGTTCTGCTATCTTTGCTCCCTGGACCGCTTAAATCGGTCAAAAAAGATGTTTTGCGTCACTTTCTGGCAGTTGCTAAAACGGTTCTGCCCAGACATTGGAAGTCGACGAGCATGCCTTCCCTGGGGGATTTGGCAATTGAAGTGGACCAAATTAACAGATTGGAACGAATGTTGTCCCAGGAAACGGGTAAAGAGGAGCAATTCTCTAAGACCTGGACCTCATGGCCTGTTTCGCTACTCCTCAGAATTTATTCCATGGGCCTCAGAGGACTCCGACGCACCTGTGTAGCCAGAGTGGAATGTCTCTTAATTTCCACATTCCTTACTGCCTTGACCCCTCTATCCCCACTCTCTCTCTCTTTTTCTCCTTTCCCTATGTGCCGTGGCTTCAGTTGGACTGTGCCGTTACCGACGGCTCCCACGCGTGAGTGACGTCATCGCGGCTCCGGCCAATCGTAGCGCCGGAGCTGCGATACCTGGAAGTAACTCCAGGGAGAAATGTCACCGGCCGTAGAATTGAACGAGGACCGATGCGGGGGCTTCGATCTAAGGTAAGTAATACATAATGAGCTAGTATGCTATGCATACTAGCTCATTGTGCCTTTTTTGTCTTACAGGTTTCTTTTTTTTTTTTTTTTTTTCTTTGGGTTTACAACCACTTTAAGTAAACAGCTGGGGATTTTCTCGCTACTTTGTGAACAATAAAGACATACATCTGGAACTAAATATATGCACACATAAAGGTATTGTACCTGCATAAAGCTTTTAAATGATTAGTATTGTTATTCATGATAATGTTTTGATGATGTTACCTGATTTGTATAGAGGTGACTGTGCAATATGGTGAGGTAATGTGTGTGAAGATAAATGACTAATGTGATAAAAGGCATAAAAAATAACGTGAAAAACCAAGGGTGCTAGTGAGTGCAAAAGTATGTTACAAGACACGTATAAGTGAACTGTTACCTTAACCACTTCAGACCCGGAAGGATTTACCCCCTCCCTGACCAGAGCACTTTTTACAATTTGGCACTGCGTCACTTTAACTGCTAATTGTGCGGTCATGCAATGCTGTACCCAAACAAAATTTGCGTCCTTTTGTTCCCACAAATAGAGCTTTCTTTTGATGGTATTTGATCACCTCTGCAGTTTTTATTTTTTGCGCTATAAACGGAAAAATTTGAAAAAAAACCCCGATATTTTCTATTTTTTGTTATAAAAAAAATCCAATAAACTCAATTTTAGTCATACATTTAGTCCAAAATGTATTCAGCCACATGTCTTTGGTAAAAAAAAATGTCAAAAAGCGTATATTTATTGGTTTGCGCAAAAGTTATAGCGTCTACAAGCTAGGGTACATTTTTCTGGAATTTACACAGCTTTTAGTTTGACTGCCTATCTCATTTTCTTGAGGTGCTAAAATGGCAGGGCAGTACAACTCCAGCCCCCCCCCCCAACCCCATTTTGGAAAGTAGACACCCCAAGGAAATTGCTGAGAGGCATGTTGAGCCCATTGAATATTTTTTTTTTTTTGTCCCAAGTGATTGAATAATGACAAAAAAAAATTACAAAAAGTTGTCACTAAATGATATATTGCTCACACAGTCCATGGGCATATGTGGAATTGCACCCCAAAATACATTTAGCTGCTTCTCCTGAGTATGGGGATACCACATGTGTGGGACTTTTTGGGAGCCTAGCAGCGTATGGGGCCCCGAAAACCAAGCACAGCCTTCAGGATTTCTAAGGGTGTAAATTTTTGATTTCACTCCTCACTACCTGCCATAAAATGCCAAGATGGCACAAACCCCCCCCAAAATGACCCCATTTTGGAAAGTAGACACCCCAAGCTATTTGCTGAGAGGCATGGTGAGTATTTTGCAGCTCGCATTTGTTTTTGAAAATGAAGAAAGAAAAGAAAAATTTTATTTTTCTCAAGTCATCTTCCAGAACGGCACACCTGAGAGATGAGAGGCTCCTCCCCACAGGAAACACAATCAATCAACAGCTATGTTAAGTCCCCACCCTTCCCCTTGATCCTCAGTTTTTGATTGCAGTTCTCCCTACACAGCGAAACTGTTTGTTTTTTTCCAAATGACCCGAAGCCTGGGGCTGGTGGTTTCCCCCTGGGAGCCGGACCAAATGCCTGGGAAGCCTCTGGGTCTGGCAGGATATATTTATCCTTCCTGGGGGGTTCCCCTATCCTTTCCTCAGGGGGGGCAGCAGAAACTGGAAGAGCCCCCTGAGAGCTGAAGGCCCCTGGGTACAGTGGTGTACCCAGAACTTCAGGGGCCTTTATCCTGTCTCCCCCCCCTTACCTGTCCGGGCGTCCGTTCAGATGGGGGTGCTGGCCGTCGGTTCTTTCCAAGGGGATTGTATGTCCTGACTCCTGGGCCTGGCCTGCGTCATTTTCAGACTTCGGGAAAATGGTGGTGGTGTTCTTACCCAGGAGGGAAGGCTGAGAATCAGCAGGAGCAGGCGCCCACATCCTCCTTTTGCTAGGCGAGGAGGCACCAGTTCACCACGGTGGATGTCTGCCTAAACCACCTCAGATGGGAATGAGGAACGTAAGGCATTGCCCCCCCCCCCCATGTGTATATACTGACTGGTACACTGCGGGATGCAGCCTAACCTTGCAACTCCCTATGGGGACAGCAGTTGGGGGGGGGTACTTTGGCGGCTACCCTCCTTGCGTGTGGACCATAAGGATGAAAAAGCAAGCCCGGGGGCTGTGGCAAAAGGGGAAGACAACGGTGAGTACTTTCCTTTGCCTTGGTAATTTAGCTACAAAATCCCCAATTCCAGCCAGATGGTTTCTGGGCATTTTGAGATAATCTCCCCTGGGGTCTGGATTCAAATAGCCCAGAAGCTTCTGCTAAAAACACCAGTGCAGCTCCATCTTACAAAAGAGACGCTGTATGGTGGACAAGCGGTGCAGAGGAGCGAGTGTGTCTAAACCACCTCAGATGGGAAGATGTAGGTAAGGCATTTCTCCCCCTTCCCCGTGTATATACTGACTGGTGCAGGACCTGGAGTCTGCATAACAAATAGCCCAGAAGTTACTGCTAAAACCACCAGCCACAGCTCCCTCTTATAGTAGAGACACTGTGGTTATCGCAACAGTAGGCTTCCAGCCTCTCCCTACATGCCCAGTTGTGGTACATTAGTAAGGGTGAATATAGCGAAGGGGGGACCTGGTAGATACAAAGAGCATGTATACCACTGAGCAAGTAATTAATTGTGCAATGGTTGAAGGATTTAGGAGTAAGCTCCCCTGGTCAGCAGGTGCACTAGGTTATCCGGCCCTATTAGCCCAGCTGCTAGGAATCTGAAGTTGCTCCAGGATGCTTAAAAGCTGACCTAACTTTCAACGATGGGCAGGGACCAAGCTTCTGTGTAGCACAGTAGGGGTTCCCTTGTGACAGATCCTCCTTTTGGGGATTGCTTGCTATGCGTAGCTTTTCATAAGCTCCAACCTCCCACTCCACCTTTTATACTGTGGCTATATTCTAGTGCAGGAGGAAAGAAAAACCTCTTTGTTGGTTTGGGCTACAGTCTGCTCAGTGGCAGATCTAAAGGGATTTACCATAAATCGCTTCCTATATCCTTTAATTGAGGTTTTTCGGTGCAAACCTATGCAAGAACTGCATGATGGCTTGTCTAAGGCATGCGGGTAGCTATTTAGCTCCAGGCTAAATTGGTACCCACTAGGGATGAGCCAAACACCCCCCTGTTCGGTTCGCACCAGAACTTGTGAACAGGCAAAAAATTTGTTCAAACACTGTTAAAGTCTATAGGACGTGAACATGAATAATCAAAAGTGCTAATTTTAAAGGCTTATATGCAAGTGTTTGTCATAAAAAGTATTTGTGGACCTGGGTCCTGCCCCAGAGGGCATGGATCAATGCATACATTTTTTTTAATAACGGCCGTTTTTTCGGGAGCAGTGATTTTAATAATGCTTAAAGTGAAACAATAAAAGTGGAATATTCCTTTAAATTTCATACCTGGGGGATGTGTATAGTGTGCCTGTAAAGGGGCGTATGTTTCCCATGTTTAGAACAGTCTGACAGCAAAATGACAGTTCAAAGGAAAAAAGTAATATAAAACTACTCGCGGCTATTAATGAATTGCCGGTCCGACAATACACATAAAAGTTTGTTGATAAAAACGGCATGGGAATTCCCCACAGGGGAACCCTGAACCAACATTAAAAAAAAAAAATGACGTAGGGGGTCCCCCTAAATTCCATACTAGGCCCTTCAGGTCTGGTATGAATATTAAGGGCAACCCCGGGCAAAAGTTAAAAAAAAAAAAAAATGGCGTGGGGTCCCCCTCAAAATCTATAACAGACCCTTCAGGTCTGGTATGGATTTTAAGGGGAACCCAGCGCCAATTTTTTTTTTTAAAATGGCGTGAGGTCCCCCCAAAAATCCATACCAGACCCTTATCTGAGCACGCAACCTGACAGGCCGCAGGAAAAGAGGGGGGGACAAGAGCGCCCCCCCTCCTGAACAGTACCAGGCCACATGCCCTCAACATTGGGAGGGTGCTTTGGGGTAGCCCCCCAAAACACCTTGTCCCCATGTTGATGGGGACAAGGGCCTCATCCCCACAACCCTTGCCTTATCGGAATCTGGAAGCCCCCTTTAACAAGGGGACCCCCAGATCCCGGCCCTCCCCCCTGTGTGAAATGGTAAGGGGGTACAAAAGTACCACTACCATTTCACAAAAAAACTTCTTTCTTCTTTCTTTTTCCCTCCTGTGTGTCAGAGGGGGTGGGGTCATCGGGTGGCCCCAACCACCCGTTATTTAAGAAGCGTCACACAGCAGGAGCCTCCCTCCATGCCATCATGGATGCGGAGCGGCCCGAGGAGAAGGGAAGAAGATGCCGGACGAGAACACTGGAGGAAGAACCAGAAGAAGATGGAGGAAGAAACCGATAGAAGATACATTTAAATAAAGCAATTTTCAAGAACTGTCTCTTGTCATTTTTAACATTTTTGACAGTTTGTGTGAAATGGTAGGGGTACTTTTGTACCCCCTTACCATTTCACACAGGGGGGAGGGCCGAGATCTGGAGGTCCCCTTGTTAAAGGGGGCTTCCAGATTCCAATAAGCCCCCCGCCCACAGACCCCCACAACCACCGGGCAACAGTTGTGGGGATCAGGCCCTTGTCCCCATCAACATGGGGACAAGGTGTTTTGGGGGGCTACCCCAAAGCACCCTCCCAATGTTGAGGTTATGTGGCCTGGTATGGTTCAGGAGGGGGGGGCGCTCTCTCATCCCCTCCCTCTTTTCCTGCGGCCTGCCAGGTTGCGTGCTTGGATAAGAGTCTGGGGTAGATTTTGAGGGGGGTCCCATGCCATTTTTTTTTTTTTTTTTTTTTTTTTTTTTTTTTTTTTAAATTTTGGCCGGGGTTCCCCTTAATATCCATACCAGACCTGAAGGGCCTGATATGAAATTTAGGGGGACCCCCACGTCTTTTTTTTTTTTTTTTTAATTTTGGTTCGGGGTTCCCCTGTGGGGAATTCCCATGCCGTTTTTATCAATGAACTTTTATGTGTATTGTCGGACCAGCAATTCATTAATAGCCGCGAGTAGTTTTAAATGACTTTTTTTCCTTTTTGAAATGTCATTTTGCTGTCAGACTGTTCTAAATGTGGGAAACATGCGCCCCTTTTACAGGCATACTATAGACACCCCCCAGGTATGAAATTTAAAGGAATATTACACTTTTATTTGTTTCACTTTAAGCTTTATTAAAATCACTGCTCCCGAAAAAACGGCCGTTTTTTGCATTGATCCATGTTCTCTGGGGCAGGACCCAGGTCCCCAAACACTTTTTTTGACAATACCATGCATATAAGCCTTTAAAATTAGCACTTTTTGATTTCTCCCATAGACTTTTAAAGGGTGTTCTGCAGCTTTCGAATTTGCCGCAAACACCCCAAATTGTTCGCTGTTCGGCAAACTGGCGAACAGCCGATGTTCGAGTCGAACATGAGTTTGACTCGAACTTGAAGCTCATCCCTAGTAACCACCCTTTCTAGAGGTCTTAAATTGGTCTCTAGGGCTGGGCTCATTGAGACTTTAGTTACTGATCAGTCCCACCCGTGTATGAGCTGGCTAGCATTTACTCAGTCTACGGATGTAAGGTAGGACAACAGCTACTATAGTAAGGTGTCCAACCATTTTAGGATTTGTTCCTTCACTGGTGGTGAAGGGTTAGTATCTACAGCCCAGGCTATGCCTATGAAATAAATTGCCCCTGTTTGATTATTTCATAAAGGGATACACAATGACTCCTTCTTGGCTGCTCACCAGTAGACCTCAGTAGTGAAGGTTTGTCCTTGCTGGGGTGTTTGGTGGCACAACAAAAATACACATTGAGATTTGTGACATCTCTGCTCATAAGGGGTATATTGCTGTACATCAGAAATGCACTGCACGGAAGCTTGTTTGGTGTCCTTTATATCCTGTAGGTACTGCTTTTGTTTGGCTACATATCAGAAAAATACAACAGTGAAGGTGGTCTGTACTTTCTAGTTTTGTGCCGCACGGCAGAAATGCACATCATTGATTCTGGGGATGACATCTCTGCTCATAATTGTTATATTGCTGCACATCAGACATACACAAGATTGAGGTCTGTCTGAGGGTTTTGTGTCCTGTATTACTGCCTTATTGGTTGCTTTATCAGAAAGGCAGCAGTAAAGATGATGGTCCTGATTTGTTGGGCTCCATAACAGAAGTACAAATTGAACCTGTGCCAGGGGTAGTACATATACTGCCTTTGGTAATCGGTGCAGCACTACAAAGTGGCGGCGTGCCGATTCAGACAGTGCTATTAACGGCAATGGCTGCCGATTTTAGGCATGCGATTTGACATGTTGAGTCGCAGGCCAAATCACTTCAGTATGGATGTGCTATCTCTATTCAGAATTGTGATATTGTTGCATATCAGAGATATACAAGATTGAGGTCTCTGTGGGTTTTTTTTGTGTCCTGTATTACTGCCTTAATGGTTGCTTATCAGAAAGGCAGCAGCGAAAATTGATGGTCCTGATTTGTTGTGAAATAAAAATTGAACCTGTGCCAGGGGTAGTACACATATTGCCTTTTGTTAATCAGTGCAGCACCACAAAGTGGCGTTGTGCCGATTAAGACAGTGCTATTAACGGCAATGGCTGCCGATTTTAGGCATGCGATTTGACATGTTGAGTCGCATGCCAAATCACTTGAATATGGATGTGCTATCTCTATTCAGAATTGTTGTTGCACATCAGACATATACAAGATTGAAGGTTGTCTGTCCTTTGTCTTACATTTACTGCCTTATTGGCTGCATATCAGAAAGGACACAGCAGTGAATGTTTCTTGTCTTTTTCTGATTTGTTTTTGCTGCTCAGCAGGGAGACGCATTGAGGATGGTGGCATCTCTGCTCAGTATTGGTATATTGCTACACATCAGACATACACAAAGATTGAACATTGTGTCCTGTATGTCCTATATTTACTGCCTTATCGTCCGTATTTTAGAAAGGCACAGCAGTAAGTGGTGTTTCTCATTGATTTTTCTTTGCCGTTTCTTAGGGATACAAAGCAGGGGGTTGTTAGCTGCACTCCTCCAGGGAGCCACAGCATGGGGACCCCTTGCTTGTTCGACCTGAAAACTGCTTTTCCTGCGACCTGTGTAATCTTGAGTTCTGTGGATCCAGTATGCAGGGACTGCTGGAGACGCTGTGACCTGGAGTTGCACTCATGAATGGTACCCATTGGAAGCCATAGTATATGACTTCTCATGCGTCTTGCAGTCCCAAGTCGCAGGTTGGGTCGCACGGGTGTGGGAGCCCTAAGCTTATCTGTCCCTTCTGGTTGAGGTTTTGCTACGGAGCAGGAATACTCATCGTGGAGTTATTGCCTTATTTTGCAGTAGACCAGAAAGATCGCAGCTGTAAAGGCTGTCTGTTGTTTCTCTGTTTTTATGTTGCTGCACAGCAGAAATACTCAACATTGAAGCTTGTTGGTGCTTTCTGTTTCATATTGCCTTACCTTATGGCACGTCAGAAAAACTCAATGCTGTAGGTTGCTTGTGTCTTTTCTCAGGGTTGGTTTTATCTGACTACACTACAGAACTGCATAACAGAAAAGATTGTCTTATAACTGTACTTGGTTGTTCGTCATATATACGCAACATAGAAGTTTGGGTCTTTTGTCTTATCTTTTATGGCCTTGTTTTGCTGTACATCAGTAAAACACCACTGTAAAGGGGGTTCCTGTCCTTTTCTGTATTTATCAGTTATGACCTAGCTAGCTGTACTTCAGAAATGCGCAGCATTTAGGGTTTGTGTCTTAATGTTTACATCTTGGCCGCACATCAGAAAACCGGACTGTGAGGACTGTTTGTCTACATTGAGGTTCAGATTTGGGTCTCTTCCCATATTTGATATGTTGGTTTAGCTAGTCACACTCAGATACACAACATTGTTGTCTATGCTTGCGTCCTTTCTGTCTAAATGTATTGTGCTATGTCCACAATCTATGGTCTTTTTATTTGTGATATTAATACATGTATCACCTTTTGTATTCCAGTCTTCTCTTCCGTGGAAGGGCCAAGAGTTCTGGCTGCAGACGTCGCATGTCAGATGGCCTCGACCCCTTACATTCAGGGATGCCAGAACTATTTCCTAGGGTTGAAGCCCAGTAGGGTTATGGGTCACTGGAGGAAGACGATATTGAATCTCCCTGTTTAATAAGAACTTAGGAAGTTCTGTTCAGAGGAGTATTATGGCCTGAAGATGAAGTATAAAGATGTATACCCGACCAAATAGGTTACAGCTAGGTGCATGTCCTTCATTTCGCCCTTCTAGCAAAACTAGATGTAGCAATATGTGTGTTCTACTCCTGCTATGGATGTTAATCTCCTGAGTAGGCTCTCAGGCGTAAGTAAAACTATAGATTGGGCATGCCTTAAACCCAGGGATTAAGCTTCTGTTAATCTATTTCCCTTAAGTAGGTTTCCCAGGGGCCCCCCTTTTTTGGCAGTATTTCCCCTGGACAGGGTTGTGTTAAGACAGGCCCCCCTTGTTGATCAATGTAGTGTCCTGGTCTTACAACACAGGTCTCTGATTAATCTTTTTAGTGGTTCTAAGTAGCACCTATAGGCACAATAGGCCATGGTTGTTAGATGTGTGACAGGCAACATTGATAACCTACAAGTTTAACATGTTTTCTGATTCCATCTTTAAGAGCCACTCCACCTAGATCCTGCATCCGAAGCAGAGAAGGCAGAGACATCGGAGTAATCCGGCAGAGGTAAAGCTCACTGCAGAACCGAGGTTCGCCAAGAGGGTCTTGCAGTGGTCCCACCCTAAGGTTGGCCTGAGGTACTTGCTTATCCTCTCAGGTGTGCCGTCCTGGAAGATGACTTGAGAAAAGTACTACTTACTGGTAACTGTCTTTCTAGGAAATCTTCCAGGACGGCAGACCTACTTCCCACCCGTTGGAGGTGGGAAAATTTTAGAACACTAGAAGGTGAGTGCCTATGAGGAATTATTTCCCTTGTGAACCATGTTCAGGAGTTACTTCTCTACAGGATCAAGGGGAAGGGTGGGGACTTAAAACAGCTGTTGATTGTGTTTCCTGTGGGGAAGAGCCTCTCCTCTCTCAGGTGTGCTGTCCTGGAAGATTTCCTAGAAAGACAGTTACCGGCAAGTAACTAGTACTTTTTTTTTTTTTTCTTTTTTCAATTTTCAAAACTTTGTGACAAAAAGCAAGGTCTGCAAAATACTCACCACACCTCTCAGCAAATAGCTTGGGGTGTCTACTTTCCAAAATGGAGTCATGGGGGGGGGGGGGGGGGCGCATCTGGGCATTCCATGGCCTCCGAAACTGTGATAGGCAGCGAAATCAAAAATTTACACCCTTAGAAATCCTGAAGGCGGTGCTTGGTTTTTGGGGTCCCGTATGCGGCTAGGCTCCCAAAAAGTCTCACATGTGGTATCCCCGTACTCAGGAGAAGCAACAGAATGTATTTTGGGGTGTAATTTCAAATATTCCCATGGCATGTTTGAGCAATATATCATTTAGTGACAACTTTGTGCAAAAAAAAAAATAAAACCTTTCTTTTTCCCGCAACTTGTGTCACAATATAAAATATTCCATGGACTCAACATGCCTCTCAGAAAATAGCTTGGAATGTCTACTTTCCAAAATGGGGTCATTTGGGGGGGGTGTTTGAACTGTCCCGGCATTTTATTCACAACATTTAGAAGCTTATGTCACACATCACCCACTCTTCTAACCACTTGAAGACAAAGCCCTTTCTGACACGATTTGTTTACATGAAAAAATACGGTAATTTTTTTTTGCAAGAAAATAACTTTGAACCCCCAAACATTATATATTTTTTTAAAGCAAAGGCCCTACAGATTAAAATGGTGGGTGTTTCATTTTTTTTTTTTTTTTACACAGTATTTGCGCAGCGATTTTTCAAACACATTTTTTTGGGAAAAAAACACACTTTTTTTTTTTACTTTAATGCACTAAAACGCACTATATTGCCCAAATGTTTGATGAAATAAAAAGATAATCTTAGGCCGAGTACATGGATACCAAACATGACATGCTTTAAAATTGCACACAAACGTGCAGTGGCGACAAACTACATACATTTTTAAAAGCCTTTACAGGTTACCACTTTTAGATTTACAGTGGAGGTCTACTGCTAAAACTACTACCCTCGATCTGACCTTCGCGGTGATAGCTCACATGCATGGTGCAATTGCTGTTTACATTTGACGCCAGACTAACTCTTGCGTTCGCCTTTGCGCGAGAGCAGGGGGGGACAGGAGTTCTTTTTTATTTTTTATTTTTTTTCCCCTTTTCATCTTATTATTTTTAAACTGTTTCTTTTTAATTTTTTTTTTTTTTTTTTTTTATCATTTTTATTACCGTATATACTCGAGTATAAGTCGAATTTTTCAGCACACTTTTTTTGTGCTGAAAGTGCCCCCCTCGACTTTTATACTTGAGTCAAGCACTTTTCTGCAGCAAAAAAATTCATTTTCCGAACCGACTTTGGGGCCCCGTATCTCATGGCCACTTGGTGCTAGGAACCCCTGATTTGGTGTGCAAACCCAGTGGAACATACAATAACCAGTTTTCTCTGCCTTTCCTCATATAGTCCTTGTCCCATTGGGGGTCTCCCGTGTAATATGGGAAAGCTTCCCTGTATCTCAGGGCCTTTTGGTGCTAGAAACCCCAGCTTTGGAAATTTTATGGTTCTAGTTCCACTGGGTTTGCACACCAAATTTGGGGTTCTTAGCACTAAGTGGCCCCGAGATACGGGGCCCCAAATTCGGTCAACTGTGTCCATCTGCAGCAATGTCATTTCTGGACCCTTTGGGTTCAGAGACCCCAAATTTTTGCTGCAGCTAGGGGGCATCTAGGAACCCTTAACTACCGAGTTTGAAGTTCAGGGGACCTATGGCTGCAAATGGGCACAGTGAGGCATGCAAATGGGCACAGTGATGCTGCAAATGGGCATTGTTGACCCTCTTTTCCACTTACAGTAGCTGTGCATTTCTCACCCTCGTCTTATACTCGGGTCAATAAGTTTTTTTCCCATTTTTTTTTTTGTTGTAAATTAGGGCCTCGACTTATACTCGGAACGACTTATACTCGAGTATATACGGTATGTCAGGGAATGTAAATATCCCCTATGATAGCAATAGGTAGTGACAGGTACTCTTTTTTTCAAAAAAAAAAAAAAAAAAAAAATGGGGTTTATTAGACCCTAGATCTCTCCTCTGCCCTCAAAGCATCTGACCACACCAAGATCAGTGTGATAAAATGCTTTCCCAATTGCGCGGTTTACATCCGGCGAAATCTAAGTCATGAAATGCTTGTAGCTTGCGGTTTCTTAGGCCATAGAGATGATTGGAGCCATTCTGGTCTCTGATCAGCTCTATGGTGAGCTGGCCGAATCACCGGCTGCATTCTCAGGTTCCCTGTTGGGACAGGAGAGTCAGAAAAAACATGGAAGACGGTGGGGGGGGGGGGACATTCCCTCCCACTGCTTGTAAAAGCAGTCTAGAGGCTAATTAGCCACTAGGATTGCTTTTACATGAAAGCTGACCGCTGGCTGAAAATGATACCTAAACCTGCAGGCATCATTCTGGTATAACCACTCAAAGTCTAGCAACATACCAGTACGTTGCTGGTCCTTGTTGGGCATATACCGTATATACTCGAGTATAAGTCGTTCCGAGTATAAGTCGAGGCCCTAATTTACCACAAAAAAATGGGAAAAACTTATTGACCCGAGTATAAGACGAGGGTGAGAAATGCACAGCTACTGTAAGTGGAAAAGAGGGTCAACAATGCCAATTTGCATGCCTCACTGTGCCCATTTGCAGCCATAGGTCCCCCGAACTTCAAACTCGATAGTTAAGGGTTCCTAGATGCCCCCTAGCTGCAGCCAAAATTTGGGGTCTCTGAACCCAAAGGGTCCCGAAATGACATTGCTGCAGATGGACACAGTTGACCGAATTTGGGGCCCCGTATCTCAGGGCCACTTGGTGCTAAGGACCCCAAATTTGGTGTGCAAACCCAGTGGAACTAGCTCCATAAAATTTCCAAAGCTGGCCCTGTGATACACGGCCCCAAAAATCAGTTCAGAAAATGTCAAGCACTTTTCTGCAGCAGAGAATGACATTTTCCAAACCGGTTTTGGGGCCCCGTATCTCAGGGCCACTTGGTGCTAGGAACCCCAGCTTTGTATATGTTATGGTACCAGTTCCACTGGGTTTGCACATCAAATTTGGGGATCCTAGCACCAAGTGGCCCTGAGATTTGGGGCCCCAAAGTCGGTTCAGAAAATGTCAAGCACTTTTCTGCAACAGAGAATGACATTTTCCGAACCGATTTTGGGGCCCCGTATCTCGGGGCCACTTAGTGCTAGGAACTTCAGCTTTGGATATGTGCTGGAACTACTGGGTTTGCACACCAAATTTGGGGTTCCTAGCACAAAGTGGCCCTGAGATACGGGGCCCTAAAGTCGGTTCGGAAAATGAAATTTTTTGCTGCAGAAAAGTGCTTGACTCAAGTATAAGTCGAGGGGGGCATTTTCAGCACAAAAAAATGTGCTGAAAAATTTGACTTGTACTAGAGTATATACGGTATTATAATCTTCTTTTTTTTCTTTTTTTTTTTTTTCTTTTTTATGAAGCCTGTGGGCTGCATGAAAAAAAGAGATTGATTGGTGGGGACGCCCACATTAGAATACCTGCCTTCATCCACCCACTTCTAATGATGGGCATACATGCACCATTTATATATGCCGATGCATGGGGGCATCCGCCCCAAAAGTTAGGAGCAAATAGCCCCTGCTGCCCCCATGCTTCGGCATATATCACCTCCGACAGCGCTGGAGTCACGACTTTATGTATCGTGGGAGCAAACGCTGTTGCTGTCCAGATAAAAAAATCTGCGCTTCAGCTGAATGGCGTACCTGAAGACAAAAAAATGGTTAACAATAAAACACCGTAAACAGTAAAGTATAAAAAATTGCATACTTGAAAAGCAAACATGATAAAACATAATAACAATAAAACATTGCAGAATAGAATACAGTAAAAAAGAGCAGAACAATAGAGAGAGAACAATAAAACGACAACTTTTTTTTTTTTTATATTTTTTTGTGTTTACACTTTTTTTTGTAACTGTAACTTTTATAACTGTAATCGGTTCCAGGTTTGGGTCTCTCAAAATGCGATGGCATCTTGGGAGACCCTGTGAAAGTGTGCCTAGTCTGTGCAATGCTGTACCCTACCCTAATCACCTAGTATATGGTAGCGTTCAAAACATTCACCAATGCAAAGACCAGGACTGTCAGGACCGGAGGGACAATAATAGCGGGTGTCACGCCTATATCAGCGCTTGCTGCAGACACGACATTTTGGGGGGGGGGGGGGGGGGTTGTTGGGTAGGGGTATTTGGAAGGACATAAAGAAAATGCCTCTCATGCAGCCGACTGCATTTGGTTGGGGATGTGAATGGGGGAAGTACAGGTGCTGCAGTAGTGGTGGGTTCCCAATTAGGACTGGCGAATGGCACGACGGGCCTGTGTTTGTCTTCTTGGTGGCAGCGGGACACTACTTGTGCTTGCCACCTCACCAGCTTGAACTGCACTTATGGGACTCGCCACGTCACCAAGTGTTACTGCAGTGCTGTTTTGACTACGACCGGGGTGTACTAGGCCGCTGGTGCTTGCCAGTTCACCAAAACGCTACCAAAAAAACTGTTAGCGATCGCAGGGATCAGGCCTGACTCTGTGAACGCTGCAGTTATGTGTTTAGTGTTTTGTAAGTGACAGTGATCGATCGATACTGCACTTGGTGGGCAGGGCTGGGCCGAGGGGCAAAACGCAGGTGCTAGCAGGTATCTGGGCTGATCCCGCTAACACTGCGTTTTTGGGAACCCTAAACTGCTGGGGGCGCTAGTATAGATCTGATCGAATCAGATATTGATCCATTCAGATACTATACCACTAAGGGAGGTGTATGGTGCGTGCGTGGGTGTTGGCGCTACTGGCACTAACCTGACGCTGCCTGGGGCGACGCAGACCCTATCTGACCCTAAAACCTAACTTATATCGCCGCCGGGCGATCAGGGGGCTAAACCTTTATTAGGTAATAGACGGGTGCCCTGACACTATAAAAAATAAACTAACTAACCAGCGTCACCCGTAACAGCTATACGGTGATCACTAGTGAAAGGGTTAACTAGGGGGCATTCAAGGGGTTAAAACCTTTTATTAGGTAGTATATGGGAGTCCCTGACGCTATAAAACGCTGACGGCGAACCTATATATTTACCTCCCTAACTAGTGTCACCAGTGACACTAATACAGTGATCAGAAAAATGATCGCTTAGTGACACTGGTGACGGGGGGTGATCAAGGGGTTAAAACTTTGTTAGGGGGGTACCCTAGACCTAAAGGGGGGCTAACACTAACTGCTCTACCACTTCACTGTCACAAACTGACACCAATGCAGTAATCAGAAAAAAAAAAAAAAAAACTGCTATTGGTGTCACTGTGACTGAGGGGGGGGGGGGGCTGGGGTGATTGGGGGGTGAAAAGTGTGCCTAGTGTGTTTTACTGTAAGTGTAGTGTTTGTGCACTTGCGCAGATGTCGTCTTTCCTCGGCGCCGGAACGGAAAATACTGACCCGAGGAGAGATGACATCACTTCCTCTGCCGCTGTTTACTAATCACCAGGTACGTGATTTTGCCTGCCCGTGCCATTCTGCCGCAGTATATCTGCGTTAGGCGGTCAGCAAGTGGTTAACTATTAAAAGGAATACAGTGTTGAGGGAACAAGAATGAGATATAAAGTGCCAGACAAAGGAAGATGTATGACACTGAATAACAAGTGTTCAAAAGTGTTCAGAGTGAGACCATGTCTTTATCTAGTTGAAGTATGTTGGTTAAATTGTAAAGCGCCTAAATAGTAGGGAATATAGGTAAAAAAGTTAGTCAGCATGATACAAATATCAGCCAGTCAGATGAATTCAAAAGTTGCACTTACTAAATGCTACGATCCTTCCTGTGTGTTAACGGCATTCCAGAGATCACTTCAGGATCCTCTGGAAGCTGTGGGTTTAAGTAGTGTTTGAATTATATGTTCAGTGATGGCAGGTGTTAATCTCCTCCCCGGACTCCCCCTCATTTACAGGCCCTGTCGCATCCGCGTGGCCCCTTCGGCGTTCTGGAAGGCCTTTTCCCCCGGCATCCGCCGTCGCCCCCTGCACAATTACGCAACATCGCTGAGCATCCGGTGGCGATCAAGGGACGCCGCCGGCATGGAGGATGCTCCCTCCAGTAGCCAAATGAAGGTCCAACTGTGGGAACATAAAAAGGGGAGAACCGCAATGTTTCCATTGTGCCGGGAAGCCAAGATGGAAAGGGGGGAGACACTCACCCAGGGCCGCAGAGAGGGACTTAGCGGTGCAATGGGATGTTCACCATGAAGCAGACATGTGTTAAACAGAACTTACAAAATGAAATAATTATTATTGTCATCTGTCTTATGCAAACATGTATTCTTGTAATCATAATTTTCTTTGATTCAAAGAGCTGAAGGTATATTGTATTCAACCAATTTAACCACTTAACGACCGGCCACTGTATATATGTCATTTTTTTAAAGATGGATATCTCGGTAACGGCAGCACCTGCTGCCACAACCGAGGTATCCATCTTTAGGGCCAGAGTTTCTGTACACAATAATGGTGTTCTCTGCGGCGGGTTCGCCGCGAGATCACCGTTATCGGCGGCGGGAGAGGTGCCACTCCCTCTCCCGCGCCCTCCGCCGCTTACTGGAGCCGTTGGTAGCGGCGGAGGAGATAGGGACCTGTCACTGCTGAGGTATAGAGACGAGTGAGGCCAAGATGGCGCCCACCCGTCTCTATACCATAGGACGGCCGGAGCGACGTCATTACGTCGGCTCCGCCCACTTCTCTTAAAGGCACAATTTTTTTTTGTCTTTTTTTTTAAATAATTTTTTTTTTTTTTTTTTTTTGACCCCAGATCTCATATTTAAGACGACCTGTCATGCTTTTTTCTATTACAAGGGATATTTACATTCCTTGTAATAGGAATAAAAGTGATCCAATTTTTTTTTTTTTTTTTTTGGAAAACCGTGAAAAAATAAATAAAATAAAGTAAAATAAATAATAATAAAAAAAATAAATACATTTTAAAGCGCCCTGTCCCGACGAGCTCGCATATGTGAGTAGCGCCCGCATATGAAAACGGTGGTCAAACCACACATGTGAGGTATCGCCGCGACCGGTAGAGCGAGAGCAATAATTCTAGCCCTAGACCTCCTCTGTAACGCAAAACATGCAACCTGTAGAATTTTTTAAACGTCGCCTATGGAGATTTTTAAGGGTAAAAGTTTGACGCTATTCCACGAGCGGGTGCAATTTTGAAGCGTGACATGTTGGGTATCAATTTACTTGGCGTAACATTATCTTTCACAATATAAAAAAAAATTGGGCTAACTTTACTGTTGTCTTATTTTTTTATTGAAAAAAGTGAATTTTTTCCAAAAAAAGTGCGCTTATAAGACCGCTGCGCAAATACGGTGCATTCTCTAGGGTGTTAGAAAAAACCCAATATATAATAGTTTGGGGGTTCTAAGTAATTTTCTAGCAAAAAAAACTGTTTTAAACATGTAAACACCTAAAATCCAAAACGAGGCTGGTCCTTAAGTGGTTAATGACATAAAAGGAGGGAAAAATATGTCTATTTCACCTCAGGAGTAATATTCTCCTAGACTTAGCTTGTTTGCTCTATCTATTGGACCAAAAATGGGTTCCCTTTTAATTTGGCTATTTACGCCCTATGCAACACCCTTCATATATCACAATAAAGGTGACTAGAAGAGAGAGCTTACTATATTTACAAAAAATTGGGATTTATCTTGGCTTGTGACTGCAACTCTCATATATTCAAAGGGGAACGGGTGTTTAACCACCCCAAAAATTATACAAAATGGAAAAGGACATATATGAGAGTTGACTAGGCTGCACACCCCAAAAGTATACAGACTTTGCCTAAATAAAAAGCTTTTATTCAGGCAAAGAAAGAATGCAATTAAACCGTAAATTTTAAATATATATTGTGGTTAGCGACAAACACCAAACAAAAGCCATCTCAAATGGCAAACAGTACACCAATGAAATCATAGTTTGTCAATTACATTGTGACATTTACATCTACATGAATACCCTGATGCATTTCGACCCTTATGCCTTCCGGAACACTGAGGGGGGGTCACGCGGACGCCGCGGCCCCCTTTTTATGTTCCTACAGTTGGACCTTCATTTGGCCACTGGAGGGAGCATCCTCCATGCCAGCGGCGTCCCTTGATCGCCACCGGATATTCAGCGACGTTGCGTAATTGTGTAGGGGGCAACGGCGGATGCCGGGGGAAAAGGCCTTCCAGAACGCTGAGGGGGCCACGCGGATGCGGCAGGGACTGTAAATGAGGGGGAGTCCGGGGAGGAGATTAACACCTGCCATCAATGGACACATATTTCAAATACTACTTAAACCCACAGCTTCCAGAGGATCCTGAAGTGATCTCTGGAATGCCGTTAACACACACAGGAAGGATTGTAGCAAGTGCAACTTTTGAATTCATCTGACTGGCTGATATTTGTATCATGCTGACTAACTTTTTTACCTATATTCCCTACTATTTAGGCTTTTTACAATTTAACCAACATACTTCAACTAGATATAGACATGGGGGTAGATTTACTAAAACTGGAGTATTCAGGATCTGGTGCAGTTGTGCATGTTAGCCAATCGGCTTCTAACGTCACCTTGCTCAATTACGCTTTGACAATAAAACCTGGAAGCTGATTGGTTTATATCCAGAATTGCACCAAATTTTACAATCTCCATTCTTGTAAATAACCTCCAGCGTCTCATTCCTGTTCCCTCAACACTGCATTCCTTTTAATAGTTAAGGTAATAGTTCACTTATACGTGTCTTGTAACATACTTTTGCACTCACTAGCACCCTTGGTTTTTAACATATTATTATTTATTAAAATATTTTTATTGGAAAATTTTTTTAGACATGGCAGTGATAATTGTGCATAACAGTGTATGTTTTGCCAAGTAGCTAAAAGCTCCAGTATATCACTAATAATGCAGATATAATAAGAAAGGCATATGAGCAACTTCAGAACATAGAATAGTAATTGGTTAACTCAAGAGGTAAGGTCTGGACTATCCAGGAGCCCTAAAACTGGGCAAAATTTCAGGGGTCTTCCATCTCTCCTAAAGGGTCTGGCCCCAAAGCCTGTCTCACTGTATCAGAATAACTGACAGAGTGAAATATAGAAATTGATCTGAGGGTGACCACCGGTCCACCCGAGAGGCTCCACACACACCACCCCTTTGGGAACTCTGTGGATATGTTCGCTGCCCCCCTGGGACCCATGACCTACCCTGTGCTCGCCATTGGCCCTCTGGTAAAAGCTTTAAAAACGGAGCCCACCAGATCAGTGATCAGTGCAAGTGTGGTTGATTGTCATCTGTACAATATTTAGAGATCAAACCCTGACAGTCTGACCAATAACAATTACTAAACCCCCTTTCAGGGGTAGCGTTATGTCTTGCTTAATGTGAAGGGTAGAAAGGACCAGATTGTCCCCAAAAGGAAAGAGGCGAAACGTGAGAGGAGAGGCGTGAAGAGATAGGTTCAAAGAGGGATAGGAGCATTCGTGGTTCCAGGCGGCATTCCAGGAAGGAAAGGTATATTGCAGGACGTGGCCCAAGGTTCCCAAGTGGCATTAAACCTCTCAATTTTGTCATTAAATTTTGCTACTATTTGTTCTTAACTTCCACGGGGCCCTGGGTAAGTTTACTGGGGGGTTGGGTAGTTAACCATAGAGCTAGTGGAGAGCGATCTGACACTCCCCGTGGGAAGTATTCCACTTTAGAGATGTTACCAACCAGATTTGGGGTGCCTACGCACAAATCAATACAAGATAATGACCCATGGGTCTTAGAGAAACAAGAAAATTGTTTGCTATCTGGATTACGGCTGCACCATACATCGATCCATCCTACCTCTGCAAGTAGGCGGCTAAGAGCCGTGCCCCGTCCACCCCCAGGGGGCTGCACATGAGGGTGTCTGTCTAGTTTAGGGTCCAAGTAGCAATTAAAATCACCCATTATTAGCACCGGGATATTCGGTTTGTTAACCAAGTAAGAAATGAACAGCTGTAATACCTCTCTGGAGAACGGAGGGGGCACATATACAAAGGCTAATATCAATGTGATTGGATATAATTTACAGTACAGAAACACAAATCTACTAGATATGTCTATCAGGGAGTCCAATTCCTGGTATACTAGGGCTTTATGGATCAATACACTTACTCCACGAGAAAATGCGGAGTAAGTGGAGTGATAGGCCTTACCGACCCAAGCGTATTGTAGGAAACTGACTGTATCGACCTGCAGGCCAATTATGGCTGGGTGGAACTTCCGCAGTCCAGCTGAGATCATAGATCTTTTCAGTGGATCATTCACTCCCCGGACGTTCCAGGACACTATGGGTGTATCAGACATTGCAAATATCTATACCATTTCTTATAAGTGTAACAAGGTCCTTTAGTACTGGGTGATGTACCTGAAGACTTCCAACATGCAGTCCGTGCACAAACTGGAATGGACAACCAGCAGTGTGGAACACGAGATGAGTTGATGAGGCAGTTCATACAGTGGAGAAGCATCAAATTTCCGTGAAAGATTTGTGAACTCAATTGCAGGGTAAAGCGAACCAAGTAATAGGTCCAGGGGTAAAATAGATCTTGTAAACCAATCCCTGCTGGCAATGCCAAGCGAGGGGTTTCCAAATAATGTGGGGCTCCGTAGGCCCTGACCGTGCCAACAGGGCACAAAAACTCAAGCCATAACAGTGGCAACATGTAGAGTTCAGGTGTGGAGCGCAGTCGCAATCCACCTGAATGGTTAAACAAAAATTGTAGAGAGCTCATTTAAATATTGAGATTCACTCGCTGATCCTAGGTATTAAGTAAAGGTCCTCTTTAGAAGGAGGGTTAGCGACAGTGGAATGTGGGCGCCCTTTATGCCTGCCACAAATGGGTTAAGTGAAGTCATCCTTCCTCATTTTGGCGCCTGCGGCGGCGTAGGTATTGTTCGTTCTGGTCCAACCATCCTGCAGCATCTTGCGCGTTTTCAAAAAAGTGGTTCTGGTCTCCAGCTGTGATTCGCAGCTTGGCAGGGAATAGCATTGCATACTTGAGCTGTAATCGTTGCAGCCGTTTTTTAACCTCTGCAAACTTGGATCTTCTGCGCTGCACTTCAGCGGAGAAGTCAGGATAAAAGGAAATTTTGGTGTTGTTAAACTGCACAGCTCCCTTCTCTCTGGCAAGTTGCAGCACAACTTGACAGTCCCGGTAGTTAAGGAGCCTGGCCAGCATCGCTCTGGGGGGGTTTCCAGGTGGGAGAGGTCTTGGCGGTACCCAATGCGCCTGTTCCACCGCATATAGGGGAGAGAAGGCCTCTTTGCCGAATATTTCCTGCAACCATCTTTCAATGAACACCATGGGGTCCCTGCCCTCCACCTTCTCTGGGAGCCCCACTATACAGACGTTGTTGCGTCTCTGGCGGTTCTCGATGTCATCAGTCTTTTCAAAGGCGTGGTGCGCATGTTGTGTGGCCCCCCTTACATCTCTGTTCAAATGGGGCATCTGATCTTTTATGTCACTTACTCTTCCCTCTACTGCCGTGGTTCTCTCCCTGATTTTTTTGGAATGTCCTGGCGGAGAAGAAAGACAGTCTCCTTCAGCCCCCCAAATTTTTCTTTGAGGTCATCCACCGAGGCAGTACATCTGTGGAACGCATGTAGTATTTCACTGAGCGTGGGTTGGGGGCTATCCTCCACCTGCAAATCAAACAGGCCTGGCATGGGATCAGGGACAGATTCCATAGTGTCAGTGTCTTCCAGCCTGTCTGTGTCCCCCCTGCCTGCCTGCCTGCTCTATGGACACTGCAGGGAGCTGTGTACTGTTCTGTGTGGAATCAGCAGAGCCTGCCAGATTCTGTGCGTAGTATAGCATATCCCTGGGTTGGTCTTTAGTCTTAGGGGGTTTCTGTGACTTACCCCCCTGTTCTGTCTTGTCCTGGCCTCGTGGCGTTTCCCTCGGGTCATCATGCCCGAATTTGCGGTTGTTTCTGGGTCCTGGGGTGACAGGGAAGCTGTGGGCACCAGTCTCCTGCATTTTTGGGCGCCGGAAGAAGCAAGGTAAGGATTAATCTGAGGATCAGCAGCGGGAGCTCTGGTGAACAGGTCTGTTCACATGCCGCGCTAGGCCACGCCCCCCCTACTATTTGTTCTTGAGCCATTATCCAAGACGCTTTTCTCCTGAACCCTTGGAAGGAAACAGTGGGTTTCTTCCAGGCCTTGGCTATTGTTACTTTAGCTCCTGATAAAATGAAAAAAGACAGTGCCTGTGAGTGCTTAGTTAGATCCGGGATATAGTGATTTAGTAGTGCTATGCTGGGGTTAGGCATCACCATTTCATTTGTCAAGGAGCTAATGGTACGGAAGACTTTCTGCCAGAATGATCTAATGCAAGGACAGGTCCACCATATGTGGAACATTGTGCCCTCCAACTCTCATCCCCTAAAGCATAGTGGCGAGGTCCCTGGGTAAATCGTTGCCAGCCTAGAGGGGACATAGTACCACCTAGTCAATACTTTTAGACTTGCTTCAATGAGGCATATATTGAAGATAGCTTTGTAAGCTCACTTAGATGCGCGGAACCAGTTTGTGCTAGTCCACATGCTGCCCATGTCCTCCCAGGCCCGAGCGTAGGTCAGCTTGTCCAAATTTGTTGCTAGTGCTCTATAGATCAATGAGATACATCCCCTCTGATCCGCAGTGTTTGAGCACCAATGTTCTTAAGGGGTTATTATGGGGGGTTCTGTTTTTGTTGGTCCAGATGGAGTGTAGGAAATGAGAGATTTGGGAGAATCTAAATGGTTCTGAATCGGGCATTTCTAGTTTCTTCCTGCAGTGTGACAAAGTAAGTGGAGAGAGGAAGTGACCAATTCGGTAGAGGCCCTTATCTGTCCACCATCTGAACACTTTAATGTTCAACCCCAGTGAGAGGTTAGCATTATGAAACAAATGTGCTAATGGCTTCAAGGGGGATATCGGGGTGTGTTGTGCATAAAGCTTTGAGCATAGGGCAATGGAGTGAGAGAGGGTGGGGGACATTATAGCTGGCCTAATTTTTGGGTCTCACCAAAGAAGATAATCAATGGTATTCAAGGGGATAGTTTGTCTTTCCATGGAGAGCCAATCAGGCTTTGGGCCCCTAGAGAAAACCATTGAAATTTGTGTGCGTTTTGCTGCCTGGAAGTACCCCCATAGGTTTGGCAGACCCAGACCACCCTGGGATTTCAGGCTGAAAAAAAGGATTCCTAAGGAACACCTATACCCTTTGTTACCCCAAACAAAGCGAACTACTTCTGACTGGAATTTACTGAGGAATTGTTTCTTAATCGGGATTGGGAGAGCGCAAAATAAGTATAAAAGACGGGGGAGAAGGGTTATCTTAACTGCATGAACTCTGCCCAGCCAGTATAGACCACACTTCGACCACCTTTCCATGTCCCCTCTACATTTCTGTAACATAGGGGGGTAGTTTGCGTTAAAAAGGTTGATATCTGGCGTTCGTTTGATTCCTAGGTATGGAATTGCAGTGGGAGCCCAAGAAAAGTTACTTGAAAGCTGTTTAAGCAGATACGGAGGGAATGTTATGTTTAATGTTATCAATTTTGTTCATATTGACTCGCAAGCCAGAAACCATACTGAATACCCACAATATCTTATATACCATAGGAGTGGATGTTAGAGGAGAGGTGATAAAGAGGAGGAGGTCATCGGCATATAACGCACATTTATGATCCTGATCCCCACAAATCACCCCTTTTAATGTCAGGATTTGACCTGATTGCTATGGTCAATGTTTTGAAGGCCATTGCTAAAAGGAAGGGAGAGAGCGGGCATCCCTGTCTGGTCCCCTTGCCTATGGAGAAGGATCCGAGTATCTGCCCATCAGGCGTACCTGCGCCGTTGGGGTTGCATAAAGCGATTGGATTAGGTTTAGGAAATACGGGCCAAAGCCCCATCTCCTCAGCATATCAGACAGGTATGTCCAATCTACTGAGTCAAAGGCCTTGTGGAGGTCTATAGAGTGTAGAAAACCTTTTTGAGGAGGTCCCCTGTCCCACTGTGATTTGAGCAGTGAGATAACGTCAATGGTCCTTCAAATCTGGTCTGGGCCCTGTCTCCCAGAAATGAAGCCCCCCTGATCTCTATGGATGTATGAAGGGATAAAACTTGCTACTCTATTTGCAAGGATCTTTGTCATTAATTTAATATCATTATTAAGTGAAATCGGATGATAATTATCTATCTCGCTTGTATCCTTGCCCGGTTTGGGTATTCCTGAGATGTATGCGGAGTTTAGATCCACACCCAGGGGGTTCCATCCCTGACAGAATTGAACATCCGAGCTAAGTGTGGGGCCAGGCAGGGGTCACATTTTTTGTAATAACCAGTGGAGAAACCATCTGGTCCAGGAGAGGTTCCTAGTTTAAGGGATTTAATGGTGTCCAGTATCTCTTCTTGGGTGAACGGACTCTCAAGGAGGTCTCTATGGTCTTTAGTCAGTGTGGGCAAAGGGAGATTATCTAAAGTTCAGAGTAGAAATGCTTCCATAATCTTGGTTGGGTTCTGTGTCAAGTCCCCCAAGGCTGCCTGAATTTTAGGGAATGCTAGGGAATGTTGTTTAGGATTTAGCTTTACAGCTAGTCTTAAACCAATCCTGTCTTTTTGGGAGAGGATTTTAGCCCCGGTCCACCTGAGGTGCTTTTCAGCAGCTGTCGTCAGTCAGGTTAAGGAGAGCCCGGGCTTTGTCTAGGTTTGATAGAGACTCGGGCGTGGAATGTGCTTGTGTGCTTTTGCTAAAGAACGAAAGTCCTTCGTAAGCTTTAGTGTATCTGCCCTGTGTTCAGCCTTAAGTTTCTATGTCATCTGAGTTTCCCCCTGATGACTTATGCGCCGCCCAGGTAGATGGGGAAACTTTGATCGTCGCATTAATAAGAAATTATTCTTTAATAGCCTCCTCCAATAAGGTGCATTGTATCAGATCACTCAATAGGGACTCCTGCAAACGCCAGTGAGGGGGACCTCTAGATCCTGAAGTTATTGATCAGAGTAACCATCGAGTGGTCTGACGGGGGTATCTATAATCTTGGAACTTCTGATTAGAGGGATTGTTGAGCGTGTAAACATGTGGTCTATCCTGGCAAAGGAGTTGTGAGGGGCTGAGAAGTGGGTATAGTCCTTTGTGTGCGGGTTGGCCTCTCTCCAAATGTCAATCAACCCCACGGAATGAAGCAGTTTAGCTATTTTAGCGCTTTGTTTGGAAGGATGCTTGGGTTTAGATTTCCCTTCTGCAGATTTGTCAAGAGAGAAATCAAAGGCGGTGTTGGAGTCTCCGCTGATGAATACCGTCCCCTTTAGATGCACTTGCAGTTTGTGTAGCAGGGAGTCAAAAAAAATGTCTGACCCTTATTGGGGGTATAGTATGAAACAAAAGTGTATAACTCCCCATCAATGTGGCCAGAAACCAGAACGTAGCATCACAGGGGGTCAACTATAGTCTACGGTTGAGAGAGATTAATGTGTTTAGCAAAACAGATGGCCACCTCTTTTGTTTTGTTATCTGCCGACGCTATGAAAAATTGGGGGTAACGCTGATGAAGGAATGTGGGTTTAAATGTGGACAGGAAGTGCGTCTCTTGTAGCAAGAGAATGTCTGCATGCATGGGGTGGCAAAGTTGAAAGAGTTTCCCAAGTTTGACAGGGGAGTTAAGACTGAGTGTTGTGTGAGATAATTTTGAGGGTGGGTGTGGAGTGATTTGTGTTAGTCATGGATCAGAGGGGATGGAACTAATTCGGGAGATCCATAGCTTACCTTTTCTTTGAAAGAGGTACTCACTAAGAAGCCCGGAGAGCGGAGATTTCAATGATTTTGGGATGGGAAGCCAAAGACAGCCGTGGAACCTAGGAACACTCAGACGAGCATTAGCAAGGAGAAGAAGAAAAGGGATGAAAAAAGAGAAGGGGGTTACGTTATTGAGGTAAAATTCTTACATTCATAAGGAAATAACAATAACTCTGAACCCTATGATGTATATACTACAGAGCACCCCAATATGAAAATTAACTTTTTTCAAACTGTCACCGAGTACCCTCTCCAGGCCCTGCTGCCACCCTGGAGTCCCAGCCTAAAGGGCTGGAGAATCAGGGGGCAAGCAGACCCTGTTCGAGGTGTGATCTAGAACCGTTAGCCTAGGTCGGGGAATAACTCCCCGAGCAATGTATGAGTATTCCTCTGCCCAACAGGAGTTGTTAACTATACTGACTGTGCAGAGGAATAAGTTAGAGGAACACATGAAAAAGAACCATTACAATGTCAATAACCCTTTATCAGCCATCATGGGATGAGAACTATAGTCCCCTATGAGGGACTAATGACAAACTTTGAAGGATGCCTGTAACAGGCGGTCTGCCTTCCGTGCAAGCTCCCGGAGGAGTTAAAGGAGTAATTACTCCCACCCCTCCCCATGTCCAAGTTAGAGGCCCCAGTTGCTCGGCATAAGCCAGTCCTGCAATAAAGGGAAGTTGTGCATCAGCTGAGTCAATGCAGGTGTGGGGTAAGATCCAGTTTGGACTTTCAATGTAGGGAAGACAGGGGGGATCCCCCAAAAACGCGTGGAAAGTAGTAATGTCACAAGTCAGGGCCCTGATCCATTAAAGGGTGTCTGACCATCATGGCGGGAGACTTTCTTTGGATCGCTTGGAATTTTGTTTCAGCCAGGTGGATTGCAGCAGGCTAGCTGGTGGGGGTCTCTTTGTAGAGGAGGGGGTTCCCCTGACGACCTGTGTGGAGGGTGATTCCTGTGCAGACCAAATTGTAGCAGAAGGCGTTCCCCTTCTGCAAAAGAGAAGCTGAAACTTTTTGTTTCTGTAGGAAAAATTCAGGCGGAGGGGGAATGACCATCTGTATGCGATTTTTCCTTTCAATCAATAGCTGAAGTAATGGCTTGAGCAATCGTCTTTTCTGAACAGTAGACGAAAATCTGAATTTTGTGCCCATTCAATGTGAGATTGTCAGGGATCCTGGACTTCATCACCTCCTCCTTTACTGAATAAAAGTGGGGTTTCACAATGATGTCTCTGGGGAGACCATCCGTGTGAGGGGGGGTTGAAGGGCTCTGTGAGCTCTATCCAGCTCAAGGCGGTGTTCAGCAATATCTGGAATAAGGCCTTTTATGAGAGCTTTAACAGCCGCTTACACCTCTTTCTCAGATTCAGGAAGCCCCCTAATCCTAAAATGACAGTGTCTCGATCTGTTCTCGAGGTCATCGATCTTTGCAAAAGCTGTTTCTAGTTGATCCAGCACATCTTGTAGCCTGGCAGGAATTCTGGTTAATCCGTGCCACAGATTGAACAGCTTTTTTCTCTATTGTGTCCATTCTCATCCCTATTTGCTGCAAATCAGCATGGGTGGATGAGGTAATCTGTGCTGCATTCAAAGTCAAGGTTTTTGAGAGCATTTGTGCAAAAACTTCCATCATGGAGGGGAAGTCAGTGCGAGTAGGAGTTGTTTCGTTTGCTTCACTTACAGCCAGAAGCAGGCCTGTGCGAGGATCCAGCATGGGGGTAGTGGGGAGACCAGAGCTCATCCTGCCCAGCAAGGACTCCATGGAAGCGGGAGATGTGGCCAGGGGCAGGGGAGGATGAACTGTACCTGGGGATGGCAGAGGAATAGAGTCCTCTGTGTCCTCTGCAATGTGTGAGCCTCGTAGAGCCGCCGCCATCTTGGCGTAGCTGATCGGTCCGGCCGCTGCTGACATCTGGCGTGATAGATTCCACCTGGCTTGCGCCGCTGTCATCGGAGGGTTCCCGGGGGTTTCCCCCCTGCTCGTAAATCCCGGTGAGAGGTGTGGGGGAGCGCTCTGTGAGCTCCGGTGGCTGTCAAGGGGCCGTGGTGGAGCGGAGCTCTAGATGATGGTGGCCATCTTGGGAGCTGCCGCGCATGCTCCCCTTCACATATAATATTTTATGCCTTTTTATCACATTGGTCATTTATCTTCACACACATTACTTCACCATATTGCACAGTCACCTCTATACTAATCAGGTAACATCATCACCTTCTATTTCATTACATTAATGTTAATACAAATTAATCTAAAAAGAAATCTAATAAATAGAGTATACTATAAAATTAAATATATAAGCAATATCGGTCCATATAAATCCAACATTTGATTATTAACCAGTCTAAGGTTGCACAGTAGAACTGTATCCTTAGATAATACTTGCTGATTACTTATTGAGATTCCTCAATACCGTACCACAGGTGCCTCGCCCCATACCTTCCTCTCAAGGTCCAAAAGCGTGGCTCTTTGTAAGCCCAGTGAACTGTGGGTTGTGGACTCTCCTGGAGGGTGCATGCGGACATTTTGGGACCATTGAATGCAACTGTTTTAGCAATCCTGGTTGTGCGATACATTCTCACCTTTCCATCTCCGTGATGGTACTTATACTACCATATATATATATATATATATATATATATATATATATATATATATATATATATATATATATATATATATATATATATATATATATATATATATATATATATATATATAGGAATATACTTTTGAACATTATGAAATGTCCAACGATTTGTATACTGCAATGTTAATAACGTTGTCTAAATTTAGAATTCTTTTATATATCTCCTAGAATTAAAAATCCCCCTGAAGAAGACCAGAAATGAAAGGGTCAAAACTGGTATTCACGTAGATGTAAATTTCACAATGTAATTGACGAACTATGGTTTCCTAGGTGTACTGTTTGCCATTTGCGATGGGTTTTGTTTGGTGTTTGTTGTTTGTGTCGCTAACCACAATATATATTTTAAATTTACTGTTTAATTGCATTCATTCTTTGCCTGAATAAAAGATTTTTAACCAATCATTTTTCTTATAAAGTTTTCGCTGCTTTAATACCCCCCCAGGGAAACTGTTCCATTGTCAGAAGACTGTTGTATATTAAGTTTGTCTTTTTAGCAAAAATAGTAAAGGACAGTGTGGTGATGTTAAAAATGGTAAGACTACAGGTTCTTTTAATTTTTTAAGTATGATTGTTTTGCAAAAAAACACAGGATTACCAAACCAAGACCATTTGTTCCTAAATTATAGCTATAACTAAAGCAAAACCTTTATTATTTTTTTGCTTGTTTGATTGTTTTTTACAGATATTTTGTTTTTTACAGATATTTTGTTTTTTACAGATATTTTGTTTTTTACAGATATTTTGTTTTTTACAGATATTTTGTTTTTTACAGATATTTTGTTTATTTCTAACAGCTGTTAGAAAATGTCTCAAGAAAACTACCTGATCAAATCAAATGCAAGTGCGAAAAATCAAAAACCCTTGCAAGATAAAGTGGCCATTGTGACTGGGTCAACATATGGGTATGTTAAAGAAATTCTAAAAATATCCAATCAGTTGGTTATTATTACAAGAGTGGCCTCCTCTTCATGTTAGCAGTCCCCCCTGAAGCTGCTTCACTTCACAACCTGGCAGCTCTCTGATATCCTCACATACAATTCAGGACCGGAAGTCCTGCATTGTAAGAAGGACTGAAGAGGGCCCACCCACAAACCCATAATTTCAGACTGCAGAGGAAAGTGCCAGCTGCTAGGCGAGTGGGAAATGAGAAGTTCTGTATTTTGTATTAGTGTTGGGAATCACACTGTAGTGTTACATTCAAAGGTATCCTGGAGTTGGGCTTTAAAGTGGTTCTAAAGTCTGGAGATTTACCTTATTGCATCTTCTGTATTAGGGAAAAAAACTTTGGGAGTACAGCTCCCCCCCCAGCCCCTCCTATACTTACGTGAGCCTGATCTTGATCCAGTGCTGTGCACAAGAGCAGTGGCTCACTCTGCTATGTCCCTCATTGGCTCAGAGACATCAGTGGATTTCATTGGCTCCTCCTGCTGCTGTGATTACAGCCATTGAAGAGAAAGTTGGGGGGGGGGGGGCAGGTCCAAGCAGCACTCTGTCAATGGACACACAGAAAGAGGCTCTGGAGCAAGTGCACACAAATGCCCCCATAGCAAGTGGCTTGTAAGGGGGAGGAAACAGGAGTGCCGGCATTGGACCAGAGGATGATCAGGGCTGCTCTGTGCAAAGCCATTGCACAGAGCAGGTAAGTGTGACATGTTTGTTAAAAAAAATGTGGGTTTACAATCACTTTAATAATAATAATAACCTGCATGAAGTTATTAGTTAACTGATTTTTTTAATTTTTTTTTTTTTGTAATGTTAATTTTTTATGAGATTTAATGTACACTATAGGGGCAAATTAATAAAACAAAGAATGTGACATTCACTAAGCCTTCACTGCAGGTGAACTTTCCTGGTACATGTGTGGTGGATTCACCTGCCCTATGCTTATTTATTCACATTTAGGATTGGCTTTGCTATAGCAAGACGTTTGGCACAAGATGGGGCTCACGTGCTTTTATGTAGTCGTAAGACAGAAAATGTGGATAAAGCTGTCCAACAGCTGAAAGAAGAAGGACTTAGCATTTCTGGAATTCCATGTCATGTGGGCAATGAAAAAGATCGGGAGAAACTAGTGGCAATGGTAAGAGAAATTCAAGGTATAAGGAGTGATTTACTAAAGGAGTCATGAGTTCTGTGTTGCATAAACCTGTTTTTGAGTATAGAATGTTATCAGAAATAAAAAATATATATACAGTGTGGCATACTATAATTAATTGTAAGACGCAATTAATTATCGTAAGAACACAGGAATATGAAAGTGGTATTCAGGACAATTATATGCATGGATTAGGGAGTCATCTCAGAAAATCTACATTTGTAACACTGTATAAAATATTTTCATAATTTACTTGTATGCCAAAATGTACATTTATTTCCAATTTATATATGAAGCTTATTATATATGGCAATATTCTATTTTTGCATTGTGTAACCCACATGCAATAACAAACGATAAGTGCATATTCTAAAAACCTCTTCCCACATCCACAAATTATTCACTAATGTTTTTAGTGTGGAAAGGGATGATCTTTGGGTTTGGCTTGAACATGAGTTCGACCCATACCCAGCCTGTTCGCAATTTCTCAAATAGATGAACAATCCTTCCAGATTTGGTCAGTTCTCCCACTTGCCTGAACCTCTGGCTGATGCAGCTGGAAGTCTGTCATTTATTTGTGGTATTAGTAAGGGACTTCCCACTAGATTATTTCAAACTGTAAACAAGCCAGGAGGAAACTCAGGTGGACCAAATATGGTCAGAACCATATTGACATCACCCAGATTTCACGGGGCTGTTTACATTGCAGCAGGAATAGGGACCAGGCATCTAACACAAGTAGGGGCTGGGCAGCTTTGTCATAGCAGTGTGTCATCGTGACAGCAATTCTTCATCATGATTGACTCGGCATCCACTTTGCTGGATGATATGATTGACATTGGATTTATATTGTGGGGCATTTTTTTATTGGAAGGTCGAATTTTCTTTTTAGTAAAGGAAGTTTTTAATTGTGCCCATGTTTATTTGCTATTTCCATTTTTTTTTTTGCAAATTAGTAAAAATGGGTATTATGTACTCTTTTACATGGATGGGAAGATATCTAGGGGTCCCTTCTAAGGGGGCTTTCAGAATCTGATAATTCACATATTTTGGGGGACAGGATGTGGGTATGAAGCTTTTGTCCCCATTAGAGATGGGCCAAACACCCCCTGTTTTGGTTCGTGCCAGAACGTTCGAACATTGGGAAAGTTTGGAACTGAATAACGAACCCCATTAAAGTCCATGGGACCCAAACGGGAAAAGCCAAAAGTGCCAGGCTTATATCCAAGTATTTGGGCATACAATGGTTATGGGGTCCGGGTGCTCCCCTAGGGAACATGTATCAATGAAAAAAAAGTTTGAAAAAAACATAATATTTAAATGAACAGTGATTTACTGATGCTTAAAGTGAAACAATAAAAATGAAAATTTCCTTTTAAATAGAGTGCACTGGGGGGGGGGGGGGGGTCCCCTTAGTCTGCCTGTAAAGTGGCGCCTCTGTACCATGTATATAACCTGCTGCAGCAAAAATGACATTTATAAAGCCAAAAAAAATTACAATTTCCCTGCAAGCTTGGGAGCCAGTCTGTATGATGAGCCCACAATTTAGTGCACTCGGAACAAGATTAGAGAGATCTTTTGGATAAATTCTGGTGTCTTTCACGGATTGTGGATAGAAGTAACAGATGCAGAAAAATTGGACTTTGGGTGTTGGTGGTGCTTTCACATCGTAAATCTATAGAGGTACTCTTTTTATGAAAGCAAGAATTGGCCTTGCTGTCAAAAATTGAAATGCTATGCCCCGGTCAAGCAGTGGCAGAAAGATTGGGCTGTGGGTGTTGGTGGTGCCTTCACACCATAACCCTATAGAGGTACTCTTGATGAAAGCAAGAATTGGCCTTGCTGTCAAAAATTTAAATGATATGCACCTATCAAACAGGTGTGTAAAAATTGTTCCCTGGGTGTTAATTGTGCCCATGAAACCTACACCAAAAATATATTTCAGATGAAATCAACATCTACAAAGCTAGGCAGCTTAGACAGTCTTTCAGAGATCCAGATCCAGAAAACACTTAATCAGTGACAACGGCATCAGGGGCTTGATAGCTACTTCTAATCCAGGTCTGATTCATTCTGATAAATGTCAGCCAGTCTGTGGACAGACGCGCTCTTTTTTTTTTATCTGTCACAAAAAATTTTAGCAGCACTGAATGCCTGTTCGGAAAGCACGCTTGATGCAGGGCAGCACAGCAGCTCAATTGCATACTGAGCAAGTTGTGGCCAGTGGTCTTTTCTCATGACCCGGTAACCCAGTGGATTGTCAACTGGAAAGTTCTCCATCTCTGTTAACAAATAAACCAGGGCACTTCCTATAAGCTACCGTATACTAGAGAGAAATTTAAAGATTTCAGCAGCTGCTCACAACTGCAATGTGTCCCCACATAAGATAAGCAATGAAAGTTTGCATTGTGTGTGTGTATATGTATATGTGTGTGTATGTATATTGGAGAAATCAAGTGAATAAAGGTGTTGTCTAAACGTTAAATCTATCAATGGTCAAAAACAATTAAAATGTTGCATTCAATTCAGGTGCTGTATAGTGTATTCAAGAAATATTAAATTACCTCAAAACTAGAGGGTTAGGGCCAGGACACCCTTAGGTAGTTGCAAGATTAATTGGCAGACACCGACTTCAATCGGAGGACAACCATGCAGGGTAAGACATCCAGAAAAACGTCACATCTAAATGTCCAGGAATGCTGTCTCCTATGGCAACAGTCTTCAACATTTCCTCACACAAACCTAACAGTTAATTTCTCTTTCACTACAATCATTCCTTGTAGTTCTTCAGCCCACTGAGCTCCCGGACTCTCCCTAGACCCACTGATTTACTGCCACTGAATCCCTTGAATCCCTTGAGCTTGTCCAATCTTCACGGTGGTATCTTCCCCAAGCCTCACCCCCGCTTCTCTGCTGGGTCCCTAACTTTGCACTCAAGATATCTCTCAAACATCACCCACGCTCGCCTACTCGGTCCCTAGCTTGACACAACGCTGCTCTGCAAGCGCCACCTCCGCTGGCTGGGTCCCTGGCTTGATTCCCACTGAAGTTTTGCGATTTTTTTTTTTTTTTGTTTTTTTTGTTTTTTTTTTTTTCACCGTCCCTGTCTGGTGAGAATGCTGCTCCAGTACTTGCTTCAGTTACTCACTTAGGTCCCTGGAAGTAAGGCGGATAGTCCCTTACTGGTGACCGCTTCCCCTCTACCTCCGACCACGACAGGTTCTCCAGCCGGCAGAACCGTCACTTCTGGTTGGACTGCAAGCTGAAGTTCCAACCCCCTGCTGCTCTCTTGCAGTCAGATGTGCCTGGGATAGGCCCCATCTCTGGCCTAGCAGCCCAGGCAATACAACATATGTCCATCCAGACAGCCGTCCAGGTGTCACAGAACATAGATCAGCTGACTCCACTCGAACATGCTCTCCCAGCAGGCCAAGGAATCCAAGAAAACACCTACCCGTTGGCTGAGATACCCCATATACCCATAACCTGACCTTGCGTTACCCTTCTCATATCTAGTACCACCAAGTACCTGGCCACCTAGTGGTAGAAGAGAAAAGTGCAACAAGGCCAAACTTGGGGAGAAATGAATAGATCTCTATCAATCATCCAGGATAACCACTCCTGGCAAGTAAATTTTTGAGAAGCAACCCTGCCTAAACTCCAGGGTTCTACACAAACAAACTACTAACCGACAAGATGTGCAAATAGTCCCAAAAAAAAACTGCGGTGGACTTTATTTGCATTTATAAAGGATAACATCAAGTTACAGAACGGAGAAGGAGGAACGCCACCTTGCATATTTTTACGCACATTGAAGATATTCTATGGGACTTGTATCTACTCCATATTGTTTAAATATTTTTTTGGGGGACTATTTGCACATGCCCTTTTGGCATTATTTGCACATTTTAAATCAACATTTTGTCTGTTAGTAGTTTGTTTGCTTTGAAGCATGTTGTGTATTGCACATTAACTTATTTGGATGCACTTTAATATTGTATTTATGAATTTTGAGGTAATTTAATATTTTTTGGATACACTATGACTATACAGCACTGAGCGCACTTTACAGCACCTGAATTAAATGCAACATGTTAATTGATTTTGACCATTGATATAACCTTTTAGACACAACAGTTTTATTCACTTGATTTCTCCAATTTTTTTGGTGTGTGTGTGTGTGAATTATTGAATACAAGCAAAGCGCCACATTTCCATGTCTGTTTTCGCCGTTAGCTTCCACATCCTATCGGCAGCATCTGCATCATATGGTATGAGATTATCTAACAGCCCTGAGCGCCGAGAACTAAAAACATGTTGACATGCATCACTGAGGCGGCCCCCTCCTCACCGCTTCTCTTGACCAACGGAAGCCTCAATTTTACGTTTTCCATGAGACTGTAACCTATCAGTCTGGAAAGGCGTTACATAATCTCCTCTTTAAGGTGTCCTCAAGATAATTCATCCTCTGCTGCCTCTGTGGGGATGCTATGAGTTCTGAGACTTTCCCCTTGTAATGGTGGTCAAGGAGGGTTTCCAACTAATAGTGATCCTTCTCCTTGATGGCACGTATTCTCAGGTCCTTTTTACAGGCTTTGAAGAATGAGAGCCCATGCACTGCAAGTTTGCGGAGGCATGAGAAGCAGACTGCTTCAATGCCTCCAAAACTGCCAGAATCCTCCTCCTCCCTCTCCTCTTGTGTGTTCTGTGGTATCGCAAGAATGGTGTTTGCATAAATAGGGCCTTGAGAGGAAAGGAAATCCTCCTCTTGCTGCTTTGCCTCGAGTGCCCTGTCCATAATGCCACGCAGAGCCTGCTCCAGCAGGGACACAACAGGGATTGTGTCACTGATGCATGCATTGTCATGGCTCACCATCCTTGTCGCCTCCTCATTACAGTGCATGCATTCTTTATCAGCAGCCATTGGTGTGGGGAAAAAAAGCCGAGCTGGCCTAAACCTGACGTTGTGCCATACTCACACAGGTACTCGTTGACGGCCCTCTGCTGCAACATTGCCAAAGTTGAGTTCCATCTGTGGGCATGTCACAAATCAGGCAGTTTATGAGCAGGTGGAATTCCCACTGAATTTCAGCCAACCGAGCACTGGCTGTGTATGACCACCTGAAATGGTATGGTTTGACCCTTCTGGCCTGCTTCAGCAGATCTTCCAACCCTGGGTACCTACTTAAGAAACACTGCACCACCAAATTGAAAACATGTGCCAGGCATGGCACGTGTCAACTTTTCCCATCAAATGGGGGCAGGAGGTTAGTGCCATTATCGTACACCACCATTCCTGGCTCCAGCTGGTGTGGCGTAAACCACCTCTGGGCCTGCCCATGCAGAGCTGAAGGAATATCTTCTCCAGTGTGGCTCCTGGCCCCTAGACAGACCAGCTGAAACACCATCTTTTACCTGACTCATCGTATAGCCCCTTGAACACTTGTACTGCTGATTCATAGGACAATTCAGCAGAGGAGGGGTGGATGCTGACAAATCTTGCATCATCACCACCAGCTGTATGGAGACGTGGCGGCAAAACAATCTGCAGCCCTGAGCCCTGTCCTGCATCCTTCCGAGTTGCAAGCAGCGTTACCCAGTGTGCTGTGAACTAAATATATCATCCCTGATCATGCTTGCTGGACCAGGTGTCAGCAGTAACGTGGACCTTGTGGCTGACTGCCTTGCCCAATGATACCACAACATTGCCTTCCACGTGATAGGATAGAGCTGGAATGGCCTTACATGAAAAGAAATAGTGACTGAGAACCTGCCATTGTGGTACAGCATATTCCTGCAAATTTATGGAAGGGGCAAAATCCACTGGATGGAAAGGCAGGAGTTTGAATTTAAATGCTGGGCATGTGGGTGGCAGTGACTGGATTTGTTTTTTTGTTGCAGCAGATGGGGCAGAGAAATTTGCCTGCTATAGTCTACAGCTGGTGGTGTGCTACTGGCAGACGTGCTGCAAGGACCTGGGACACCTTTCGCTATATTATCATCACTGTCAGTGGAGGCTGCTGAGAGGTCATAAATGAGTGGTGGGAGGTTAAATGCCTGTCAAGCATGTGGTACCCAAATGGCTGGTGTTTTGGCCAAGTTTGATCTGCTTGAGGCAAAGTTTGCAAACTGCAACAGTGCGATCAGCTGCACATGTGCTAAAGGCCAGCTGAGCTGTGTGAAGTGGGCCAGGAGATAACAGCTCCACAATGTGATGGAATATGGTGGCTGATCTCTTCTCTGCCATGATGGTTGCCTCATTGGGGTTGTGCCTCACCCTCACTTTCCTCCTCCTGCTTTATCTGGCCCCACAAGTCGCTTCAGTGACCTTATCGTCCTCATCCCCTCCATTCTCATCACTGGAGCCAACTTGGCAATACTCTGTAGGCTCATGTTCCTATCTTCCTCAACCTCAGAACCAACATCTGAATCAAGTAATGGCTATGCATCGTCAAGGACCAAGTGGCTGATGCTGTGTTTAAATAACTCGGCTGACTCCGCCATGCCTGATGCTGGGGCTATGGCAGGAGTAGCTGTGGACAAGGAGGCAGAATAAGCCTCTCTGGCAGCTGCGGTGGACTTTGCACTAGTCTCTTCTTAGATGATGGAGGATAAGGAGAATGAGGATGGTTTAGTAAGCCAGTCTACCACCTCCTCTGCATGCTGTAGCTGGATCGCACGGGCAACATCACTAAACAGAGGAAGTGGTGTCATGCCTGAGAACAGACCACATTCACCTTTGCCTGTGGACACATGCATTGCTGGCCCCCTCACAGTGCCATGGGAACGTCTGCTGATCCTTGTTGGCCTCCCAGACATGATGGAGGGGGGGGGGGGGTTTTAACAAAATGTAATAGAGATGGGGAAATGTGTACGTGGATGCACTTTAATCAATGGAAAGTGGTGTTTGGTGCACTTTAACTTCAATACTCACTACACAGATACATTCCACGGACACACTACAATGTACAAGTAAAACTGCACTGACATGCTTCAATATACTGCAGTAAATGTGCCCTTACGCACTTCAATATACTGTGGTAAAGGTGCACTAACTCACCTCCAAAATACTGCAGTAAATGTGTACCAACGCACGTCAATATACTGTCATAAAAGTGCACTAACACACTTGACTATACTGAAGTAAATGTGCACTAACGCACGTCACTATTCTGCAGTATGCATGCACTAACTTACTGCAAAATACTTTGGTAAATGTGCAGTAACGCACTTCACTATATTGTGTAAACATGCACTAATGCACTGCAATATAGTGCAGTAGGCGTGCACTAACGCACCCCACTATACTGCAGTAAACATGCACTAACGCACTGCAATACACCGCAGTAAATGTGCACTAACGCACTTCACTATACTGCAGTAAATGTGCACCAAGACACTGCAATATACCACAGTAAACACAATAACAGGCACTAACGCACTGCAATATAATGCAGTAATCTTGCACTAACACACTTAACTATGCTGCAGTAACCGCGCACAAATGCACTGCAATATACGCTAGTAAACGTGCACTAACACACTGCAGTAAATGTGCACTGCAATATACTACAGTAAACGTGCACTAACGCACTGCACTATACTGTACTAGCACACTTAACTATACTGCAGTAAACGTGCACTAACACACTACAATATACTGCAGTAAAAGCACCCTGATGCACTTCAATATAATGTAGTATCACTGACCTGACACCCTACACTGATGCACTGCAATATACTGCAGTAAACCTGACACAATAAACTGACACTAAAGTAAAAATGAACGGTCGCACTACACTCACACTGTACTATCACTATATTCACACTAAAATTATACTTTACACTCGCAATAGAATCACAATAGCACACTAACTGGCTAGTAGCAATGTACAGAGCCCTGTTTTATCTCTCTCTACACCAATATCACACTGCACATGGCTGCTATGAGAAGGATATTTAACCTCCCTGGCGTTATTCCCGGGTCTGGCTCGGGGTGGATTTTCACTACTTAAATCAGTAACCTCGAGCCAGACTTGCAGGATCCATGTAGAGGTTACTTACCTTTATCCCCTGGATCCTGCGATGTCTCCCCGCTGTAATCTGCGAGCCTCCATGTCTCGCTCGATTCACAGTGCCGAGCTCCTTTCTCTGCGAGCGTTGCGACGCACGGGGACGGAGTTCGGCGCCAAATTCAAAAAGTAAAAAAACACAGTATAGATACAGTATACTCTAATCTTACAGATTACAGTACTGCATCAAATAATTACACATCCCCTTTGTCCCTAGTGGTCTGTCCAGTGTCCTGCATGCAGTTTTATATTTATAAATCTATTCTTTCTGCCAGGAAACTGGAGATTGTCCATAGCAACCAAAAAATGTCCGTTTTACGTCAAAAGTGCTTTTAGACCAGCTAGAAAACAGCGATAATTAATTGGAGTCACTTGCAGAATTGAGCGATAGTGATTCGTGGGGAAATTCTTACATCTCTCTTATATTTTATTTACTCTTCTTTTCCTCTCTTTACTTTTCATTTCTGTTACTATATATATTTAGAAGGGTATTTTTAGAGACCCTTGAATTTATTTTTCTCTTGAATTAAATAATAGATTTTGATACATAAATTCAGAGTATTTCAAATAAACAATTGATGTAAAGATTGGCTGATTACAAAGCCATCTTGTTGGTTTCGCTAGTAAAATACTCTATCATTAAATTCAATTATATACAGTTATATTTTTATATTATACTCATGTACAAATGTTAGTATGATTGTACAAATGCTATATTTTAACATCAGTAAAAGCTTATTGTTTAAAAAGAAATTCGTAATCAAACACTGAAAAGTAATGACAGCGACAATTCTGCAACTGAGCAAATTTCAGTGTTTTTGATTTGATTACATTGAATAATGTTTATTATTATTTGTTACCATTATTTATAGTTATTTATTATATTATAATTTTTTACTTCATTTTTCAAACTTTATCACACCCGGGATGTCTACTAGACGCTTGTTTGGACAGATTTAAGTGAGTTATTCCTAAGAATTACAGGCCTACAATATAAAACGACAAATTTACGTGCAAAATAATTGTACCGCTTTCAGCATCAAGAATCTGAAATGATCATACCGCCAGGGAGGTTAATAGTGTGGGGTGGGCCTAAGAGCAATGAGCCATGATTAGGGAGAATCATCATGACAGTGTCCAGTCATGGCTCTGACAGTGCTATGTGTCCTGATTGGGCAAAGCTTTCATTATTTCAGCCAATCAGGGTTTCCAATGCACTGTGCGGCGGTTGAACGCCCCAGCAATTTGGATGTTTGTCGAATGGGCGAACAGCCAATGTTCGTCCCTAACTCATGCTCGGGCCGAACCGTTTGCCCAACACTAGCCCCCATCAACTTGGGGAAAAGGGACCATGCAAGAGCAGAAGCTTTACCACTCCCCTTTACAATGTACCTTTTTTCAATGTTAAGGTTAAAACAATTGTGAGGGGTTCCTCTTAAAATTCATAAAAGACCATTTCTCAGGCATGCAGCAAGCACGCAAACCCCCCCCCCATTATTCTCCCTCCCCAATGTCAAGCCATGTATATCCAGCATCAATATCGATGAGTATGGACCGACAACCCACCACAACTTTTAATACAATAGCATCAGGAAACCTAAATGCCCCAATGACATTACAATCTCAAACTGAAGCTGGTGAGTATCTGCCATTTAGAGGCAGTAGTGATACTGCTGCTAAATTATAGACTTCTGTCTGCATTAATGGGAGTTTCGAACAGGCAGGTGAATTGGCCAAGTTTGATAAGTTTGTTTGCCTGTTTGCTGAACTGCAAATAGGCTGCATACTGGTCGAACTGATCTTCAATCTGAACCCAAAGCTCCTCCTTTTTTTAATATTATCGCTATTGAACGGTAATGAAAAAAAAAAATATTTTGTTGTTGTTGCATAGGTATAAGTCCCCCGTGGAAGTTCCCAGCTACCCAACCATTTTTTAACAAAATCTAGCAAATTTGCATTAAAGAAAAAAAACTGAAAAAATAACAAGTGTTCGGGTTTAGAAGATTTTTTTTTTATGTGTGTGAACCTGCTACAAATTGAAATTTGTTCAGTTTGCTCATTAGTGAACAGAAATGTTTTACAACATAATATCCCTCTTTATTTAAGGCACTTGTGACTTATGGGAAAATTGACATCCTTATCTGTAATGCTGCTGTGAATCCTTTTGTTGGTCCACTTTTTGAAACTACTGAGGAAGTGTGGAAAAAGGTGAGTGACAAGAAAAAGGACTGGGGCTATAATGGTAAAATGAAGGTTAGTCCTTACATATTTTAGTTTGAATGTCTTTCTGGTATCGCATCCAATTTTGGCCTTCTGACACCCATTTTAATTTTAGAAACTTCTCTAGCTTGGATGTAAAGCTGAACTCCGGACTACTCATTTCGGTGCATATTTAGGAGATATTCACTGTACCTACAAGCAAGCCTTATTAACCACTTCCGGACTGCCGCACGCCGATGTACGTCCTCGCATTGAGGACGGATATCGTTGTTATGGCAGCAGCTAGCTGCCATAACCCCGGTTTTGCCGTGTTCAGCCGGTGGTCCGGTACAAGATAAAAGTGGTCTCTGCGACGGAATCACTGTAAGATCACTTATCGGTGCCGGGAGAAGGGCCCCCCCCACCTCCCGCTGCAATCCGGTGCCCTCCGCCACTTACCGAAGCCGTCGGCAGCGACGGAGGCAATCGGATCCTTCCCATGGCTGTGCATAGAGACGGGTGAGGGGAATATTGCCCCCGCCCATCTCCATGACACTGCAGGACAGAAGCAATGTTAAAACGTCACTTCCGCCAATAGCTCTTAAAGGGCCATTTTTTTTTCATTTTTTTTAAAGGACAACTTTTTTTTTTTTTTTTTTTTTTTTTTTTTTATTGCATTATAGTGTCTTTTTGACCCCAGATGTCATATTTAAGAGGTCTTGTCATGCTTTTTTTTCTATTACAAGGAATGTTTACATTCCTTGTAATAGTAATAAAAGTGACACAATTTATTTATTTATTTTTTTAAATAGTGTAAAAATAAAAAAGGTAAAATAAATAAGGGAAAAAAATTTTTAAACGCGCCCCGTCCCGCCGAGCTCGCGTGCAGAAGCAAACGCATACGTGAGTAGCGCCCGCATATGAAAACTGTGTTCAAACCACACATGAGGTATCGCTGCAATCAGAGCAAGAGCAATAATGCTAGCCCTAGACCTCCTCTATGTAATGCAAAACATCCAACCTGTAGAATTTTTTAAATGTCACCTATGGAGATTTTTAAGGGTAAAAGTTTGTCGCCATTCCATGAGCGGCACAATTTTGAAGTGTGACATGTTTGGTATCAATTTACTCGGCGTAACATTATCTTTCACAATATAAAAAAAATTGGGCTAACTTTACTGTTATATTTTTTAATTTAAAAAAGTATTTTTTTTTAAAAAAAGTGTGCTTGTAAGACCGCTGCGCAAATACGGTGTGACAGAAAGTATTGCAACAACCACAATTTTATTCTCTAGGGTGTTAGAAAAAAATGTATAATGTGTAATGTATATATGTAATTTTCTAGCAAAAAAACTGTTTAACTTGTAAACAACACATCTAAAAAAGAGGCTCGGCCCTTAAGTGGTTAAAGGCTTACCTGTAGGTGCAAGAGAAAAAGCTGACTTTACTACCACTTTTAACAAGTTCTGCTGAGTGTGTCACATTAGAGTGACAGAGTGATAGTGTCCTCAGATTCTTGTTGCCAAGTTGCTGAGAACTCTATTGTCTGTTGTATTCTGAAGAGAGAGGGGAGGCGGAAAAGATGGATAGGAGCAGCTAGGGTTGTATGCATACACCTGGAAAACATCTCCCCTCTTACGGTAATTAGAAAGGGCTGACCTGATGACACCTTAAAGCGGGGGTTCACAAACACCGCCAAAAAAAAAAAATATTAAAAGCCAGCAGCTACAAATACTGCAGCTGCTGACTTTTAATACATGGCCACTTACCTGTCCCAGGGTCCAGCGATGTTGGCAGGGGACACCGAGAACCCGCCCGGTTCTCGGCAGCTGCCGCCGCCATCCTAGGTGTGGGAATCAGGAAGTGAAGCGTTGCGGCTTCACTTCCCGGTTCCCTACTGCGCATGCGCGAGTCGCGCTGTGCGTCCTTAGTTGTCCCCGCTCTCTCCTGGGAGCTGTGTGTTCCCAGCAGACAGCGCGGTCGGGATGGGAAGAGGCATAGACTCCCACGGGAGTCTATGCCGGAAGTGGGTGCAAATACCTGTCTTAGACAGGTATCTGCACCCCCCTCCCCCCTGAAAGGTGCCAAATGTGACACCGGAGGGGGGGAGGGTTCCAAAAAGCGGAAGTTCCATTTTTGTGTGGAACTCCGCTTTAAGTATAACTGATAGGGAGTATTAAAGTGCTATTAAATACAAAACTAGAAATGTTATACTGTATATTGCTTAAAAGTCATTAGATGTGGTGGATGCATTCTTTTTCCTTCATTAGTTTTCTTCTTTTTTTAAGTTTTTTTTTTTTTTCACTCTGTTTTCACCTAGTGATCTGGCCAGTAACACACTTCCTGTATTAGGGTGCCTACACTCTAGACAAAGGAGCAACAGAGACACCTTTGGACAACAGCATTGATAATCTAGGGGGAGGGTAGAGTTAGATGTAATGACAGATTTAAATGCACTAAACAAATTGAACATAAACTCCAGCTAATGTTTTATAAGCAGTTACAGCAACTGTGTTCCGCATGGGATAAAGGTTTTACATAAATATATAAAATCATTGTAAGCACACCTGCAGTGTTAAATGGTTGGTCTCAAACCTCTAACTGCTACATTTGTAGGGCATCGTGTACTGTTGAAAAAACAGATTTTCTGGCTAGATCACCAGGTAAAAGTAGAATCAAGAAAGCCCAAACAAGAAAACTAATGCAGCCATCACATCTAAGAATTGGTAAACTTCCGGTTCCGGCGCCGCATGGAGTAGCTGCTCCGCTCCTCAGCTCCCGCACACCGGACGAAAAAACGGCATAAAAAACCAGCCCAGGAGCCCCCATCCACCCTCGGCTACCTCTGGACACACTCCGCCAGCCCATGGACCGGTTCGTAGAAAAAACCGGCACTCGCACACAAACCGCTCCGGCGGCGCCGCCGGCCCAGCCGCAAATCGAGGCCCCGGTCTCGGCCTACACGCAGCCGTGCTCTGATACACAGGCGGCGGAAATGGAGATAAGCGGCAACACAGCCACTCACATCCCTCCACAAGACCCATCTACGCAGCCACAGCCCCACCATGCCTCTTTCCCTCAAGTATCCCTCTCCCAAGCCTTCTCCTTACCAGCATCCACCCCACAACATGCTGAGGACCAGCATACAGAGCGCATAGCTCAGGCTGTTGCAGCCCTTCTGTCCCCTATGATCTAAGCATCAGTGGAAAAGGCTGTAAATGCGGGGATGAAACAAATAAAGGCCCAACTGGGAGAACACTCCACCAGGCTGAACGAGTTAGAACACCGCATGTCCAATGTGGAAGAGGAGATGTATCAAGCTCAGGCCACAGAACAAGCACAAGACAAGACAAACCAATACATTATCCAAAAACTCGATGATTTGGAAAACAGATCTAGAAGGAGCAACCTGCGATTCGTGGGGATACCCGAATCCCTACAAGCTTCTGCCCTATCGGAATTCTGCTCACACCACGTTCCGGAAGCACTGGGCCTTACAGGATCTTGCACAGTGGAACGTGCGCACCGTATGGGTTCTTACAACGAAGAACGCAAAAACCCTCGACCTATAATCGCTAAATACCTGAACTATTCAGACAAGGCCCTCATCCTTCAAAAGTTCTGACAATCACGCTCACTCCAAGTAGACGGCGTAAGGGTCCTGATCTTTGCCGACTACTCAATTGAGGTCTCAAAAAAACGCAAAGCCTTCCAGCAGGTTTGCACAAATCTCTTTAACCACTTGACCACTGGGCACTTAAACCCCCTTCCTAACCAGACCAATTTTCAGCTTTCGGTGCTCTCACACTTTGAATGACAATTACTCAGTCATGCAACACTGTACCCAAATTAATTTTTTGTCCTTTTTTTTCACACAAATAGAGCTTTATTTTGGTGGTATTTAATCACCGCTGGGTTCTTTATTTTTTGCGCTATAAAAGGAAAGACCGAAAATTCTGTAAAAAAAATGCATTTTTCTTCGTTTCTGTTATAAAATTTTGCAAATTAGTAATTTTTTCTTCATATATTTTGGCCAAAATGTATACTGCTACATATCTTTGGTAAAAATAACCCAAATCGGTGTATATTATTTGGTCTTTGTGAAAGTTATAGAGTCCACAAGCTATGGTGCCAATCCCTGAAAATTGATCACACCTGAAGTCCTGACGGCCTATCTCATTTCTTGAGACCCTAACATGCCAGAAAAGTACAAATACCCCCCAAATGACCCCTTTTTGGAAAGAAGACATTCCAAGGTATTTAGAAAGATGCATGATGAGTTTTTTGAAGTTGTCATTTTTTTCCCACAATTCTTTGCAAAATCAAGATTTTTTTTTTCTTTTTTTTTTTTTTTAAGAAAATTGTCATATTAGCAGGTTATTTCTCACACACAGTATATGCATACCACAAATTACACCCCAAAAAACATTCTTCTATTACTCCCGAGTATGGCGATACCACATGTGTGAGACTTTTACACAGTGTGGCCACATACAGAGGCCCAACATGCAGGGGGAGCACCTTCAGGCGTTCTGGAGCACCCAGGCCAATTCTGACATTTCTCTCCTACATGTAAAAATCATCATTTATTTGCTAGAAAATTACATAGAACCCCAAAACATTATATATATTTTTTTAGCAAAGACCCTAGAGAATACAATGGCGTTCGTTACAACTTTTTATCTCGCACTGTATTTGCGCAGCAATTTTTCGAACACGTTTTGTTTGAAAAAAAAAACAGTTTTGTGCTTTCAAACAAAACAGTAAAGTTAGCCGAATGTTTTTACATAATGTGAATAATAAAGTTATGCCGAGTAAATGGATACCTAACATGTCACCCTTCAAAATTGCACACGCTCATGGAATGGCGCCAAACTTCGCTACTTAAAAATCCCCATAGGAGACGCTTTAAAAAATTTTACTGGTTACATGTTGTGAGTTACAGAGGAGGTCTAGGGCCAAAATTATTGCTCTCGCTCTACCGATCGCAGCAATACCTCACATGTGTGGTTTGAACACCATTTTCATATGTGGGCGCAACTTACGTATGCGTTCGCTTCTGACTGCGAGCACACGGGGACACGGAAATTTTTTTATTTTTTTTTTTTTATTGTTCATTTTACGTTATTTATTTTAGTTTGAGGCTTTTTTGCAAAAAATAAATTTTTTGATCACTTTAATTTCTATTACAAGGAATGTAAACATCCCCTGTAATAGGAATATGGCATGACAGGTCCTCTTTACAGTGAGATATGGGGTCAATAAGACCCCACATCTCACCTCTAGGCTGGGAAGCTTGAAATAAAAAAAATAAAAAAATGATCCTGGCTTCGATCGTAGCGGTGAGTAGGTAGAAGCACCTGAGGGTGGCAAGAGGGGGGATCGTCCCCTCTCGCCTCCCGTAAGAATGATCAAGCAGTGGAACAGCCGCTATGATCGTTCTTATGGTGTAGGGAATCGCCGGCTGAAAAAGATGATATCTGAATGATGCCTGTAGCTGCACCCATCATTCAGATATCCCCGCACAAAGTCAAGGACGTCGTATGAGGACATACCAAAAATGACACCCCAAAATAGATTCTCCTGCTCCTCCTGAGTACGGTGATACCACATGTGTGAGACTTCCACAGCCTGGCCACATACAGAGGCCGAGTACAGCCGAGCATGGCCTGGGTATGGCTGGGTATGGCTGGGTATGGCGGGGCATGGCGGAGTATTGCACAGGGTTGCACAGGATCATTGCAGAGTAGTGCACAGGATCATTGCAGAGTAGTGCACAGGATCATTGCAGAGTATTGCACAGGGTTGCACAGGATCATTGCAGAGTATTGCACAGGGTTGCAGAGTATTGCACAGGGTTGCAGAGTATTGCACAGGGTTGCAGAGTATTGCACAGGGTTGCAGAGTATTGCACAGGGTTGCAGAGTATTGCACAGGGTTGCAGAGTATTGCACAGGGTTGCAGAGTATTGCACAGGGTTGCAGAGTATTGCACAGGGTTGCAGAGTATTGCACAGGGTTGCAGAGTATTGCACAGGGTTGCACAGTATTGCACAGGGTTGCAGAGTATTGCACAGGGTTGCAGAGTATTGCACAGGGTTGCACAGTATTGCACAGGGTTGCACAGGATCATTGCAGAGTATTTCACAGCTTTGCAGAGTATTTCACAGCTTTGCAGAGTATTTCACAGCTTTGCAGAGTATTTCACAGCTTTGCAGAGTATTTCACAGCTTTGCAGAGTATTGCACAGGGTTGCAGAGTATTGCACAGGGTTGCAGAGTATTGCACAGGGTTATAGGGGGGGATGGCTGAGCATGGATGGATGGATGTGACTGGACATGTCACTGAGCTGCGCTGTGGGCACTACACATCCAGCCCACAGCGCGGCTCCCATCCGATCTCTCCCCCTCTGTACCGATCGGTACAGAGAGGGGAGGGAGGAACCAGCGTCATGACATGACGCCGGTTTGTTTACATGTGATCGCTCCGTCATTTGACGGAGCGATCACATGGTAAACGGCCGCGATTAGCGTGATCCGTGATGCGCCGGGTCCTCTGGACCCGGCGGTCACGGATGTTCTCGTGTGCGCGCCCCAGGGGGCGCGCGGGAGCAGTTTTCTGGAATCACGTCATATGACGTGATCCCAGAGTTATCCAGCCGCTCTGCAGCCGTCATTTGGCTATAGGGCGGTTGGCAAGTGGTTAAACAACAAATAAAATTCACGCTGGCCTTCCCGGCTACCCTCCGCCTCAAGACACCGAACGGCTATCAACTATCCTTCCAAGATCCCTCGGAGCGGAGGCCTACCTGCTATCTCTACATCTAAACCCTCACCCTCATACCCCATCAAAAGCTGCTCCTATCAATCGCTCCCTGGACCAAAGGAGCCCACGCAAAGACTCTCCCAAGCGCTTCAGATCGTCATACCCGGACCAGCACCGCAACACCCTTCGCTGACCAAGGACTCGCAGCTATGATTATCCGAAAACCATTGAGGCAGCTCTTATAACACCACTTCAGGTTTGATCTTTGACTTTACCCATATACCTACACCCCCACGGTTTTCAATATTTTTCAATATTTTACTTTTCAATATTTTACTACTCAATGTATTGATGCCACATCTTCATTCTCTCACCTAGCAGCTATTCACACTAAAAGAACCACAATTCAAGAGAGGTTTTGGAAGGTATTCTGTCAAGTGCTCTGTTATTTTGATGATAAGTTATATGGTTCAGTTATCAAATACCTTACTGTTACAAATGTCTTTAGTACATTTTACGTTCCTTATTGGCCTCACTGTGTATGGCTCAATTCACCCTCCCCCACATGCTCGGTCTGGAGGAGGAGCCCACATAAGAACCAGCCATCCTATCATGGGCTCTTTTGGGAAGCAACTCCTGGTGTCCGGTCATGGGAGTTGTCCTACACAGTGACTCCATGCGGAAAAAAGAGAAGTTCTTACATGTGCTTGTTTTGTTACTTTCTCTGATTCCCCCCCCCTGTATTACCCCCCTCCCCCCATTTTCCTTTACCCCGGGGCTGAGTAATTCTCAGTACCTCGCTACTTCACTGCACAGTCCGCTCACCAACACCATACCTCCTAATATAGCTATGATTCTCTCTCACCACCTACAGTGACAAATATCATACACCGGCCCATATCCCTCTCAAGACCCCCCCAATATGAAAGTAGTCTCCTGGAATGTTAAAGGTCTTAGATCCCCTCACAAGAGAATGAAAATTCTCCGACATCTCAAACGAATCAAAACTGACATAGCCCTAATTCAAGAATCCCACTTACTAACCCCAGATTTTCACCGCATGAAGAAGCTTTGGGTAGGCACTGTCTTAGGCTCTGACGCAGTGGGTCGCAAAGCTGGTGTACTCCTGCTAATACACACAAACCTCCCCTGCACAGTTCTGTCTGTGAAAACTGACAAGCAAGGTTGCTTCATCACGGCACATGTTCAACTAGGTTCCAAGGAACTTGTGATAACAAATGTCTATGCTCCTAACAGCCCAGGCAGACAGTTCTACACGGAACTGTCTACTTGGTTACTTAGCAACACCCATCTCCCCCATTTAGTTGGCGGAGATTTTAATGATATTCTCCATCAGACGGATGACAGGTCATCTACTAAGCGCTCCAAAACTAGCTCCGACCCCCCCACCCCTTCGTACTTTGCAACCACTATGGATGCCATCCACCTCCAAGATCTTTGGCGCCTCTCCCACCCAGCCGACAGAGAATTTACCTTATACTCCAATCCACACAATGTCTTCACAAGGATAGACTACTTCTTTGGCTCTGACAACCTTCTCCCCATGCTCCACAGCGCTGACATCCACGACATAATCATCTCTGACCATGCCCCCATTGAGGTAACACTCGACAATCTAGATCTACCCCCACACCCTAACATATGGCGTTTCCCCCCCTACCTACACAACAATACAGACTTCCAGCAGTTCATGTCCGAGTCATGGTCTGAATACTCCTCGACCAACCCCCCTCACCGGAACGATCCCAACCTTTTCTGGGACACCGGCAAAGCTTACCTTAGGGGCCGAATCATTTCTTATGCCACTTCTTTTAAACGCAACACCTTAACTAAATATAAGGCAGCCAGCGCACGCCTACACCAAGCACAACGCTCCCTACACACTAAAGATTCCCCAGCCACCAGAAATGAATGGCAGGCGGCAAAAAGAGACTTCGAAACCTATGCAAACACCCTTGAACTCACCAAAAAGGCCCATCTAGATGCCACCTACCACAAGTTTGGGAATAAAGCAGGCAAACTCCTAGCCAGACTATGCAAAGGTCAGTTCCGCCCGACACATATCACATCGCTCAAAGATGCCATGGGTAACCTTCACTCCTCTCCACAACAAATTAATAAGGTAATGCTCAAATTCTATTCCACACTCTACGCCCCAGACCCCATAGATAAACAGACAGCTTGCTCCTTCCTCGAGAAAATAAATCTGCCCAAAATTTCTCCTCAACAACTAGAGGCACTTAATGCCCCTATCTCCCTTTCTGAAATATCAACCACCATCCGTAACCTAACCCTCTCCAAGGCCCCTGGCCCTGACGGATTCACTAGTGAATTTTACAAAACCTTACAAACCCTATTAGAACCTACTCTTCACCAAGTATACAATGGTATTTGGTCAGGGGGTACATATCTACAATCGGGGAATCAGGCCATTATTAAACTATTATCCAAGAAGGGTAAAGACCCCCAGGACCCGGGCTCCTACAGACCCATATCACTTCTTAATCTCGATGTAAAAATTCTATCCAAGATTGTAGCCACTAGACTAGCAGATATCATCCCTTCTTTGATACACCCTGCCCAATCCGGCTTTGTAAAAGGCAGAACAGTCACCCTCAACATCCGCAAAGTCATGCTGGCCTTGGAGCACGCTAACCACTACCCAAACATAGACCATGCCATTATCACATTAGACGCGGAGAAAGCCTTCGATAACGTCAGCTTTGACTGGTTATCCATGACCATGTCTGCTATGGGCTTCAATGGACCCTTCCACCATCTCATAAACGCCATGTACAATGCTCCGGCAGCAAGATTGGTGGCAGCTGGCCTTCTCTCGGATGAATTCCGCCTTCACAAGGGCACACGCCAAGGTTGCCCCTTATCCCCACTCCTCTTCAATATCGCCCTAGAACCACTTTCCAGATACCTAACATTGACAGCTCCCTTACACGGTATAAAAGTTGGTTCACACAACTTACGCACCTCACTTTTTGCGGACGACATTCTCATATTCTCAGTCAACCCCCTATCAGATATGATTGCCATAAAAAAGGTCTTCGACGAATTCCGTATATGCTCAGGCCTCCGCATCAACTACAACAAAAGCGAAATCCTTCCCATAGGCACTCTCTCTAAACCATCTTGGGCCCAGAATTCTATCTTTCCTGTCGCAAATTCATATATTACATATTTGGGTATTAAAATAGGGAAACTCTCCTCCTCACTCTACCACCTCAACTACCCTCCTCTGTTTTTAAAAATAACTCAAGAATTAACTACCTGGATGGATCTGCCCCTCTCGCTCTTGGGAAGATGTCATTTAATAAAAATGGTCAGTTTTGCTAGGCTATTATACCCATTGCAAACCTTACCGTTACTTCTCCATCACAAAGATGTGAAATCTCTCAATTCAGTGATATCAAAATTTCTATGGCAAAACAAAAGACCACGTATAGCTTTAAAAAAACTATATCTTCCCAGGCGCGAAGGGGGCATCAGTCTCCCTCATATCAAAATCTATAATTTAGCATGTCTGCTTAGAACCAGTCTAGATTGGATTACACAGTCCTCCCGATACTCCAACTTTTCTTTAGAATCTGACATGGCTCATCCGTATTCATTAGTAGCACTTCTACACTGCAGGTGGAAGTCAGTTCCCCATCCTTTTCAACATAACCTCTTACTAAGATACTGCAATAGCATGGAGAGAGGCCAGGAAGCTGCTCAAGGTTTCTCCTTTCATGTCAAGCCACCTTCCAATCCAGGGGAATCCGGCTTTCCCTCCAGGTTTGGAATACAAACCCTTCACCATCTGGGAACAAAAAGGCCTCACAAAATTTTCTATCCTCTGCAATACTACGACGGGTCGGCCATTGCCCTTTGCAAACATAGCGGAAACCTTCTCTCTACCTATAACACATGCTCTCCACTTTGGCCAATGCATCAGCTTTTTAAAGAACACCTGTAAAGAAGATAGCCAAAGGTTTCAACCTAACATCATAGACCAAATGATCCTGGATGACTCCTACAAAATCTCGGACATATACAAACCCCTCTTACACAAATCCTCTCTTCCCCTCTCATCCTCATCTGTCAAAAAATGGCGCAAAGACTTCCCGGACACGAACCTAGTGTAAAAAATTCTACAAGGCCTCAACACCGTGCATAAGGTAACACCAAACGAAATCTGGAGAGAAACCCAACTGAAAATAGCTCACAGAGCTTACATGCCTTTCTTATCTTCCAAATCAGATCAGAGCAAAGCCTTTTGCCCTCTATGTAATCTACCAAAGCCATCTCTGACTCATCGCTTCTGGAACTGCTCCTACATCTCTACCTTCTGGGACCAAGTATTAGCCTACATCTTTGAAGTAACCCTGTTAAAATTACCAAAGGACCCGCTACTCCTCATCTTTGGCCACTGGGATCCCAAACTGCTACCTTGGTGCCATACCACTACAAATACAGGTCACATGGGAATCTCAAATGCCACCTTCTCCCACAAAGAATGGATTCTGATTTGTCTTCTAATTGCAAGAAGAACCATCTTGAAACTTTGGATCTCCACTCTCATCCCTAACATCACCCACATCAAACGAGAGCTTCTACATCTCCTAAACAAAGACCGTCTAAACACGGATTTCAAACAAGAAAAATCTAAAGCCAACTTCTACTCCAAATGGCACCCCTTCATGCTCTCCTCCCTCTCCCAGGAGGAAATAGCCAACTTCAGCCAATCCTCGTTCTCATATTTTGACCCTCATCCCCCAATCCCAAAAGAGGCGACCTCCACCTCCCAAAGGGCACCCTCCACCTAAAGTCCTAAGCACAGAACACTAACTCTGCCCTCATTAAATTATCTTTAGATTATCTTCAACATTAGATTATCACTAGCTATCCACTTTAGCAATATGTACCTGGACAATTTTTTATTTTCCAACCTTGCAGTCCCCAACCCCCCTCAATATGCTTTACATATTAACCTACCCCCTCCCCCTATTTTTGTGTTACACTTCCCTTCGTTTCTGTTACTACCTAGCAAATGTTAGGGTTTGCATAAACAGATCCATCCAGGTATCTACTATTACTAATTTGACATTGGAATGTTATGATCTGTTTGTTATCTGTTATCCAGCCCTCCCTTCCTGGTATAAAAGTGTATATCCCTCAGCTAAACACGAACATGTACCTAAGTTCAAATAACTATGTAAAATATATTTTACAAAAAAACGGCTGTATATTGTTTGTACGCTTTGAATATCTAAATAAAATCTTTTTGAAAAAAAAAAAATTGGTAAATTGCAATATAATAAAGGTTTGCTTTTGGGAAGAATATTATCGCTTTAAGAGGACTAGCCCCCTTAACAGGAAATACAGGCATTTCTCAATGAGAACTGCTGAAGAATAAAGGAAGGCACATCAAAATTAGAGGGATGTTCATATTACTGCATTTGTGGAATATTTAATTTGTGCCTGGAGTTCAGCATTAAATGGTCCAGGTTATAAATTGTAGATGGAATATTACTTATTTCATCTTTCTTTTGACTCCTTACTAGCGCTATATATTTCTACACGGCAGAAAGCCACTTGTCATGGTGATGCATAACAGGTTGACAAATCAATGTACTGTAAGTTTGATATCTGTCAGGTCTATTAACCAGTTCAGATCCGCGCTATTGCCGAATGACGACAACAGCGCGGACCTGCTTTGCCGGGACTACATCTCTGAGACTCGCCTAAACACAGATCAGAGTAAGGGGTCGGTCCCGACCCCTTACCACGTGATCAGCCGTCAGCCAATGACAGCTGATCGTGTGCTGTAAACAGAGCCGGTAATCGGCTATTTTGTTTTTTTTCTCATGCTGACAGCATGAGGAGGGAAAAAAAAGCCGATCACCGGCGGCCGTGAGAGGGACATCAGTCCCGATCACAGCGATCATCTGTGCCCCCTGCCAGTGACACCTAGCAATAGGCAGCAGTGCCGCCTACCAGTGCCCACCAGCACCACCCATCAGTGCCCACAGTGCCACCCATCACTTCCCACAATCAGTGCCCCCCATCAGTGGTACCTATCAGTGCCCATCCGTGCCGCCTATCAGCGGCCATCAGTGCCGCCTTAACTGTGCCTATCCGTGCCCATCAGTGCAGCCTATCAGTGCTGCCTCATCAGCGCATATCAATGTAGGAGAAAAATTACCTGTTTGCAAAATTTTTTAACAAACTATGAAACATGATTTTTTTTTTTTTTCAAAATTTTCCATCTTTTTTTTGTTTAGCAAAAATAAAAATCCCAGCTGTGATTAAATACCACCAAAAGAAAGCTCTTTGTGGGGAAAAAAATGATAAAAATTTCATTTGGGTACAGTGTTGTATGACCGCGCAATCGTCATTCAAAGTGCAACAGCGCTGAAAGCTGAAAATTAGTCTGGGCAGGAGGGGGGTTTAAGTGCCCAGTAAGCAAGTGATTAAAGTATGTGTAAACCCTCACCTTGTAAAACAACCAATTCAGTTTAAAATAGAAACGAAAGGCAAAACATTTGTGTATAGGTATAAAAAAAACAGTGTAAACGTTTTTTTATTAGTGATCAGTGATCACTATGCAGCTGAGAACAGAAAGTTGGGGGAGAAGAAGCAGTAGCACACTCTTCCCAGTGAATGGCTGTGCAGCTACCAGGTTTTATTGCCCAAGCTTAATTAAACAAGCTGAGCTTAAATATATAGATAAAAATAATGTGGCGCTCAAAATAGTGACGAAAAATTGTTAGTGACAAAAAATATAAATGTGAAATAAGGTAAATATACCAGAAGCAACAACATCATATAAATGAATATAACAATATATGTTGTGTATGAACAAAATTAACTCAAGGTGAATGTTCCAAAAGTGAATGAATCAAAAACATACAAAAGTTCTTGAACAAGATAATGCAGCTCAAAGGTGAATCTTGTGTTGGGAAAAGTTTCTCACACTCCTCCCGGTGAAGTCAAACTAAATCCTGTGTATAAACAAACAATAGGGTGGGTACCAGACTTGGTGGACTCGTATACTATACAGTATAGGAATCAAACAGGCATTCATGAGGAATAACCTCAACAGGAGTCAGCATGCAAAGTTGATCTGCGAATAGGTCATTTCCGATACCGACAGAGGGGATCCACCATCAGAAAATGAGCTCGATAAAGTGCAGTGATTCACACCAAAGGTGAACTTGATGATCCATGAAGATGGGTATAAAAACCATAACACTGTATAGTGGGTTTTTTGTAAAAACATCAAGCCGACAATCCAAAAAAGTTCAATAAAAGGTTGGTAACATATGGTTGTAAAAAAGCAATATGCAGTAGTTTCAGGAGCGCCATCCAACGCATTTCGTCCGATTGAGCATCACACCCCAGATGGTCAATCGGACGAAACGCGTCTAACGCTGTGGTGTGATGATATCCAATCAGACGAAATGTGTCTGGTGACGCTCCTGAAACAACTGCACATTGCTTTTTTACAATCGTATGTTACCAGTCTTGTATGCGACTTCTTGTCACATTGACTGGGGCTTTGAAATCATGCGACTTCACTTGAAATCGCACAATTTTCCATGACAAACCGCTCCAATGTGAACGGGGCTTAATAAAATTACTGGGGCAGGTGGTGGTGGTAGTGGAGGGCAAGTCCTGGATTTCTACTTTAATATTGGGGCTATAGAAATAGTGTTAGTAAAGTTTGCTGAATTTAAACATAATTTATGAAACAAAATGTTCTGATTTCTCTATCATTTGCTAGGTTTTCCACGTCAATGTAATATCAACTTTCCTTTTGATAAAACTTGTTGTACCTCACATCCAGAAACAAGGGTAACAATTTTTCATTATTTTCTTTTATAATTTTACATATTTTGTTTTATTATTAGAATATATACATAGTAACTATTAAATACAACTGATTATTATATGATCATTATACTGTAATTCTCCAGTAATATCCTCTCCCTATAACATTAACTATATTATGCCAAATAACCTGTTTAAAAGAAATTAGCTTGTTATTTTTCATTCAGTGCACGATTGCTTGGTCTGTCATTTTCTTTTGTAATATGAGTAGAGATGGGCCGAACACTCCCCTGTTCGGTTCGCAGCAGAACTCCCGAACAGGGGAAATGTTCTAATCCGAACTGTGAACCCTACTGGAGTTTATGGGCGCCGAACAGGAAAAATAAAGTGCCCATTTTGAAGGCGTATACAAGTAATTCGCCATAAAAGGGGTATGGGGGTACTGCCCTGAGGGACATATATCAATAAAAATTCAATTTTTAAAAACAATAATTTTTTCAGGAGCAGTGATTTTTATTAGGCCTGAAGTGCAACAATAAATTCCTTTAAATACAGTGCCTGGGGGGTCCCCTTTAATGTTCCTGGTAAAGTGGCACTTCTGTAGTATACATAAGCATGTTGCAGCAAAAATTAAGTTTCAGGTGGAGGGGGGGGAATCGGCGCTCGCTCACCCCCCCCCCCCCCTTCCTTCCTGACCTGCCAGGCTACATGCCCGGATAAGGGTCTGGTATGGATTTTAGGCAATTTTTTCTTAAATTTTGGCATTCCCCTCCAACTCTATACCAGACCCAAAGGGCCTGGTATGGACTTGGGAGTGTGGAGACCCCACGCCGTTTTTTTTACTTTTTTTTTTTTTTTTTAACCGGCACTTTTCTTTTATTGTTCAGCTGTCAGCGGGGAAACCCATTGACAGCTGATGACTTATCGGTTGTTAAGAATGCCGCGGCTGGCTTTCCAGCCTCCCTCCTTAACAACCAGCTTACACTGCAGCCTGATTGGGCAAAGCTTTGCCCAATCAGAGAACAGAATGCACTGTGCAGCGCTCAGTGCATTGCAGGGTGTTAATCGGGGCGAACACCGTGCAAATTTGGCTGTTCAGCAAGCGGACGAAGCTCGGGGCAAACCGTTCGCCCATCCCTAAACATGAGTCATTTTATTTAACTAATTGCAAATATTTTTAAAAAGTAACAAAGATTTATACATTTCTTAATGATCATACATTTTTAAGCAGTGTTGCACATAATACTCTGTTTTATATCAATTAGGAGTGGATCAATAATAATCTGCTCTTCGATGGCTGGATACCTACCTCAACCAGTAAGATCTTTAACTAGTATGATAAAAATGTAGTGTATTTTGCTGTTTTTGTACTTAGAAGGGAATGATCTAGGACTTTGTATATGCAAGGCAGTGCACGCACAAGGAAAATGTAAACAGAAATGGGATTTATTTCTTGTATATGACTAAATAATCAACTTTAAAGCAGAACTTTACCCATAACAACCCGATGGAACATAATGTTCTTTAGCAAGGAACATACAATAATATATTAATGATTATGCTACCAAAACTAGCTGTAAATTGCCTCCAGCATTGCTCCTGTTTCTTCTTTCATTGCTGAAGCCCAGAGCCCCTAAATAGTAGTACATCTTTAGACTGTCAGCAGATCGCCCTAGTGGCTCTGATTTAGAGCACAATGCCAAAAATGGAGAGCAACTGAGCATGTGTGGAGCAGGGTTAGGCTTAGTACACATATGTGGGTCTGGTTTCTGTGCAGAGTCCGGTGCGGTTTTCTTTTAGCAGTTCAGGTGTAGGGATGAGCCGAACACCCCCCTGTTCGGTTTGCACCAGAACATGCGAACAGGAAAAAAGTTCGTTCGAACACAGCTAAAGTCTATGGGACACGAACATGAATAATCAAAAGTGCTAATTTTAAAGGCTAATATGCAAGTTATTGTCATAAAAAGTGTTTGGGGACCTGGGTCCTGCCCCAGGGGACATGGTTCAATGCAAAAAAAAGTTTTAAAAACGGCTGTTTTTTCAGGAGCAGTGATTTTAATAATGCTTAAAGTCCAACAATAAAAGTGTAATATCCCTTTTTAAATTTCGTACCTGGGGGGTGTCTATAGTATGCCTGTAAAGGGGCGCATGTTTCCCGTGTTTAGAACAGTCTGACAGCAAAATGACATTTTGAAGGAAAAAACCCATTTAAAACTACCCGCGGCTATTGCATTGCCGACAATGCACATAGAAGTTCATTGATAAAAACAGCATGGGAATTCCCCAAAGGGGAACCCCGAACCAAAATAAAAAAAAAAAATGACGTGGGAGTCCCCCTAAATGCCATACCAGGCCCTTCAGGTCTTGTATGAATATTAAGGGGAACCCCGGCCAAAATTTAAAAAAAAGACGTGGGGTTCCCCCTAAATTCCATACCAGACCCTTCAGGTCTGGTATGGATTTTAAGGGGAACCCCACGCCAAAAAAAAAAAAGGCGTGGGGTCCCCCCAAAAATCCATACCAGACCCTTATCCGAGCACGCAACCTAGCAGGCCGCAGGAAAAGAGGGGGGGACGAGAGTGCACCCCCCTCCTGAACAATACCAGGCCACATGCCCTCAACATTGGGAGGGTGCTTTGGGGTAGAAAAAGCATTTAAATAAAGGAATTGTCAAAAACTGTCTCTTGTCATTTTTAACATTTTTGGCAGTTTTTTAGTGAAATGGTAGGGGTAAGTACCCCCTTACCATTTCACACAGGGGGGGGGGGGCGGGATCTGGGGGTCCCCTTTTTAAAGAGGGCTTCCAGATTCCGATAAGCCAAACCCGCCCGCAGACCCCCACAACCACCGGCCAGGTTGCGTGCTCAGATAAGAGTCTGGTATGGATTTTTGGGGGGACCCCCACGTCGTTTTTTTTTTATTTTGGCCGGGGTTCCCCTTAATATCCATATCAGACCTGAAGGGCCTGGTATGGAATTTAGGGGGACTCCCACGTCTTTTTTTTTTTTTTTTTTTTTTTTTTGGTTCGGGCTTCCCCTTTGGGGAATTCCCATGCCGTTTTTATCAATGAACTTCTATGTGTATTGTCAGCAATGCAATAGCCGCGGGTAGTTTTAAATGGGTTTTTCCTTCAAAATGTCATTTTGCTGTCAGACTGTTCTAAACACAGGAAACATGCGCCCCTTTACAGGCATACTATAGACACCCCCCAGGTACGAAATTTAAAGGGATATTACACTTTTATTGTTTGACTTCAAGCATTATTAAAATCACTGCTCCTGAAAAAACGTCCATTTTTAAAACTTTTTTTTGCATTGATCCATGTCCCCTGGGGCAGGACCCAGGTCCCCAAACACTTTTTTTGACAATAACTTGCATATTAGCCTTTAAAATTAGCACTTTTGATTTCTCCCATAGACTTTTAAAGGGTGTTCTGCGGCATTCAAATTTGCCGCGAACACCCCAAATTGTTCGCTGTTCGGTGAACTTGCGAACAGCCAATGTTCGAGTCGAACATGAGTTCGACTCAAACTCGAAGCTCATCCCTATTCAGGTGCGATTCAGGTGTGAATTTGCCACTTAGGGCCAGTTCACACCACATGCAGTCCAGTGCGTTTTTTCTGCATCAGAAACGCGTGGATAGTAGGTTATATGGTTTCCAAGGGCATAGTTCACACCAGTATGGTGAGTTCCAGTGCATTCCATTTTCAGAAAAAAAGGTAGAACATGCTGCATTTTTCCTGCATTGGACTGTGCTGGAACGTGGTAAAATGCATAAAAAATGCACTGAAACAAACACATAAAAAAATGCACCGGAATGCACATGTCCCCATTTTAAGGTGAAGAGAAAAAAAGGAGGGGAAAAATGCACTGGAAAGCACCAAAAACACACCGGAAATGGTATGAACTGGCCCTTAGTCTGGATGCATTTCTGGATGCTTTTCTGCAAGTGTGTTTTTGATGTGTTCTCGATGCGTTTCAGTGCATCTTTTGTGTTTTTGGTGCATTTTTTTAATGCATTCAAGTGCACCCCCCCTTTTTTCTTCATCTTAAATAAGGACATATGTGTTCCAATGTGTTTTTGGTGCATTTAGGTGCATTTTTGATGCGTTTTACCATGTTCCAGTACAGTTCAATGCAGGAAAAAATGCAGCATGTTCTTCTTTTCAGGAAAGCACTGGAACTGACCATACTGGTGTAAACTATGGCATTGAAAACCATATAGTCTACTATCCATGCGTTTTTTGATGCAGGAAAAAAATGCACTGCACTGCATGTGGTGTGAACTGGCCCTTAAATCACACCTAATCACACCTAAACCAGACTGACTGGACCACGTATACTGTATGTGAACTGACTCTATTAAAAGCTGGTCTGGTTCACTTGCTATGCAAATCTGATGCAGTTCAAAATACATCTGATTAGCATATATGTGAACCGAGCCTTATGCTGGCCATACACTATACGAAAAATCGTCTGAAATTCGATCATTTGGCCAGAAAATCGTTGGGACGTTTTTGAGCGGAAAAAAACAAAGGACAAAGTTTGGAAATTTTCTGCCGAACGATTAATTGAAAGGTTAATGTGTTGCCATTCAAACTGTTTGCACTAGGTATATGGAAAAAATGAACAAAAAATGGATTCATTTATGTCCACTGAACGATTTATCAGTCATTACATGATGGCACTATAGTTTGCTCTCACGGCCGAATGTTGGTTTTTTAAAAATGGGTTCGGACGATTTTTCGTATAGTGCATAGCCAGCATGAGACAGTGTATTACTGGTTTTTAAACAGTACAGGAACTTGTCAAAAGTAAGTGGAAGAGATGCCAAAGAAGTAGGTATAATGCTCAACCTCAAATGGTAATGTAAACAACTGTACTTTTTTTAAGGACTATAGTATTAACATAAAACACTGACGTGTCATAACACGTCTCCACTTCTCACCCTAAATAACAACGTTTTTATTATAAAAGCCAGTGCTGGGTGCTGCTCAATATTTTGGGGATGGATGGCGGCGATCAGTGACCCCCCCCCCCCCCCCCCCCTGTGCGTGCGGGAGACTGACGGCAGTGATCAGTGGTCTTACCTTAGGAGGCCGATGCTGCTCCTCGTTCCAGCTTGCAGAAGGAAGATTCGGGGCCGCTGCTTTTCTTACCAGCTGAACGGGAGGTGGATCCTGAGAACCGATTGGCTGGGAGTCCCAAGACTTCCTGGCCAATCGGGTCTCAGCACCCACTTCCTGATTGACTGGGAGGAGAAGCAGGAAGACATTAATGAATATTAATACGATAATGTCACACAACTGCGTGGGCTCAGGGCGCAGTGCTCTGTGCCCCGAGTCTACCCTTTTTTGAAGCCAGTTAGAGCCTCTGGCTTTAATCATGTGCTTCAAAAAAAAAAAAACATTAACCACTTAAGGACTGGAAGGATTTGCCCCTTAATGACCAGGCCATTTTTTGTGATAGAGCACTGCGTCGCTTTACCTGAGCAAAATTTATGTCCTTTTTTATCGACAAATAGAGCTTTCTTTTAGTGATATTTGATCGCATCTGCATTTTTTTTTTGTGTGTTGAAAACAACAATTTTGAAAAAAAAACCCGACAATTTTGAAAAAAAAAATATATATTTTTTACTTTTTGCTATAATTTCCCCAAAAAAGTTTAGGTCGAAATGTATTCTTCTACATATTTTTGGTAAAAAAAAAAAAATCGCAATAAGCGTATATTGATTGGTTTGCGCTAAAGTTATAGCATCTACAAAATGGGGGATAGATTTATGGCATCTTTATTATAATCATATATATATTTTTTATTTTTTATTTTTTTACTAGTAATGACAGTGATCAGCTTTTTTTTTTTTTTTTTTTTGTGGGACTGCGACATTGCAGCGGACAGACCGGACATTTTCAAAATGTTTTTGGGACCATTGACATTTATACAGCGATCAGTGCTAAAAATAGCCACTGATTACTGTATAAATGTCACTGGCTGGGAAGGGGTTAACACTAGGGGGAGATCAAGGGGTTAAGTGTTCCCTAGGGAGGTGTTTCTAACTGTGGGGGGAGTGTAGTGACTGGAGGAGGAGACAGATCTGCTGTTCCTAGTGATTAGGAACAGCGAACAGCAGATCTGTCTCTCCTCCCCTGACAGAACGGAGATTTCTCAGGAGCGAATGCAGGTGGCCGGCAGGCACCGCGACCACCGACCACGCGCATCAACTCCGGCGTCAGAGGCGCATGCCCCTTTCAGCTCAAGGAGAGCCAACCTGCCGCAATACAACTGCGGCTAGTCTTTAGGCAGTTAAGGTCCATGCAAGTAGATTAGGGGCCAGGCGCATGGTTTAGGGGGGCGGCACCCCTGCACCCCTAATGGATGGGCCACCACTGATAAAAACATGAAACATAGTCCACACTCAATAGCAGCAAAATACACCATAATAGCAGGTGTGATGTCACAATCACTTTAGGGTCACCAGCCAGTATTCTTTACTCCACAAGGAGCTTATATGTTAAGGAATTGCACAATGTGCGACAAAGGGATAGCGGGTGGTGAGAAAAATAATGGACCCTCCACACAAACTTAACATAGTGTCATGATACACAGTAGAAAATCATTTCTTCATTAAACCTGTGAAAATGTATTGCCATAATGGAAGCCTAATGATTGACGATAGGCATGGCATCCATACACTGCAGACTTGTTGAAGCAAGTTTTTAGATCGGATGAATTGCTTTTCCATGTCAGGGCAGACTGTTGCAATTGAAATGTAACAATTAGTGTCAGTTCAAACAGAGGCGACCTGTCAGGCGACTTAGCCGCCTGACAAGTTGTGCTCCAAACATGGACAATGGAGCTATTCGAATAGGAGCGACTCCACTCCTGTACTACTTTGGGGTGACTTTGGAGCGGCTTGCAGAAGTTATATACAGAAGTTTCTTTGCAAGCCACGCTGAAGTCGCGCTGTACGGGTGGCTTCAGAGTCAGATGAGAGTTGGGCGACTTTGAAGCCACCCCTGTGAGAACCTGCACTTATCTAGATCCATGCAGTATCTAAGTCGATGATATATTGCGGTTTTGAGCAGATTGGAAACGGTGAGTTGCAATTAATGTATCACCCAGACAGCCTAGTTCAGAGATCTAAAGCCATTTCAATTGTGCCATTCAGGTATAATTGTTGCAGCAGCTTATGTGCATCAGTCACTCACCCATACATATAGCAATCTGGTTGTGCCGATTTACGGGCAATGTTCTGAGTGGGAAGGACTAATATAGCTGTCCTGGAGTTTATAGAAAAGGTGTTAAATGTAGGAACCTTCTTCCTCTGATGTTTGAAATCTTTGCTTGATGTTCCCTCCATCGGAGGAAAGTGGATTGTCAGCTGCAAACAATTACACCCGCTGATCTTATTTGACACTGCAGTAACTTTACCAATAGATTAAATCGGCTACCCTGCATCTGTGCATTTTAAAGTACAGTAAAACCTTGGATTGCGAGTAAACATTTTTTTTAAAATAACTTTTAACTTGATAAACGAGTAAGGCCTTGCAATACAAGTAGCGTCATGCCACACTGAGAATAAAAGAGTAGAGTGATGCCTCTAAGTGTAGCAATATGGTTACATTTAAAGTGGATATAAACCCTCTCCTATACTCAGTGAAGCAAACGGCCTCAGATGATACACAGAGGTGAAACAAATCTCCCTACATAAGATTTACATATACAGTAAAACCTTGCATTGCGAGTAACGCAAAGCATTTCACAATACAAGCTTTTTTTTTTTCTTTTTTAATCCTGACTTGATTTGCGGGTGTTTACTCGCAAGACGAGCAGGATTCAAGTCTCTGGGGTTGAAGTACTGCATGTGGTCAGAGGTGACGCCGGTGCCGTTTGGAGACACTCGGTTCCCGAGTGTTTTTGGTGCCCCCCACCTCTGGCCACATGCGGTACTGCATACACTGAATGAATTCTATGAGTTTTCATTGATAACAATGGGAAAACTCGCTTTGATGTACGAGTGCTTTGGGTTACAAGCATGCTTCTGGAACAAATTATGCTTGTAATCCAAGGTACTACTGTATATCTGCTGTCTTCAGCTTTCTAGACTTTTTGGAAAGTGCACATTGTGTTAGAAAATTTTCTTCCTGTTTCAGTAGTGGGAGGGCAGTCTGGGTATACACTGTGTGAGCTGATTGGAGGAAAGGCACACCTCCCCCCTCCACATAGACAGAAGAATGAAGAAACATGTAGCTGTCATGTGAATAGACAAACTTCCTGTTAATCTGTTTCTAAGTTCCCTCCCTGCTAATTTCCTGCTGCTTTTTATCTCTTGTGTCAGAGAGCTTGTCAGAAGTTATCATGCTGATGAACAGAGCAGCAGAAAGACACAGGATTTGGGTCTTTGGAGAGATATAAGTAAACACTACCGATATATGTGCCCAGGTCAGTTTTCATGAATGGAGTTTACATCCAATTTAACCACTTGCCACCCGGTGTCCTCATTGGAGCTGAGGAGGAGCCGGATGTGGGCGGGGTCGGGTCGGGGCTGAGCCTGGGTTTCTGGGTGTCCCTCACGCCGTGATGTCTGCCATAACAGGCTCGCGGACCATGCACTAGTCTCCGGCCGCCCGCCCCCTCCCCCCCCGACCCGGAACAACGCTGTCGGCCCCAGCGATCACTGCTTCCTGTATCTCGGCCTCGGGCCCCGGCTGCGGAAGGTGGAGGCGGTGGGAACGGTGCCCTGAATCCATAGCTTCAGCGGCCATTACGGACGGGAGCGCGGATGGGTTTACCGGGCCTCCGCAAAACGTGTGTCGGTGCCTGCTGGGAGGAGAGAGGAGAAGAGAGGAGACAAGCATAGTTCACTACGCAGCGAAGCCTGAGAAGACAGCCCGCCGGGATCGAATGATGGAGGAGGGACAGAGAGTGGCAGAGAGTGACCGCTTATGACAGAAGCTGGATGGTAAATCCAAAAAAATTATATGGAAGAGCTGCAAGCCACAGGAGTGAAGAAAGTGGGTAAGACTTTGGTTTATCTTTTGCCTGAAGATGGGTAAGTGGCGCACTGGATCACTGTAATACTGTTAAGGTGTTGGGAAATCCTGTTCTTACATGTCTGCTATACCGCCTCACCAGCATATGTGATTAAGCTATAATAAGGTAGCATCAAATATAATATCAATCTATAATAACAAACTGGTTGTTGTGGCACTGAAGATGATTAAGTCGGCTTTTGGATTGCTCCTAAAACTGCTAGTTTGCTAAGCTGCATGGAAACATTGCATTATATGTGACTGCTACACTGTATCATCTGGACATAAGACTATACTATAATAAGGTATTACCACTATATTAAACCATATCATAATAATAAGCTGGTTTATCTCTGTGTTGGGAGGCATAGGAGTATTCCCAATAGCGCTAAGCTGTATGGATATTGTGCACCATATCTGATTGTTTCACCATTCCACCTGCCTATGTGATGGTACTACAATAAGGGATCACCACTATATAATAGCATACTATAATAACAAGCTGACCCATTTTTGAGTTGGGAGAGGGGCAAATGATACATCGGACTACTTCCATTAGTGCAAGCTGCATGGAAATTTCGCATCATAGGTGACTGTTATAATACAGTCACATATATATGTGGGACAGTATAACAACCGTACCATTACAATATAACACTACATCAGAGTAATAATCACGGTACAATGAAATAAATATTTTGGGGGATTAAGGCAACCCTCAGTATCAGGAGAAAAAGCCAGAAAACAGCACACAAAATAGATCGGGGGTCTTTAATTTGGGGCAGGTGGAAAATGAGAGGAAAATCAACAAAAGGGCCTGCAAACTCACCCAGAACAAGTGCAAGCCTGGGAACCATCAGAAAATATATGGTGAATGAAAGTAGTAAAGAAAGCAATTTAACAAGCGCAAAAGATAAAACTCCAGACCGAACGGCTAAAATGGGAACAAGAAAACAAATGGCGGACATGGACACAAGATCCTCCAGTAACGAAGTGGAAGTAGATATTCCAGTAGAGTTCCAACAGGCAAACCAGCTCCCTACCAAGGGAGAAATCGCTGAAATGTTCGCGAAACTGGAGGCCTCAATCAAAGGAGAGATCAGCGCTGTACAAGAGAACATGAGCCACCTATTAACTAGAGTGGAGGAAGTGAAAACAACAGTGGATAAGCAAGGAGAAGAAATAAAAAATTTGAAACATCAGATAGAAGGGCTGCAGAAGGAACAGAGGTATATAAGGTACAAAATGGAAGACCAGGAGAATCGCAGCAGAAAAAAAAACCTCCGGATTAGAGGCCTTCCAGAAGCGCAAGGTGAAAAAGAAAATTTACAGGAAAAAATGGAGGAAATTTTCAAAGATCTGAAGAACTCTAGCAACATCAGCGGTAATTTAAACCTGGATAGAGTCCACCGAATTAGGAAGCCAGCTGAAATCAGGGGAAATGTTCCGCATGATGTCATTGTGCGGTTTCATAACTTCCGGGACAAAGAGCAGATTAGCATGAATTTAAGGAGAAACCCACAAGTGAAGTACGGTGAAACAAGCTTATACATCTTCCAGGATCTAGCAGCAGAAACCCTAAGCAGAAGAAGAACTCTGAAACCATTATTAGCTGCCTTAAAGGCGAACGAGGTCCAATACTCCTGGGGCTTCCCCGCCAATCTAACTGGGCGTAAGGACGGCCGTAAGGCGGTGCTGAGATTTCCGGAGGAGACTCAGAATTTCTGCGACCGACTTGGAATCGCAGTAATGGAGATTCCGGGGTGGTGGGAGAAAAGCGGAAGGACGAGACCGATCCATTCCTCGGTGGACCCGACCATACAGTCCTGAGGGGCTATGTAAAGGTGTTAACGGGGTTAAAACAACAGGATGGCTAGGATAAATATAGTTACATACAATGTAAGGGGCATCAACTCTCCCATAAAATGTGCGAACATAATGGGAGAATTGAGATCCCTGAAAGAAGAGGTAGTCTTGCTACAGGAGACCCACCTATACCTTGGCAAAAGCAAGAGAATAGCTACAAGCGATTTTCCATATTGGATCTATGGAGACACCCCGACAAGGGGAGCAAAAGGAGTAGCGATTGGTTTTGCAAAGGGAGTTGGGTTCACAATAGAGGAGAGAGTAATTGACCCAGAGGGTCGTTTCCTGTTCATAAGAGGTAACCTGAATGGGACGGAATGCTCGTTGGCGAATATTTACTGCCCAAACACCAACCAAGGACGGTTCCTATTGGGAATCCTTGCAAAGTTTGAAGTCTTTAAGAAAGGAAGGGCCATTATCGCAGGAGATTTCAATATATGTTTAGAGCCAGGTAAAGATAGTACGTTGCATGCTCCGGGGTCTGAAGGCATGTGGATGAATAAACTCAAGAAAAAACTGCGTCAACAGCAGCTGGTAGATATATGGAGGATGAAACATCAGAATGTAAGAGATTACACCTTCTATTCCCCCGTCCATGCGACGTACTCTAGGCTCGATTTTATTTTTTGTGGAGCATCGGTATGTGGAAGAGGTAGAGGGTACAAATATAGGGCCAATGACGTTTTCGGACCATGCCCCGGTTAGCCTACAAATAAAACTAAGTAAGCATAAAACACGGAGCAATAATTGGATACTAAATGAGGATCTCCTACATGATGAAAAGATAGATAAACTTATTAAAGAAGAACTAGAATTTTACTTTAAAATTAATACCACTGAGGAAACATCAGAAACAATGGTTTGGGAGGCCCACAAAGCCTACATCAGAGGGATTATAATAAAGGCGGGAGTTGAAAAAAAGAGAAGCCAGGGAGAGACCTTTCGCGTGCTACAGGAGGAAATCATTAAATTAGAGCAACATCATAAGATATCGAGGGATGGCGAAACTTTGGTAAAACTATATAGGAGCAGGGAGGCTATACGGCAGTTAATTGAACAAGAAAATCGAAAGAAGTATAATCTTGTAAAAAAAGAAAGATATGTAGGCAGTAATAGACCTGGTAGACTCCTGGGGAAGATATTAAGTAAAAAGAAAAATAACAAATATATTGACAAGATAAGGTCCAGAACAAATGAGATCTACTACAAGGATTCAGATATTGCAAGGACGTTTCAAGAATTTTATGGGGCGTTATACTCCATAAATAGAAATGTAACAACTAAGGAGAGGGAACAAAAACAAGTGAAAATTAAAAATTATCTAAGCGAATTGGGAATAGCCAAAATAACGGAAAATGAGCGAACCACACTAGAGTCCCCAATCACAGAGACCGAAGTAAGAAAGGCAATTAGGGAGACACAAGTAGGCAAGAGCCCAGGACCGGATGGGCTGACAGTGCTTTATTATAAAAAATATCAAGACTATCTAATTCCTAAATTGTGCTCCTATATGAATGACATAGGAGATAAGGGGGAAATGAGCAGAGAAGCACTGGCAGCCAATATTACGGTTATTCAAAAAGAGGACAAGGATGCTACAGTATGTTCAAGTTACAGGCCTATCTCCCTGTTAAATGTGGATACTAAACTATTCGCAAAAGTGATTGCGGACAGAATGAAGCAGGTAATAAAGAGGATCATTCACCCGGACCAGGTGAGGTTTATTTCGGGTAGGCAGGGACGGGATAACAGTATCAAAACCCTCCTATTAGCCCAGGAAATCAAAAAGAGTGGAATCCCAGGTCTACTGCTATCTATAGACGCTGAAAAAGCGTTCGATAGAGTAGACTGGGACTTCATGATGGGCACGCTCGAGGAAGTAGGCTGTGGGGAGAGGATGTGTAAATGGATTAGGGCCTTGTATTCAAGGCCCTCGGCAAGAGTGAAGATAAATGGGACCCTTTCTGAGCCAATCGACATGCACAATGGTACAAGACAGGGGTGCCCAATCTCTCCTATGCTCTTTCTGCTGACATTAGAACCCCTCCTTTCAAGGATAAGACAGAATAGGGATATCAGTGGGGTCGTAATAGGGAATACGGAATATAAAATTGCTGCCTTTGCAGATGACATCCTGCTGTATATAACCCAAGGATTTCCCTCCCGAATATTATGGCTAACCTAGTAGAATACGGAAAGTTATCAAACTTCAAAGTAAACCCAAATAAATCTGAAGCATTAGAGATAAATCATACTAAGGAAAGCGACCACTCTTATCAAAAATATTTCCCCGTTGTCTGGGGGAAAAAAGAATTGAATTATTTGGGGGTAAAAATCACTACATCAATGGAAACGCTATACCAAGTGAATTTTATAGCGCTATTAAATGAGGTAAAAGCTGAATTGAATAGAATACATCTGGGTCAATTATCCTGGGCGGGAAGAATCAATATATATAAAATGGTTCTATTACCAAAAATCTATAAAATGCAAATGTTACCAATAACACTGCCACATACATACCTCAGAAGGCTACATTTATTGTTTACAAAATTTATTTGGAGGGGAAAGACACCAAGATTAAAATTCACACAACTGATTAATACTAAAAGGTAAAGGGGGGTGGGGAGCACCAGACATAAGGAAATATTACGAAGCTATCGCTCTAGCCAGAGTTATCGACTGGGTTAAAAATAAAGAAAAACAATGGGTAGTAATAGAAAATAAAATTAGTGACACTAAATTGGATAAGATTATTTGGATGGCACCTCAACAGAGAAAATACAGCACTGAAACACATGTAATCACTAAGCATGCACTTAAGACATGGGACACCCTTCACAGAAAGGAACACTGGGAATACAATTCACCTTTAATGCCACTCAAAGACTTAGAACAGTTTGCACCAGGGAAAGAGGAATGGTTTGGCAAATGGTTACTAGAAGAAAATATACAACTAAAAGATGTAATGCACAGGGGTAGAATATGCTCATTCCAAGAGCTGAAGGATAAAAGAAACATGATAGTTATTAACCCCTGGCGCTATAACCAATTAAAACATTATATAGATTCATTGCCGCAACCAATTAGATCGATGGATAATTTACTACCACTTGAAAAAATCTGCGCAGATAAAGAGGCGAGGGGGGGGTTTCTCCCGGATATATAAAGTTTTAATTGAACTAGGAAGGAAAGATACCCCGGACTGTATAGGAAAATGGGAGAAGGAGTTAGGGAGAATTCTTACAGACACAGAAGTTTCCCTGATTCTGAAAAGAGTGTCAGCTACATCGGTCAATAGTAAACTTCTAGAACTAAATTTGAAATGCCTGACTAGAATGTACCTGACCCCTGATCGGGTCCATAAAATACAAAGGGATAAGTCGCAACTTTGCTGGAGGGCCTGTGCAGAACTAGGGACAATGGCCCACATTTGGTGGCTGTGTCCGGAAATGAGGAGGTTCTGGGGCGAAGTAATAAAATATATTAAAGAAATCACTAATTTGGACGTCCCAAATGACCCTTGGACATGCTTATTCTACATGAGTGATATGCCTACTAAAACATATCTCAGAACAATGTTGCCACATCTTATTGACGCAGCTAAGAGCTTAATCCCTAAGTATTGGCAAAGGAAAGAGAGGCCAAAGATGAGGGAATGGTTTAATAAAATTAATGAGATACAGTGTCTAGAGTATTTAAGGTTTAGCGAAGGGACAAAAATGAGGGCCTTTGAAACAAAATGGAAGGACTGGGAAAAATTTAAAGAATCCCCAAAAGCGGTTGAGATGTGGTCTACATAGGGTAGCCAGAGAAGAGGAACACAGAGGGATGGATGGTTACGGTCTCGGGGGAGGGGGGGGGGTATTGGTAGGAGGGATGCATCAGTAAAATCTGGGATGAATATATATTTGTTTTGTTTTGTAACATATTGATTTGGATCACTAAGCATATATAAAGCCACGATGATGTGATGATAAGATGGGAAAGAAATTAGAATTTTAAATAATTGAAAAATCATTTCCCGGGAGAAACTTTCAAACTGAAGTGGCAAAAAACAAAACAAAAAAAAAACACTTGCCACCCACCCACCCACCGTCAAATAAGGGAGGGACAGTGCAGCCCTTGTTCTGGGAGGACATCATATGACGGCACCCCAGATCGGCCGCGGGGGTGCGCAGCTGGGCGATCGTGGCCTCCCCGTTTTGCTGGGACAAGGCACCACCCTGATCTCTGTAAAGAGCCGCAGCCATATTGTAGCACCATGGCCCTGTGAGATACGACATTTCGTTCTACCGCATGTCCTCATGTTGTAGTAGAATGACAATAAAGCTTGACTTGACTTGACCGGCTGTGTCCAATCACAACTGGTTACATGTAAATACGGAAGTGCTGTGAATCTGCTCTCCTTGCCTCACACTGACAGTGTGTGTGGCCAGAAGTGCCGATCAGCGGCATCTCCTCGCACGGGAGGCCTGGGCAGGTAATCGGGGTACTGATCATCAGTGCCCCGAATACAGGAAAGCCCCATCAGTGCCACCTAACAGTGCCCATAAGTGCCACCAATCAGTGCCGTTAAGAGACGCCAGTCAGTGCCTGCTCATCAGTGCTGCCTATCTGTGCCACCTATTGGTGTCCATCAGTGCGGCATATTGCCTCCTCATCAGTGCCCATAGGTGCCACCTCAATGGTGCACATCAGTGAAGGAGAAAAATTACTTATTTCAAAATTTACTGACAGAAACTAAAACTTTTTTTTTCTCTTTAGTAACAAATAAAAATCCCAGTAGTGATTAAATACCACCAAAAGACAGCTCTATTTATGTGAAGAAAAAAGGTAAAAAAAATTAATTAAATTAAATGACGGGTAATTGTCATTCAAAGTACGACAGCGCTGAAAGCTAAAAAATAGCCTTGGCAGGAAGGGGGTGAAAGTGCCCTGTATTGAGGTGGTTAATGAAGGTACAACATTTAGTCTCGGTACACACAGTCATGTACTGATACTATGTGGGATCTTGGCCTGGTGGTGCCTATGAGCAGCACATAAGCATTCAACTTCACATACACAATATGCCTTCTAGTCCCAAGTATCATATCAAATCCATTCATTTCTGAGGTTAATGTGACCCAGGCTGTAATATACTGCCAGAATATGAGACACTCACTGTTTGGTCGATCTCTCCTCATACAGGTAGTTGCAGTTGGGTTATGGTTGCCACTTCAGCCCCGGAAGGATTTACCCCCTTCCTGACCAGAGCACTTTTTACAATTTGGCACTGCGTCGCTTTAACTGCTAATTGCACGGTCATGCAATGCTGTACCCAAACGAAATTTGCGGAAAAAGACCGAAAATTTTGAGAAAAAATTATATTTTCTACTTTTTGTTATAAAAAAATCCAATAAACTCAATTTTAGTCATACATTTAGGCCAAAATGTATTCGGCCACATGTCTTTGGTAAAAAAAAGTCAATAAGCGTATATTTATTGGTTTGCGCAAAAGTTATAGCGTCTACAAACTAGGGTACATTTTCAGGAATTTACACAGCTTTTAGTTTGACTGCCTATGTCATTTCTTGAGGTGCTAAAATGGCAGGGCAGTACAAACACCCCCCCCCCAAATGACCCAATTTTGGAAAGTAGACACCCCAAGGAAATTGCTGAGGCATGTTGAGCCCATTGAATATTATTTTTTTTTTTTTTGTCCCAAGTGATTAAATAATGACAAAAAAAAAAAATTACAAAAAGTTGTCACTAAATGATATATTGCTCACACAGGCCATGGGCATATGTGGAATTGCACCCCAAAATACATTCAGCTGCTTCTCCTGAGTACGGGGATACCACATGTGTGCATGTGTGGGACTTTTTGGGAGCCTAGCCGCGTACGGGGCCCCGAAAACCAATCACCGCCTTCAGGATTTCTAGGGATGTAAATTTTTGATTTCACTCTTCACTGCCTATCACAGTTTCGGAGGCCATGGAATGCCCAGGTGGCACAACCCCCCCCCCCCCCCAAATGACCCCATTTTGGAAAGTAGACACCCCAAGCTATTTGCTGAGAGGCAAGTTGAATATTTTGCAGCTCTCATTTGTTTTTGAAAATGAAGAAACACAAGAAAATTTTTTTTTTTTTTTTTTTTTTCAATTTTCAAAACTTTGTGACAAAAAGTGAGGTCTGCAAAATACTCACTATACCTCTCAGTAAATAGCTTGGGGTGTCTACTTTCCAAAATAGGGTCATTTGGGGGGGATTTGTGCCACCTGGGCATTCCATGGCCTCCGAAACTGTGATAGGCAGTGAAGAGTGAAATCAAAAATTTATGCCCTTAGAAAGCCTGAAGGCGGTGCTTGGTTTTCAGGGTCCTGTACGCGGCTAGGCTGACAAAAAGTCTCACATGTGGTATCACCGTACTCAGGAGAAGCAACAGAATGTATTTTGGGGGTGTAATTTCACATATTCCCATGACATGTTTGAGCAATATATCATTTACTGACAACTTTGTGCAAAAAAAAAATGTCTTTTTCCCGCAACTTGTGTCACAATATAAAATGTTCCATGGATTCGACATGCATCTCAGCAAATAGCTTGGGGTGTCTACTTTCCAAAATGGGGTCATTTGGGGGGGTTTTGAACTGTCCTGGCATTTTATGCACAACATTTAGAAGCTTATGTCACACATCACCCACTCTTCTAACCACTTGAAGACAAAGCCCTTTCTGACACTTTTTGTTTATTTTTTGGGAAAAAACACACTTTTTTAAAATTTTAATAATTTTAATGCACTATGCACACTATATTGCCCAAATGTTTGATGAGATAAAAAAGATGATCTTAGGCCGAGTACATGGATACCAAACATGACATGCTTTAAAATTGCGCACAAACGTGCAGTGGCGACAAACAAAATACATTTTTTTAAAAGCCTTTACACGTTACCACTTTAAATTTACAGAGGAGGTCTACTGCTAAAATTACTGCCCTCGATCTGACCTTTGCGGTGATACCTCACATGCATGGTGCAATTGCTGTTTACATTTGACGCCAGACCGACGCTTGCGTTCGCCTAAGCGCGAGAGCAGGGGGGGACAGGGGTGCTTTTTTTTTTTTTTTTTTATCATTTTTAAATTGTTCCTTTCATATTATTATTATTTATTTTTTTAATCATTTTTATTGTTATTTCAGGGAATGTAAATATCCCCTATGATAGCAATAGGTAGTGACAGGTACTCTTTTTTTTTTTTTTTTTTTTTTTAAATTGGGGTCTATTAGACCCTAGATGTCTCCTCTGCCCTCAAAGCATCTGACTACACCAAGATCTGTGTGATAAAATGCTTTCCCAATATCCCAATGGCGCTGTTTACATTCGGCGAAATCTAAGTCATAAAATGCTCATAGCTTCCGGTTTCTTAGGCCATAGAGATGTTTGGAGCCACTCTGGTCTCTGATCAGCTCTATGGTTAGCCGGCTGAATCACCAGCTGCATTCTCAGGTTCCCTGTTGAGACAGGAGAGCCAGAGAAAAACACGGAAGACGGTGGGGGGGGGGGGCATTCACTCCAACTGCTTGTAAAAGCAGTCTAGAGGCTAAATGGCCGCTAGGATTGCTTTTACATGAAAGTCGACCGCTGGCTGAAAAGAATGATACCAAGATGATGCCTAAACCTGCAGGCATCCTTCTGGTATAACCGCTCAAAGTCGTGACTGGCGTACCTGAAGACAAAAAAATGGTTAACAATAAAACACAGTAAACGGTAAAGTATAAAAAATTGCATACCTGAAAAGCAAATATGATAAAACATAATAACAATAAAACATTGCAGAATACAGTAAAAAAAGAGCAGAACAATAGAGAGAACAATAAAACGACAACTATTTTTATTTTATTTTTTGTTTTATTTTTTTTTTTTACACTTTTTTTTGTAACTAACTTTTATAACTGTAACTGGTTCCAGGTTTGGGTCTCTCAAAATGTGATCTTGGGAGACCCCTGTGAAAGTGTGCCTAGTCTGTGCAATTCTGTACCCTACGCTAATACTCAACTAGTGAATGGTAGCGTTCAAAACATTCACCAATGCAAAGACCAGGATTGTCAGGACAGGAGGGAAAATAGCGGGTGTCACACCTATATCCGCGCTTGCTGCAGACACAACATCTTCTTTGGGGGTTCGTTGGTTAGGGGTACTCGGGAGGACATAAAGAAAATGCCTCTCATGCAGCCGACTGCAATTGGTTGGAGATGTGAATGGGGGAAGTACGGGCGCTGCAGAAGTGGTGGGTTCCCAATTATTAGGATTGGCGAATGCAGCAGGAAGGGCATTATGGGCACGACGGGCCTGTGTTTGTCGTCTTCTTTGTGGCAGCGTGACACTACTTGTGCTTGCCACCTCACCAGCTTCAACTGCACTTATGGGACTCGCCACGTCACCAAGTGTTACTGCAGTGCTGGTTTGACTACGACCGGGGTGTACTAGGCCGCTGGTGCTTGCCAGTTCACCAAAACGCTACCAAAAAAACTGTTAGCGATCGTAGGGATCAGGCCTGACTCTGTGAACGCTGCAGTTATGCGTTTAGTGTCTTGTAAGTGACAGTGATCGATCGATACTGCACTTGGGTGGGCCGGGCTGGGCCGGGCGGAGGGGCAAAATGCAGGTGCTAGCAGGTATCTGGGCTGATCCCGCTAACACTGCATTTTTGGGAACCCTAAAATGCTGGGGACACTAGTATGGATCTGATCGGATCAGATACTATGCCACTAAGGGAGGTGTACGGTGCGTGCGTGGGTGTTAGTGCTACTGGCACTAACCTGGCGCTGCCTGGGGCTGGTGCTTACCAGTTCACCAAAACGCTACCAAAAAAACTGTTAGTGATCAGGCCTGACTCTGTGAACGCTGCAGTTATGCGTTTAGTGTCTTGTAAGTGACAGTGATCGATCGATACTGCACTTGGGTGGGCTGGGCTGGGCCGGGCGGAGGGGCAAAATGCAGGTGCTAGCAGGTATCTGGGCTGATCCCACTAACACTGCGTTTTTGGGAACCCTAAAATGCTGGGGACACTAGTATAGATCTAATCGGATCAGATATTGATCCGTTCAGATACTATACCACTAAGGGAGGTGTACGGTACGTGCATGAGTGTTAGCGGTACTGGCGCTAACCTGACTCTGCCTGGGGCGACGCAGACCCTATCTGACCCTAAAATCTAAGTTATATCACCGCCGGGCGATCAGGGGGCTAAACCTTTATTAGGCAATAAACGGCGGGTGCCCTGACACTATAAAAAATAAACGAACTAACCAGCGTCACCCGTAAGTTATACGGTGATCACTGGTGAAAGGGTTAATTAGGGGGCAATCAAGGGGTTAAAACCTTTATTAGGTAGTATATGGGGGTCCCTGATGCTATAAAAGGCTGACGACGAACCTAAATATTTACCTCCCTAACTAGCGTCACCAGTGACACTAATGCAGCGATCAGAAAAATTATTGCTTAGTGACACTGGCAATGGGGGGTGATCAAGGGGTTAAAACTTTATTAGGGGGGGTTAGGGGGGTACCCTAGACCTAAAGGGGCTAACACTAACTGTCCTACCACACTAACTGTCACAAACTGACACCAATGCAGTAATCAGAAAAACAAACAAAAACACTGCTTGGTGTCAGTGTGACAGGGGGGGGGGGGGGGTGATCAGGGGGTGATTGGGGGGTGGTAATGTATGCCTGGCATCTTCTACTGTGTGTAGTGTTTGTGCACTCACTCGGATGTCTTCTCTCCTCGGCGCCGGAATGGAAAATACCGATCCGAGGAGAGATGACATAATTTCCTCTGCTGCTGTTTAATATACAGCAGCAGCAGAGGAAGAATCTGATTGGCTGGGAGCGATTGCGAGGTGGGGGGCCACGAATGGATGGTCTCCCCCTCGCCTCTCATTGCTCCCAGACACAAGCCGACCGCCTTGGGCACCGGGGGGGTGGTGTATGTGATTTTGCCTGCCCGTGCCATTCTGCCACAGTATATCTGCGTTAGGCGGTCGGCAAGTAGTTAAATCTGAACACCTATTAATTACTCAGGTTCTGTGGCTGATTAAGGTGGTAATTAAACTCACCTGGTGCCTTATCTGCATTTAATTCACCTCAGAACCTGTGTAATTCAAAGGTGTTCGGGTTTATAGGGATGAGGTGGAAACTCTAAGTTGGGTGGATGAAATGGAGCCACTCAAAGCTAAAGGAAGATTTGAATGGTTGTGGGGTTTGCCTCTGACTGCTGTTTTGGCCATACACGCCCACATATGTGTGGTACGGACCACAGCTATGCTCCGCTCATCAGCCAATCAATGTAGCTGTAACTGTACATTTAGTGTTGCATGTAGAGCCAGACTCTGTAGCAAGGAGCTACAGTCAGTCAACACATTTCGCCCACTTCCTGTCAACTCAGGCTATGTCAGGACCACTAAGGGGTGCTGCTGAAACATCTATTTATGGGCTGAAATTACCATAGTTCCACCCACTTGGCCCCTTATCAAATTAAAACACATATATACACATAGGTAGGAGATGGCTAGTGACCATTTACCTATGTCATACCTTCAAACATTTTGGGAATTCCCATATAAAAAGGATTGTTTAAATATACTCCATGTATAAGGTCGCATATATAGGGAAAACCTAAGAGAAAAAAACCTTTTAGATGTAATTTTACTGTGGAGTTATCATATAGAGCAATATGATAGCTTGATTACATCTAAATAGAGCTATTATATATATATAATATTGCCCATCTAATTTGTATTTTTTAGGGATGCACCGAATGTGTTTTTTGGTGCCAAAATCGATACCGAAAATGAAAAATACTCGGCTGAAATCGATACCGTAACAGTACCGATACCGAAAGTGACTGTTTTTAAAAAATATTTTTATACAGGAGATGATCAGAGACTGGGGACATTGTACAGGAGATGGTCAGAGACTGGGGACATGGTACAGGAGATTGTCAGAGACTGGGGACATGGTACAGGAGATGGTCAGTGATTGCAGACACATTACAGGAGATGGTCAGAGACTGGGGACACGGTACAGGAGATGGGCAGAGACTGCAGTCATGGTACAGGAGATTGTCAGAGACTGCAGACTCATTACAGGAGATTGTCAGAGACTGCAGACTCATTACAGGAGATTGTCAGAGACTGGGGACGTGGTACAGGAGATCAATGCAGCCTCACCAGTGTCCATCAAATGCAGCTTCACAAGTGCCTGTAAGATGCAGCCTACCAGTCAGTTGTAGCAGCCTGTCTGTGCCTGTCATGCAGCCTCACCAGTGCCTGTGTCCATATGTAGCAGCCCACCAGTGCCCATGCCATGCAGCCTCACCAATGCCCGTGCGCATCAGATGCAGCAGCCTGCCAGTGCCCATGTTGTGCAGCCTGCCAGTGCCCATGTTGTGCAGCCTGCCAGTGCCCATGTTGTGCAGCCTGCCAGTGCCCATCATGTACAGCCTAATTATACAGAAAGGTATACACGCCACACATTACAATGCGCACATAAGCAAAAAGTGATGATCCACTAGTGATAGCCACCTATAATATATAACTGCATACAATCAAATAAGTTGTGATGTATAAATAGATACCAAGAAAAAATATATATATATCTAAATACCAGAATTCTGACCAATAAAAATGTGGCCACGGAAAACCTAAAAATGAATATAAATATGTGAAAAATTAATAAAAATCAGTGCTGTATCAAACCATAAATAATTCTCAGTGTTACAATGAAAAAAATACACTAAAAATATATCAAAATAAGTGCATCACAAACCAATCCAGATGATAAAGCATCCCAAAAATGGTGTTCTCCCCCTTGTGGGTCCCCACTCACCAGCTCCTTATACCCCTACAGGGGTGGTAGGCATGTATGGATGATCGTGGATGGTCTCCTGTGGTAGCTCTACCGTTGGCACGTACTTGCACCCACTACACCGAAACAAGGCGTCCAGACCGGTCTTCTGCTCAGCACATCCTCCACCACCATATCCAAGAAATAATCCAGCAGCTCCTCAGGGCTAAGTCCTCATCGAAAGAGACAAAACTCCCATAGTGTAGTAATTTAAAAAAAAAAAATTATTTAAAAAAATCTAAAAACAAAAGCTTCCCAAAATGAGAACAAGGCTAGCAGAAACACTACAGCGTATGGTCAATGCGGTAGACAGGAAGAGTCGGCTCACAGCGTGCGCCTCAGCTGCATGGCACGCGGGATGAAACATGTGCGGCACCCGGCGGGATGGCCCTGCCCCTTATTTCGGCGCCATTATCGGCAACATTTCTCTTTCAGCAAATTGCCGAAAAGGCCATTTTAGGCCGATATATGTTTTGGCAGCCGAAATTTCGGTGCATCCCTAGTATTTTTCATTATTCCCTTTATTTTTTTCAAGAACACACCAAAGTTAAGTTCAACATTCAGGCCCCCTGGTGAGTACCAAGGTTAAAAATCCATTTCTTGTCTATCCTCTAGAGTACCCTATCAAAATCACCTCTTCTCTGAGATGGTTGCATGGCAAAGAAGCCATTACATTGTAGACCATCTACCTTGCCACCATGAGTTTCTCTGAAATGTTGTACCATAAGTACTGTAGAGTTGTGTGAACAGTTCGAGCCGAGGAAAAGTTCAGCCTTAACATCGCCTGTTCGCCCATTTGGCGAACACCTGAATTTGCGGGGTACTCAGTGGGATGTTCACCTGCCGAACGCCCCACAATGCACTGCACGCCACACATTGCATTCTATGACCCTGATTGGCTGAAGCAATGCACCTGACTGCTGTCAAAGCCATGAGTGGACAAAGTCATAATGACTTTGCCCAATCATGGCTTAGTGCTCATTGTCCCACTCCACACTATAAAAGGTCCCTTTGCACCAGAACCTTTTGCAATGTGAAGTTGAAGATAGAGCAGGGTTCAATTTTCTACTAGCCAGTTAGTGTGTTATTGTGAGTACAGTGTGTCAGTATAGTGTAGTGTCAGTATAGTGTGTTAGTGGAGTGTTTAACACAGCATTACAAAACATTTCGTGCTGTATACAGTGCTTTTTTTGGTTGCTGCATGGTTTTTTTTTCGTCCCCTGCCTGTTGCCTTTTTTTTTTTTTTAAACTTTTTCAGCCGCAGTTTTTCTCACTGCGACTCTGGTGTTCCCTTCTTTTTTATAATTTAATTTTTTTGTTATAATTTTTAAATTTCTGTCAGATGCAGTCCTCAAATTAAAGTTCACCAAACTCCACTTTTCATTCAATAAAGTGCATTCAATCACACATTTCCCACTTTCTATTACATTTGAGTTTGCCTCTGTTTAGTGATGTTGTCATTGCTATCCAGCCACAGCATGCAGAGGAGGTGGTGGACTAGCTTACTAAACCATCCTCATTATGCTCTATGATCCAAGCTGACACTAGTGTGCAGTCCCTTGCCAATGCCAGAGCGGCTTATTCTGCCTTCTTGTCCACAGCTACTCCTGCCATAGCCCCAGCATCATGCATGGAGGAGTCTGATGATATATTTGAACACAGGAAGGCAGAAACATGAGCCTACAGAGAGGGGAGAACACTGATAAACCACAAACTGGCAGTCATGTTCCTCCAGCCACAGCGTATTGCCAAATTGGCTCCAGTGAAGATGAGGATGGAGGGGATGATGATGATGTCACTGACGTGACTTGGGTGGTAAATAGAGCAGAGGAGGAAAGTTAGGGGGAGGGACAACCCCAAAGAGGCAGGATGTCCTCCAGAGGCAGCCATCATACAAGAGTAGAGAGCAGCCACCCTATTCTGACAGATTGTAGAGCCCTTTTCATTATTTTTTCGCAGTGCTTCTGGGGGTGGGGGTGGGTGGTATGTGGCAGTGGATGGTGTCAGTAGTTTTTTTTTATTTTTAATAATTAATTTTTTTTTCAATTTCATAAAAATTTTTTTCAAAATGCTTTTTTGGGGGGAGGGGTTTGGGGCACTGTTGGTAGGGCAAGGGAGAGTGGTGTCAGTAGTTTATTTTATTTTTTTGACACTTTTTCATTTTTTAGAATTTTTTTACAATATTTTTTATATTTTTTGGGGGACCCCTGACATTTCCCCTTTGAGACAGACAAAGGGACTTTAGACACAAATTCCCCAGTCCCTTTCTCCGTACTAAAGATGAATGAACAGGAGACAGAGGCTCCTGTTTATACATAAACTGAGCATAGTAAACAGTTTACTGTGCTCAGGTATTGCAGGACACAAGAGCAATCTCTCTCACTGTGTCCAATTTACTAGTTCCCTCCGCAACCGGCGGTAGAGGAGGGGAGCCGACCTCAGGGGGGGCAGAAGAGAACATGGGGGGCTGAAGGAGAACACGGGGGGGGGGCATAGAAGGACATGGAGGGGGCCGAGTGAGGGGCACACAGAGCAGTGCAGCAGGAGGGACAACTGTGAACACAGATCTCCCTGTATAGCTTTTTAGCTGACAGCCGCAGGAGGGAGAGAAGGAGAAGTGGCTGTTAGCTAAAAATCGATACAAAGGAAATCTGTGTTCACAGCTGTCCCTCCTGCCGCACCGATCATTCCCGGGAGTTCGCCAGGCACTTGCGGGTGTGCGGTAGCCGCCGCAAAAATGCGGGAGTCTCCCGCACGTCGGGAAAGACTTGAGATGTCTGTGTTATGTCCCAGCCCAGTTCCCACAGCTCTGGGCTTTTTTTAGCACATGTGCAGCCCATTGCACTGTTGCAATTTCAATCTCCTGCAAGCAGATCAAGCGTGACAAAAACACAAGCCATTTGGGTACCACATGCTTGACAAGGTATTTAACCATACCACCCAACTTTTTAGGATGGGGGAAAAAGGACACCTATGAGCAAAAGTATGTAGGCATAGGACACCCCCTTAAAGGAGAATTACATGAAAAAAATGATTAGTTTAAACTTACAAGTGCTTTTTTTTACCCCTACTATACCTTTTATACTGGCTTTTGAAATTTACAAGTGCAGCAATTTAGAAATCGGATGAAAGGTTTAACACTGGAAAACACTTTTTAAAAGATAAAAAGTGCATTTTATAGACCACTATATCATAGTTGCCAACATTGCAAAAAAAATATGTGGGACACTTTTTTGGCTGTAGGCGGAGACATATAATAATTAGGGGGCGGGGCATGCGTTTGTAGGCGTGACATAGCAATAAAAAATAAAACTGGCACGCGAAGCGTGCTGCAGTGAAAAATGGGCGTGGTTTACGTGAACTAATGGGCGTGGCTTAAATGGGCGTGGCTCATAGGGGTGTGGTTAGAGTCTGAGATGAATGGGGGATGGAGAGGGAAAGGGGGAGAGAGGAATAAAGGGACAGCAGCCCCAGATCCTACACAACAATAGAAATATCTGTATTCTAGAAAGTTTAACAATCAGCAGATAAAGATACTCCAAACACTTGGTGTTAGCACTTCAATCATCCCGGCACCATGGTTGTTATGGTGTCAGGATGATTGAAGCGCAGAGTCGGCCCTTGCATCGGGTGCCCCCAGCAGAGTCGGCCCTTGCATCGGGTGCCCCCCAGCAGAGTCGGCCCTTGCATCGGGTGCCCCCCAGCAGAGTCGGCCCCTGCATCGGGTGCCCCCCAGCAGAGTCGGCCCCTGCATCGGGTGCCCCCCAGCAGAGTCGGCCCCTGCATCGGGTGCCCCCCAGCAGAGTCGGCCCCTGCATCGGGTGCCCCCCAGCAGAGTCGGCCCCTGCATCGGGTGCCCCCCAGCAGAGTCGGCCCCTGCATCGGGTGCCCCCCAGCAGAGTCGGCCCCTGCATCGGGTGCCCCCCAGCAGAGTCGGCCCCTGCATCGGGTGCCCCCCAGCAGAGTCGGCCCCTGCATCGGGTGCCCCCCAGCAGAGTCGGCCCCTGCATCGGGTGCCCCCCAGCAGAGTCGGCCCCTGCATCGGGTGCCCCCCAGCAGAGTCGGCCCCTGCATCGGGTGCCCCCCAGCAGAGTCGGCCCCTGCATCGGGTGCCCCCCAGCAGAGTCGGCCCCTGCATCGGGTGCCCCCCAGCAGAGTCGGCCCCTGCATCGGGTGCCCCCCAGCAGAGTCGGCCCCTGCATCGGGTGCCCCCCAGCAGAGTCGGCCCCTGCATCGGGTGCCCCCCAGCAGAGTCGGCCCCTGCATCGGGTGCCCCCCAGCAGAGTCGGCCCCTGCATCGGGTGCCCCCCAGCAGAGTCGGCCCCTGCATCGGGTGCCCCCCAGCAGAGTCGGCCCCTGCATCGGGTGCCCCCCAGCAGAGTCGGCCCCTGCATCGGGTGCCCCCCAGCAGAGTCGGCCCCTGCATCGGGTGCCCCCCAGCAGAGTCGGCCCCTGCATCGGGTGCCCCCCAGCAGAGTCGGCCCCTGCATCGGGTGCCCCCCAGCAGAGTCGGCCCCTGCATCGGGTGCCCCCCAGCAGAGTCGGCCCCTGCATCGGGTGCCCCCCAGCAGAGTCGGCCCCTGCATCGGGTGCCCCCCAGCAGAGTCGGCCCCTGCATCGGGTGCCCCCCAGCAGAGTCGGCCCCTGCATCGGGTGCCCCCCAGCAGAGTCGGCCCCTGCATCGGGTGCCCCCCAGCAGAGTCGGCCCCTGCATCGGGTGCCCCCCAGCAGAGTCGGCCCCTGCATCGGGTGCCCCCCAGCAGAGTCGGCCCCTGCATCGGGTGCCCCCCAGCAGAGTCGGCCCCTGCATCGGGTGCCCCCCAGCAGAGTCGGCCCCTGCATCGGGTGCCCCCCAGCAGAGTCGGCCCCTGCATCGGGTGCCCCCCAGCAGAGTCGGCCCCTGCATCGGGTGCCCCCCAGCAGAGTCGGCCCCTGCATCGGGTGCCCCCCAGCAGAGTCGGCCCCTGCATCGGGTGCCCCCCAGCAGAGTCGGCCCCTGCATCGGGTGCCCCCCAGCAGAGTCGGCCCCTGCATCGGGTGCCCCCCAGCAGAGTCGGCCCCTGCATCGGGTGCCCCCCAGCAGAGTCGGCCCCTGCATCGGGTGCCCCCCAGCAGAGTCGGCCCCTGCATCGGGTGCCCCCCAGCAGAGTCGGCCCCTGCATCGGGTGCCCCCCAGCAGAGTCGGCCCCTGCATCGGGTGCCCCCCAGCAGAGTCGGCCCCTGCATCGGGTGCCCCCCAGCAGAGTCGGCCCCTGCATCGGGTGCCCCCCAGCAGAGTCGGCCCCTGCATCGGGTGCCCCCCAGCAGAGTCGGCCCCTGCATCGGGTGCCCCCCAGCAGAGTCGGCCCCTGCATCGGGTGCCCCCCAGCAGAGTCGGCCCCTGCATCGGGTGCCCCCCAGCAGAGTCGGCCCCTGCATCGGGTGCCCCCCAGCAGAGTCGGCCCCTGCATCGGGTGCCCCCCAGCAGAGTCGGCCCCTGCATCGGGTGCCCCCCAGCAGAGTCGGCCCCTGCATCGGGTGCCCCCCAGCAGAGTCGGCCCCTGCATCGGGTGCCCCCCAGCAGAGTCGGCCCCTGCATCGGGTGCCCCCCAGCAGAGTCGGCCCCTGCATCGGGTGCCCCCCAGCAGAGTCGGCCCCTGCATCGGGTGCCCCCCAGCAGAGTCGGCCCCTGCATCGGGTGCCCCCCAGCAGAGTCGGCCCCTGCATCGGGTGCCCCCCAGCAGAGTCGGCCCCTGCATCGGGTGCCCCCCAGCAGAGTCGGCCCCTGCATCGGGTGCCCCCCAGCAGAGTCGGCCCCTGCATCGGGTGCCCCCCAGCAGAGTCGGCCCCTGCATCGGGTGCCCCCCAGCAGAGTCGGCCCCTGCATCGGGTGCCCCCCAGCAGAGTCGGCCCCTGCATCGGGTGCCCCCCAGCAGAGTCGGCCCCTGCATCGGGTGCCCCCCAGCAGAGTCGGCCCCTGCATCGGGTGCCCCCCAGCAGAGTCGGCCCCTGCATCGGGTGCCCCCCAGCAGAGTCGGCCCCTGCATCGGGTGCCCCCCAGCAGAGTCGGCCCCTGCATCGGGTGCCCCCCAGCAGAGTCGGCCCCTGCATCGGGTGCCCCCCAGCAGAGTCGGCCCCTGCATCGGGTGCCCCCCAGCAGAGTCGGCCCCTGCATCGGGTGCCCCCCAGCAGAGTCGGCCCCTGCATCGGGTGCCCCCCAGCAGAGTCGGCCCCTGCATCGGGTGCCCCCCAGCAGAGTCGGCCCCTGCATCGGGTGCCCCCCAGCAGAGTCGGCCCCTGCATCGGGTGCCCCCCAGCAGAGTCGGCCCCTGCATCGGGTGCCCCCCAGCAGAGTCGGCCCCTGCATCGGGTGCCCCCCAGCAGAGTCGGCCCCTGCATCGGGTGCCCCCCAGCAGAGTCGGCCCCTGCATCGGGTGCCCCCCAGCAGAGTCGGCCCCTGCATCGGGTGCCCCCCAGCAGAGTCGGCCCCTGCATCGGGTGCCCCCCAGCAGAGTCGGCCCCTGCATCGGGTGCCCCCCAGCAGAGTCGGCCCCTGCATCGGGTGCCCCCCAGCAGAGTCGGCCCCTGCATCGGGTGCCCCCCAGCAGAGTCGGCCCCTGCATCGGGTGCCCCCCAGCAGAGTCGGCCCCTGCATCGGGTGCCCCCCAGCAGAGTCGGCCCCTGCATCGGGTGCCCCCCAGCAGAGTCGGCCCCTGCATCGGGTGCCCCCCAGCAGAGTCGGCCCCTGCATCGGGTGCCCCCCAGCAGAGTCGGCCCCTGCATCGGGTGCCCCCCAGCAGAGTCGGCCCCTGCATCGGGTGCCCCCCAGCAGAGTCGGCCCCTGCATCGGGTGCCCCCCAGCAGAGTCGGCCCCTGCATCGGGTGCCCCCCAGCAGAGTCGGCCCCTGCATCGGGTGCCCCCCAGCAGAGTCGGCCCCTGCATCGGGTGCCCCCCAGCAGAGTCGGCCCCTGCATCGGGTGCCCCCCAGCAGAGTCGGCCCCTGCATCGGGTGCCCCCCAGCAGAGTCGGCCCCTGCATCGGGTGCCCCCCAGCAGAGTCGGCCCCTGCATCGGGTGCCCCCCAGCAGAGTCGGCCCCTGCATCGGGTGCCCCCCAGCAGAGTCGGCCCCTGCATCGGGTGCCCCCCAGCAGAGTCGGCCCCTGCATCGGGTGCCCCCCAGCAGAGTCGGCCCCTGCATCGGGTGCCCCCCAGCAGAGTCGGCCCCTGCATCGGGTGCCCCCCAGCAGAGTCGGCCCCTGCATCGGGTGCCCCCCAGCAGAGTCGGCCCCTGCATCGGGTGCCCCCCAGCAGAGTCGGCCCCTGCATCGGGTGCCCCCCAGCAGAGTCGGCCCCTGCATCGGGTGCCCCCCAGCAGAGTCGGCCCCTGCATCGGGTGCCCCCCAGCAGAGTCGGCCCCTGCATCGGGTGCCCCCCAGCAGAGTCGGCCCCTGCATCGGGTGCCCCCCAGCAGAGTCGGCCCCTGCATCGGGTGCCCCCCAGCAGAGTCGGCCCCTGCATCGGGTGCCCCCCAGCAGAGTCGGCCCCTGCATCGGGTGCCCCCCAGCAGAGTCGGCCCCTGCATCGGGTGCCCCCCAGCAGAGTCGGCCCCTGCATCGGGTGCCCCCCAGCAGAGTCGGCCCCTGCATCGGGTGCCCCCCAGCAGAGTCGGCCCCTGCATCGGGTGCCCCCCAGCAGAGTCGGCCCCTGCATCGGGTGCCCCCCAGCAGAGTCGGCCCCTGCATCGGGTGCCCCCCAGCAGAGTCGGCCCCTGCATCGGGTGCCCCCCAGCAGAGTCGGCCCCTGCATCGGGTGCCCCCCAGCAGAGTCGGCCCCTGCATCGGGTGCCCCCCAGCAGAGTCGGCCCCTGCATCGGGTGCCCCCCAGCAGAGTCGGCCCCTGCATCGGGTGCCCCCCAGCAGAGTCGGCCCCTGCATCGGGTGCCCCCCAGCAGAGTCGGCCCCTGCATCGGGTGCCCCCCAGCAGAGTCGGCCCCTGCATCGGGTGCCCCCCAGCAGAGTCGGCCCCTGCATCGGGTGCCCCCCAGCAGAGTCGGCCCCTGCATCGGGTGCCCCCCAGCAGAGTCGGCCCCTGCATCGGGTGCCCCCCAGCAGAGTCGGCCCCTGCATCGGGTGCCCCCCAGCAGAGTCGGCCCCTGCATCGGGTGCCCCCCAGCAGAGTCGGCCCCTGCATCGGGTGCCCCCCAGCAGAGTCGGCCCCTGCATCGGGTGCCCCCCAGCAGAGTCGGCCCCTGCATCGGGTGCCCCCCAGCAGAGTCGGCCCCTGCATCGGGTGCCCCCCAGCAGAGTCGGCCCCTGCATCGGGTGCCCCCCAGCAGAGTCGGCCCCTGCATCGGGTGCCCCCCAGCAGAGTCGGCCCCTGCATCGGGTGCCCCCCAGCAGAGTCGGCCCCTGCATCGGGTGCCCCCCAGCAGAGTCGGCCCCTGCATCGGGTGCCCCCCAGCAGAGTCGGCCCCTGCATCGGGTGCCCCCCAGCAGAGTCGGCCCCTGCATCGGGTGCCCCCCAGCAGAGTCGGCCCCTGCATCGGGTGCCCCCCAGCAGAGTCGGCCCCTGCATCGGGTGCCCCCCAGCAGAGTCGGCCCCTGCATCGGGTGCCCCCCAGCAGAGTCGGCCCCTGCATCGGGTGCCCCCCAGCAGAGTCGGCCCCTGCATCGGGTGCCCCCCAGCAGAGTCGGCCCCTGCATCGGGTGCCCCCCAGCAGAGTCGGCCCCTGCATCGGGTGCCCCCCAGCAGAGTCGGCCCCTGCATCGGGTGCCCCCCAGCAGAGTCGGCCCCTGCATCGGGTGCCCCCCAGCAGAGTCGGCCCCTGCATCGGGTGCCCCCCAGCAGAGTCGGCCCCTGCATCGGGTGCCCCCCAGCAGAGTCGGCCCCTGCATCGGGTGCCCCCCAGCAGAGTCGGCCCCTGCATCGGGTGCCCCCCAGCAGAGTCGGCCCCTGCATCGGGTGCCCCCCAGCAGAGTCGGCCCCTGCATCGGGTGCCCCCCAGCAGAGTCGGCCCCTGCATCGGGTGCCCCCCAGCAGAGTCGGCCCCTGCATCGGGTGCCCCCCAGCAGAGTCGGCCCCTGCATCGGGTGCCCCCCAGCAGAGTCGGCCCCTGCATCGGGTGCCCCCCAGCAGAGTCGGCCCCTGCATCGGGTGCCCCCCAGCAGAGTCGGCCCCTGCATCGGGTGCCCCCCAGCAGAGTCGGCCCCTGCATCGGGTGCCCCCCAGCAGAGTCGGCCCCTGCATCGGGTGCCCCCCAGCAGAGTCGGCCCCTGCATCGGGTGCCCCCCAGCAGAGTCGGCCCCTGCATCGGGTGCCCCCCAGCAGAGTCGGCCCCTGCATCGGGTGCCCCCCAGCAGAGTCGGCCCCTGCATCGGGTGCCCCCCAGCAGAGTCGGCCCCTGCATCGGGTGCCCCCCAGCAGAGTCGGCCCCTGCATCGGGTGCCCCCCAGCAGAGTCGGCCCCTGCATCGGGTGCCCCCCAGCAGAGTCGGCCCCTGCATCGGGTGCCCCCCAGCAGAGTCGGCCCCTGCATCGGGTGCCCCCCAGCAGAGTCGGCCCCTGCATCGGGTGCCCCCCAGCAGAGTCGGCCCCTGCATCGGGTGCCCCCCAGCAGAGTCGGCCCCTGCATCGGGTGCCCCCCAGCAGAGTCGGCCCCTGCATCGGGTGCCCCCCAGCAGAGTCGGCCCCTGCATCGGGTGCCCCCCAGCAGAGTCGGCCCCTGCATCGGGTGCCCCCCAGCAGAGTCGGCCCCTGCATCGGGTGCCCCCCAGCAGAGTCGGCCCCTGCATCGGGTGCCCCCCAGCAGAGTCGGCCCCTGCATCGGGTGCCCCCCAGCAGAGTCGGCCCCTGCATCGGGTGCCCCCCAGCAGAGTCCTCCCCTGCATCGGGTGCCCCCCAGCCTCTTAGAGTCCTCCCCTTTATATAAAAGTTCTCGGTCTCCCCTCTTTCCTATCAGAATTTTCAGAACCCCCCTTCTCATCAGCCCCCCCCCCTCCAGCTTCACATCAAAGTCTGCAGTCTCCCGGCATCTTTTCACATCAGAGTCCCCAGTTCCCCCCTTTTCACGTTAGAGTTCTCAGTCCCCCCCTCTTTCCTATCAGAATCCTCAGGTCCCCCTTGAATCCTTTCCTCACCACCTCCCAATCTTCAGCAAAGCATGGCTGTGGCAGCATGACAGTGGTCAGTAGGCGGGCAAGGTCTAAATGGAGGTGCACTCCCTACCCCTTCTGAATGCAGCTTGGGCATTACAGCAGGATGATGAGCGGCCGCCGGCGCAGTGTATACAGTGGAGAGGGGAAGCCGATTCATTGGCTGCACGGATCGAGCCCCCTTCCTCTCTCCACTGAACACAAGGGGGAGCGATCTAGCGGCATTGGCGGCCATTTTGCTGAAGCCTGCTTGCCAAAAAAATGTTAGATGCAAACATTCCCAATTTCCCTGGGCGAATCCCGATTCGGGACAGCCTCCGATCAGGACGAGGGTCCCAAAATCAGGATTGTCCTGGGAAAATCGGGACTGTTGGCAACTATGCTATATAGACCAGACCAAAATGAAGGACAAAAGAGGAAGAAAGGACCCAGGGACAGTCCCTCAAAATCAGGGACATTCCTCGAAATCAGGGACAGTTGGGAGCTATGATTTAACCTCCCACCACTCAGTCCATTGACAAGAGCACCTAAAACCCACACAAGGGACACAATTCTTCTCCTTACTCCACACCTTTCATGTCTAACCCTGCTGTCTCTCTCCTCTTCCTCTTCCTCTTCCCCTTCCTCTTCCTCCCCCCACTCTCCTGCTAAAGCATGCAACCTGTCACATCTCTTAATGCACAGAGAAGGGACAATAATATATATATCTTTAATCTCCTTGTCTGTAAGGCTAGGAGGATTGTCTGACAGTACTGGGCAAATTTAGCAAAGCATTGCTAAATTTGTTTAGCAAAGCACCAGTGAGGGAGGTGGGAGGAATCTCCTGGTTTAGTGGGTGGCTTTTCCTGAAGTCATGTGGTTGTGTTTAACTACTTCAATACAGGGCACTTTTACCCCCTTCCAGGCCATTTTCAGCTTTCAGGGCTGTCGCACTTTAAATGACAATTGCGCGGTCATGCAACAGTGTACCCAAATAAAATTTTTATCTTTTTTTTAAACCGATAAATTCTTTTGGTGATATTTAATCACCACTGTTTTTTTAAATTTTTTGCTATAAAACAAAAAAAAAGTCAAAACTTTGAAGAAGGACATATTTTTTTTTCTTAGTTTTTGTTAAAAAATATTGTAAATACGTAATTTTTTTGCTTCACTGATTAAGCTGCACTGACGGGCACTGATAGGCTGTACTTATGGGCACTGATGAGGTGGCACTGATAGGCGGGCACTGAAAGGCAGCATTGTTTGGCATCACTAATGGGCATTGACTGGCATCACTGAAAATCAAGGCAGGTTTCCCTTGTTAAGGAAATGCCACTGATCGTCCCTCCTCTCCTCACACTCTAATGCCCCGCACACACGGTCGGATTTTCCAACGGAAAATGTGTGATAGGACCTTGTTGTCGGAAATTCCGACCGTGTGTGGGCTCCATCACACATTTTCCATAGGAATTTCCGACACACAAAGTTTGAGAGCTTGCTATAAAATTTTCCGACAACAAAATCTATTGTCGGAAATTCCGATCATGTGTACACAAATCCGACGCACAAAGTGCCACACATGCTCAGAATAAATTAAGAGACGAAAGCTATTGGCTACTGCCCCGTTTATAGTCCCAGCGTACGTGTTTTACGTCACCGCGTTCAGAATGATCGGATTTTCCAACAACTTTGTGTGACCGTGTGTATGCAAGACAAGTTTGAGCCAACATCCGTCGGAAAAAATCCATGGATTTTGTTGTCGGAATGTCTGATCAATGTCCGACCGTGCAGAGCATAAGAAGAGGAAAGCCGATAAGCAGGATTTCCTTGTTTACATGTGATCAGCTGTGATTGGACACACCTGATTACATGGGTAAACAGCTGCATCATTGGCCCTTTACCAAGATCAGGGATGCGCCGTGTCCCAGGGTGAGAGTGGGACGATGTCATATGACGTCATCCCAGAACAATAGACCCACCCCGCCACTGTCATTTGTCTATACAGCGGGCGGAAGGTGGTTAATGACGTCAGGCTCTGCATCACTTCCTCACTCCACTATCTCAAGTTTGCTTGGGACAGATTGCAGGAAGATATGCTGAAGTTTTCTGTTCAGGAAACTGCTGGGTGAGGTGAGGCCGGGTCCTGAACACAGAGACAGCTTTATCACTTTACTTCTATACTGGTACTTAGGGAAGCTGTACTGTAGAAAAAAAAACAAAAAAACGTAGGTGAGCTTTAAGGATCACCAGGTGACAACAATATTAAAACTTTTTACTTGATTTCCGAGCTTGATATGCACTGTATTTTAAGATTCTACAGTAAAAGCATGTTATATCTTCTTCACTGAATCATCTTGGTAGTAATAGAAAATCCTGCCTCATGTAAAGCATTTAAATTGATCTGCAACACTATTCATTTATGATTTAATTGTGTACTTTTGAAATTAGTTTACCCTGCAAGTTCAACAATACCATACCTCTAAAAAGTCATATCAAATGTAAAATAATATATAAAGTCCATAAATTCCAGTGAACAAATAAATAAATATATAAAGTTCATGTGAATCCAAGGAGGTTTTTCCAGTGCAACTTAAACTTAATCGGACGTGCAGTATAAAGTGCCAAGACAAACATCAGTGCAAAATTGGTGCTCCCCTCTGTGTGCCCTCTCACTCACCAGAGATCCAGGACTCCCATAACAGAAGTCGAATGCGCTTTGAGAGGGTGGCTGAGCTTAGTAGTCCCACAGCCTGTGTCGCTGCGGCTTGCGTTATGCTCACTGAGCCATCAGAAATCCATAAATCCCATTGAGAAGTGTGCAAACGTTATGAGGACTGCTGGGCTCTGTGGTCTCACAGGCTGTAACTCCAGTTACTAAAGGTGTTGTCCTCAACGAACCTCCAGGGATGGGTACAAATGCAGAACCAGAGTGGCCGGCAACATCGTCATCGGACATGTGATCACCTACAGGTGGTGACATAATTTCTGGCCAGCCACTCCGGTTCCGGTTTTACATGGTTTTTAATGTTTTAATATGAGTGGATTATCTGGAATTTTTGATTTTATACAATAAATATACAGAATTACACTGTAAAGCTTCTTTTGCCATTTGTACCCATCCCTGGAGATTCGTCGAGGACAACACCTTTAGTAATTGGAGTTACAGCCTTTGGGACCACAGAGCCCAGCAGTCCTCATAACGTTTGCACACTTCTCAACGGGATTCCAGGATTTCTGATGGCTCAGTGAGGACAACACAAGCTGCAGTGATACAGCCAGTGGGACTACTAAGCCCAGCCACCCTCTCAAAGCGCATCCAACTTGTGTTATGGGAGTCCTCGATCTCTGGTGAGTGAGAGGGCACACAGAGGGGAGCACGAATTTTGCACTGATGTTTGTCTTGGCACTTTATACTGCACATCCGATTAAGTTGAAGTTGCACTGGGAAAACCTCCTTGGATTCACATGAACTTTATATATTTATTTATTTGTTCACTGGAATTTATGGACTTTATAGATTGTTGTTTTACATTTGATATGACTTTTTATGATTTGGTGATGTATTAGTATAGTATATAGTAGCGCTCTTATCTTGTTCACCTTTTTTAAAGGCACATGCACTTTGAGAGCAGCAACCTAGAATGTTAGTAATCGCTTATATTTCTATTTAATTTTATTCTTATGGGGCGTGGCCTAGCGCATGGAGTAGCAGGACGTGTCTGCCCGGAGCTCCCGCACACGTCGGCACAAACAAGGCTCACAGCGCCTGCAAGAACCTGCAAACAGGTCGGTAATGGGGAGGAAAGGAGGGGGAGAGAGACACCGCACTCCCGAGCCACATAACGAGGGCGACATAGATCGCTTTTTCACCCGTCTGAGTCAGACACAGCGCGACCCCCCCCCCCATCCAAGATGGCGACGGCCCGGACCTCAGGCACACACGCGGCCTCACAGGGAGCAGCTTCACAGCGCTCCACATCACAGATGAAAACAAGACAGCGTGCCAGGTCCCCTCCAGATTCAGATAACGGCTCAGTCCGTTCGGCCTGCCAATCCCCAGACTCGCACAGATCCTATGGTGGCTGGGACATGGAAGCCTACATTAAGGCCCTCCCCACCAAGCATGACTTTGAAACATATGTGCAGAGACTAGAAAGATCATACAAACAGGAGATTACTGAGCTCCGTAAAGATGTAACAAGCAGGCTGGAAGAAGTAGAACATGAGGTAGAAGAAAATACCTCCACACTTCAAGCTCATGAAGCTATTTTACATGACCATACACTACAGATCCAACAACTGATTTACCATCAAGATGACCAGGAAAATAGAGCCAGACGTAACAATATACGCATCCGAGGCCTACCAGAGTCAGTGGAAACCACAGACCTATCCCCTGCCGTCATCGCCATATTTAATGATCTGCTCCACAAGGAGAAAGACGCGCCCATAGAGTTGGATCGTGTTCACAGAGCTCTCGGCCCCAAGAACCCTAACCTGGAACACCCAAGAGATGTAATCTGTAGAGTTCACTTTTATGCGATTAAAGATGCAATTATGAAAGCAGCAAGATCCCAAGACGCCATTTATTTCAATGGGACTCCAATATCACTACTCCCCGACGTCTCCAAATTGACACTGGACATGAGGAGGGCCTTGAAACCCCTCACAAGTGCTCTTCAAGCAAAACAAATAAAATATCGTTGGGGCTTTCCCTTCAATCTTTTTGCATCCCACGACGGAAAGTCAGCGACATTTCGCACCCTTGGAGACCTTCCCAAATTCCTGGGAACTTTTGAACTACCACAAATTCCCATACCAGATTGGCCTCTTCATGCTGCTACCCCAGGCTTCCAGACCACTACCGGTTGGCAAACGAAAACTAAGAAGAACAAACGTCCTAAATCGCATGCATCCAGAGCATCCGACGGATGAATAATCGTTCTCTATTCCTGTCTTAACCATACCTTTCCTTCACAGGTTCTGAACCAGTGAAGATATTCCTATTTACAGTTTGTAACTATGTTGGGACTTTGTCTTATATTGTTGTTTCTATCTTAACCTTCTGTACACGAATCTCACCTTTTTGCAGTGAGATGCATGGGTTTCTTTTTCTCTTCTTTTTTTTCATTTCCTACAGAAGTAATTTAAATGCATATACTGACGGTCCCTTTTACTGCTTTAGATTTTTGCCCCCCCCCTGATGCTCCTCTGCTCCCCTGCCTTATTGCAGAATTTTGTCTAAATTAAGAAGTTGTATATGTATCCCTGCAGGCCTATACGTTTATGATGTCGGATGCCATCTTACACATACTTTAATAGTTTACTCTCTCCCTCACAGATTAGGCAATGCAGGAACTGAGCCTCCTAATACTTAGGTATCATTTATTGGAAAATGCCCGGCGTGTGCGGGCCTCCCTATGCTCTGACCGCGACCCCCACCCTTAGGGTTTACAGCTCCCATAGCGGTTTCAGCTGTTATGTTGATTTCAACATTGTTAGTACGGCCACCTTGGCCTCTGATCTCTACTGTCTCTGTTTCTATTCTCTTTCCTTCCCCTATCTCTTCTACTTACTTCCCTCTCCCTCCCACCCTCCCTTTGCCCCTGGGACAGTGGGCCTCGACCATATCCCTTCTAGTCGCCCCCCTAAACCGAGCTAGCAATGGCGACCCCTATCTCCCTTAAAGTCTCTTCCTTAAACTGCAGGGGCTTCAACACCCCAGAGAAGAGAAGACATATACTCTATCATTTTCACAAATTACGAACTCAAATCCTTCTCTTACAGGAAACCCACTTTAGATCAGACGCGATTCCACACTTGCCCCATAAACAATATCCCACCTGGTTTCATAGCACTAACCCTGTAGCAAAGTCGAAGGGAGTCTCCATTGCTTTCCATGCCACATTCACACCAGACGTTCTTGACTCTTATATTGATCCATTAGGCAGATATATATTTCTTAAATTGTCATACATGAACATGATTTACACCATAATTAATGTTTATTCTCCAAATCAGGAACAGCACCGTTTTCTTTCCTCCGTGGTTTCTCGCTTGAAGAGATTCAACACAACTAATGTCATCCTTGGAGGTGATCTCAATGCCACCTTGATACCCCGCCTCGACGCTTCCTCCGGTAAGTCATCGCTCTCCCCGGCCTCTCTGACCAAAATACGCACTATCTTAGCTGACCTCTCCTTGGTGGATGTGTGGAGAACACTGCACCCCTCCACTAAGGATTACACTTATTATTCTCCAGCACACCTTTCTTATAGCAGATTAGACTACTTCTTCATATCCCAATCCTTGTTAGATTACTCACCCCTCTCCTCGATAGGCCTCACTCTATGGTCTGACCATGCTCCCATACACATGACATTAGGTAACATCCCCCTGCATAGGAAACGGTCGTCCTGGAGGCTGAATGACAACCTCCTATCGGACACAGTCTGCTCACAAGATATTGTACAGACCATTAAACATTTCATAGCTGATCACGCCCAAGACACCACCAACCCACTGACGAAATGGGAGGCACTTAAATGTGTGCTTAGAGGTAAATTTATCCAACACGGCGCTCGACTTAAACGTGCGCGCACAGATGACATTACACGCCTTTTAGCTAGCATAGCCACCTTAGAAGAAACGCACAAAAAAAATCCTGACACCACGGTTCTATTAGAACTCACCAATGCTAGGAGAGACCTATTGCAAATTTTCTCTGAACGTTCCTTGGTGGCAAGGGACAAAGGACGATTTGTCCATTATGCTCAGGCCAACAAATGTGGTAGACACTTGGCACATACACTTCAGCCCCGACAAACCCGTAAACCAATTCAATTCATTAACTCCTCAACTAAAGGTAAAATTCTGAATAATTCGGCTATAGCTGAAGAATTCCGTCACTATTACTCCACCTTATATAATCTTACCCCACAATCCTCATTGTCCTCACCCCGCTTACAAGACCTCCCTTCATATATACAGGAAACGGCTCTCCCATCTTTCCCAACTTCCGACACGGAGGAATTGGAGTCTGCCCTCACCGAAACAGACTTTCTTTCCGCCATCAAAAATCTTAAAAATGGAAAGAGCCCTGGCCCCGATGGGTTTTCCTCACGTTTTTACAAAACGTTTACTCACCAATTAGCTCCTCTTTTAGCAAAAGCATTCAACGCCATTGACGGAAATCTTACCCCCTCCTCTACTTTGCTCCAAGCCCAAATAGTGGTGATCCCAAAACCAGGTAAAGACCCCTCTTTATGCCCCAATTATAGACCGATTTCGCTTTTAAATATAGATTTGAAACTATATGCCAAAATTCTTGCAAATCGCTTATCCCCCTTGCTGCCCAACACGATCCACAAAGATCAAGTGGGATTTGTCCCTGGACGTGAAGCTAGGGACAATACCACCAAAACTATACACCTTATGACGTACATTCAACGTAACCACATACCAACCTGTCTACTTTCATGCGATGCAGAAAAAGCCTTTGACAGGGTCAGTTGGCCCTTCTTATCAGCAACCCTCTCTCAATTAGGTCTAGGCCCAAAAATGCTAGCACGCATAATGTTCCTATACTCCAAACCTTCAGCTACAGTTTTAGTAAATGGCACTCAATCTGAGAAATTCACGATCACCAATGGCACTAGACAAGGTTGTCCCCTGTCCCCACTCTTGTTTGCCTTGGTGATTGAACACCTTGCCCAAGCTATTAGAGCAAACCCCAGCATACACGGTGTAGAAACCCCCTCTTCCCACTGCAAACTCTCCCTTTATGCAGATGACCTACTACTATACGTAACCCAACCACATATTACTATCCCATCTATATTAGCTGAGATTGAACGGTTTGGCTCCTTTAGCAATTATAAACTGAACATCACCAAAACGGAGGCTCTGAACTTGTCCTTATCTCAGTCCACACTTGCCTCTCTCAAAACCAATTTTTCCTTTCAATGGCAGACAAGCTCCATATCATATCTAGGAACAGCTATCCCGAAACGTCCATCAGAAATATACGCCCTTAACTTTAGCCCATTATTGACGAAACTGAGACGCCTAACCGACACCTGTATGGACTTGCCACTATCTTGGTTCGGTCGCATGAATGTACTAAAAATGGATATTCTCCCCAAATTACTTTATTTATACCAAGCCCTCCCAATCGTCCTCCCCGCAGCTTTTTTCCGTACCCTACGATCCATGGCAATTAAATTCGTCTGGCGGGGAAGCCACCCTAGATTGAAACATAAGCTTCTCTGCTCCCCCTCCGCTAAAGGAGGGACAGATCTACCAGATTTTGAACTTTATCACACATCGACAGTGATCTCACATATCCTGGAGTGGTTTCCCTGTCCGATGGTCAAAGCTTCTACCTTAGTGGAACAAGATCTGTCCACAATAGATCTTTGCGCTCTCTTATGGGGCTATGGTCAGACACACAAAAATTTAACAGGGCTTTCCCCACTCACAAGAGATGCCTTGATAATCTGGTATCGTAAGCGAGAGATTTATTCTCTAACTTCTGATCCAAGTCCTCTTACTCCCTTATTTGATAACCCTGCCTTCCCCGAGGGCAACTCGGTACTAAACCTAGACGATTACGACAGAGCTTCCTGGCCCACAGCCAGACAATTCGTACACAACACTCTAGGCACATATGCCACAGACCGAGTCGTTTTATCACCCAAGATGTCATGGCTTACACGTCTACACCTGGATACTTTCTGTAAACAACTCCATAACTCTAAACAAATTCATAGACCCCTGACTGGATTCGAGCAACTTTGCACACTCCCGGAAACTCCTAGACACACTTTATCACTGATATATCAACTAGCTTTAGGCAATATACATACATCCCTACCTAAATATACTAAAATTTGGTCTGGAGAACTCGGGAGAGATATAACAGAAGCCGAATGGGAGAAAGCCTTCCTTTTCACTAATAAATCAACCATCTCGAGCTATACTCGGGGAAAAAAACTACAAACTGGTGTCAAGGTGGTATCGAGTCCCAACCTCTCTCAAGGTAATGTACCCCCTAGCCTCTGATATATGTTGGAGATGTAACTCAGCGAAAGGTACGTACATACATATTTGGTGGGAGTGCGATGTGCTTTTCCCTTTTTGGACACATATTTTTCAAATATATACGGAAATATACGATAAACCACTCACACCATCTCCAGCCATTGCTCTCCTTTTAATACTCCCTGACACCATTAAATCACAAAAGCATAATCTTCTGAAATTCTTTCTCAGTGTAGGGAGACAGTTAATACCGAGACATTGGAAAACGACTACTCCCCCCTCCCTGATGGAATGGGTTAATGAAATGAACAATGCAATGCACATGGAACAAATGCATGCTGAGGTACTAGACACACAATCGAAATTCTCTTTTATCTGGAGCAGCTGGAGGCATTACTCTGCTTCAGACAAACTCAAACATAGGCTTTCAGCAGCTAATGGGACCTGAGACTCTAAAACTCTAAATTTCTGTACAACAGCTTTTCCAAATGCCCGGAATAGATGTTGGTGTTGAGTCGAGGTCCGCTGTCCACCCCCCCCCTCCTTCCCCAGATCCCCTTATCCTCCTATACTGTTTTCTTCCTTTTCTTACTCTGATACCTGTAGCACACTCAAACCTATCCTCCCTGGCCTCTCTTGGCTATACCAAGGAATTATTAGTATTCTGAAGCTCTTACCACAACTCCACCCATGACTTAAAAGAACTGGGAGAACACTCCTTTTCCTTTTCATTTATTCTTATCCACACCAAATGTAAATGCCTTATTAATAATTTTCCTCAACCTGGACGCAGTAGTTCCCCATTGGGGCGTCCAGAATTTACGACAGGGCATTGGCACTTTAAGATGGATTACTGTTTAAACATTTACTTTATAAACATTTTGTTCAGCAAGCTTTTTATAAGTAACAGAATACATCACACTGTATTTATACATGTATGCATCTGTACTTGGTTATCCGGATTGCCTAACGTTAGGCTCCGGTTCTTTTTCATGCTTTATTCTATTTACTTTTGTATTAAAAAACGAAAACAATAAAAATTTTTATTGAACCTAATTTTATTCTTATCAAAAATTATTCTTTTTATAATCACTTGTTTAGCGCAGAAATTCACAGTGTTATACACTATTTACTTATATACCTCTAAAAAGGTTATTTAAAGCGTATGTAAAGGTTAAGATTTTTTCTTTTTCTTTTAAATAACAAACATGTTGTACTTACCTGCTCTGGTTTTGGTTTTGCACAGAGCAGCCCTGATTGTCCTCATCTCGGGTCCCCCGCAGTGGCGTATCATCCATGTGTGCAGGGCCTCCAGGGCGGGGGGGGCCACTGTGCCCTGACCCACTCTGGACACATGGATGATATGTTCTGGGATGATATCTGTGCAGTGGTGGGGGCCCATCTTTTCATGCAGAGGCACTGTATTGAAGGAAGGCAGGTGAGGCGGGCACCGCCGCTGACAGGAGAAGTGACAACTCTATCACTGCTCCTGTGGCTGGCTCCTGTGGCAACTCAAGGAGGGATGCTGGGGATGTCTGTGCAATGACAACTCAGACATGTAAAGAAAAAGTGTCAGCAAAGGAAGACTTCCAGTGGCTTCCTCTGCTGGGCTCTGCAATAGATGATATCATCAGTCAGAGCCTGGCAAAGAAGTGAGTATAGGAAGTTTTCTTTTGCTTTCGGGAGATCTCTGAGCTATCACTGCACTGGCATCCTCGGCATCCCGTCAGATGGGAGAAATCAGCCCAGAAGAAAAGTGAGAGAGGGGAGGATTCCAGATGGATCAAGCAGCCAGGTAAGGACATGCACATACTATCCACCACCGTATACTCCGCACTGTACATTCCCTGTTTACCAATACCACATTTTGCACTGCACTGCAAGTAATCTCAGGATCTATTTAACCACACCCACTTTAAGCCACGCCCAATATTTAGCGCACTTTCACCACTCCAATACCGGGCATTTTCACCTCCTTCCTGCCTAGGCCAATTTTCAGCTTTCAGCGCTGTAACATTTTGAATGACAATTGTGCAGTCATACAACACTGTACCCAAATTAAATTTTGAAAAAATTTTCCCCACAAATAGAGCTTTCTTTTGGTGGTATTTGATCACCTCTGCGGTTTTTAATTTTTTGTGCTATAAACAAAGAGCGACAATTTTTAAAAAAAGACACAATATTTTTTACTTTTTGCTATAATAAACATCCCAATTTAAAAAAAAAAAAATTTCCTCAGTTTAGGCCGATATGTATTCTACATATTTTTTGAAAAAAAAAAAAAAAAAACGCAATAAGCGTATATTGATTGTTTTGCGCAAAAGTCATAGTGCCTACAAATGGGAATAGAGAGAAGTAGCTTTAGGGGAATAGCATTGCCGAGGAGGAGAAAGCTGGGTGACGGGCACGTAACCTGAACACGCTATTGTGGATCAGCAGCCATGATAAATGTGGTCAGTTTAAGCAGGGGAAGACCGGAACAGGCAGGGTCAACCAGGTATTGTACAGCATATTGACAACTGACATGTCAAAAGCACTATGCTATATTTCGTGCCTTAAAGGGAGCATGGGAGTCACATCGCCGCGGCACGGATCGGGCCGTAAATATTTGCTGAGATGCACGGCTCAAGGAACATGAAAGCTGACAGGCAGAAGGATGCATTTATGGCAAAAGAAACCAATAGAGGCTCTTCTGCGATAAATACCCTGCCTGTCAGCCATTTGTTTAAAAATCAATTTTACTTCCACTTTAATGGCTTTGTAATCTGTATTTCATGAAATAGTTTACTTTATTTTTCTGCCTTGTAATAAACTCCATCAGCTCCTGCACCTCCGATTCTCCCCCTTCACTTCCTGTTTGAAACTAGCATGTGTGCATTAGTTGCGGTCATGTGCAGTGCTCTGGATACTACACATATCATAGTACATAGTCCCTTATCTATCTCAGGAGTGAGGAAGAACAGGTGGCAATATTCCTATGACACAGTAGGATCAGGGAGAAGAAATGTAGCCACCCTGATCGCAGCAGCCCAAGAAGTAAATTTGGTGATTTGGAAGAGGTTGAGAACAATAGAAGGTACTTTTTAATTAAACAAAAAACTAGTTATTGCACTTGCATCAAAAGCAACCTGCAATCATAAGTCCAAGGACCAAAGTTCAAAGTAAAGTCCAGCCTTTTAAACAGTAAAACAAGTAATTGCCTGAGTCTTGCAGCTCTCTAAGAGCATTATTTTTTTAATTGAGAATGCATACTTGAATAGATTTTATTTTTTAAAATAGAGTTCAAGTGGTTCATTCTATGCATTAATAAAAAGCCTATGTGCAGCTCCCCCTCAGCCCCCCCTAATGCTTACCTGAGCCCCATCTCTATCCAGCAATGTTGCAGGAGAGACTCGGCTGCCCGGGACTCTCCCTCATTGGCTGAGATGGTAGTGGAGCAACATTGGCTCCCACTGCTGTCAATCAAAGTCAGTGAGCCAATGATGAGAGAGGGGGCAGGGCCAGGCCACAGCTCCATGTCTGAATGGATACACAGATCTGTGGCTTGGGTACCCCCGTAGCAAGCTGCTTGCTGTGGGGGCACCCAGCAGGAGGGAGGGGCCAGGAGTGCCGGCAAGGGACCTGAGAAGAGGAGGAGCAGGGCTGCTCTGTGCAACACCACTGCACAGGGCAGGTAAGTATGACGTGTTTGTTATTTTTAAACACAAAAAAACGAAGCTTTAGTATCCCTTTCAGTATCACTTTCACTTTATTTGCTAAGCTCCGAGGGAAATTCCCTTGCAAAGTGCAAGTTCCCTTACAAGTGAACAGTCTATCTCCCTCTATTAAATCAACTCTACAGGGGAATTTTATCAAACTTGTGGACCCCTACCCATTTGGCTATGTTTTACTATATTCTCAGAATCCCTCCCAGGAATTGCAGAATTCTTGTTAAGACTTTAAGAACTCCTTCCAGGATTCCCAGAACCCCTGCCAGGGCTTCCAACAGGGCCTGCATAATCCCTGCCAGGACTTTGGGTAATAATCTCAGAATCCCTGTCAGAACGTTGTGTATATACAGTAACACCAGTAGTTTTTAAAATATAACTGATGATTTTTTTTTTTTTTTACTATTTTATTTTATTTTTATTTTAATATACACAGAAAAATAGTTTTGAATGACAGTACCACCAGGGAAAGCATTGCTTGTTGAATAATTTGGGTAAAATAAATAGTGGTAAAGCTATTGCTGTATCAATAAGCACATGGTTGAAATGTAAACGTTTTAAGTTTTGCTCTCCTATTGTTCCCAAATAAAGTACAATGCTGAATTCATCATATCAAGTTACCTTTTTAAAGCAAATATGGCAGTTTGTAAAAATGACAGTGACACTAGCCCATGCTCTGAAAAAAGTTTTCCAGTTGATTGCTTTTCATAGTGCGGCTAAGCATTTTATAATGGGGTCAATGTGCTGTAAATGCGAGCCAAGGATTTGGCTCGCACTTGTGGCACAGCCAATTAACTTGAATGGCTGAATTTGACAGGTGGCGTCATCTGTCAACCCCACAAGCCACATTAAAGTTTTTGAACTTGGAACAAAAAGCAGCACCTCATGCCATGTGAACAGCTTCCCCTGGTTTCATCTTAGATGGGTGGTCAGAGTGTGGTAAAACCTTTACTCCGCTTGCCTGTTTTTACCACCACCTGGCCACCTGTGTGAAAGAGGGCTAAAAGTTTTAAGATCTGAAGACCAAACACTGTAATTAGTTACAATGTGTAGACTCTCCTTCTCTGTCTCTCTCTGTATATAAATATATCTAATATGTAAAATTTATTTTCTAGTATATTGGTCCATATTCAATAGCCAAGACATCAGTAAATGGATTAACCAATATGTTGGCACAAGCTTTGCGTTTCATGAACATCAGAGTAAATAGCCTGGTACTGGGTTTAATCAATACCAGTTTCAGCAAAGTGGTAAGTCCAAAATATTTAATGGTAATAATGTTATAATTCATACACTGGATAAACCAATTTGGGTTAACAGGGAAAGAGCAATTAATGTTTGCTTAAAGGATGTTACACAGAAAAGATTAAGCCCGTCTGTTTCTTCCACATACAATTCAGCAAAACTCTGAAGTTGCACACCTCTTCCAAAGGGTAAAAATAACTTTTTGTTCAGCACAAGCACAGACATTCCACCCAGAATCCTCACCTAACATATTTCACCTTACTGGGGCTTAATCAAAGAGCATTAATAGGGTAGCTACTGCAATGTCGCCCATGTGGCCACTATGGGGCCCGAGGCAAAGGGAGGCCTGGTGGGAAACCTGGTGAGTGAGATGTTTGTCCTGACCTGTCCTGTCTTGGAAGACCTTATTTAGTAGTTATGCATCTGTGCATCTTCCTTCCAGGCAGCAGCACATACAGCATAAAGACTAAGTTAGTACAGGCAGTAGCAGAGGTTGCTGCAGTAGGGAGAGGCTGCTGATTTGAGGAAGAGAAGAGCTCATTCAAAATGGCCATACAAGCAACAGCAGAGTTGGTTGCTGGAACAAAGAAGTTGTATAGTATCCGTCATGCTCCTTATGGCTTGGGTCACCCTCAAGCAGGTAATGTGGCACGTTTGCGTGGGCCCACCAGCCCATTCATTTCAATTGTGGAAAATGTGGGGAAAAAGTCCCAGCCCATTTTTTAGAAAATGCATCCACACAAAACCGCATTGTGCTGTGGCACCATGTGGTTTTGCGTACAAGAAAATGCACCACATTTTCTGATTTGTGAGGGTACAACTAAAAATGAATGGCACCCCTGCTCATCTGCTAAACAGCAATATTTTTTGCCTGCAATTTGGGAACATGTGCAATTATGCACGCGTTCCCAACCTGCACAAGTGTAAACCTAGCCTACAGGCTTGCCTACAGTTCGTGTATTGAGTGAATTGGTGGAGGGTGCCAACATACAATTATTCTAAAGTAGAGACCTTTTCCAGCACACCTTGGTAGAGTTTATTCAGATAAAGTAACAGGTATTTCAGGCCAACATTTTGGGACCTTGCAGGATCCATTTTTTAAGGCAGAGTGATGAGTTGGTGGAACAAGACATGAGAGAACTTAGGTAGGTGTGTGTTTTTTTGTGTTTGCGTGTGTTTTATGTGTCAGTCTTTGTTTCATTTGTTTGTTTTTGTTTTGTAGGTGTGTGTTTGTGTTTTGTGTATGAGTGAGTTTTTATTGTGTGTTTCTTTCAATCAATTTTTATAATATAAAGCACACAAAAAAATATTAAGAAACATACATCCCAGGTTACATTGTGGGATAAACAAGTATCCAGAAATCTTCAACAGTTAAAGGAATCACAGTAAAGGTATAAATTCCAGAAAGCATCATAGTGAACAAAACTGAATATATTCTCTATTAATGCATGTAACAAGATAGAGAACATAGGGGTTCATTGAAGTGAAAAGGCCAGCTTCTATTGACAAGGACAGAGGGCCTCCTGGGGATAGACCCTAGGCACCATCCCAAGAGGTCCCAACCTGTCAGCCCATCTGTCAGTGAATCCATCCTCCCAAAATTAGGAAATAAATCTCAGTGATGGATAGCTACCATAAGAGCGAACATATATAGGAGTCACAACCAGGAGATATCAAATCCATTCCCAAAAGGGTAAGCAGCAGTATGGGGTGAACCATATTAGAGGGAAGATCCTGGGTGGAGAGTCTATGCTTGTGCTAGCCAATAAAGTTGATTTACCCCTTTGGAAGTGGAGTGCGGCTCCAGGGCTTTGCTGAATTTTGTTTATATAAGTTTGGTGTTATGCTTACTCTTTTTTACTAATCATTACCAGGCACTAAAAGTGAAATCATGACAAGGCTTAGGTGCAATGCAGACGCTTTTGTTTCTAAAACCATTATTGGTCTTAGTCAATAAAATATGTAATTGTGATATAAGCCACTCAAAATCTATCTTGTACTTGACTGGTCTCAAAAACTAAAATCTGATTGAATGTCATACATTATTGCGGAGGGAGATGTCTTGCTGAAAACATGCAGTTCAATAGATTTTCAGTTCACTATTTGCACTTGACCCAGCCCTTCTCTCTTCTTTCTGAAAACAGGGAAGGATGGGCCAGGTCAACCTACTATGAGTAGACGTCATGATGTCACTTCCGGTTCTTGGGCCATGTAAACGTGTTTTTTTTTTTTTTTCTTAAAGCAAAAGATATATATTTTTTTTAAATCTTTTGCTTTTAACCACTAGCCGACCAGGTGCCATCATTCTACTGTGGCAGGTCGGCTATCCTGCGCAAATCGCCGTAGCTGTACCTGGGTCTCTTAAACAGCTATAACATCTCACCCACTAGCCATGCACATCGGGTTCCCCGCCGTGCAGCGGGCGCGTGCCTCCTGCGGCACATGCGACATCCGCCGGCCACGCGCGATCGCGGGCACAAGAGCCAGAGCGGGGATGTGTGTACACACACATACATCACAATTCTGTCAGGAGAGGAGAGACAGATTGGCTGTGACATTTGCACAGTAATCGGTGCATTTTTATAGCACTGATCGCTGTATAAATTTGTCAAAAGTGTGTCAAAATGTGTCAAGTGTCTGATCTGTCCGTTGCAATGTCAGTCCCGCTAAAAATCGCAGATCGCCGCCATTACTAGTAAAAAAAAAAAGATAATAAAAATGCCATAAATATTGCCCCTATTTTGTAAACACTATAAGGTTTGTGCAAACCAATCAATATACGCTTATTGCGATTTATTTATTTTTTTTCTACCAAAAATATGTAGAAGAATATACAGTATCTCACAAAAGTGAGTACGCTCCTTACATTTTTGTAAATATTTTATTATCTTTTCATGTGACAACACTGAAGAAATAATACTTTGCTAAAATGTAAAGTAGTGAGTGTACAGCTTGTACGCAGATGTGCATACTCTGCTTCCGGGGGTTATACCGGGATGATGCCCGCAGCTGCACTGTTTTTAGAGCCGCCAATCAGCTTTCCGGGTATAACAACCGATGCGGCTAAAAGCCCCTCGGCTGTTATACCGGTGGAGCGGGAGGGGATGTCCCCCCCCCCCCCCTCCCGCCACTCTTACCGGGCCTCCCATTCCATCGGGAGACCCGATGACCAATTGGCCGCCTCCAGCGGCTGGGGACAGATTGGAACAGAGCCGTGAGTGGCTTTGTTCCAGCCTCCTAATAGTAAACACGGAAGCAACGTCATGACGTCACTTCCTGTTTACTGGGCTGTTAACGGCGCCGGTTTTAAAAAAATATATTAACTATTCAGATCGCTGTTTTTGGCGATTCTGAATACTGAAGTGCAAAGGAGGGATCGGGGGTCTTTTTGCCCCTCGATCCCTCCATAAAGAGTACCTGTCACCATCTTTACTGTCACAAGGGATGTTTACATTCCTTGTGACAGCAATAAAAGTGATCAAAAAGATTTTTTTTTTTAAACACAGTTTATTAATATAAAAATAAATAAGAAAAAAAAATCTTTTAAAGCGCCCCCGTGAGCTCGCGCAGCAAAGAAAACGCATACGAAAGTCGGGCCCGCATATGTAAACTATGTTCAAATCACACATGTGAGGTATCGCCGCGATCGTCAGAGCGAGAGCAATAATTCTAACACTAGACCTCCTCTGTAACTCTAACCTGGTAACCGTAAAAAAAAAATTAAATCGTCGCCTATGGAGATTTTTAGGTACTGTAGTTTGTCGCCATTCCGCAATTATAAAGCGTGTGACATGTTTGGTATCTATTTACTCGGCGTAACATCTTTTTTCACATTAAACAAAAAAATTGGGGTAACTTTACTGTTTTTTTTTTTTTTAATTCATGAAAGTGTCCCTTTTCCCAAAAATTTGCGTTTAAAACACCGCTGCACAAATACTGTGTGACATTAAATATTGCAACAATCGCCATTTTATTCTCTAGATTCTCTGCTAAAAAAATATATATAATGTAAAATGAGTACACCCCTAAGTGAAGATGTCCAAATTGGGCTCAATTAGCCATTTTCCCTCCCCGGTGTCATGTGACTCGTTAGTGTTACAAGGTCTCAGGTAAGAATGGGGAGCAGGTGTGCTAAATTTGGTGTTATCGCTCTCACTCTCTCATACTGGTCACTGGAAGTTCCACATTGCACCTCATGGCAAAGAACTCTCTGAGGATCTGAAAAAAAGATTGTTGCTCTACATAAAGATGGCCTAGGCTATAAGGAGATTGCCAAGACCCTGAAACTGAACTGCAGCACGGTGGCCAAGACCATACAGTGGTTTAACAGGACAGGTTCCACTCAGAACAGGCCTCGCCATGGTCAACCAAAGAAGTTGAGTGCACGTGCTCAGCCTCATATCCAGAGGTTGTCTTTGGGAAATAAATTCTGTCAGCATTGCTGCAGAGGTTGAAGGGGTGGGGGGTCAGCCTGTCAGTGGTCAGACCGTACGCCGCACACTGCATCAAATTGGTCTGCATGGCTGTCATCCCAGAAGGAAGCCTCTTGTAAAGATTATGCATAAGAAAGCCCATAAACGGTTTGCTGAAGACAGACTAAGGACATGGATTACTGGAACCATGTCCTGTGGTTTGATGAGACCAAGATGAACCTATTTGGTTCAGATGGTGTCAAGCGCGTGTGGCGGCAACTGGGTGAGGAGCTCAAAGTCAAGTGTGCCTACAGTCAAGCATGGTGGTGGGAGTGTCATGGTCTGGGGCTGCATGAGTGCACTTGGGAGCTAAAGTTCATTGAGGGAACCATGAATGTCAACATGTACTGTGATATACTAAAGCAGAGCATGATCCCCTCCCTTTGGAGACTGGGCCGCAGGGCAGTATTCCAACAAAACGACCCCAAACACACCTCCAAGATGACCACTGCCTTGCTAAAGAAGCTGAGGGTAAAGGTAATGGGCTGGCTAAGCATGTCTCCAGACCTAAACCATATTGAGCATCTGTGGGGCATCCTCAAACGGAAGGTGGAGGAGCGCAAGGTCTCTAACATCCACCAGCTCCATGATGTCGCCACGGAGGAGTGGAAGAGGACTCCAGTGGCAACCTATGAAGCTCTGGTGAACTCCATGCCCAAGAGGGTTAAAGCAGTGCTGGAAAATAATGGTGGCCACACAAAATATTAACAATTTTGGCCCAATTTGGACCTTTTCACTTAGAGGTGTACTCACTTTTGTTGCCAGCGGTTTAGACATTAATGGCTGTGTGTTGAGTTATTTTGAGATGACAGCAAATACACTGTTGTACAAGTTGTACACTCACTACTTTACATTGTAGCAAAGTGTCAATTCTTCAGTGTTGTCACATGAAAAGGTATAATAAAATGTATTTTTGTGGGGGATATTTATTATTAAAAAAAAAAGTAAAAAAATATTGCTTTTGCAATTTTTTTCAAAATTGTCGTTGTTTATAGCGCAAAAAAAACACAGAGGTGATCAAATACCACCAAAAGAAAACTATTTGTGGGAGAAAAGGATGTCAATTTTGTTTGGGTACAATGTCGCACGACTGCGCAATGGTCAGTTAAAGCGACACAGTGCCGTATCGCAAAAAAAGGCCTGGTGATTAAGGGGGCAAATCCTTCCGGGGCTGAAGTGGTTAAAGGTAGAAGAGAGATTTGGGGTCTTTTAGACTCCAGATCTTTCCATAAAGACCACCTGTTATGCTGTAAAGTTAACGCAAGGGACATTTACAGCCCTTGCGATAGCAATAATAGTGATTAATTTTTTTTTAGACAGTGTAAAAATGAAAAAAATGTAATAGAATAAATATATATGTTTTTTTAAAGTGCCCCTGTGTCCACGTGCAGTAGTCAATGCATACATATGTCACGCCCATCTATGCACACGGGTGTTTGCACTACACATGTGAGGAATTGCCATGAACTTCTGAGCGAGAGCAATAATTCTAGCACTAGACCGCCTCTAACTTAAAATGTCTACAGGTTGCCAGTTTAGAAAGTGTCATCTCTGGAGATTTTTAAGTACCATAGTTTGGTGTCATTCCACGAGCGAGTGCAATTTTAAAGCATGTTGGGTATCTATTCACTCAGCGTAACATCACCTGTCATATTATACAAAAAAAAGAGTAATGAATTTTAGAAAAAACATAATATAAAGTGTATTTTAAAAAATTTTTTTTTTGAAAAACAGCTGCGCAAAAACTAACTATATAAATAAATATATATATATATATATATAGAAAGGATTACTTTTACTAAACAGCTGCTTAACCTTTACAGATACTAGAGACTCCTGAAATAAAGTCAAAACTGGTGCCTTTTGGGGTTCACAGGTATGTATAATTTTTATATAATAACTAAATAATGTCTAATAGCAAAGAAGTCCCAACATCAGCTTCAGTGTGAAAGTGACTGCACTCAGCACCACCGTGATAAAACCAAACCGCTTACCAGATAAAGTAGAAAAATAGAATCACAAAATGGTCACAGTCCATGCCTTATTGTTGACTTCCATTAACTCCACCATTAATTTGGGACTGGATTTGAACCCAGGATCTCTGCTGTGTTAGGCAATGTGCCTTCTTGTTGAGCCACCTGGAATGCTGGACATTCCTCTGAACAATTCCTTGGATGATCCTGCCTTGAACATTGTTTGTTTTAAAACTTGAACTCATTGCTCCCCCTATGAACTTCCTAATTTAAGCCATGTCTACACTTCCTGTTGCCAGATTATTGTGATCTCTTCAGCCACTATCTCACTGATGTCTTCCCTGCTGCTGTCCATTATTGCTACCCCTCGAACCTTGGCTTGTTCCTCGACTATGCTTCTGGCATTAGTAATAACAACCAATGGGCTCCAACACCCAGAAGCCGAAAAAGCCAGGACCAAGGAAAACGGAACATATATTAAAATAAAAAAGCTAAATTTGTTCCTAATACCGGAGGCGGAGGGGGGCACCCTCCAGGTAACCAGCCACCCTCCAGCTCCCGGAAAGCAAACTCTTTAGGAACTTTTATAATCACTTGTCTAATATAGTCCCATCTTGTGTATAATTTAAAAATTGCATCCCAATAATATTAACTATATTAAACATATCCAGGGTACAAAAATGATAAGTACTATAAAATATGTAAATAATTATATTACAAGAAAGAGGCAATTGATGGTCATAAAAAATAAAAACCAATAATATACAAAATATTTTTGATAATATTAACCATTATTTATGAAATGGCTCACATCCCACTCTATGTTCATCCCAAAAGGGGTGAATGTTTTGAGGTCATATATATTTAGTGAGTCTCTAATTTCAAGATGTCTCACCTGATAAAGGTCCCCCTCCAATCTAGGGGCAAGAAAAATGGGACCTTTAAGATTCACGCATAATGCTTCAAAACACTATGTCCAGGGAACCCATGCCTAATATTAGCTATTTGTTCCTATAGTCTGTATAATTTTGCTTCTTCAAAAATGTGCTCTCACCATGAAATATTATCATTTTTAGCATATGTAAGCCAATCAGCATCAGAGAGATGCTTTTACTCCATTTAATTTACTATTTAAAGCAGACACAGGATGGCCAACTTAAATTTAATGTACTTTACATGTAGATTGTGATTCTTGCAGTATTTCAGAATAACTTTGGTGAGGAAATCTCTTCATTGTCAATGTTCCCTGCCAGCATTACATAGTGTTTCTAAATTCTCTCTCTAATAATAGCAATTTAAACCCTCTGCATTTTTCACCTTAATGCATTCTATGCATTAAGGTAAAAAACCTTCTTTACTGCAGCAGCACCCTCGAGTCCCCCTTATACTTACCTGAGCCCCGTAATTCCCGCGATGAAAACGACCATACCAGCTCCAGCCGGTGTCTCGTGTCCTGATTGGATAGATTGATAGCGCAGCCATTGGCTCCCGATGCTGTCATTCAAATCCAATGACGTGGGCTCTGGGGGGCAGAGCCGAGTCCTGATGTCTGTGTCAACAGACGCAGCAGTAGGACACGGGAGCGCGCCCACACGGGTGTCCCGTCGGACAGCGCTTCTCCGACGAGACACTCAAGAAGAGTTGGACCCAGGAGCGCTGGGGAGGGACCCCAGAAGAGGAGGATCGGGGCCACTCTGTGCAAAACCAACTGCACAGTGGAGGCAAGTATGACATGTATGTTTTTTTTTTTTTTTTTTAACAAACCTGAACCTTTACAACCCCTTTAAATCTAGAACACTTATAAAAACTCAAATCATAAAATTATTGCAAACATGTTGCTTTTATTCTTTGACCACTTATCCCCATGCCTATTCTGAAACTTCTCACATAAATGTAAAATCAGCATTTTTTTGTTGCTAGAAAACTACTTGGAACCCCAAACATTATATATTTGTTTAAGCAGAGGCCCTAGAGAATATTTTATGTCACACCGTATTTGCGCAGCAGTTTTTCAAACACAATTTTTTTGGACAAAAACACAATATAATACCCAATTATATGGTTAAGTATAAAAAATGTCACCCTTAATAAATAGATACCTAACATGTCACACCTTGAAATTGTGCATGCTCGTAGAGCAGCGCCAGACTATGATACTTAAAAATCTCCATAGGCTACGATTTAAAGGTTACCAGTTTAGAGTTATATAGGAGGTCTGGTTCTAGAACTATTGCTCTCGCTATGTTTGCGGCAATACTTCACGTGTGGTGCAAACATGTTTCCTGGTGCCTCCATGGCAGCATACTAGTGATAGAGCTCCGCCTCGACTCCTCCCTCAGGACCAGTGAATAGCATAAATTAAAGACGTAGTCCCTCCCCCAACACATTCTCCTTTTTTTCCTCATACCTCTTGTGCTGGTGAAGAGTAGCAGTATGTCCATACCTCTGCAGTCGGCAGCGTCCGCCGGGTTTAGCCTTTCCCGTGCGCAGTCCCTGTTCTTGGGCCGCTCACAGCGCTGATAAGACTGGGAACCCCTCTGTGGATCTGTTGGGGTCATCTTGCAGAGTTTCCTCACAGGAACGCAGTCTGCCACCATATCCTATGATGAAGGCAAAAGGAGTCGCAAAAGGATCAGCTCCCATCCTTTCAGGCTTGTGATTTTTCATTTTTTTCCATTTCTCATTTAAAAAAAAAAAGAAAAGGAAGATGCATATGTCTTTCCCTCCCCTCTTCCCTTTCTCTGTCCTCCCCTTTCTTCCCTTAATGAAAAGAGATTATACACTGAAGAGGGTGCAAGAAGTTCCTTTTGTTTAGATACCTGTTATGTTTCTGTCATGCTGTGGCCTTTAGGATCGACATCCGTCGCCCTGCTGCTGTGGGGGGCCTTATGTTCTGTTTTCCCTTCGGCAGAACTTACAGCCGTCATTGGTCAGGTGTTTTCTCTCGGCTTTACGTACTCGGCTCTACTGCGCATGCGCGGGCGCATGTGCGGTCTCTCGGCGCTCCAGCGGCCATCTTGGTCTCTGGAAAAAGGGCCAGTTTTGCCCTTTTCTTTCAAAAAATTAAAAAAAAAAAAAAAAAACGAAAAGAGAGAGAGACTGGGGGTTTATGGGACTGCCCCACCCACCCCTAGGGTATTTAAGGTCAGCTTTGAGAGCTATCAGTCAGAGTCGCCTCAGCTGTGCCCTGCTAGGTTTCTCTAAAGGCTGCTCTGTGGTAATTATTTAAAAAAAAAAAAAAAAAAAAACTTCTTTTTCTTTCCTTACCTTTTCTTGCTATTTTCCGCAGCTGATCCTTATGCCCAACTCCGCAATGAGCCATTCATCTCGCAACAAAGATCCTCACACTTCCGTTAGGTATGGGACCACCTATACGTGAGTATAAAAAAAAAAAAAGTGCGCTCACTGGCCTGACATGATTTTTTTCTTAAAATCATAGCCCTGCCCACTCCAAGAGGACCGAAAAATCCTCAAGGCACCGCGATGACGACAGCCCAAGTCGCAGATCTCGTTCTTCACGCCACCGGTCCCGCTCATCAAGACGTGAGTCCCATTCTTCGCGACATAGATCAAGATCCAGAAGACGGGACCGGTCCTCCTCTCCTAGATCCTACAAAAAGAAGAAGTGCTGGACCTGTGGGGCTAGTCCGCTACCGAATAAAGTAGTCTGCAAGGATTGTTTCGCGGACTATGCGTCCAGCCGCGAGTTAGAAAACCAACAGGTGGTGGACCTGCTCAAAAGAACTATGAAGGACTCCTTCTCTGAGCTTGCGGCCTTGGTTCCTGCCCAGCCAGTCCCGCAGACGTCCCAGGCGCAGGATGTTGAGCTTGTTCTTCCTGGTCCCTCCGCAGCCAGTACGCCTCTACCTCCATCAGGCCGACTGGCCAGAGATTCCCCACCTGAAGACCTTTCGGGCGATTCGTCAGATCCTTCCGGCTTCAGCCATTCATTGGTAAAGCCATTCATCCAGGCAGTAAGAGCCGCAATAGCTTGGGAGGATACTGAAGAACCTCCCCAGGAAGCAAAAAGCTACTTCCCATTCCTCAAAAGGAAACAGGCTTTCTTCCCTTTGATGGGAGAAATTACGCAAATCATTCAAAACGAATGGTCAAGAACTGATAAAAAACTGTCATTGGGCCGTTTCAATAAATTGTATCCCCTACCGGAGTCGGGAACACAGTCACTGAACTCCATGCCAGTGGTAGACGCATCAGTGGTGCGACTCGCAAAGAATATTACCCTGCCTATGGAAGATTCCGCTTCTTTCAAGGATCCTCTTGACAGAAGAATCGATCTAGATCTCAAGAGGAGCTATTTAGCTGCAGGAGCGGCATGTAAGCCAGCGATCGCCCTCACCTCCGTATCTAATGCCATTAGAGCTTGGACGGATAACATTGAAACAGCTCTACGCCAGGATGTCCCCAAGGAAGACATAATTAAAGCTCTGGAAGAAATTAGATTGTCAGTAGACTTCGTTGGAGTAGCAGGGCCTTGTGGTTAAAACCATGGACGGCGGATTTGGCGTCCAAACAAAATTGGTGCAAAATCCCGTTCGACGGGAAGGCATTATTCGGAGACAAAATGGATAAAGCCATATCTAGGCTGTCAGGAGGAAAGTCAGGTATGCTCCCCCAAGACAGAAGGATGCGAAGATCCAGAGGGGGTTCTTCCAGGTTCCGCCAGTCAAACCCTAGAGATTTCAGACAAGCAAGGCAGTTCAGAGACGGCAGAAGACCCTGGAGGGGCACTCAGGCATCTTTCTTGGGCAGAAAGTCGAAGGCCCCTCAGACTCCACATGAGCAGAAGCAGTCCTTTTGACGCCAGATTAGCCCAGACACTCCCGGTGGGAGCCAGACTAAAATTCTTTCTTCCAGTCTGGGCCAGCAAATGCCAGGATCCCTGGGTTCTCTCAACAATCCAATGGGGACACTTTTGGAGTTTCTCTCATCCTCCACCTCAAAATTCGTTCACACGAACGGAAATTCCATCCTCTCTGCTGAAGGCTCAAGCCCTAAGACAATTCGTATTGTCACTCCAACTTCAGGGAGCAGCTGTGCCGGTTCCTTTGGCGGAGCGCTTTGCAGGCTTCTATTCCACTCTATTTCTGGTTCCAAAGAGAATGGGTGGATGGAGGCCTGTGATCGATCTAAAAAGACTCAACAGGCACATACACCCAGAAAGCTTCAAGATGGAGTCTCTACAAACAATTATTCAGGCAGTACAGCCAACAGATTGGATGATCAATTGATCTGCAGGATGCGTACTTACACGTGCCAATTCTACCTGCCTTTCAGAAGTATCTCAGATTTGCAGTAGGTCGGATCCACCTGCAGTTCCAAGCCCTGCCCTTTGGGCTGTGCACCTCCCCCAGGGTGTTCACCAAAATTCTAATATCCGCTTTGGTTCCCCTGCGGGAGAGGGGTTTGAGGATATACCACTATTTGGACGACATCCTCCTCCTAGCAAGCAGTCCGGGTCAGTTGGTGTATCACCGAGACATCCTTCTCCAGTCTCTGAGAGAACTAGGATGGTTGATAAACTCAGAGAAGAGTCAGCTGGCACCTACACAGCGGATGATCTATCTAGGTGCGATGTTCAACACCCGGGAGGGGACAGTGTCATTACCATCCCTGAAGATGAGGATTATTATCCAAAAGATGGTCAAAACCATTGCGAGCCGGTATCTAAAGGCGTCGCAATGCCTGAGCCTCATTGGCACAATGTCTGCCTGTATACCGATGATTCCTTGGGCCCATTGGCATTTGAGGTATTTTCAGACGGGTTTCTTGGCGCAGTGGAAGAAACAGCAACTCTCTCAGACAATTCTGCTGACGGGAGCAATGCGCAGGAGCCTTCATTGGTGGACTCTGCCGGAAAACCTCTCAAAACCTCGCTATCTGGGTTCCCTCTTCTGGATCACAGTTACGTCCGACGCAAGTGGACAGGGCTGGGGAGCCCATTGCGGGGATACCAGGATACAGGGGAGATGGTCCTGCTCCACCCAGGGAGTAGTATTCAACATACTGGAGATGAGAGCAGCATTCTTGGCACTAACTTCATTGGCTTCTCAGGTCAGGGGCCAGAGAGTACTTCTACGCCTGGACAACAGGGCAGCTGTCGCATACCTGCAGAGGCAGGGGGGGACTCGCAGCACATCACTCCTCAGGGAAGTGGAGCCGATTATGCTCTGGGCAGAGAAGAACGTCCTAGACCTCAGGGCGATGTATCTCCCGGGAAGGTTGAACACGGAAGCAGACACGTTGTCGAGGAAATTCTTGAACAACAACGAGTGGGCTCTTCATCCCCAGGTCTTCCATCAGATTGCCAGCCTCTGGGATCCCCCTCAAGTAGACCTATTTGCCACCCCGGGGAATACAAAACTGACCAGGTTCTTCTCTCGCCTTCCGTATATGCAAGCGGAGGAAGTAGATGCCCTGTCATGCCCCTGGAGGTTCACCACCGCATATGCCTTCCCTCCCCGGCCATTAATATTCAAGTTCCTCCTGAGACTTTTCAGAGAAACAGTCCAGGTACTGGCAGTACTCCCATATTGGCCGAAGAGACCTTGGTTTCCTCTAGCTATGCGTCTCAGTGTGAGCTCTCCAATCAGGATCCATCCTTTCCCTCAACTTCTGACGCAGGGCAGTTTAATTCATCCAGACCCTCAGAAGCTGAACCTTCGAATCTGGAGGTTGAGAGGCGAAGGTTCGAGTCCCTAGGATGCTCCCCAGGGGTCATAACAACCCTCCTGGGAGCCAGGAAACCAGCAACCAATGCTATATATTCTAGAATATGGGACAAGTTCTTGTCATTTGCTGCCTCAAATGAGTTTAATCCAATCTCTCCTTCTACATCAGGTGTTCTCGGCTTCCTCCAATCAGGACTTGATCTGGGTCTTGGCCTAAGTTCTCTCAAAGTACAAGTAGCAGCAATTTCTGCCGCAACAAATAAAAGATGGGCGGAAGAGCCCTTAGTAGTCACTTTCCTCAGAGGAGTGCTGAAGATCCGGCCACCTGCCAGACGGTCTTTTCCCAAGTGGGATTTATCCCTGGTCCTTGAAGTCCTCTCTGACCATCCATTTACCCCAGTGGAACAACTGACAATATGGAACATAACACTGAAAACGTTTTTTCTGTTAGCCATTACATCTGGTAGAAGGATCTCAGAACTCCACTCGTTGGGACTAGGTGATGACCACATCTCTTTTTATCACGATAGAGTAGAACTTCGTCCCCTTCGGGGGTTCACACCTAAGGTCACTACTCCAAGCCACCTTTTGGAGCCCTGGGTACTACCGGTATTTGCTGAAGCAGATTCAGGATCATGTCACGAGCTGGACATATCCAGAGTGCTCAGAGCCTACCTAGAGGCCACTAGATCCTTCAGGAACTCGGAAAGACTCTTCATTGTTCCATTCGGCAAATACAGGGGCAAAGAAGCTTCCATCAGAACTCTGGCATCTTGGGTGGTAAAGCTAATCCAGAAGGCCTACAGGATAAAGAATATGGAACCTCCATCCCGAGTGAGTGCTCATTCCACAAGGGCAGTCTCAACCTCCTGGGCAGCAAGGGCTAACGTGTCATTAGAGACGGTGTGCAGGGCCGCCACCTGGTCTTCTCGCAATACTTTCCTCAGACACTACCGTATCGACCCAGGAGCTCTTACAACGGTTGAGTTCGGGAGAAGGGCAGTTCAGGCTGCGATGTCTCATTCTAATTAAACATTTATTGTTAAGCATTATCCCACCCGTGTCAGCTAGTTATTTATCACTAGTATGCTGCCATGGAGGCACCAGGAAAACGGAAAATTGTATCATACTTACCGTAATTTTCCTTTCCTGGTGCCTATCCATGGCAGCATACGCTCCCACCCTCGGTATTCTATTTTACGGAGAGTGTTGGGGGAGGGACTACGTCTTTAATTTATGCTATTCACTGGTCCTGAGGGAGGAGTCGAGGCGGAGCTCTATCACTAGTATGCTGCCATGGATAGGCACCAGGAAAGGAAAATTACGGTAAGTATGATACAATTTTCCGTTTTACATATGCGTGCGAGACCTACGTATGCGTTCCCCATTGTGCACAAGCGACAGGGGTGCTTTTAAAATTTTTCATGATTTTTTTTTTTGTACACTTTTTTTTTTTTTGATCAACTTTATTGCTATCAGAAGGGATAATCAACATCCTATGTGATAGCATGGGCAGTTACAGGTACTCCTTACTGAGAGATCTGGGGTCTATTGGACCCCAGATCTCTCCTCTGCCCTTTAAAGCATCAGATCAAATCAAGATTGGTTTAATCCGATGCTTTCACAGACTGGTAACAGCCTGTTTACATTAGCCAAAATCAGAAGTGGCAAAATACTTGGTCAGCTAGCGGAACCAATGGGAGAGCTGCGGAAGAAGGCAGAAGGGTTCTCCTGCCACCTGTAAAAGCGGTTCAGCGACTAAATAGCCGCTAGGATCACTTTTACATTAAAGCCCATTGCCAACTGAAAAAAAGTTACCAGGGTAATGCCTTTAGCTCCTGGCATCATCCTAGTATAACCCCATCAACCTGATAATATATGGTTATGTAGCTGGGGCTTGTTCTTCAATCACAAAGGGCTTAACAGGAGATAAAAATACAGTTTAATTACACATATTTACTGTAGCAATAACTCTCGGTGGAGCTGCTGGTTTAAGCGGGCTTGTTACCTTCACTCTCGATACCTCTGTTTCACCGGCACCGGGTCTAGGGTTCCGTTGAGTTTACCTCTGGATGATATAAGCACCAAACACTTGAGTAGGTTTTCCAATGCTTTAATAAAACGAACAAGGGAAGTAGCAGGAAAGAGGTAGTAGGAAAGCTGCAGAGAAGCTCAAATACTTTTCTGTTGTATTTCTTCAGAACATTCTTTGTAATTGAACACTCGCAATTGAATAGTCTCCCCTTTTGTAGGATTTAATCTTTGCCCGCCTGGATAGACATCTCTCACTTGCCTAGCAGCCAGCACGCAGCATGAACAAAAGTCTCTGCCACAGGATGTATTGGTTTGATATGAATGTCAGATACAGTACTTGAACCTTTAAGCCAACCCGGAAGTATTATACTGTAAGATTACTTCGGAATGCGTCCTCCAACCGAGTCACCAGGCCCCTCTCCAGACCAGCACTCTGCATGATCCTTCCATGACGGGTCCTCCCCTGGGATCTTCTCAGTTGTCCAGCTTTTTCACTCAGGATAGACAGCTCAGGACCATTCCTCTGCTACTGTGGTAGGCCCCAGACAGGCTTCTGGGCCCACCCACACGCCACAGCGACGCGGGCCTCCAGAACGGAGGACCACGAGGTGGTATTCCTAGGACATACCTGTCGGCCAAGAGGGCCAGCAGGTGGCTGAAAACGAACCCTAAAACATGGTGTCTGTCCCATAAATACCCTCTCCCAGAATGCAACTCGGAGGACCACCTCCACCGAGTTATCTCCGGGACAGAGGAGCACTCATTCCCTTCAACACGTTGCTTTTCTAACACCTGCCGATGGTGACAACGACACTCACTGGCACAATGTGGAACTACATGCAACGTCAGCCAAGCTGGAACAGAGGCAAATCTAACTTCCTATAATAAGCGACCCACTTAATTTACCTATCAGCCGTAGATAAAAATCTACCAGCGCTACATACTATTTTACTGCCAAAAGATTTGCAATTGACTGCAGCATGTCTTGTGATTTACATACATTTTCCACACTGTACAACCAGACAGGTAACATGTAGTTTTTGATTAAGCACTTCATCTTCCTGATTTAGCATTTCAACTGTATATGCCTTGTCTTGGCTCTCAGCACAGCATCCTCAGTGGATATTAAATCCGCATCATAACCTCTGTACAGTGAGTAGGGATGAGCCAAACACCCCCCGGTTCGGATCGCACCAGAACCTGCGAACGGACCGAAAATTCGCACAAACGTTAGAACCCCATTGACGTCTATGGGACTCGAACGTTCGAAATCAAAAGTGCTCATTTTAAAGGCTAATTTGCATGGTATTGTCCTAAAAAGGGTTTGGGAACCCGGGTCCTACCCCAGGGGACATGTATCAATGCAAAAAAAACTTTTAAAAACGGCCGTTTAACATTAGGGGGATGAGTGAGCCTATGAAAAAAGCCACTGTATTCCAGGAATTAGAAGCTTGTGCTACCGATGTGATATGCCTGTAGGAAACTCACTTGACTAGCGAGACTAAGTTACTTATTAAAAACAAAAAATTTCAGACACGATATCACTCAGTGTACTCCTCCTACTCAAGGGGAGTGAGTATTTTGATCAAGAAGGGGTTGATGTTTTCCTGCAGGGATGTCAGTATTGATAGACTGGGTTGTTTTATTTTTTTGCATTGTCTAATTGAGGGCAGGCCATTTGTCATAGTTAATTTGTATATCCCCCCACCATTTAAGATGGAGATCCTGTTTTTGCTATTGGGATTCTTGGAGGATAAGAGAGGTTCCGGTTATCATAATGGGGGACTTTAATACTGTGCTTGATAGCAGGCTAGATAGGTTTCCACCTAGGCTCAGTGGAGGTAGAGGGTCGGAGGGAAGGCTGGCACAGTTCCTCGAGGAGGTTGGGTGGTGTGACATGTGGAGAACTCATAACCCCAGTAGCCAGCAATATTCTTGCTTCTCGGGGTCCCACCACACTCTCTCCCGTATTGATATGGCCATTGGTAATCAAGAAGTTCAACCCTTAATAGGTAGAATTGAATATCGCCCAAGGGGGGTGTCCGATCATTCGCCACTGATATTGACAATAACCATGCGGGATAATGGTGGCCCGAGAATGTGGTCATTAAATCCAACATGGTTGGAGTTAATGGGAAATAGGGACGAAACTAGTTTAAGATTGAGAGAATTTATTGAATTTAATACTGGTACTGCCTTGGGGGGTGTGATCTGGGACTCCTTGAAAGCCTACCTCAGAGGGCTCTTGATTCAACAGATTTCCAAAATAAAGAAACAAACAAAGGCAAGGGGAGAGCTTATTAGGGAAGAGGTTCGGGAATCAGAAAGAAAATATGTATTGGATCCAACTATGGAAAATCAAGAACTCTGGGTAAGGAAGCAGCAAGAATACAAAAAGGAAGAAATTAGAAGAGCAGAAAACAGGAAGGTTTTCCAGAGGCAGAGGAGTTTTGAGGAGGGGGAAAGAGTGGGTCGGACGTTGGCCTTATTGGCCAAAACTAATTCACCCTCTTCAACAATGAAGACCCATGATTAAAAGAAATGAAGGGGATATTTCATCAGATCCTGAGGTAATCAATAAAACATTCGTAGAATTTTATAGGGTTCTATATAAGACGCGTCACTGCCCTGAACAAGCAGAGATGGAGAAATTTCTGGAAGGTACTGACTTACCGGTGTTGTCAGACACTGATATGAATAGTCTGGAAGCACCGATAACTCTGGAGGAAATCGGGCAAGCAATATAGAATATGCCAAACCAAAAGTCCCCAGGTCCTGATGGATTGCCAGCTGAGGTTTATAAACAATACAGGGAGGTTTTGGCCCCGGAGCTTTTGAAGGCACTGAACTGGTCAGCTGCAGCTGGTAGTCTACCTTTGTCAATGTCTGAAGCTATTATAATACTAATTCAGAAGGAGGAGAAAAACCAACCAGACACATCGTCATACAGACCAATTTCATTGTTGGGTACGGATGTCAAGATCCTGGCAAAAATCCTTGCAGCTAGGCTGAATAAATGTGTGTCTACCTTGATCCATCCGGATCAGTCTGGGTTTATGCAGAACAGGTCTACTAGTAAAAATATAAGAAGGACCTATTTGAATCTCCAGACTCCGGTAGAGAATGCGGGTTCCAGGGTTGTCATGTCCTTGGATATCGCCAAGGCATTTGACACCCTGGAATGGGGTCATTTATGGTGGGTATTGGGAAAATTCGGGTTCGGCCCCCTGTTTATTAAGTGGCTTAAGATATTATATCAGCATCCCAGCGCTAGATTAAAAATAAACAATACATACTCAGAACGGATCTCACTCGAGAGGGGGACCAGACAGGGGTGTCTTTTGTCGCCCCTGCTGTTCGCCCTGGCAATGGAGCCTTTCGCGGAGGTAATAAGAAACTCATCAGGTCTGCAGGGTTATAAAAGAAAAGGGGGTGAGGAAAGAATAGCGCTATATGCCGACAACCTATTGCTATTTCTGGGAGACATGGGGCCATCACTAGTAGGCAATGCAGCTGGTGGAAGGGTTTGGGAGGATATCGGGGCTAACAGTCAACTGGGAGACATCTACACTCCTTCCTCTTGACTCAACTACAGGGTCTCTCCCTCAGGGGGTACCCTGTTTTAGGATGGTAGAGAAGTTTAAATATTTAGGTATAGTGTTAACTAGGGATGAGCCGAACACCCCCCTGTTCGGTTCGCACCAGAACATGCGAACAGGAAAAAAATTCGTTCGAACACGCGAACACCGTTAAAGTCTATGGGACACGAACATGAATAATCAAAAGTGCTAATTTTAAAGGCTAATATGCAAGTTATTGTCAATAAAAGTGTTTGGGGACCTGGGTCCTGCCCCAGGGGACATGAATCAATGCAAAAAAAACGTTTTAAAAACGGCCGTTTTTTCAGGAGCAGTGATTTTAATAATGCTTAAAGTCAAACAATAAAAGTGTAATATCCCTTTAAATTTCATACCTGGGGGGTGTCTATAGTATGCCTGTAAAGGGACGCATGTTTCCCGTGTTTAGAAGTCTGACAGCAAAATGACATTTTGAAGGAAAAAACACATTTAAAACTACCGCGGCTATTGCATTGCCGACAATACACATAGAAGTTCATTGATAAAAACGGCATGGGAATTCCCCACAGGGCAACCCCGAACCAAAATTAAAAAAAAAAAAATGATGTGGGAGTCCCCCTAAATTCCATACAAGGCCCTTCAGGTCTGGTATGGATTTTAAGGGGAACCCCGCGTCAAAAAAAAAAAAAAAACGGCGTGGGGTCCCCCTAAGAATCCATACCAGACCCTTATCCGAGCACGCAACCTGGCAGGCCGCAGGAAAAGAGGGGGGAACGAGAGTGCGGCCCCCCCCTCCTGAACCGTACCAGGCCACATGCCCTCAACATTGGGAGGGTGCTTTGGGGTAGCCCCCCAAAACACCTTGTCCCCATGTTGATGAAGACAAGGGCCTCATCCCCACAACCCTGGCCGGTGGTTGTGGGGGTCTGCGGGCGGGGGGCTTATCGGAATCTGGAAGCCCCCTTTAACAAGGGGACCCCCAGATCCCGGCCCCCCCGCTGTGTGAAATGGTAAGGGGGTACTTACCCCTACCATTTCACTAAAAAACTGTCAAAAAATGTTAAAAATGACAAGAGACAGTTTTTGACAATTCCTTTATTTAAATGCTTCTTCTTTCTTCCTTCATCTTCTTCTTCTTCTGGTTCTTCCTCCGGCGTTCTCGTCCAGCATCTCCTCCGCGGCGTCTTCTATCTTCTTCTCCTCGGGCCGCTCCGCACCCATGGCATGGGGGGGGAGGCTCCCGCTCTTCTCTTCATCTTCTTCATCTTCTTCTTCTTCTTCTCCTCTTCTTCCTTCTTCTCTTCTTCATTTCTTCTCCGGGCCGCTCCGCAGCCATGCTGGCATGGTGGGAGGCTCCCGCTGTGTGACGGCGTCTCTTCGTCTGACGGTTCTTAAATAACGGGGGGCGGGGCCATCCGGTGACCCCGCCCCCCTCTGACGCACGGTGACTTGATGGGACTTCCCTGTGACGTCACGGGGAATGCCACAGGGAAGTCCCGTCATGTCCCGTGCGTCAGAGGGGGGGCGGGGTCACAGGGTGGCCCCGCCCCCCGTTATTTAAGAACCGTCAGACGAAGAGACGCCGTCACACAGCGGGAGCCTCCCACCATGCCAGCATGGCTGCGGAGCGGCCCGGAGAAGAGAAGAAGGAAGAGGAAGAAGAAGAAGGAAGAGGAAGAAGAAGAAGGAAGAGGAAGAAGAAGAAGGAAGAGGAAGAAGAAGAAGGAAGAGGAAGAAGAAGAAGGAAGAGGAAGAAGAAGAAGGAAGAGGAAGAAGAAGAAGGAAGAGGAAGAAGAAGAAGAAGGAAGAGGAAGAAGAAGAAGAAGGAAGAGGAAGAAGAAGAAGAAGGAAGAGGAAGAAGAAGAAGAAGGAAGAGGAAGAAGAAGAAGAAGGAAGAGGAAGAAGAAGAAGAAGGAAGAGGAAGAAGAAGAAGAAGGAAGAGGAAGAAGAAGAAGAAGGAAGAGGAAGAAGAAGAAGAAGGAAGAGGAAGAAGAAGAAGAAGGAAGAGGAAGAAGAAGAAGAAGGAAGAGGAAGAAGAAGAAGAAGGAAGAGGAAGAAGAAGAAGAAGGAAGAGGAAGAAGAAGAAGAAGGAAGAGGAAGAAGGAAGAGGAAGAAGAAGAAGAAGAAGAAGGAAGAGGAAGAGGAAGAAGAAGAAGAAGGAAGAGGAAGAAGAAGAAGAAGGAAGAGGAAGAAGAAGAAGAAGGAAGAGGAAGAAGAAGAGGAAGGAAGAAGAAGAAGAAGAAGAAGCTCCCCCCCCATGCCATGGGTGCGGAGCGGCCCGAGCAGAAGAAGATAGAAGACGCCGCGGAGGAGATGCTGGACGAGAACGCCGGAGGAAGAACCAAAAGAGCCAGAAGAACCAGAAGAAGATGAAGGAGAAAGAAGAAGCATTTAAATAAAGGAATTGTCAAAAACTGTCTCTTGTCATTTTTAACATTTTTGACAGTTTTTTAGTGAAATGGTAGGGGTAAGTACCCCCTTACCATTTCACACAGGGGGGGGGCCGGGATCTGGGGGTCCCCTTGTTAAAGGCCCCCCGCCCGCAGACCCCCACAACCACCGGCCAGGGTTGTGGGGATGAGGCCCTTGTCTTCATCAACATGGGGACAAGGTGTTTTGGGGGGCTACCCCAAAGCACCCTCCCAATGTTGAGGGCATGTGGCCTGGTACGGTTCAGGAGGGGGGGGGGCGCACTCTCGTCCCCCCCTCTTTTCCTGCGGCCTGCCAGGTTGCGTGCTCGGATAAGGGTCTGGTATGGATTTTTGGGGGGACCCCACGCCGTTTTTTTTTTTTTTTTTTTGGCGCGGGGTTCCCCTTAAAATCCATACCAGACCTGAAGGGCCTTGTATGGAATTTAGGGGGACCCCCACATCTTTTTTTTTTTTTTTTTATTTTGGTTCGGGGTTGCCCTGTGGGGAATTCCCATGCCGTTTTTATCAATGAACTTCTATGTGTATTGTCGGCAATGCAATAGCCGCGGGTAGTTTTAAATGGGTTTTTTCCTTCCAAATGTCATTTTGCTGTCAGACTGTTCTAAACACAGGAAACATGCGCCCCTTTACAGGCATACTATAGACACCCCCCAGGTACGAAATTTAAAGGGATATTACACTTTTATTGTTTGACTTTAAGCATTAATAAAATCACTGCTCCTGAAAAAACGTCCGTTTTTAAAACTTTTTTTTGCATTGATCCATGTCCCCTGGGGCAGGACCCGGGTCCCCAAACACTTTTTATGACAATAACTTGCATATAAGCCTTTAAAATTAGCACTTTTGATTTCTCCCATAGACTTTTAAAGGGTGTTCCGCGGCATTCAAATTTGCCGCGAACACCCCAAATTGTTCGCTGTTCGGCGAACTTGCGAACAGCCAATGTTCGAGTAGAACATGAGTTCGACTCGAACTCGAAGCTCATCCCTAGTGTTAACCAACAACCCAACCCACTATATTAGAGACAATCTAGCTCCGCTATTAGATAAGTTTAAAAGGAAGAAAGAAATCTGGTGTCGGCTCCCCCTGTCCATGGCAGGACGCGCAAATCTGATCAAGATGATCTGGATGCCACAATTAATGTATATGTTACACAACTCCCCGGTCTGGATCGGAAGGGACTGGTTTGTTAAAATAAATTCTCTTTCGTGAATTAATATGGAGGAAGGGTCAGGCCAGGATTAGTCTCCAGACCTTGCAGCGCCCTAATAGGGAGGGGGGACTGGCGGTGCCTCATCCATATAGATATTTCCTGGCGGCCCAGTTGCAACATTTGGGGGGGTGCGAACATGGGGGAGAGGTGAATTCCAGCGTAAAAATCAGGTTAGCAGGGAAGCCGCATAAATCCTTAGTTGGGGCATTGGAAGCCGGGTCTTTAGGAGGCGCATTTCCAACGTATAAATTGGTCATAAAAGTTTGGCGGTTAGTGAAGATTGAAATGGGAAATAGGGGTGTTACGGAGTTTTCACCTATATGGCAGAACGGACAGCTACAAGAACTACAGGCTATAGGAATAAACAGGATTTGGGACAGGGCGGGTATAAATAGGCTGGTGCAAATATTTGATGGCAATATATTAAAGTCCTTTGCGGACCTGAGAAGGGAGTTTGGAATCCCCAAAGAAACATTTTACTTTTATCTCCAGATCAGGCATGCATTAGATAAACAATTCAAGACCAGGGCATTGGAATGGTGTAGTGCACCGCTGCTTAGCAAGGTGGTAAGGGCTAGGGATGAGCCGAACACCCCCCTGTTCGGTTCGCACCAGAACATGCGAACAGGAAAAAAGTTCGTTCGAACACGCGAACACCGTTAAAGTCTATGGGACACGAACATGAATAATCAAAAGTGCTAATTTTAAAGGCTTATATGCAAGTTATTGTCATTAAAAGTGTTTGGGGACCCGGGTCCTGCCCCAGGGGACATGAATCAATGCAAAAAAAAGTTTTAAAAACGGCCGTTTTTTCAGGAGCAGTGATTTTAATAATGCTTAAAGTCAAACAATAAAAGTGTAATATCCCTTAAAATTTCGTACCTGGGGGGTGTCTATAGTATGCCTGTAAAGGGGCGCATGTTTCCCGTGTTTAGAACAGTCTGACAGCAAAATGACATTTTGAAGGAAAAAACACATTTAAAACTACCCGCGGCTATTGCATTGCCGACAATACACATAGAAGTTCATTGATAAAAACGGCATGGGAATTCCCCACAGGGCAACCCCGAACCAAAATTAAAAAAAAAAAATGATGTGGGAGTCCCCCTAAATTCCATACAAGGCCCTTCAGGTCTGGTATGGATTTTAAGGGGAACCCCGCGCCAAAAAAAAAAAAAAAACGGCGTGGGATCCCCCCAAAAATCCATACCAGACCCTTATCCGAGCACGCAACCTGGCAGGCCGCAGGAAAAGAGAGGGGGACGAGAGTGCGCCCCCCCCCTCCTGAACCGTACCAGGCCACATGCCCTCAACATTGGGAGGGTGCTTTGGGGTAGCCCCCCAAAACACCTTGTCCCCATGTTGATGAAGACAAGGGCCTCATCCCCACAACCCTGGCCGGTGGTTGTGGGGGTCTGCGGGGGGCTTATCGGAATCTGGCCCCAGATCCCGGCCCCCCCCCTGTGTGAAATGGTAAGGGGGTACTTACCCCTACCATTTCACTAAAAAACTGTCAAAAATGTTAAAAATGACAAAAGACAGTTTTTGACAATTCCTTTATTTAAATGCTTCTTCTTTCTTCCTTCATCTTCTTCTGGTTCTTCTGGCTCTTTTGGTTCTTCCTCCGGCGTTCTCGTCCAGCATCTCCTCCGCGTCGTCTTCTATCTTCTTCTCCTCGGGCTGCTCCGCACCCATGGCATGGGGGGAGGCTCCCACTCTTCTCTTCATCTTCTTCATCTTCTTCTTCTTCTTCATCTCTTCTTCCTTCTTCTCTTCTTCATTTCTTCTCCGGGCCGCTCCGCAGCCATGCTGGCATGGTGGGAGGCTCCCGCTGTGTGACGGCGTCTCTTCATCTGACGGTTCTTAAATAACGGGGGGCGGGGCCACCCGGTGACCCCGCCCCCCTCTGACGCACGGGACATGACGGCACTTCCCTGTGGCATTCCCCGTGACATCACAGGGAAGTCCCGTCAAGTCACCGTGTGTCAGAGGGGGGTGGGGTCACCGGGTGGCCCCGCCCCCGTTATTTAAGAACCGTCAGACGAAGAGACGCCGTCACACAGCGGGAGCCTCCCTCCATGCCAGCATGGCTGCGGAGCGGCCCGGAGAAGAAATGAAGAAGAGAAGAAGGAAGAAGAGATGAAGAAGAAGAAGAAGAAGATGAAGAGAAGAGCGGGAGCCTCCCCCCCCATGCCATGGGTGCGGAGCGGCCCGAGGAGAAGAAGATAGAAGACGCCGCGGAGGAGATGCTGGACGAGAACGCCGGAGGAAGAACCAGAAGAGCCAGAAGAACCAGAAGATGAAGGAAGAAAGAAGAAGCATTTAAATAAAGGAATTGTCAAAAACTGTCTCTTGTCATTTTTAACATTTTTGACAGTTTTTTAGTGAAATGGTAAGGGTAAGTACCCCCTTACCATTTCACACAGGGGGGGGGCCGGGATCTGGGGGTCCCCTTGTTAAAGGGGGCTTCCAGATTCCGATAAGCCCCCCGCCCGCAGACCCCCACAACCACCTACCAGGGTTGTGGGGATGAGGCCCTTGTCTTCATCAACATGGGGACAAGGTGTTTTGGGGGGCTACCCCAAAGCACCCTCCCAATGTTAAGGGCATGTGGCCTGGTACGGTTCAGGAGGGGGGGGCCGCACTCTCATCCCCCCCTCTTTTCCTGCGGCCTGCCAGGTTGCGTGCTCGGATAAGGGTCTGGTATGGATTTTTGGGGGGACCCCACGCCGTTTTTTTTTTTTTTTTTTTTTTTGGCGCGGGGTTCCCCTTAAAATCCATACCAGACCTGAAGGGCCTTGTATGGAATTTAGGGGGACTCCCACATCATCTTTTTTTTTTTTTTTTTTTTTAATTTTAGTTCGGGGTTGCCCTGTGGGGAATTCCCATGCCGTTTTTATCAATGAACTTCTATGTGTATTGTCGGCAATGCAATAGCCGCGGGTAGTTTTAAATGTGTTTTTTTTTCTTCAAAATGTCATTTTGCTGTCAGACTGTTCTAAACACAGGAAACATGCGCCCCTTTACAGGCATACTATAGACACCCCCCAGCTACGAAATTTAAAGGGATATTACACTTTTATTGTTTGACTTTAAGCATTATTAAAATCACTGCTCCTGAAAAAACATCCGTTTTTAAAACTTTTTTTTGCATTGATCCATGTCCCCTGGGGCAGGACCCAGGTCCCCAAACACTTTTTATGACAATAACTTGCATATAAGCCTTTAAAATTTGCACTTTTGATTTCTCCCATAGACTTTTAAAGGGTGTTCCGCGGCACTCGAATTTGCCGCGAACACCCCAAATTGTTCGCTGTTCGGCGAACTTGCCAACAGCCAATGTTCGAGTAGAACATGAGTTTGACTCGAACTCGAAGCTCATCCCTAGTAAGGGCTCCCAGCCTTAAGGAACTAATATTAGGAATCTATGACCAATTAATGGCCAGGACGATTAGACTAGTTCCACTCTCGCGTGCAAGGGAGGGGTGGGAGGCCAATGTGCGGGAGTTGAGCGATGATCAGTGGGAGAGAATATTGGAGCTTGGTCCAATGGTGTCCCTCTCTCCGTCGCAGCGGGCTTCGCACCTCTTGCTTATAAACAGAGCCTACTATACCTCCAAGAGGTTGCATAGATTCGGTCGAAGACTAGATGATAAATGTCCCAGGTGTCTAGAGACGGGCGATCTTATTCATATAATGTGGAGATGCCCGAAACTAGTCAGGTACTGGACTGAGATCCTAAACATTATAGATGCTAGGTTTGGGATAAGACTGGAACACGAGGCTAAGACTTGTGTGCTGGGGCTAATTAGTAAGAATATTGGGGAAGGCCACATAGGTATAGCAATTGTACGCTGTTTATACCAGGCGAGGAAATTGATCGCAAAAGCATGGTTATCAGCAGTGCGTCCTACTCCTGAAGATTGGGTTAGAACAATGAACTCAGTAGTTGGAATAGAAAGGATAATTTATTCTAGAAGGGGAAGTTATAGGAAGTTTACAAGGATATGGGGTTTATGGTGTCAGTGAATGAATGAAGAAATATAAAACTCTATTGAGGATAGGAATATAAATAACAGGGAACTAATATACGATGGGATAAGTATAAGCACTATGTATTTAATTGGATAATTAGTTTTGCCAAGTTTAAGACACGGCTATTTAATTGAAGCAACTGTTTGGGGGTGGAGGGTGGGTATTAGGGCGATAGGGGAGGGGGGGGGGGGGGAAGACAATAGCAAGGGTAAGATAATATGTGTTGATGGTGTAATGGGATAATATATAAAGGAATGTTTGTATTTTTATATTGTTTATGATGGATAATGTATAATTTGAAAATCTAATAAAAATGACTTGATTTAAAAACGGACGTTTTTTCGGGAGCAGTGATTTTAATGATGCTTAAAGTAAAAAAAAAAAGTAAAATATTCCTTTAAATATCGTACCTGGGGGGTGTCTATAGTATGCCTGTAAAGTGGCGCGTGTTTCCCATGTTTAGAACAGTCCCTGCACCAAATGTCATTTTTAAAGGAAAAAATCTCATTTAAAACTGCTTGCGGGTTTAATGTAATGTCGGGTCCTGGCAATATGGATGAAAATCAGTGAGACAAACGGCATGGGTACCCCCCAGTCCATTACCAGGCCCTTTGGGTCTTGTATGGATATTAAGGGGAACCCCGCACCCAAATTAAAATAAGGAAAGGTGTGGGGCCACCAGGCCCTATATACTCTGAACAGCAGTATACAGGCGGTGCAAACAAGACAGGGACTGTAGGTTTGTTGTTAAGTAGAATCTGTTTGTAATTTTGAACGGGTACATTTTTAACGTGTTTAGCTCAAGCCAAAAATTCTTTTTAAGCTTTTTGGAAAACATAGGGAAGGGTTATCACCCCTGTGACATTTGTTTTGCTGTCTTTCCTCCTCTTCAGAAGATTTCACCTCACTTTTTGTCCCAATGACAAATTTTTTTTGAAAATTTGGGGTTTTTTGTGGAACAAGGATTGGAAAGCATCAGTGGAAAGGAGAAATGTTTTTCCCATATTAACAATTTCCCTTCCTAGGGGTAGATTTCATCTCACTTCCTGTTGTCTCCTTCCGTTTGCAAGTAGGAGTCGTTTGTAAGTTAGATGTTTGAAAGTAGGGGCCTGCCCTATATACTCAGCAGAAATTTGGGCCTTAGGTGTTGTTGTGGCCACAACACTGTAAGCCCTCACAGGGCCCTGCTGTGAAATATTAGATCAAGAATTGTAATTACATGCCCCTGTTGAACAGGGGCTGAAAAATTAGGCCTTAGGCACTGGTGCTACAACACTGCAACCCCTCACAGACACTCTAGTTGGAATGCAGGAACGAGCCCTGCTGCAAAGTATTGCATCAAAAATTGTAATTACACGCCCCTGTTAAACAGGGGCTGAAAAATTGGGCCTTAGGCACTGGTGGTGGCGCCCAGAACCAAAAATGTTATTACAAGCTATCAGCGTGATCATTGAGGAGGAAGAGGATAATTACTCAGGGATAGTCACTCAGCATCAGCATAGGCAGTCTTTTGAAGGGATCTGAGATTTCAAAAAAAATTATTCGGTTACATCAGCATCAGGTGCTTGGTAGCTGGTGGTGATCCAAGACTGATTCATTTTTATGAAGGTCAGTCGATCGACCGAGTCGGTGGACAGACGCACCCTGTGATCGGTTACCACGCCTCCAGCAGCACTGAATGTGCGTTCCGAAAGAACGCTGGATGCAGGACAGGCCAGTAGCTCAATTGCATACTGTGCAAGCTCTGGCCAGTGATCCATCCTCAAGACCCAGTAACCCAGAGGATTTTCGGTGGGAAAGGTGTCCAAGTCTGATCTTGCCCCCAGGTATTCCTGCACCATGTAAAACAGACGCTGGCGATGGTTGCTGGAACCGATCATACCTTGGGGCTGCGGACCAAAAAATTGTCTGAACGCATCGGTCAGACGGCCACCTTTTCCACCGCTCCTTCTTTGACTGACCGAAGCCTCAGCAACACGTTGTCCAGAAACAGGAGTTTGTAACCTCCCAGTCTCTGGGAACGCGTTGCACAGACCTTTCTGCAAGGCCTCCCGAAGATGTTTCATCCTCTGCTCCCTCTGCGATGGCAAGATAAGGTCCGCAACCTTACCCTTGTAACGTGGATCAAGGAGGGTTGCCAGCCAGTATTGGTCCTTCTCTTGATACCACAAATACGAGGATCCTTACGCAGGCTTTGCAGGATCAGGGAGGCCATGCAGCGTAGGTTTGATGAGGCATTCGGTCCGGAGTCCTCTGGGTCACTAAGGACGACATGGTCCGCAGCCACCTCCTCCCAGCCACGTACAAGTCCATGTGTTTCTTGGGACTGATCCCTTAAAGACTGCTGCTGATGCTGAGTGCCACGCTCCACCTCCATACTGACACAATCCTCCTCCTCCTCCGCCTCCTCTTCCTGTGTGATCGGCGGGCACGCAGGAACACTGTCTGGATAAAGGGGGCCTTGAGAGCTAAGGAAGTCCTCCTCTTCCTGCCTCTGTTCTGCCTCAAGTGCCCTGTCCATTATTCCACGCAGCGTGTGCTCCAACAGGTGGACAAGGGGGACAGTGTCACTAATGCATGCACTGTCACTGCTCACCATCCTCATGGCCTCCTCAAATGGTGACAGGACAGTGCATGCATCCCTGATCATGGCCCACTAGCGTGGGGAAAAAAAAACAAGCTCCCCTGACCCTTTCCTGGTGCCATAGTCGCACAGGTACTCATTGATGGCCCTCTGCTGCGTGTGCAGCCACTGCAGCATGGCCAATGTTGAGTTCCACCTGGTGGGCATGTCACAGATTAGGCGGTTCTTGGGCAGGTTAAACTCCTTTTTTGGAGGTCCGTCAGCCGAGCACTGGCATTATATGACCGGCGGAAATGCACACAGACTTTCCTGGCCTGCCTCAGGACATCCTGTAAGCTCGGGTACCTGCCCAAGAACCGCTGCACCACCAAGTTAAGGACGTGAGCCAAACAGGGTCATTTGTCCCTGTCGGAGGGCAGAGAGAAGGTTGGTGCCATTGTCGCAAACCACCATTCCTGCCTTAAGTTGGCGTGGCGTCAACCACCTCTGAACCTGCCCCTGCAGAGCTGACAGAACCTCTTCCCCAGTGTGGCTCCTGTCCCCCAAGCACACCAGCTCAAGCACCGCATGGCATCTTTTGGCCTGCGTACTTGCGTAGCCCCTTGAACGGCTACGGAGCACCGCTGGTTCCGAGGACAAAGCACAGGAAGAGGCAATGGAGGAAGAAGAAGAGGAGGGGGTGGAGGAGAGAGGTGTGTCACAATCATTAGCATTTTGGAGGCGTGGTGGCGGAACAACCTCCAACACTGCTGCACCTTGTCCCGCATCCTTCCCAGCTGCCAGCAGAGTCACCCAATGCGCCGTGAAACTTGGGGAACATCCCTGTCCATGCCTGCTGGACCATGAGTCAGCGGTAATATGCACCTTACCGCTGACCGCCCTGTCCAGCAAGGCATGGACATTGCCTTCCACATGCCGGTAGAGAGCCGGAATTTCCTTCTGTGAGAAAGTGGCGTTTGGGTACCTGCCACTGAGGAACCACACATTCCACAAACTCACGGAAGGGGGCAGAGTCTACCAACTGAAAAGGCAGCAGTTGAAGTGCTAGCAATTTTGCCAAGCTAGCATTCAACCGCTGCGCATGTGGATGGCTGGGTGCAAACTTCTTTCGGCGGTGCAGCAGCTGGGGCAGGGAAATTTGCCTGGTATAATCTGACGTTGGTGTACCAAAAGCAGATTGCCCACAAGTACTTGGCTGTGACACACCTAATTCTACACCTTCATTCCTCTCAGTGCAGGTCTCAGAGAGGACTGAATGTATAGTGGGGTTGGAAATCTCAGCTGATGAGGAGCAAGGAGAGGTCCTATTTGTTCTTTGGTGTGGGTCTTTTAGATACGCTTGCCAACAAACTGCATGGCAGGTCAACATATGTCTGGTCAAGCATGTGGTACCCAAGCGGGAGATGTTTTGGCCACGCGAGATACGCTTGAGACATATGTTGCAAATAGCAGCAGTGCGATCTGATGCACTCGTCTCAAAAAAGGCCCACACCAAAGAACTTTTTGAATAACGCACAGAGACTGCAGCGCCCTGCACATGTGGAGCTTTGGGGTGTGATGCAGTCAATGTGCTGCCCTTAGGCTGGCCCCTGGAGGGCATCCTGCCTCGGTGATGTGCCGCCTCCTCCTCCTCCTCCTCTCTCCTATCAGGCACCCACGTTGAGTCAGTGACCTCATCATCCCCTCCCTCCTCATCACTGGAGCAAACCTGGCAGTATGCTGCAGCAGGGGGAGCATGACTGCCAGATTGCTGTCCTTCTTGTGCACCCCCTCTGTCCGTGCTCATGTTACTGCCTTCATCGAGCTCAGTATCATCATCAGAGCCTTCCAAACGCTGGGCTTCCTCCTGGAGCATGTACCCAACACTGTGGTCAAACAGTTCGAGGGACTCCTCAGGAGGACATAATGGGGCTAGGGAAGGAGTCACTGATGACATTGAGCCGAGGGAAGAGGCCGCTGCTTTGCCAGACAAAGCACCCTGGGCATGGGTGAGAGAGGATGAGGAGGATGAGGACGGCTTGGTCATCCACTCGACCAAGTCTTCCGCATGTTGCGGCTTAACACGGCCAGCTGCCGAAAAAAGGCCAAGCGTGTCCCACGGCCACGTGCTGATGAGGATGCACCGTCTCCACGACCAGCACTAGACACAGAGCCTGCTTGCCCTCTCTTATTGGCTTGTGACTGTCTGCCTCTCCTCCTTGGCCTTCCAGACATACTAATGGCCTGTAGCTGCACTAAGCTGGGATATAGATAGATAGATACTGCAGCTAGCAAAATCAACTGCCTGCCTGTAGTATGAGAACACCACCAACCTTCTACAGGTAGCTTTAGCTGAACACTGTGAGGTGGATGCACCCCACTAACTTGTAGGTTTAGCTGAACACTGTGAGCAGGACGCACTGCACTAACTGTAAATAGTCTAGCTGCCTGACTGTGGTACTAATAGGATCAAAAGAACACCAGCAATTTTCTTCAGGTAGCTGTATATACTGTAACAAGACAAGCCTGCCTGTCAGTAAGAAGATAACAGGAACGGATCTAGCTGAACACTGTGAGCAGGACACACCCCACTAACTTGTAGGTTTAGCTGAACACTGTGAGGTGGACGCACCCCACTAACTTGTAGGTTTAGCTGAACACTGTGAGCAGGACGCACCCCACTAACTTGTAGGTTTAGCTGAACACTGTGAGGTGGACGCATAGCTGAACACTGTGAGCAGGACGCACCCCACTAACTTGTAGGTTTAGCTGAACACTGAGCAGGACGCACCCCACTAACTTGTAGTTTTAGCTGAACACTGTGAGCAGGACACACTGCACTAATTGTAAATAGTCTAGCTGCCTGACTGTGGTACTAATAGGATCAAAAGAACACCAGTAATTTTCTTCAGGTAGCTGTAATTACTGTAACAAGACAAGCCTGCCTGTCAGTAGGAAGATAACAGGAACGGATCTAGCTAAACTGAATACAGATGCATATATATACACAATACACTAAGTGCAGCTAACTGACTGACTGTTCTGCCTAATCTATCTAACTCAAATCAAATGTCTCTGTCTGTCTCTCTCTCTCTCTCTCTCTCTCTCTCTCTCTCTCTCTCTCTCTCTCTCTCTCTCTCTCTCTCTCTCTCTCTCTCTCTCTCTCTCTCTCTCTCTCTCTCTCTCTCTGAACGCCGGAACACACACTACACAGGGTCGCCGTGCAGGCGGCCTTATATAGTGTGGGGCGTGTACTAAATCCCCTGAGCCATAATTGGCCAAAGCCTCCTTGGCTTTGGCCAATTACGGCTCTCTGTTCAGGCGGCGCTAGGATTGGCCAAGCATGCGGGTCATAGTGCATGCTTGGCCAATCATCAGCCAGCAATGCACTGTGATGCCGCAGTGAATTATGGGCCGTGACGCGTCACACTAATTTGGCACGAACGGCCCATATCGTTCGCAATTCGGCGAACGACCGAACAGCCGATGTTCGAGTCGAACATGGGTTCGACTCGAACACGAAGCTCATCCCTAACAGTGAGTATAAAATGATCAAGGAAGTAGTAGAGCTGACACAACAATAAAAACTTTTTATTTAGTATGGGGTTAAGATGTGGTAAATATTTTATTGGGTGTGGGTGTTCTCATTGGGGATATTTCCGCTATATTCATATCTTTATGGCACCAGAGAAATGTATTTCAGTGTATGTATCATGTATATTACAAGAAGCTATGTTCTGAATTAATTAATTTTTAGCTTACTTTTTTAGTGAACATGTTTTACAAATCAGTTTTACAATATGTTAGCTACAACATAGATAACACATTACATATCTTTAGTTAACAAATAAAAATTCAGGGCCATTGACATAAAATTGTGAACTTGTAAGAAAATTACATCTTAAAATAACGTAATTGTGGGTCAGTTAATTCAGTCAGTGAGTCGGATCTTTTAGTCAGATATGGTTATGATCTTTCTCGCTGCTTTTTCCTAGTCTGTGATGGCCGCCGAACTTCAGAGCTCTGACATCCCCGAGGACCTGAACAGTCTTAAATGGAGCCTCCACTCTCCAATCGACAAGGGGAACACAGCGCAGCATGTCCGCTACCAGGTCCTGTTCACCTAGGGACCAGGGAACCCAGCTCAGCGGCACTATCCCCGAACTATTCCGTACCCGGCAACAGCGGGACAGCATGTCTGCATCACAGCCCTCCTCCTGGAGATCCTGCTCTTCCATCAGAAGCCCACTCCGCTCACAGGGCGCTCACCCTGCCACAGCTCTTCCGAGTCCAAGGGAGAATGGAGCCTTAAATCTATCTGATCTACATGAGATTGCTGCCGACATCAAGAGCACACTGTCAGCAGCCCTCTCAGATCTCAGAGGTGAGATCAAAGATATCAGCGCCAGAGTGGGAGAAGTTCAAAGCACAGCAGCGCGCCATGACACCTCCCTCTGCCAGGTACAACAAGTAACAGAATCCCATGCCATACATTTGCGAGAACTCCACAGACACCTAGAAGATCTTGACAACCTTGGCAGGCGCCACCACTTAAGGGTAAGAGGCATGCCTGAAAGCATTGAGCCCAATAGGCTACCCCAAGCCACTATAGCCCTCTTTAATGACCTCCTGGAAAGGCCACAAGATGCCCCCATAAAAATGGAGCGCATACACAGAGCTCTCAGACCATGAGGCAGAGATACAGATTCCCCCACAGAGATGTAGTATGCTGCCTTGTCGGCTTCCCTCAAAAAGAGGAAATCCTAAGGAAAGCACAGAACAGGGGTCGCATTATGTCCCACGGCTCAGAAATTAAAATTTACCAAAACCTATTGAATATCACTCTGCAACACAGAAAGGAGCTAAGACCCCTTCTGGACCTCTTACGCTCTAAATCAATCACCTATCACTGGAAATTTCCCTTTTGCCTCTCAGCCTCTTACCATGGCCGCACAGCAAATCTAATGGGGCGTACACACGGTCGGACTTTTCGTCTACAAAAGTCCAACGGACGCCGACGGACTAAAGCTGGCTGGTAATCCGATCGTGTGTGGGCTTCCCCGGACTTTCAGCGGACTTTTTCAGCCTCAAATCCGACGGACTTTAGATTTGAAACATGCTTCAAATCTTTACGTCGTAACTACGACGGACCCCGAAATCCGCTCGTCTGTGTGCTAGTCCGACGGACAAAAACCCACGCTAGGGCAGCTATTGGCTACTGGCTATCAACTTCCTTATTTTAGTCCGGTGTACGTCGTCACGTACGAATTCGTCGGACTTTTGTGTGGTCGTGTGTAGGCAAGTCTGTTCGTTAGAAAGTCTGCCGCAAGTCCGCCGGAAGTCTGTCGGACAGGCTGTCGGACTTTTGTAGATGAAAAGTCCGACCGTGTGTACGGGGCATAAGAGTTCCAGAGGACCTAGAACACTTCTGTAGCACCCTAGAGATTCCCGCGATTGACCTCCCTGACTGGTATAGCGATTTCCGTCTGCCATCAATGCGATGGGCCTACTCCATGTAAGACATCAGCAATGCAGATCAACGTGGCCCGAGATGCAGACGCTCACTCATACCACACCATTCACCTCCAGTCACACAAGACGCTCCAAGAAATGACAGCCCTACAGCGTCTCAAGCACACAGAAGAGCATGTTTCTCCAACTAAATGAAACCCCCGCTATTCCCCTGCAATTAACGGATCAAGGTCAGTACCTTCACATCCTTAACTGTCTCTATCTACTAGCCAACGACCAACCCTTACCCTCTCCCGCACCTAAACTCCATGAAGATCCCCCCCAACAGGATGCCTTAACATCTTGCCAACCCGCATCACGTCATGACGCTGCCAGTAAGAGCTTAATGGCATTTACAACACTCCAAACTAAATCAAGGTTATTCATGCTTGACGACGACTTCCTGGGAGGACCCCAAGACACTCGTGCAAGCCCCTGCTCTTCGACGCACACCATCTCTTATACACCACCAGGATTTGCAGACTCTTGAAAGACCACCAAACAAGAACTTTCCTCCCCACCAATTGCTCACTCGCTAAAGTAGTGGTGAACTAAGGGAGTAATACCTCCAGCCCTATACCATCCTCTGCCGGACCCCTCATTAACTCCTAATTTTCCCAACCCTTGCCTTCCCCTTCCCTAGCCCTTTCTACATTTTCCCCTTTTCTTTTTCTTCTTCTCTCCCCTACCAACTTTTCTCATACTCACTATATTACAAACCTCACTCCCCACTTTTACTTCACTACAGAACTACACCGCTACCTGTAAGTATGTCTACTTATTTTAAAGCAAACTGTTTAGTTGCAGCATGAGCACTCAAGATACGGCCTGAAGAATACAATCCCTCCTGACCATTGTACCACATACCTTTGTTCCGTTGAGACGCACATTTTGCCTAATAAGCAGGGAGAGATTCCGAGGGAAAACATCAGAGGGGGTGAAATCCTAACCATACAACACCTCCTAAACCCAACCTAACCCTAACCACCCCCACTGCTTATCCTCTACCAGACCTGAAACTTGTAAGCCAACCAAAAACACAGAAGATCACCAGACCCAAGCAATATGCTTATTGTCAAAATGATCTCACAACCCGACCCCTATTCCTGTCCCCACCCTCCGACCCTCTCTCGGAATCTCTCCCAATTATTCCAGTTAATGTTAATGTTTATGTTGGAATGTTTCTACATGTTTTTGAGTGTTCTTTACATTGCAAAGTCTACCCATACCAGTTGTAAATGTTGTTCGTTTTTAATTTTTTTCTATGCTTGTTATGTCTGACTTCAAACTTATACTGTCACGCCAAATCCCAGTCAGTCTTGATTACACTACCTCCCTGTAGCTTTTTTACTCCTATACTCACCACAGGGAAACCCACTAGCATGACACACAGGGGTTCACCCCCCAATAACAGGAATCCTAATTATCACACCTGCCACCCTCATCATACCTCTACTCCCACTACAGAGCCAACACTGGGGACCCTGCATACTGACACCCAAACTTCCCTTACAATACCATTAACAGTGACCCCCATACGAACACATGACCTCAACGATGTTGGAGATCCCACCCATCTAGAGACCACTATCTGCCACCCCCTCATCCAGCTGACTCATTCCGGACCCCCCCTGCTAGGGTGAGCTTCCAGGCCTATCCTCACCTCTGGACTTGACCCACATCTTCCCTACCCTAGTCACCCCCCAAAACGAAATTTGCGTCCTTTTCTTCCCACAAATAGAGCTTTCTTTTGATGGTATTTGATCACCTCTGCGATTTTTATTTTTTTTTTTTATTTTTTTTATTTTTTTTGCAATATAAACAGAAAAAGAGCGAAAATTTTGAAAAAAAAATTATAGTTTCTACTTTTTGTTATAAGAAAAATCCAATCAACTCAATTTTAGTCATACATTTAGGCCAAAATGTATTCAGCCACATGTCTTAAAAAAATGTCAATAAGCGTATATTTATTGGTTTGCGTAAAAGTTATAGCGTTTACAAACTAGGGTACATTTTCTGGAATTTACGCAGCTTTTAGTTTGACTGCCTATCTCATTTCTTGAGGTGCTAAAATGGCAGGGCAGTACAAACCCCCCCCCAAATGACTCAATTTTGGAAAGTAGAAACCCTAAGGAAATTGCTAAGAGGCATGTTGAGCCCATTGAAGATTTAATTTTTTTGTGATTGAATAGTGACAAAAAAAAAATTACAAAAAGTTGTCACTAAATGATATATTGCTCATACATGCCATGGTTATATGTGGAATTGCACCCCAAAATACATTTTGCTGCTTCTCCTGAGTACGGGGATACCACATGTGTGGGACTTTTTGGGAGCCTAGCCGCATACGGGGCCCCCGTGTCAAAACTCCACTAGTGTATGGTAGCGTTCAAAACATTCACCAATGCAAAGACCAGCACTGTCAGGACAGGAGGGACAATAATACCGGGTGTCACGCCTATATCAGCGCTTTCTGCAGACACGACATTTTCTTTGGTGGGCTCGTTGGGTAGGGGTACGCGGGAGGACATAAGGAAAATGCCTCTCATGCAGCCGGCTTACTGCATTTGGTTGGGGATGGTGAGGTGGAGCACTGTCTGGAAACAGAAGGGCTCTGACTATCTCTTCCTGGAATTTAAGGAAGGATCCAGTCCGTCCTGAAGCTCTGTATAGCACATGAGCGTTCAGCAAAGCCAATTTGAAATAAACAGACACTTTTTTTATACCAGCGTCTGGCCTTACGGGCAACTAGGTACGGCGCCAACAACTGGTCGCTGAGATCCACCCCTCCCCATACTTTGGTTATATTCGTGGACACAGAGGGGTTTCTCCACAACACCAGTCGCTGTAGTAATTTGGACCGTCGTGTCTGCATGAAGGGAGGTAAGAACGAAAACATTCTTATTATCCCTCCACTTCATAGCGAGCAAGTTATTACACTTCAAGCAGGCTCTCTCCCCCAGCCTAAGACGGGAATCTACAAGCCGCTGGGGAAAGCCCCGGCGATTAGATCGCACTGTGCCACATGCTCCAATCTGATGATCAAAAAGGTGACTAAAAAGTGGCACGCTCATGTAATAATTGTCCACATATAAGTGGTACCCCTTTCCGAATAAGGGTGACACCAAGTCTTACACAATCTTGCCAGTGCTTCCTATGTAGTCAGGGCAGTTTGTCGGCTCTACGTGGCTATCTCTTCCCTCGTAAACCATAAAACTACATGTATAGCCTGTGGCCCTGTCACAGAGCTTATACATCTTGACCCAGTATCTGGCACGCTTGCTGGGAAGGTACTGTTTGAATGACAAGTGGCCAGAAAACGTAATCAAGGACTCATCAACGCAGACAACTTTATGGGGAGTAAACAAGTCTGCAAAACGTTTGGTGAAGTGGTTTACGAGGGGCCAAATTTTGTAGAGCCGATCGTATCCAGGGTCTCCACGAGGACGACAGAGTTCATTGTTGTTGAAGTGCATGAATCGCAAAATCTGCTCGCATCGTGCCCTGGCCATGGAAGCAGAGAACACGGGCATATGGTACATTGGGTCAGTGGACCAATATGACCGCAAAATACTCATTTTAACTATGCCCATGTTGAGGGATAGGCCCAGAAAGGTCTTAAATTCGGAGACTGTAATTGAAAGCCGACCGCCGCAGGCACCGGGGGTGGTCCGAAAGGCTTCACGAGGAGAGATGACATCACTGCCGCTGTTTACATTACAGAGGCAGAGGAAGCATTTCATTAGTCAGGAGCGATCGCGAGGGGGTGGCCACGAATAGATGGCCTCCCCCTCAGCACGGATCGCTCCTGTAATGAAGCCGACTGCCGCAGGCACCGGGGGTGGTCCGATCAGACCTCCCACCCGCGGGCAGGCAGGGACATACAGGTAAGCCCTTATGCCTGCCCGTGCCATTCTGCCGACGTACATCGTCGTGTGGCGGTCAACAAGTGGTTAAGCTTTATAGTGGCGCTCTATTCCAGCCCGACGGCGAAAGTCCGAGTCAACAGCCTTCTGTCAAATGCCTTCTCCATTCACAATGGAATGAGGCAGGGCTGCCCCCTCTCGCCCTTATTATTCATACTTATCCTAGAACCATTCCTACATAGCCTTGGACACAACCCAGATATTAGAAGTGTTCGTACTTCCCTCAAAGAATACAAACTTGCTGCTTTTGCAGATGGCATCCTTCTTTTCCTCACAGAACCACATATATCTCTCCCAAACCTCCTCTCAGAATTCCAACGATTTAGATTAATCTCCAACCTAAAGATCAATTTCTCTAAGTCCCATGCCCTGAATATATCTCTCCCGAACCAAATCGTCACCCAATGCCAAAACAACTTTCCTTTCAAATGGAAGGAAGATGCTATAACATATCTTGGCATCCAACTCCCCAAGTCTCTAAAACACTTATATCTCAAGAGTTATCTACCAATTCTACACAGTCTTACTAGCGATCTCAAGTGGTGGAACAAACCCACCTTTTCCTGGTTTGGCAGAGCAGCCATCCTAAAAATGAATGCACTGCCCCGCCTCCTATATATCTTACAAGCAGCCCCGACCCACATCTCCCTAGCCTTCTTCCGGACCTACAAGAGCCTGTGTACCAGATTCCTCTGGGCCAATCGGAGACCGAGAATTAGCTACTCCCACCTCTCTTTACCTAAGAATAAAGGAGGAGAAATTACTACAGGGCCAGCCACTTGACCAGAATCCTGGATTGGAACATCCACGACGAAATTAAAAGACTGGGTCGAACTCAAAGCTTCCTTCACACCATCCCCCCTGCACTCATTGCCCTGGTTACTCCCGAAACATGTTACAACCGAAACCCGCACCCACCTATTAATTGGCCCAACTCTTATGCCCCGTACACACGGTCGGATTTTCCGATGGACATTGTCCGATCGGAGCGTGTTGTCGGAAATTCCGACCGTGTGTGGGCGCCATCGGACATTTTCCATCGGATTTTCCGACACACAAAGTTGGACAGCAGGAGATAAAATTTTCCGACAACAAAATCCGATCGCGTCAATTCCGACCGTGTGTGGCCTGTTCCGACGCACAAAGTGCCACGCATGCTCAGAAGAAATTCCGACATGGGACAGCTCGTTCTGGTAAACTTAGCGTTCGTAATGGATAAAGCACTTTCGTCACGCTGCAATGTAAAAAATGGTTTAATACAGCGCACTCTCTTCTTCTTTATAATGTGACAAGAATTAAGTAGTTTTGCTGCTCATATTCACACACACTTCTCACAAAGTTTTAGTTGTGTTTTTTTAGTGGGATTCCCTCAATATGTTGTTATTAGTTGTCACATCTGACAGTTTTATATTTTTTATGTTTTTTTTTTTTTGGTTTTTAAGCCTTTTTTTTTTCTTTAATGTTTGGATTTTTTCCAAGGCTGATCTTTGTTCAATGTTATTTTTATTTTTACTCCAGAATATTTTTGTGTGTGTTTTGTGTGGCAAGTTACCCCAATACCATTGATATCTTTTATTATTTAATCTCCAGGAGATTTTTTGTTGTTGGTGTCCCTTGTTCATTTCACATTGTATATTAGAAATGTACCTGAATCCTCACAAACAAACCATCATTTTTGAAGATGTAAAACACATAGAGTATAATTCAAAACAAAAATCCTTTATTAAGGGATCAGAACCAAGCAAAGAGGAAGGCAACACTGGATCAACAGCAGAAATAAGTGAAGCCTGGGACCCCCACGGCAGACATCAATTCTTAAACCTCAAAATTGGTGGCCTGAGGAGTCCATATATAAGGGAGGGCAGTCTGGTCCGGGATTCACAGAGACTTGGATAGCAGCAGATGACATCAGTGTCCCCAGGCTGTGGTACCACAAGAGGCTGCATCTTTTGTCCGACCAGACTGGATCCAGGGTCCTCACTCTCTGGTCTTCCTTTCACACTTCCTTCCAGGCTGTGGCTGTGCAGTTGGAGATGTGGCAGGAGGAGGAGTAGGACCTGGAGGAGGAGTAGGACCTGCAGGAGGAGGAGGAGGACCATCCCAAAGCTGTGTGTGAGGTGTAAGTTGGCCCCTCACACCTTTCGCCAGAGCCTCTGATATGAGGGCCTCACACATGGCTTTTTGGCCCTCCTCCATCCTCTGCATTTTATAGGCAATGAATGCCGCAAGGTTCTCCTGCCTGGTGTGTGGTGCTCCCAGGACCTCTGTAGCCCTACAAAAAAATCTGATAGCCGCCTCCTCTAGGCTACTCCTCCTGCTGCCACTTTCTCTTTCCAGGGGGGGTGGAGGGACCTGCAGATCAGCCACCTCCTGGCTGAGACTTCCCTGTGTATGAAAAAGGGACATGGTTTTAGTTTTTGCATCATCAATCACAATCATAAATTAGTACTCCCAACTAACATCTAGGTAACATCATTGATTGGACAAGCAGAAATATTTAGAGGAATGCTATACCTGGCTCAATCTGGGCTCCTCCACATGTGGCCTGGAAGGCCCAGGTTGGGCATCAGAAGCCTCAGCCGGGGGGGAAGGAAGCGTGGAAGGAAGACTGGAGAGGGATGGCCTGGGTTCAGTCTGGCCAGCCAGAAAGTGCAGCCTGTCGTAGTACAACATCCTGGGGACATAGATGTCACCTGCTGCTCTGGATTTCTGTGAATCCAGGATTTTCCTGCGCTCCCTCAGATATGTGCCCCTCAGGCCACCAATGAAAATCTTTAAATAGAGGATGTCTGCCGTGGGGATCACCTGCTTCACAATTTCACACAATTGCTCCAGTGCTGCCTTCCTCTTTGCTTGGTTCTTGTAATGGGGGTGTTTAATCTCCCACAGACAGGGCAGCTCCCTTAGCATCTCTATGAAGACTGAAATGAAGTCCTGATCTTCCAGTACCATATCCATGTTCACTGCAAGACACAACACAAGACAAAGCCTAATGTCACACCAAACTCTCCTAATCTTGTTACAATTATAGGCCTCAATCTATAGAAGCAGTATAGGCCCAAGTTTGTCTCTTACCTTCGTTCTTACGATCGCCGCGTTCAATGCTCCTTCCTCCGCTCACAGATCAAACGTAATACGCACGCGTGTTACGCTTTATATACACTGCGCATGCGTGTAACTCCGCCCGCCCCTGACGTTCTTTCTAGTGTATTCCCCGCCCCTTTTCGTTCGGCGCAGTGGGGGAAGAGCATGATGGCGGACATACAGCAGGTACGGGCTAATTGTAGCAATGAGGAGGAGGAGGAGGAGGAAAGGGCGGATCCAGGCACGTCCCGATCCAGAAGGAGACATTTTAAGGCCACAAATATGTCGTTTGGGGAGATGTTGGAGATGGTCGACATCATGAGGAAGTCCAAATATGACGGAAAATATGGGCCTTACCCCCACCCCAACATCCGAAAGGCCAAAATCATGGCGAAAGTGGTCAGGAGTCTCGAGCGGAATTTCGGGGTACGAAGGTCTAAAGATCAGCTCAGGAAGCGGTGGTCGGACCTGAAATTGAGAGAGCCAGAGCAGTACCGAAAGATCCGGAGAGTGCTGCAAAAAAGTAAGTAGTTGTGCTGTGTTCCTATTCTTTCTGTCTTTATTACGTTCGTTCTGCTCCATATGCTTTGATTAGTTGTAACCTTTCCAAAGGTCAACTTTAATGTTCATGGGCACATTATTCGTTCGTATCAAACATTTTTCTTTCGGCCTCTAGAACACCATTGTTTAGGCCATATGCATTTTCACACATTTTTGGGGGCCTACTTGGATGCCAAATATTTGTTTGTGTAGATGGGTTTGTTACTAGAATTAAATGCAAACTAGATTGTGTGTAAGGAGAGGACACTGAGCAGCTGTTTTAACATCTGGACACTGGAGCACTAGTGTGGGACACAAGAACACCATTTTTATTAGGGGGCCACACAGGTGCTCCAGTGTATACTATAGGGGGGTCTCCATCTGTGAAGCTTGTACCAAACAGGTAAAGTATTGCAGCTTGACAAAGGGCAATAAAAAAAATACATCTTGTAACTCGGCTAAAATAGACAATTGTACCCCACTTCCAAGCAATGTTTCCTATTTCTATAGTTCTGCCATCAAATATCTGTGTGCTAAGTATACCATTTTTGTTTTACATAGGGGAGAAAAGACTCGGACACTCCTCATCCCAGGAGACCAGAGACCCCCCCCCTCTGGAAGAAGGGGAAATACCACCAACCCAAGAAGCTGAGCAGGAGGAAGAAGAAGATGTGGTGGAGATTGGCACCACAACAGGTGAGTGTCTGCAACCACAGGCTCAGGTAAAAGAGATGGCTGGTGGCAGATTTTTGAGACCTTTTTTTTTGTTCTTTATCTCTTTTTAGGTGATCGTGATGTGAGGGATCCAGAACGATTTACATCCGAAAGTGCCCAGATACTGATAGGGGAGATCATGGGGTGTAATCTCCAATTGCAAAACATCCAGCAACAAATCAGTGATGTTATTAAAAAAAATAATAACATCATTGATGTTTTGGGGCAAATTTAAACCCCACAAAATCACCTGTTTTATGGTACCAAACTTTTTTCAATGTTTAGAAAAGCCAAATTTGGAGGATGCACACAGTGTGTCAACATGTGCTATCTGCCATCACGGGAGATCAATGGACGCGTTTTGGGGGGGGCAACCCCTTCCTCAATTATAAAGTAGCATTGAGGAAGGGCTTGCTCCCCCAAAACACGTCCCTTGATCCCCCCTGATGGCAGATAGCACATGTGGACATTTGTAAATTGGTGTGCATCTTCCAAATTTGGCTTTTCCAGGGGTGATTTCCCCCCATCTGAACGCTATATCAAACCCAGTTCCTAAATACTGATGTCTGATATAGCCTTCAGGTTTTACCTAATGTGAACTTTGTAAGTTCTAGTTTTTTGGCTTTCTTGTTGGTTTTACACAGGCCTGTTTTATCTGAAATGGATATTTTGATTTTTCATAATGCTACTGCAAACATTTTATACAACAAACATGTTGGTTTGTTTTAAAAACCTTTGGTAAATGCACATGTGATTGTGCAGGTATAAAAAAATGCCTTACTCAAGAATGTGTGGATTATTGTCTCAACACTACAACACTTTTGGGGGGATGTAATTGTTGTTTTATGCACAAATGGGGGTTATTTCCTAAGGGCAAATCCTCTTTGCACTACAAGTGCAGGTTCAGTGCAGTTGCAAGTGCACTTGTAGTGAAATGTGTTTTTGCATTTAGGAAGTACCAGCCAACACTCTTTTTTTATAAGGTTACCCAATCACGACATTTTCTGCACTCAACACATTTCTGTCAGGGTCAGCTAAAACAAACACAAGCAGGAAATGTCCACCAAGAATTGCTTTTGGTTGTTTTTTATTTGAAAAAGGTGTCACAGATTGTCTGGCATATTGATAGCCCCCCTACCCGCAAAGAACTCCAGGTATCGTAACCGGACATCACGGGCATTCAGGGAGGGCAAGCCAGGACGGCCGCTTTCAAGTGCCGTCATTGTTGAAGTATTTGGGATTCCGGCCTCAGGCCCAACTGAGCCAGCATAGTTGGCTGAATGTTTTCGTAGAAAATTATGGAGAACACAGCAGGCAAGTATTATATGGTTCAGTTTATACTCCGCCATATGGATGGGTGTCATAAATAATCGGAACCGGCTGGCCAGGATTCCAAATGTGTTCTCCACCACTCTTCGGGCTCTGGCCAGCCGGTAATTAAAAACCCTCTGTTCCGGGGTGAGGGTCCTCATCGGGAATGGCCGCATCAGGTGGTCCCCCAGCGCAAATGCTTCATCAGCAACGAACACAAATGGGAGACCTTCAACATTGTCCTCTGGAGGTGGCAAGTCCAAGCTGCCATTCTGGAGACGCCTGTAGAACTCCGTCTGGGCGATCACTCCACCATCGGACATCCGGCCATTCTTCCCCACGTCCACATACAAGAAGTCGTAATTAGCCGACACCACCGCCAACATCACTATACTATTAAACCCCTTGTAATTATAATAGTATGACCCCGAGTTGGGTGGTGGGACGATGTGGACGTGTTTCCCATCAATTGCCCCTCCGCAGTTAGGAAAGTCCCACCGCTGGGCAAAGTGGGAGGCCACAGTCTGCCATTCCTGTGGCGTGGAAGGAAACTGTTGAGGAAAAAACAATAAACATTACTATTTTTTCACAGAAACCTGGCAAGCAGATTAGACACAAACATTATGGGTCAACCTCCAGATAGCATTTATTAAGGGGAATTTAACAACAACAAAGTATAAGGTACACCTATCATATCCCCCCCCCTCTCATGGGCCATTTCTAACATTATAGGGGGGGGGGGACTCCTGGACAGGTAACCCTCTTCACTTCATTGAGAGATGAATGCCTAAATATAGGGTATTACTTGGAACAGCCCCTCCTTAGTTACACTATTGGCAGCCCACTGGACAGGTAAGAAGTGTCATAATACAAAGATATAAATACACACTGTACACATTGGAGCACATTTGGACATTCTGCTATTACCTATCAAGATCATAATAGGATACAAGAACTTTAAACAGTACCATTGGAAAGTATACAGGCAGGCCCTTGCACTACATGCTTTGGGTAATTCAGCCATAAATCTGACCACTAAAGAGGTGGGTATAGTGTGTATGGGTTTGGCAAAGTCAGCAGATAGATGATTGAGGATAGAGAATTGTGATAAGCTGACTTAGCAGTTGGGGGGAGGGAGGGTTACAAAAAATTTAGGGACACCACAAAAAAAAGCCTCTGGCCCTCTGCCTGAATTTAAATCAAAAATAACATTTCAAAACATTTTATGGGGTGTTTGGGGTAAAGCACTACTATAGAGCTGATAAAAATACATTGTTAAGTGACTACATGAGGTGAATATAGGGCAGGAGACACCATGCTGGGGAGGTTATTGAAGGGCAAATATGTATGAAGGACATAAAATAATAATTACATAAAAATCCAGCATGCATGAGGACAAAGGGGACATTCACAGCATATTACAATCATGGTAATTAGGGCATGAGGAAAGAAATACAATATATTATCAAACATTCAATACAATAAAATGTGATATTAAAGGATAAAAATCTTACCTTCATATACTCCTTCTGCAGGACCTGGATGATGGCAGAACAGGTCTCTGGGATAATGATCCCCAGAGCCTGGGGGGAGATGCCTGTCGAGAACTTGAGGTCCTGCAGGCTTCTCCCTGTGGCCAAATACCGCAGGGTAGCGACCAACCTCTGCTCCGCAGTGATGGCTTGCCTCATGCAGGTATCCTGCCTGCTGATATAGGGGGTCAGCGAAGCCAACAAACGGTGAAATACGGGGTCCGTCATCCTGAGAAAGTTCCTGAAATCATCAGGATTATTCTCACGGATCTCACGGAGCAAAGGCATATGACAGAACTGGTCACGCTGAAGCAACCAATTCTTGGTCCATGAACTCCTCCCCACCCTGTTCATGGACTGGACTTGTGTCAAGGTCAGGACCCCAACACCAAGCCCCCGCACAGCACGAACTCTACGAGGAGTACGCATACGAAACATGGCTAGAAAACGGTCGGCTGCTCAGAACGAAGTAACAGAACGCACTGAAGAACAGCAAGGCCTGTGAAGAGCGACCTGAAAAACAGCAACGAGCGGACAAGATCGCACAGAAAACTCCAATACGAACTGACTGCACGCACTGAAGAGCAGATACAAACCCACAAGCACAAACTGAACGGCAGAAAACGATCTGAAAGCCACGAGTCTGAAAAAGTGCGAATCGTCTCTCACCAAACTTTTACTAACACGAGATTAGCAAAAGGAGCCCAAAGGGTGCCGCGCTTGGTTCTGAACCGGCCTTTTCTAGTCTCGTCGTACGTGCTTGACGTCACCGCGTTCTTGGCGATCGGAAATTCCGACAACTTTGTGCGACCGTGTGTAGGCAAAACAAGTTTGAGCCAACATCCGTCGGAAAAAATCAGAGGATTTTGTTGTCGGAATGTCCGATCAATGTCCGACCGTGTGTACGGGGCATTAGAAGTTTCTATGAAACTTGCAAATCTACTCCCCTATCTTCAACTCCAGGCCCACTCACCTCATTACGTGTTAACCCGGACTTCCCCCCCTGGAATGCACAGCAACTATTTAAAAGACACCTGGCCACACAGCAGGATACTAGCACACCACTTTTTTGCACAAGGCAAGCCCCTAACATGGGAAAACCTCCCATATAAGCAGGAGAACCCCTCTACCTCCCACTGGACTTTCACCTTGCTCTCACACTACACCCACACGCTAGAGAGGAAGTTCAAAGTCTCCAGACCCCTCACCCTTTGAAACCCTTTGCACGACGCAATCACCCCAGCGCCACTGAACGTCCACAATGCACTCCCTTCTATTTTCAAATATCCCTTGCAACACAGGGCGAGCTTGCTCATCCTGGGATGGTGACCTTTCCAGATCCTTTTCTCTGGAAGATTGGGAACAAATTTATCTGAACATACATAAGCAGGGCTGTGTTTTGGCCTAGGCCGACACTTTGCGAGGGGGCGGCGAAGAGGCCGCCCCCCCACCTGCATGAGAGCCCCCCACCACCCGTCTTGCCGATTCCCGGCTCCCGCGGCCGCCTCCCGCACACATGCAGCCCACGGCGGCCAGCTTTCTGTAGCAGCGCCACTGTGTATGGGCGTGCTTGGCAGAGGGTGTGGGCGTGTATCTCACTCTCTGACAAGTACGCCCATATACCGTGGTGCCACTACAGCAAGGCAGCCGTGGCAGCCAGGAATTGGGAAGATGGGTGGGGGGCCTTTCTCTCATGGGGGGGGGGGCGGCGAGTGACTCGCGCCCCTCATTAATAGCAGGTGACAGGTGGAGCCTTAGGCTCCGCCTACCCTCCCCTGCACTGCTTTCCTGCAGTGAATCTTCTCCTCGGCCCCCGGGCGGGATCTGGCTGTGACGTCAGGAGGAGGAGAGAGAGGAGCACGAGGGAAACCCCCAGGACAGCAGGTAAAATGATTGAATAAATTATATCAGTGTTATGGGCACTGGCAGTGGCAGCATTTGATGGGCACAGTGTCCTTATTTGATGGGTACAGTGGGGGCATTTGATGGCACAATGGCTATATTTGATGGGGCACAGTGGCTACATATGATGGGCACAGTGGCAGTGTTGGGCACAGTGGCTGCATTTGATGGGCACAGTGGCTGCATTTGATGGGCACAGTGGCTGCATTTGATGCGCGTTTGATGGGCACAGTGGCTGCGTTTGATGGGCACAGTGGCTGCATTTGATGGGCACAGTGGCTGCATTTGATGCGCGTTTGATGGGCACAGTGGCTGCATTTGATGGGCACAGTGGCTGCGTTTGGGCCACTGTGGCTGCATTTGATGGCACAGTGGCTGCGTTTGATGGGGCACAGTGAGGCTGCAATTGATGGGCACAGTGAGCCCCCCCCGCCCGTGATGGCATTAAAACTCAGCAGCTACAAATACTGTAGCTGCTGACTTTTAATATTAGAACAATTACCTGTCCAGGGATCCAGCGATGTCGACACCTCAGCCGATTTTCGGATTGGCTCTCGGGTTTTGCCACTATCATTCATGGTAAGGGAAACCGACCGGTTCCCTACTGCACATGTGCGAAGCGAGTTGCACTTTCTGAATGGCCCAGTGGAGGAAGGAGGAGGGGGGGGGGCAAACTTCAGAGGGGACAGCGCAGTCTCCCGGAAGTGGGGAAGGGTACCTGTCAAAAACAGGTACCCGTTCCCCCCCTGAAAGGTGCCAAATGAGCCTAAAGAGGAAGGGGTGCGGTTTACAGATAGGGTGGGTCTTAAACAGGAAGGGGTGTGGCCTCGGCAGGATGGGGTGGGTCATATTTAAATTAGGGGGGTGCATGAGTTTAGTCAGGCCTAGGGCAGCACAAAACTAAATGTATCCACACTAAAGAACGGATACAAAATTCAAGCCCGATTGTACCGCACCCCCAACCCTTATCCACAAATTCCACCCGGACCTCCCGGATACGTGTTGGAGATGCCATCTTAGAAAGGGATCTTTCCTGCATTTATGGTGGAGCTGTCCTGCCATCCAAACCTACTGTGACAAGTTGGTACACCAACTTATCATGAAAATAACCACATACCAACTAGATTTTTCCCCAGCACAATTTCTCCTACACCATTCCACACTATCACACAGGAACTACTTTAAGTCCTTAACAATGCACATGCTAAACGCCGCAAAACAATGCATTCTGGTCCACTGGGGTTCTACACAAACCCCATCAATTAAAGAATGGTTAGCCAGAATTTACAAAGTAGCTGAAATGGAGCGCCTCATCAGCATCGCACATGACACACACTCCAAATTCTCAACTAAATGGGCCTGTTGGACCCACTTCCAAACAGCAGAATACCGAAACCTCATCACTGCAGACAGCCCAACAGCACCAAATCATTCCAGTACGCCCTAGGATTAACTTCACAACTTCAAATAAACATCAAATACACTTACTCCCAGACCTTTTCCACACTAAATCAGAATTCCAAAGAGCCAACAACCTACCTACTATCCCAAATGGAGGGAGAGAGAGAGATAGATACCCACCCCCTCCGTTTCATTGGCACACCCCTCTAAAACCGCTGCTACACCCACTAGCCTTCCCTTTCCTACTCCTCTCCCTGCTTTACCCCCCCTCCCGCTCTCTCCCCCCTTTCCCACCCCTATCACCCACCCCCTACCCCGGTCCCCTTTTCCCACTTGAGGAATCTAGTAATACCATCATACAGAAACCCGCTACCTCACTGAGATAAGTACTACCTACATTAGACAAGCCCCTAACAGGACACCCCAACCCAGCTGAACAAAATTACGCCCCTCTCATTGACCACTTGCCCACAACCGGTGACTCACCCCCTAAGCCTTTTAAACACAGACATAAATCTACATGGCCTCAATACGGTCTCAAGTGATACCCCCTAGATACTTTCCCCCAATGCCTTTTTCTTAAAACTTGAGACTCCTAGACTCTAAGTAGTTCCTGACGTTCTTGAGCCAACCTTTACCCTATACATCTCCCCACCGGATCACACCAAGTTGTTTAATGTTTTAAAATTGCAACTGTTTGAAATGTCATGTTAGGAGGTTCATGGGTGGAGTCTAGCGGAGCAGACATGCATTGTTAGAGCTCCGCACCGCTGAGAAGGCTCAAAAGGTATCCATTTGAACCTTTTTGCCCCAGGGAACAAACTGTGAAAGTTTGGGCAGGAAATATGGTACTGGGAGGAAGCCGTGGCAGAAATAAAAATCATCTCACAAAGAGCTCACAGGCACTCACTGCAACTAAAGCAGCTCCAGTCACCTCACAATATACAGCATCAGGGCGCTCTCAGACAGAAAATGTCACAGCAAGACTCTCCATTTGAGTCAGATACAGAACAAATCCTCTCACAAACTTCTCCACAAGCCTCCTCAGCATCCCCAGTAATATTATTACAATTTGAAAAGATGCTTCATAAGGCTTTAAAACAAACCTCAGACCAAATAACAAACAGCCTAACCAAAGAAATAAGAGAGCTGGGAAACCGCACCGCAGCCTTAGAAATAAAAATGGATGAAATTGAAATTACAACCCAAGAAAATATAACAGAATTGGAACAATTAAAAGAAGAGAATTTAATACTTCAAACTAAGCTCGAAGATTACGAAAATACCTCAAAAAACTAGAACTCAATTTTAATGCAGCCTACATATCATTCCAAGATAATCCATCTCAGAGTACAAAATCTCATCTGGAAAAATCTAGATTGGAATACGATCTATTTCTCACGGAGTCAGTTGATAAATCCCTCAAACGCTCCAAACACAATTTCTACATGAATACAAACAAACCAGGTACATATTTGGCTTGGGCATTAAATTCAACTAACAAATCTTTCAAACCAATACGTTTGAAATTATCAAAAAATGTTTATACTTGTAATCCAGTTAAAATAGTCCATAAATTTCACTCACATCTCACAACTTTATACAAGACAAACAATGAATTTAATCCCAGACGGCTACTCGGCTTTATACTATAAAACATTCTCAGAAATACTCTCTCCCATTCTCACTGAAACTTTTAACAAACTTCTAGAAGGACATTCTTTTCGGCAAGAAACACTAATGGCAATTGTTTGTATGATCCCAAAACCCCTTTCTGATGATACTTCCTGTGTGAATTATCGGCCTATCTCTCTGTTAAACCTTGATATTAAATTATTAGCAAAAATAATAGCAAAACGCCTCAATAGCATTATAGGAAAATTAATACATAGAGATCAAGTAGGCTTCATGCCAAATAGACAGGCAGGCGATAATATACGCAGGGCAGTGTTATTGGCACATATTGCTAAAAAACGGAAAATCCCTTTTATGTTTTCTATCTCTCGATATTAAGAGGGCATTTGACACAGTATCCTGGCAATATATGCAATATTCATTACAAAAATGGGGTTTTGGACCCCACTTTTTAACATGGATCAAAGCATTATATAATAAACCCAAAGCCTATATAAAATATGCTGGATACAAATCTGATGCCTTTAATATCGAAAGAGGTACCCGACAGGGTTGCCCATTATCTCCCTTATTATTTGCCCTTATACTCGAACCCATGGCCCAATACATCAGAGCAAACCAAACTATAACTGGCATTGAAGTAGGAGGTATTACACACAAATTATGTATATTTGCAGACGATATATTACTTTTTCTATCATCACCACAGGTCTCTGGTCCTAACTTAATACCAGCTCTTGATGGATTTGCAGCCCTATCCAGCCTTATGATTAATCCTAAGAAATGCCTAGTGCTTAATATTTCGCTCACAAACATGGAATTGATCCCGGCTAGGGCTGCACTCCCTTTCACATGGGCAGAAAAATCAATCCCATATCTTGGAATTCATTTAACAGCATCTCATTCTGACTTATTCTCAACCAATTATCCTCCTGTATTAAGACAGATCACAAATCTAATAAAACAATGGTCGCAACTTCCTTTATCCTGGATAGGGAAGATTAATGCAATCAAAATGACTATTCTACCCAAATTGCTTTATCTATTCAGAGTCCTCCCTATTCCAATTCCTTCCTATTTTTTGAGAATAGTACAAAAAAGAGCAACTTCGTTTATATGGGGCTCTTCTAAACCACGTATACCTATACACACACTACATCTTCCCAAAAATAAAGGAGGCCTGGGATACCCTAATTTTACTAACTACTACAGAGCAGCACATTTGGCCAGTCTGTCCAAATACCATGCAAAACAGGAAATCCCATTATAGGTATTTATAGAGGCTTCAGAAAATGACCCTCTATTAATATCAAACTTGTTATGGCTTGATCCTAAAGACCGCTTTAAAATTCATAATCCCATAACTAAACACTTCTTATCTCTCTGGGATAAACTAAAAACCAAATATCAGTTACAATCTCCACACAATCCTCTCCTTTCTTTTATCAGAAATCCGGCCTTTTATCCGGCATGGATCTACCCAAATTCTTTTAAAGCTTGGACAACATCAGGCATTCAGACACTAAATGACTTCATAGCATCTAAATCATTCCTTTCATTCCCATCGCTTAGAGAAAAATATGATCTACCAAACTCTGAGATATTTAGATATCTCCAAATCAAAAATTTCTATACACCATTCCTAAAGGGGGATACACCATTATCCCAATTATCCATTTTTGAATCAATCTGTACAAAAGATCCATTTGCTAAAGGTACAATTTCATCACTTTATAATCAATTATATGGAGTAGTAAATCTTAATAGACCCTCTTACGTTCAGAGGTGGGAGGAGGACCTGGGACGAACTTTAGAAGACACGGACTGGTCTAACATATGGCTCACATTTAAGTCATCTTCACCCAACATCTTAGCACTGGAGACAAATTATAAAGTCCTAACTCGCTGGTACCTTGTACCCGCTAGAGTGGCAAAATATTCACCTAATACCTCAGCTCTTTGTTTTCGAGGATGCCCAGAAATAGGCACACATTTACACATATGGTGGACGTGCCCAGTAATCCAAACCTTCTGGAAGGAAGTCTTCGTGATTGCATCTAAAATATTTTAAAAAATAATACAACCAGATCCATATATAACTTTACTTAATCTAAAACCGGAATGGTTAACACTCTCTCAATTCAAACTTATGATCCAACTAATAACGGCTGCAAAACAAACAGTGGCCAAGGCATGGAAATCTCCTACATTGGTACTAGCAGAAACAATTCACAGAATGAATAATACAATGTCCCATGCTAAGATGGTAGCCATCGATCAAAATCAAATTCCAAAATTTGAAAAACTTTGGCATCCTTGGATAAAACAACAGTTCCTGTCAAATTTCAATGACTCTGTCCTGTTGCCATGGTAACAGATTAAATGACTTACAGAGACACCCATTCTAAGGCTTCAAAGAGAACTAAAAAGAATAATAAACTGACGAGCGGGACAACCTTGTGGACCATACCTCTGCCTTTCTACCCTTTTTCTTCTTTCTCTTTCCTTTTCTCCACCTTACGATTAAAGCTCATTATCAGAATTTATTTGACCTATATACACTCTACCTGTAAACAATATGTATAGTAGGTATAAATCATTTAAATACCTACAAAAGTAACTAAGGAAATGATATATATCTTTAATTTAGGTTTACGTGAACCCAATGTTTAATATTTGAAATTTCATGATATTTACCTATATAAACCCTACTGTAAAACAATGAGCTTACTTTATAGATCCTTGTAAACTTACTTTATGTATCTTTATAATATTGTATACTCAATAAACTTCTTTTGACAAGGAAATGTCATGTTAGACATCATATTCCGTACTACACGTTTCTGTATCACAACATACGTGTATGTTCCACTCTATTACCAATAAAAAAATTTTGGAAAAAAAAAAGAAAAATTATACTATTTGGTTTCTTGCTGGGTTTAAAAGGTTAGTCATGCAATTGACAATGATCCTAAGCACAGGGAACTCAAAAAGACCAGATGTAGAAATGGGTGAAAATGCCTCCTAATCACTCGTTAGGATTTACCACTGGTATCACAGAAAGTGTTATGACCACTTACTGACCGCAATGTGTGTGTGTGTATATATGTATGTATGTATATATATATATATATATATATATATATATATATATATATATATATATGTATGTATGTATGTATGTATGTATGTGTATATATATATATATATATATGTATATATATATATATATATATATATATATATATATATATATATATATATATATATATATATATATATATATCTCTGTTTCCAAGTGGTTTACCAGAATTATGACTGAAGATATCAGCCATGACCCTGCTATAGTTTTTTACAGCCAGCGGCCGGCTTTCTCATGAAACCATTTTGAACGGTTCATGAGCCACTGGAATGGTTTCCGAAGTTGAGGTGCGGAGGTGTTTCTCAGGCTTACCGTTACTACCAGTTCGTGCGAGAAACAATCCGACAGTGTGGCTGGCTGCTCCCATAGATACTCTTTGATCAACTCTATGGCCTTGGAGGACCGGAGCGAGGTCATGACCTCACGTCCGGTCCAGGCTGAAAGTAAATATAGCTTTTTTTTTTTCTTTTTTTTTTTAAGCGAAATATAAAAAAAAAATGTTTTTGGATCTCTCCATAAGGAGGACCTGTCATCCTTATTTCTATTACAAGGGATGTTTACACTCCTTGTAATAGGAAAAAAAGTGATAAAAAAATATAAAATAAGAAAAAAGAAATCTAAAGTCGCGCACGCTTGTGTAAGCAGTATTTGCACCACACATGTGAGGTATCACTGTGAACGTTAGAGCAATAATTCTAGTGCTAGATCTCCTCTGTAACTCTAAATAGGCAATCTGTAAAGGCATTTAAAGTGTTGCCTATGGAGATTTTTTTTTTATGTTTTTTTTTTTAATATAATAGTACAGAAAAGAAAAGCACATCTGGTACATTGAAATTCAGAAGAGTCAATGTAGATCTAGTAACATCAAACAGATCTAGTACAAAATGTATAACAAAATAAAAGTTTATACAAAGGGGTACAATCAAAGGGCTATAACCAAGAAGTGGTTGCATACTAAAGATAAGGGACTGAGATGTTGGGTAGATATGCAGGCATTAGGTGGGGTTTAGGGGTGTGATGCCATAATCAGAATCAACCCACAAATCCCAAACTCTGTCAAATCTGTCCACTGCATCTTCTACCTGAGCTGTCATGTGTTCCATTCTACGTATTTCGGCAATAACCTGTAAAAATGTATCCTAAATATGGGGGGGGGGGGACAACCAACAGATAGGAATAACTTGCTTGGTGGCCAGTAAGATATAGGAGGCTAATTTGTTCAAAGCTTTCCCCAATCCAGAGAAGTGGAGACCCAGAAGGAGATATAATGGATCCAGCGGGAGAGGATACTCAAATATACGCTGAAACAGAGAAATCACCATGGACCAAAAGGACGCAATTAATTCACATTGCCAGAAGATGTGGTAGTGGGTGCCTCTGGATTTATCACATCTCCAACAAAGAGGAGAGAGGTAGGGGCCATAACGATGCCGTATTTCTGGAGTCCTGTACTAGAAGAGTAGTATCTGAAATTTTGTCTCTCTCTGCGTCACGCACCTGGATACCTTGGACGCTGAAGTCCAGATCTTATCCCATTGAGGGAGGGAGATTGGTTTTTGAGTGATATGGGCCAATTTTCCCATATAGGTGTGTAAGTCTTCAGAGAATGAAGAAGACTCCTGCAGCAACTGATATATGGTAGATATTAACCGCATTTGATGGGGGCTTTGGGAACAACGGAGCTTAAAGGCCATTGGTTTGGGTAGAGTATGGGTCAGAGAGAAGGTTGATAGATAATGAATAGAACAAATTGTTGGGTATCTGGTGCTTAGACTGGAGGTCCGCAAAGGTCCCGAGCTTTCGGGTAATTGGATGAGCAAATTGGCAGAGCTGGAACAGGCCTGCTTGTGCCCATGGGAGCATTTGAGTGTGGGAAAGGCTAAATGGGATTAGAGGGTTGTAGAGTGCATTGGAGAGGGGAGGGCATGATGAAGAGAGAGAGAACCTTGTAGCATATGTACGCCTTATCTTTAATGAGAACTGCATAGGACCCAGGCAAAAACTTTGAAGTTTGGGATCTTGGTGCAATGGGGGCAACCAGACTAGGGAGCAGGAATGAGTAGGGAACAAAGAGCCCATCTCAATCTCCGACCACCTATTTGGCGACGAGAGGCTAGACCAGGATACCACTGCATGAAGATGTGAGGCCAGATAGTATTTGTAAATGTCTGGGGCCCCCAGACCACCTCGGTTTCTGGGAGAAAAGATCACTAAGCTCGCTATTCTATGTGCCTTATTTCCCCATATGAATCTGAGGAACCATTGTTTGATCAGTTTCAATTGAGGCATGGGTTTAGGCATGACCAACATTTTCAACACATTGATTCTGCCTAACCATGATATTGGAAGTAAATTCCAGCGAGTTAACATGGTATTGATGTCCTTAACCACTTCCATACCGGGCCATTGTCATATGACGTCTGCAGGAACACTCTGTCCCTCTGGGCGTGCATTATATGACATCCTCGGGACACAGCACATCCCAGATCAGTGTAAAGAGGCAATAAAAATTGTCGCTTTACCACATGACCAGCTGTGTCCAAAAACAGCCGGTCACATGCATTGTCCCGTGCACGGCGCGCAGAGCGGCGATCGGGGACGAGGCTTGTCACACTGACACAACCCATCACCGATCGCGGTAAAGAGCCAATGAAATTGGCTCTTTACCACGTTATTGGCTGTGTCCAATCACAGCCGGTCACAGAATGTCAACAAACGGTCGTAACGAGCTGTTACCGGGCTCTCCTCCTCACACACTGATCATGTGTGAGCAGGAGATTCCGGTAACAGCTCGTTACCCCCTACAGTATACACCAAACACACTGCCCCCACCCCCCAATAAAGAGGACCTTTCACCATCCATCAAAGCACCTGTCACAGCACCTGTCACAGCACCTGTCATGGGCCTGTCACTGGAGTACCTGCCACCAACCCATCTGAGTACCCGAGTACCTGTCACCAGCCCATCAGATTACCCGAGTACCTGTCACCAGCCCATCAGATTACCCGAGTACCTGAGTACCTGTCACCAGCCCATCTGAGTACCTGTCACCAGCCCATCAGATTACCCGAGTACCTGTCACCAGCCCATCAGATTACCCAAGTACCTGTCACCAGCCCATCAGAGTACCCAAGTACCTATCTGCAGCCCATGCCTCATAGAATATACGTTGGGGTGTTTGCTTTCCAAAATGTAGTCATTTTGTGGGTAATTCCACTGTCCTGGTGCTCCAAGACCTTCAAAAGTGTGATAGAAAGGAATAAACTTTTAGGTGTAATTTTATGCTCCTAGAATGCCTGAAGGTACTACTTCAATGGTGGACCTCTCTATGTGGCCATGCTGTGTAAAAGTCTCACACATGTGGTATCGCCATACTCAGGAAGAGTAGCAGAATATATTTTGGAGTGTAATTTTTGCTATGTACATGCTGTGTGTTAGAAAGATCTGTATAAATTGACCACTTTCTGTAAAAAAAAAAACGTATTTATCGGCGTATAACGCGCACTTTTTCCCCCTTAAAATCAGGAGAAAGTCGCAGGTGCGTGTTATACGCCGATCCCCTGCGATCCTGAGCTGTCACAAATTCAAAATCGCCGACCGCGATTTGAAAATGGCGCCGAAATACACAGAGCCGGTCCTCGGCTCGGCTAGGTTCGGCTACTCGGCTAGGTTCGGATAGCTCCGCTCGGGACTACGAGTGGAGCCGAAAGTGAACGAGAGCCGCCGGAAAGAGCTGAGGACCGGCTCTGTGTATTTCGGCGCCGGCGGCGCCATTTTCAAATCGCGGTCGGCGATTTTGAAGCTCAGGATGGCAGGGACAGGGGATCGAAGGCTGCACTGGGGCAAGGCTGCACTGGGGCAAGGCTGCACTGACAAGGCTGCATTGGGGAAGGCTGCACTGAGAAGGCTGCAATGATGGGCATTTAAATGTAATTTTTTTTCCCTTCAACTTCCCTCCTAAAAGTTTTTTTTTTCCTTTAAAATTCCCTCCTAAATTGGGGTGCGTGTTATACGCCGGTGCGTGTTATACGCCGATAAATACGGTACGTTTTAATTTTCTTGCCACATTTTCCAAAGACTTGTGGAAAAAAATGAATCGTTCAAAAGACTCATTATGCCTCATAGAATATACCTTGGGGTGTTTGCTTTTCAAAATGGGGTCATTTTGTGGGCAAATCCATAGTCCTGGTGTGATAGGTCGTTAGGAAATTTTATGTGCAATTTATGCTCCTAGAACGCATGATGCTGCCCCCTGCATGTTGGACCTCTCTATGTGGCCAGGCTGTGAAAAAGTCCCACACATGTGGCATCGCCATACTCCAGAGGAGTAGCTGAATGTATTTTGGGGTGTAATTGAAAGTATGCGTATGCTGTGTGTGAGAAATAACTTGTTATGACAATTTTGTGTAAAAAATAATAATAATTTCTTAAATTTCCCAAGAACTGTGGGAAAAAATTACAACTTCAGAAAACTCACTATGCCTCTTACTAAATACCTTGGACTGTCTCCTTTCCAAAAAGGGGTCATTTGGTGGGTATTTGTACTTTCCTGACATTTTAGGGCCTCAAGAGTTGAGATAGGCTGTCAGTACATCAGGTGTGATCAATTTTCAATAATTTGAACCATAGCCTATAGACACTCTAACTTTCACACAGACCATATAAATATACACTTATCTGGGTTATTTTTACCAAAGATATGTAGCAGTATAAATTTTGGCCCAAATTTATGAACAAAAATTACTTATTTGCAAATTTTTATTATAGAAACTAAAAAAAAAATGTGGTTTTTTTTTTTCAAAATTTTTGCACTTTTTTCACTTATGTCGCAAAAAATAAAAAACCCAGTGATGATTAAATACCACCAAAAGAAAGCTCTATTTGTGTGAAAAAATTTTTTTTTAAATTGGGGACTACAGAGGCCAGCTCCGACCATCGCTGTGACCAGCAGGAGTTCCCTCCGCTTTTCCATCTCCATACCCATCGGTCTTGTGACAGCAGGCGGAGTTCGCTGTCACCCCACTCTGTCCCATTGGAGCCTGAGCGTTCTTCATACATCTTTGGATGACTTCCTGTCAACAGTGAAGTCATCCAAGGGCAGGAATATATGGTGGTACCCTGTTTAAAACTTTTCTTTTAAATTTCACTTATTCCAGTATACAGTTATAATAATCTTTTCCTTATACACTACTGTTTACACTTCTATCTTCCATGGACAGTGTTGGGCTTCTACTCATGTGCAATAAAGTGTTTTCTAATTGAATCCAAGGTGTACATAATTCTATATGTGAATGAATATACACATAGGGGTAATTCTTACGCCTAGGTATTTGAGAGATGAGGTACCCCAGTGGTATGGGTATGAGTTTTTTAGGGACGTTATATCTTCCGGGGGGATATGTAGAGGCAAGGCTTCTGTTTTAGAGGTGTTAATTTTGTAACCAGATAGGGAGCTAAACCAGCAAAGGAGAGCGTGTAGGGATGGGAGGGTACTGTGAGGATTGGTGAAGGTCAGCAAGATATCATCCGCGAATAGATATAATTTATATTCCCTATGGCGCATTGGAACCCCTCGGATATCAGGATGGGACCGTATAGCTTCTGCCAAGGGTTCCAGACATAGAATGAATAGGAGGGGGGATAGAGGGCAGACCTGTCTGGTACGGTTTGACACAGGGAAGGTCTGGGACGTAAATGAGGCCATTTGGACCTGAGATGAGGGGTTGGAATAGAGGGCCTTTAAAGCAGATATAAATGGACTGTGAAAACCAAATTTGGAAAGGGTAGCAAACATGTAGGGCCAGCTTAGTCTATTGAAACGCCTTTTGGACATCTAGGCTGAGGATCAGTGCTGGTCTGCGTACTCTGTCCAGCATGTCAGTGATATTGATGGTGCACCTAGTGTTGTCCCCAGCGTGTCTAGTAGGGACAAAGCATACTTGGTCTCTATCAATCAATTTGGTTAGGAATTGGGGTAAGCGATTGGCCAGGATTTGAGAGAAGAGTTTGTAATCCAAATTTAGGAGTGCAATCGGTCGATAGTTGTCTGGAATAGAGGGATCTTTATTTGGTTTAGGAATGACCGAGATATAGGAATGAAGAAAAGGCTGGTGGGGGCCTTGCCCTGTAGAAGGGAGTTGTATAGAGATAATAGATATTATCTCACCTTCCTCTCTGAAACATGCACTCTTTACCTCTCCTCCTTTTCTCAATTGCAGCCTCTCTCCTCAAACTCACTTTTCTTCACCCCCCTGCTCCACCCCACAATCTGTACATATCACCCTCACTTCTTCCCTCTCCCTATTACTGCACTCATCACCTCTTTCTAACTCTAAGCCCACTTGCTAACAAACACCCCAGGATACTGAAGCATGTCCCCTCATACAAATCATATTCTCATATTACCTCCCTTACTTTTCTGCTTCTCCTAACCGCTAGAGATATTTCCCCAAACCCTGGGCCTCCCTTATTTAACTGTACCCAACACACCCATCACCATCACACTACACCCTCTGGCAGTAGTCGCAAGCTACGCAATTTAGTCTCGGTTCCTCTTCTTCCCAACGCCAGCCTCCCCCACTCCTGCGTCCTCTGGAACACTCGCTCTTTCTGCAACAAACTCACCGCTGTTCATGACCTCTTAGTCACTAATTCCTTTAATCTACTTGCTCTCACCGAAACCTGGCTCCACGAATCAGACACCCCTTCTCCTGCTTCCCTCTCCCAGGGTGGCCTTCACTGGACTCACTCCCCTAGGCCTAATGGACGCAAGGGAGGTGGATTGGGATTCCTCTTATCCCTCAAAGCACATTCCAGGTTATTCACTCCCCTCCCTCTCTTGCCCTCTCATAATTTGAAGCTCATTGTATACGTCTATTCTCTCCTACTTCCTTAAGAATTGTTGTAATCGGGGGGCGTGACCGGAAGCCGACCTCGATGGAAGCCTGACTCTCCTGCTCCATCTCAGCCCGTGACTAAAAGCAAATTTGGGGACGTTCAACTGCATCTACATGGGCAGATCTAAAGCCACCCGACCTGCAAAAGCTCGGGGTTCATCGCAACCCCTGCCTGGCTCCGCGTTGGACCTCCGATCCTTCTTCCCGCCGACAGATATGCCTCCCGGCGGCACAGACAACATGGCACCAGAAGCCTCGACGGCCCGCTCCCAGACCTCCACGCTGCTCTCCCAGCCGGATCGCACTCCAAGTCGGATCTCTGAGGGTCCCCCGCAGGCTCCCCTGGGCAATCTGGACATGTCCTCATCAAGAGCGGTGAGTCCCCTCCACTCTACTCTGTCAGGGACCTCACCGCATGGCTCCCAGCCCGCCATGACCGGCCTCCCTCCCCCATACTACATGCAATGCTCAGACGCATTTCCTCGATTGCTGAGGACAGCTTCAGACTCTTGCATGCTAGGGGATGATTCTGGATCTCCGGCCTCCTCCGATCTCTCAGCTGACTTCCCAGCTCTTCCAGGCCCTATTTACCCGGCAAGTCATACGCCTCAAGAGACTGTGGAGACCCCTGTGGCCTTTAATGTCTCCGCATGTGAACAACCCCCACCTAAAGCCCAGAAACTCTCGCATTCACAGGTCCTCGGCTCCCCCGGGGAACAGGCTGCACGTATAGCCACCTATGCACAGAAGGTGCATTCACCTGCCCCTCACCTCCATGGAGTAAAGGATATGGTGGCTCCCTCACTTGCCCAAGCACAGACTTGGGGAGACTCATGGAGCCTGACACCAGGATCAGCATGTTCTCCCCAAAACAATGCTGCACCACTTTCTCAACAGCTATCGCTTCACCAACTTGCACCTCAGCAAACTTCATTGCCAGCCCAAACCCACCCCATTCCCCCAGAATGGCACTTATATTTGCAGGCGATACCCACCAAGGAAGACTTTAAGCAGTTGATTGCAGATGTAAAGTCCACCTGCCGTTCCGAAATACAGGTGCTCCAGTCAGGCCTTAAGCACCTAGCTGACAGGGTAGAAATGGCCGAAGAGGAAATACAAGAGACTAAGCTGGCAGTTCACAGGACCCAACTTCAGGGAGCGGATCATCGTAATCTACTAAGGGACGTGCAACGCCACATAGAGGACATGGATAACAGGGGGCGCCTGAACAACATACGAGTAAGGGGAGTTCTGGAGACAGAGGGCCCTGAAGATATCCATAACATCTTACAGAATGTGTTCAACAACCTCCTAGGTGAGCCTACCACTAAATACATTGAAATGGACAGAGCACACTGAGCCCTGCGTCCTAAGAGCTCCTCCTGCAAACCAGGGGACATTATATGTAGAATCAGTTCCTTCCCCCTGAAGGAAGACATCATGCGACAAGCCCGCCTAGCACGCTGGGTGACTTTCCAAGATGCCCAGCTGCAGCTATTTCCGGATCTCTCATGGATAACCCTGCAAAAGCGAAGACTCCTACACTCCTTATTGCGCACACACTCCAAGATGAAAACATCCCTTACCGCTGGGGATTTCCCTTTACCCTCACGGCTAAACGCCAAGGCAAATCTGCTATCTTGCGATATCCAGAGGATCTGAATACTTTTTGTGAAATCCTGGGGTTCCCTATCCCCCAACTCCCGGAATGGGACCTGGTTGCCACACCGCCCCCACCTCCTACAATCTGGCAGAAGGCCCCTCTGTCTAACCACTCCCGGAACCCGCATACCTCAAGCAAGGGCACCAAACACGGAAATGGCTGAACTGCCTCTACCCCTTCTTTATTGGTACCCCACTAATGGCTCCTGTTGCCATATAACAAGGCTGACGATCCTGCCCTGGACATTTTTGTCTATTTAGTCCCCCCTTTTTTTGCCACAGTTTTAATCCCTAGTTTACTTTTTGGGCACGTCTCAGATGAGACTTGAGAGAGTAGGCGCTGCTCATGCTTACTCACCCTTCCCCTAGTTCCGTGACTACAGTCACAATAGTTTTCCTATTTGTATACTACATGACTACTCTAGGGGTCCCCTGCATCCACCTCGCCCATCCTTTTGGATTGGTTACATAGTTACATAGTTACATAGTAGGTGAGGTTGAAAAAAGACACAAGTCCATCAAGTCCAACCTATGTGTGTGATTATGTGTCAGTATTACATTACATATCCCTGTATATTGCGGTCATTCAGGTGATTATCTAATAGTTTCTTGAAGCTAACAATGCTCCCCGCTGAGACCACCGCCTGTGGAAGGGAATTCCACATCCTTGCCGCTCTTGCAGTAAAGAACCCTCTACGTAGTTTAAGGTTAAACCTCTTTTCTTCTAATTGTAATGAGTGGCCCCGAGTCTTATTAAACTCTCTTCTGCGAAAAAGTTTTATCCCTATTGTGGGGTCACCAGTACAGTATTTGTAAATTGAAATCATATCCCCTCTCAAGCGTCTCTTCTCCAGAGAGAATAAGTTCAGTGCTCGCAACCTTTCCTCATAACTAAGATCCTCCAGACCCTTTATTAGCTTTGTTGCCCTTCTTTGTACTCGCTCCATTTCCAGTACGTCCCTCCTGAGGACTGGTGCCCAGAACTGGACAGCATACTCCAGGTGCGGGCGGACCAGAGTCTTGTAGAGCGGGAGAATTATCGTTTTATCTTTGCAGTTGATCCCCCTTTTAATGCATGCCAATATTCTGTTTGCTTTATTAGCAGCAGCTTGGCATTGCATGCCATTGCTGAGCCTATCATCCACTAGGACCCCCAGGTCCTTTTCCATCCTAGATTCCCCCAGAGGTTCTCCCCCCAGTGTATAGATTGCATTCATATTTTTGCCACCCAAATGCATTATTTTACATTTTTCTACATTGAACCTCATTTGCCATGTAGTCGCCCACCCCATTAATTTGTTCAGGTCTTTTTGCAAGATTTCCACATCCTGCGGATAAGTTATTGTCCTGCTTAGCTTAGTATCGTCTGCAAATACAGAGATTGAACTGTTTATCCCATCCTCCAGGTCGTTTATGAACAAATTAAATAGGATTGGTCCCAGCACAGAACCTTGGGGAACCCCACTATTAGGATTAGGGTTGGACGGATCCTTGGGAACCCGTACTGACCTAGGTTCAACAACCTCTCAAGGTCAGGTGAAAAGATCTGTTCTGGTCTGTCTAGATTTATTTTGTATTAACCTTTCTTTTTCAGCTTTTTCCTATCACTTTCTCCCTCTGTAGCTCACCCCATGGATTGCGGAATCTGCCTGGATCTCCTGCCGAACTATGTCCGTTCCTGGCCCTTGGCTTTGAAACCCTCAACTTCACAACAGGTAAAACACCCCCCCCCTCCCTCCCTTTACCCGTTACCATGGCTAAGATTTTTTCTTTAAATGTCCACGGCCTAAACTCTAATAAAAAGAGGCATCTGGCACTGAAGGAGTTTAAACATTCAGGTGCAGACATTATATTTGTCCAGGAGATGCACTTTGATGAAGGGAGCTCCTTTGTGTTCGCCTCCAGGCACTTCCCCCAGATTTATCTTTCCTCAGGACCCCATAAACAAGCCGGGGTAGCAATACTCATTAAACATGGGTCCCCATTCACCTATTCGGAACACTATAGTGACCCACATGGTCATTTTGTCATTCTTAAGGGATTGTGGCAAGCCCAGGAGATCACTTTATGTGCCTTATATACCCCAAATGTTAAACAACATAGCTTCCTTTCTAAACTGTTCACCCGCATCTTTCGGTCGGAGCATGGGCTCTTAGTGGTGGGGGGCGACTTTAACTTAACCCAGATCGTATCTGCTGATCGCCACGTAGTGAGCCCCCGAGCATCGTCGGCTCGAGCCCTCAGAGACTCAAAGCTTTTTCGCCAACTCTCTAGAAGATGTGCTCTGTTCGATGCCTGGAGGGTTCTCCACCCGGAAGATCGGCAATACACTTTTTATTCGGCATCCCGCCAAGCTCATTCCCGTATCGATTACTTTTTTGTCAATAACTCGACCCTTAGAATTACGCGTGAAGCTCGAATACTCCCGATCTCCTGGTCTGACCACGCACCCATTTCTTTATCGTACATCATAGGACACAGAGCCTCAAGTATTACTTGGTGGGTTATGGGCCTACCTTCAGGTATTGACACTGGTATAACCAATACAGGAAGTTGACTCCCCTATATAACCCCTCCTCCTTCCAGGAGTCCTCAGTTTTTTCGCCAGTGTCTAAGGTGTTGGTCACGGGTGAAGATGTGCTCTGAGGAGCTCCAGGGAGGGATCTATGCTGGATTTAAAAAACCTCCACAACCGGATCCATCCTCACCACTGAGGCCATAGGATGGTACCTAAGCCTCGCATTGAAGAATGAGGTTTTGCCTGTAAGCTTCTCTTTGAGAGCTGGACCCTAGAAACCAGGACTCTTTTTGGGTTTTTCATATTACTTAAAGTTGTTCCTGAGGGGTGCTATACAGGTCCAAAGGAGCGGAACCCCTATTAAAAAGGGCCCCAGTCTTTGAAGGTTTAACTACGCTGCCCGCCGTGATGGGTGAAAGTTGGATCTGTCTGTTAAATCAGCAGTATCCTGCAGCGAGGATAAGGTAAGGAGAGAAGCCTAGGAACTGTAAAAAGTCCACATATGCCTTTTTCTCCAAAAAATACTAAATATATATATAACAGCGGGTGTGGTCCCTGCAGCCAGAGGGGAGTTCTTAATTGAACAGAGGGTGTTCCTCTTCTGAGGGATCTAAAGGGGTTACAGCAGTAGTTTATGAACATACAAAACCAGCCATTTGCATTTTTTTGTATAAAGGGAAGTCTTCCTTCAAAACTAGGAGCTTAACAAACACTTCTGATAAAAATTCCCCTCCCCCTCTCCTCTCCTCCTGGAGAGGTACGGTAACAACTGACACTTATGTGTAATCAGGTTCTCACCTGGAGGCTTAACACAGACGCTCTCAGTTCATATGCTGAAGACAGAAGTCTGTCACACTAAGACACAGGAGCGCTGGGCATGTAAAGGTGTGTAAACAGGCATTTCCAGCACAGGAAATAATATGGTACTCAGCATCAAAGGCTGATTCTTATGGTGACCTTGTTTTCTTTTGCTAAAACTATTGTTCAGCAAATACCATAATTTGTTAAAGTGCCTCTGCTGTTGTGCTTAGCACATTTGATTTCCAGTGTACCACAAAGGTACCAAGGATTCCACCCCCAGGCGCTGGGAACTCCAGTCATGCCTCCATACTGTCATCCTCTCCGGAGATACCTGACATGGCAAGCCAGGATGAGTCATTGGAAGCAATTGGTGGTGCAACTGCTTCTTACACTTCAGCCCCTGTGTATGTGACTGAAGATGCATCCTCCTCTGCCCTGTTGGGCTTAGAAGGAAGATTAGCGGCTTTAATCGCATTCTCCATCCAAGAGGATAGGAAGCATGCTAGATCCCCCTCCCCCATCTCAAACCCCTTTTTCCAAGGGAACAGTGGGCACAAGGTGAGGTGTTATCCTCAGGTGATCTCGGGGAAAAACAAGCCAAATTTTCCTCTGCGGAGGAAACAACAGTTGATGAACCTTATGCAACCTCACAATCTGACAGATTGATGGTACAAACTCTTACAAAGATGGTTCATTCCACTTTTTATACTACTCCTAACAGAGTTAGCTGAAAGTCTAGGTCCCTTCTTTTTTTTTTTTAAACCAAACACCTTTTACAGCGCTTATTTATGCTGAATGGGATCATCTGGATAAGCATTTTTTCCCCTCCAAAGAGTTTCTCAGTTCTCTATCATGGAGGAAAAATTTACAAGGGTTGGAAATACCAGCAGTAGACGTGGCGATTTCCAGCATTAATAAAGATGCATAATTGCTTAAGCATCTAACAGATAAGGAATTGGAATTTTTTTGTTAAAATCCTCCTACCAATGGCACTATGTTTCGCCATAGATGCCATAAAAGACCCTATCCACCAGGCGTCTCGCCTTGCGCTTGTGCTAAAACACATGCTTGGGACCCTGTGGTTATAAGGGTTGGTCAGCTGAAGCATCTTGCAAAAAAGGGGTGTCTGAATAGTTTCCCTTTTCATTGGGGAAGGTTTGGTGAAATACATCCAAATGATTTCTAGTAGTGAAGCTCTTTTGTCCAGTAGAAGGTATAAATGTCCTTTTATTTAAAGTGAAGCCAAAACAGCTAACAGGTTAAGTACTCTGACGGCCAGTGCAGCCATGGGAGACTTCCTGACAGACATGGGTTCCGATCCACATGTCGGCGTTCACTAGTGAAGGAGCCACTCCTCACAGGTTAACTACTCTGATGGCCAGCGTAGCAATGGGAGGCTACCTGAAAGACATGGGACCTCGTCCTCACGTTGGCTCCTTTTGACCTTGGACAAGTCACGTATACAGATTCCTTCCCCTGCGCAGGGGCAGCTGCCTCTAGGCAGCGGTGACAGCCCCCACCGTCAGACTCTAGGGCATGATTTTCAAGAAATACTGTTCAGATCTGTGCGACTTCAAGGTAGTCCCTGCACTACTTTGGTACCACTTTGATGTGACTTGAGGTCCATAAACCTCTAGAATACACAGGCATTGTTTCCTGTTGCATCAAAATCGCGCCCCGACATATTCTCGGCGGCAAAGGATCACAGTAAAATCACACAACTTTGGGGTTGCAATAGTGGAAACTGAGCCTAAGAGGAGAAAATATTCAGCCCCTGCATACATGATTGAAGATGCGTTTTTCCTCCGCCCTGCAGGGCCTATAAGGAAAATTAGCGACTTTAATCGCATTCGCTATCCAAGGATGAGAAGCGTGTTAGACCCCCCTCCCCCACCTGAGATTCCTTATCAAGGGAACAGTGGGTAGAGGATGAGGATTACCCTCAGGTAATTGGGAAGAAAGGCAAACCGAGTACTCCTCTGCAGAGGAGATAACTAGAGTTGAACTTTTTTTCAGCCTCGCAATCTGAGAAATTGCTGGTACAAACCTCTTACAGAGATGATTTGTGCCTCCTTTCAAGCTACCTTCAGTAGAGTCAGCTGATAGTTCTGTTTTTTTTATGTTCCTTGGAACCTTCACTGCCTTTTTCATGCGTTTCCTGTACATGTACAGAGCTACTCAGAAATTCAACAGATCCATTCTAGATCTAAAAGAATCTAAATAAGTTCCTGAAGATCTGCTCCTTTCTATGGAGTCAATCAAGTCAGTAGTTTCTATCCTGCAAGGAGGAAAACTTCTGGCGCCTATCGGCATCAGGGATGCATATCTGCATGTCCATATATTTCCCGCTCACCAAAGGTTTCTGCGGTTCGAAGTAGAACAGTGGCATTTCAGTTTATAGCCTTGCTCTTCGGGCTAGCTACAGCACCTCGAGTGTTCACAAAGGTGCTAGCCCCACCTGTAGCCAGGTCAAGGGCACAGGGCCTTAACAGTCTTGGCATACTTAGACGATCTATTGCTAATAGACCAATCGCTGTTCGGAGTAAGGTGTATGCATTACAACCAGTTACCTGGAAAGGTCTGGGTTGCATTCTCAATCTAGTAAAGTCTCCATTAAAATCGCTAAAAAAGGGCTGCAGTATTTGGGTCTGATCACAGATACAGCCCAGAAAAAGGGTCTTCTTGCCCAGAAGAAAAAAAAAAACAAACACCATTCTATAAAAGAGTTGGTGCGGATGGTCAGGTCAAAAGGAGGTCCCTCCATTCACCTTTGCATGAGGTTGTTAGAAAGGATGGTGCTATCATTCGAAGCAGTTCCCTTTGCCCAGTTCCATTCGAGACTGTTGCAAAACAGTATTCTATTTTCTAGGAACAAAACGATCCAAGCTTTGGACTTGCCAATGCGGCTGTCCCCAAGGGTGTCCCAAAGCCTCAATTGGTGGTTACTAAAGAATGTCCTAAAGGGTAAATACTTCAAACCACTTTTCTGGAAAGTGGTAATGACAGAGAAGACAACTGTCCAAGGACAGTGTTCAAGAACCGAAAGAGCCTTGCCCATCAACATCCTAGAGATTCGGGCAGTGCGTCTGGCTCTAAAAGCCTGGGCTTCCAGGTTTAGGGATTGTCCTGACAGGATCCAATCCGTCAATGCCACGGCTGTGGCCTATATCAATCACCAAAAGGGGGCACCAAGAATCTCTCAGTGCAGAGAGAAGTGAACTATATTCTAACTTGGGCAAAAAGAAATATTCCGTGCCCATCGGCAGTCTTCATTTCGGGAATAGAGAATTCGCACGTGCACTACATGTGCCGCCAGCTGATTATTCCCAGGGGAATGGTCTATTCACCCCGACATGTTTCGGGCTGTTTGTGAAGGATGGGGGACTCCAGATGTAGATCGTCTAGCATCCAGTGCAACATAAAGTTAGTCAACTTTGTGTCCACAACAAAGGATCCATTCGCATGCAGAACAGATGCGTTGATGATACTGTGGGATCGGCTTTTACTGATCTATGCATTTCCCCCTATTCAGTTGCTGCCTTGACTTCTTTGCAGGATCAAGCTGGAAAGAAAACCGGTAATGCTGCCAGCACCAGTATGGCCCAGAAGGTCATGGTATGCAGAGGTCGTAAAGATGGCAGTGGAGGATCTGTGGTCCCTTCCACTAAGGCCAGACCTGCTCTCACAGGGGCCGATATTCCATCCTACTTTACGGCCTGGCTATTCAGACCCACATTCTGAAAAGACGTGGGCTTTCCAGGGCAGTTATTTCTACTTTAATGCTAGGAAGCCAGCTTTTAGAGCTATATATTAGAGTCTGGAAAGCTTATGTTTCCTGGTGTGAATCCAAGGGTTGGCACCCTCGGAGATATATTAGAGGCAAAATTCTTGCCTTTCTGCAAGTAGGCGTAGAGATGAAGTTGGCCCTGAGTACTATTAAGGGCCAAGTCTCAGCCTTATCAATTTTATTTCAAAGACCACTTGCTACGCATTCTTTAGTCCGGGGTTTCATGCGAGGAGTGATGCGGATTAATCCGCCAGTTAAAGCACCCTTAAGAGCTTGGGACTTGAATTTAGTTTTGTCAGTGTTACAAAAACCGCCATTCGAACCTTTACAGCATGTTCCCTTAGTCCTTCTGATTAGAAAGCTCATATTTTTGGTTGCTTTATCCTCAGCAAGGAGGGTTTCAGAATTGACTGCTCTTTCCTGTAAAGAGGCATATTTGGTTTTTCATGAGGACAGAGTGGTGTTGGGCCCTCGTCCAGGTTTTTTACCAAAAGTGGTCTCAGGTTTCCACCTCAACAAGATATTGTCCTGCCGTTTTTTCCAAAACCATGTTGGTTATTCATGAGGACAGAGTGGTGTTACGCCCTCGTCCAGGTTTTTTGCCAAAAGAAGTTTCAGGCTTTCATCTAAATGAAGATATTGTCCTGCCATAGTTTTTTCCAAAACCATGTTCCAAAGAAGAAAAGTCACTACATTGTCTTGATGTGGTGAGAGCAGTGAAGATCTATTTAACCACTTACCAACCGGCCCATAGCCGAATGACGGCTGCAGGGCGGTTGGATAACTCTGGGAGTGCGTACTATGACGTCCTCCCAGAATTCCCCTCTCGCGGGACCCCTGGGGCGCGCACCCGAACACATCCGTGACCGCCGGGTCCTGATCGCGGCCGTTTACCATGTGATCGCGCCGTCAAGTGACGGCACGATCACATGTAAACAGACCGGCGTCATCTGATGGCGCCGGTTCCTCTCCTCCCCTCCTGTGTACCGATCGGGGTCCCCAGGGTTGGAATAACTCATCCCTCTATCACTACCCCATTGATGGGAGGGACCAGGAAAATCCCTATTGTTTAAGGGATATGGAATACCATTTCCATCTTGGTACTCTGATGTTGGGCCATCGAGGTCGAGTAGGGGGAAGAACCTATTTTGAGTGAGGCCCCCATAGCCAAAACGATTTTGGTCGTTGTTTGGGCCAGATGAATTATGATATTCATCTACAGGAAAATGGGGGTAACATTGTTCAGAATATGATGAACTATCTCGAACAGGGGGTGGACCCCTAGGTCCCATACCTTTTTTTATAGTAGTTCTGTCCCCGAGTCGAGGGACCACCACCCTGACTGTAACCTGAACCATAATAGGTGGTATCCTGTGGGTGGGGGACACGTCCCTGATTATTACTTTTATACCTGTTTAACTAGTTACTCTGTCCGGTCACTATTTGAGAGCAACTTCCAATAGCTAAAATGGCCGCCAGGAACTTCCGCCAGATCTTGAGGTGGAACGCGGATGATTTCCAGATCGAGTTTCACATCGAGGCTTGGTTCCTTGTGTTTACCTATTTATACGCGACACGTCAGTGCGTCGCCCGTGCCCCAGACTACGTCATTATATGACGAAACGCGCGTCGGGAGGAGCTGACGTGCTGACCTCTCGCGTGCTGTGTTCTAAGGGACGGGTGTCCGTACAAGCCGGCCGGCTGAACTGCTTTTATTTGCTACGTTTATTGTAAGTGGCTTTTCGTTCTTTTAATAAATGATGTTTTGCAATGTTACGCTATGGTGATTCCTTTATATTCTGGGAACATCTGAATATTATGGTATCCTACCTGGTCACGGTCCTTGGTTGACAAGTTTGGCGATTCCATGCTGACCCCCTAGACGGGTTCCTCCGGAGATCTCGTGTCCCTACATTGGATATAGGCCACAAGCATCCTTTGCTTGCCATCTGGTAAGCAAGCATTTCTCTCAGCACTAGTGGTGTGGTGGAGGTTGAAGTACTTACCGTGGGCCACTAATCCTGTTATTTTCTATGCACAATATGAACTTTGTGTCACCATTCTGACATATGCCGTTTTATTTATTTTCACCGATGAATAAGAAGATGGACTTTTTAGTTCTTTTCTGACCTTATTGATTTATTGAGTGTTTTTAATTTCACACCAACCTTTGATTATTTACTGTATTTATATAATTTTGGGGGATTAGCGCTGCTCTCTATTGTTTAGCATACGTAAGTCCTGCCCACATATGAAAACTGTGTTCAAACCACACATGTGAGGTATCGCTGCGATCGGTAGAGCGAGAGTAATAATTTTGGCCCTAGACCTCCTCTGTAACTCAAAACATGTAACCAGTAAAAAATTTTAAAGCGTCGCCTATGGGGATTTTTGAGTAGCAAAGTTTGGCGCCATTCCACAAGCGCGTGAAATTTTGAAAGGTGACATGTTGGGTATCTATTTACTCGGCGTAACTTCATGTTTCACATTATGCAAAAACATTGGGCTAACTTTACTGTTTTGGTTTTTGTAAAGCACAAAACAGTTTTTTTTCCAAAAAAAAGTGTTAAAAAAATTGCTGCGCAAATACCGTGTGAGTTAAAAACTTGCAATGACCGCCATTGTATTCTCTAGGGTCTTTGCTAAAAAAACATATATAATGTTTTGGGGTTCTATGTAATTTTCTAGCTAATAAATTATGATTTTTACATGTAGGAGAGAAATGTCAGAATTGGCCTGGGTGCTCCAGAACGCCTGAAGGTGCTCCCCTGCATGTTGGGCCTCTGTATGTGGCCACGCTGTGTAAAAGTCTCACACATGTGGTATCGCCGTACTCGGGAGTAATAGCAGAATGTGTTTTGGGGTGTAATTTGTGGTATGCACATGCGGTGTGTGAGAAATAATCTGCTAATATGACAATTTTGTGGAAAAAAAAAAAAAGTAAAAAAAAAACCTTGATTTTGCAAAGAATTGTGGGAAAAAATGACAACTTCAAAAAAACTCACCATGCATCTTTCTAAATACCTTGGAATGTCTTCTTTCCAAAAAGGGGTCATTTGGGGCGTGTTTGTACTTTTTTGGCATGTTAGGGTCTCAAGACATTAGATAGGCCGTCAGTACTTCAGGTGTGATCAATTTTCAGATATTCGCACCATAGCTTTTGGACCAAATAATATCCACCGATTTGGATTATTTTTACCAAAGATATGTAGCGGTATAAATTTTGGCCAAAATATATGAAGAAAAATTACTAATTTGCAAAATATTATAACAGAAATGAAGAAAAATGTATTTTTTTACAGATTTTTCGGTCTTCTTTTCTTTTACGGCGCTAAAAATAAAGAACCCAGCAGTGATTAAATACCACCAAAAGAAAGCTCCATCGGTGTGAAAAAAAGGACAAAAATTTCATATACAGTGTTGCATGACTGAGTAATTGTCATTCAAAATGTGAGAGCACCAAAAGCTGAAAATTGGTCTGGTTAGGAAGGGGGTTTAAGTGCCCAGTTGTCAAGTGGTTAAAGAAAACTGCTCAGATTCGTAAGACTGATGTCTTATTTATTCTGCCAGAGGGTCCTAAAAAAAGGACAGGCACCGTCAAAATCCACTGTGGCTAAGTGGATTTGACAAGTTATAATTCGAACTTATGATTTAAAGGGAAAGATTCCCCCTTTTCAAATTAAGGCGCACTCTACCAGAGCGGTTGGTGTTTCTTGGGCAGTGCGTCACCAGGCCTCCATGTCTCAGATCTGCAAGACCTCGACTTAGTCTTCAGTGCATACATTTACAAAATTTTATCAAGTAGATGTAAAATGGAATGAGGATATCGCCTTTGGCGCAGTGTTGCTGCAAGCAGCAGTATAATTCCTCAAGGTCTGGGGGTGCCCTACGGGTTGTGTCTCCCTCCCCTCAAGTAGCATTGCTATGGGACATCCCACCAAGTAATTACTTGAGGCTCTGTGTCCTATGATGTACGATAAAGAAAATAGGATTTTTAAAACAGCTTACCTGTAAAATCCTTTTCTTGGAGTACATCATAGGATACAGAGCTCCCGCCCCTCTGTTTTATGGGGTGAGAGTATATTGCTTGGCTACAAAAACTGTACAGGAGTCAACTTCCTGTATTGGTTATACCAGTGTCAACACCTGAAGGTAGGCCCATAACCCTCCAAGTAATTACTTGAGGCTCTGTGACCTATGATGTACTCCAAGAAAAGGATTTTACAGGTAAGCTGTTTTAAAAATCCTATTTTTGCTCACCCTAGATTTGGGATCCCCCAACCCCAGGCCCTACAACTGGAGACTAAACACATTTCTTCTCCAGCACCTCCCATCAAAAACAGAACTGACCTCCGCCTTAAAATTCTACTTTACGATAAACAATACCACTGACATCTCCCTCCTTATACTCTGGGAAGCACATAAGGCGGTCATTCGGGGCATATGTATAGCACTGTCCTCTGCCATGAAAAAGGACATTTTAGCCATGAAACTTCGCACTGAGAAAGAACTTAAGGTCCTAGAGCACCGACTACTAATGTCACCCACATTATCCTTAAGAAAATTACAAAACTATGGGTGACTCTGCATGACTTTGCTCTGCGCCGTGTAGAAAAGGCTTTACTTAGACTAAAACAAGTATACTATGATAATGGAAACAAGACACATTCCCTATTGGCAAGGAAGTTACGCAACAACTCCCTTATCTCCACACCTTGCCAAATTAAGAGTAAGTCCGGTTGCCTCTTATCCCACCCCAAGGACCTAGCCCATACCTTTGCAGAATACTACACGGACCTGTACAATAATCCTGACATTCCCCGTAACCCCACCCCTCCAGATCTTTCTCACTGCATGCACCAATATCTCGAGTGTAGCGGAATTCCCCGGCTCCAAACCACTGACTTAGAAACCCTAAACGCGCCAATCACTGAAGAAGAAATAGAATTAACTATTAAATCTTTACCATCCCATAAGTCCCCTGGTCCTGACAGACTTCCTTTCGAGTACTATAAGACCTTTCTTCCCCCTCTACTCCCTCACATGTGCAAATTATTTAATGCCTTTTTTCGGGATACTCACATCCCAGTGGACATGCAACGATCTTTTATTACTGATGATAATAAAGTGATTTTGCGCTTCAAATCTATCACAAAGCATAATTATAAATACAATATATAAGTAAAATGTGTTCTACAAGTGTAAATCCAGTGCAACATAGTGTACAGTGCTCGATATAAATATAAATGAGTGATCATCAAAAGTGCTGATGTGCATCAATAAATCAAAAGTTTATATTGTGCTTCTTCCACTGGGACCATATAATGGAGGAGGGAGGTGATAATGATGTTTTTAAATTGTAGTGATTCGGTGAAACCGGGCTCTCTGGACTCTCACCTTAGGATAAATATAGGCATCAAAACAAGTTCTTTATTGGATGTAGTGTAGTGCCATTCAGTTGCTATTGTAGTGCCAATTGCTATTTATTGAAAGTATAAGTGGTCTCTTACATTGCAAATTTTATTTAACATACTACACCATTGGAGGCCTCTCTCTCTCCCTTCCCTATTTATTCCACTGGACTGGTGGAGCCCAGGTGGGCAACCCCCTTCTTTCCCATATCTGATAGGTGCTTTACATCAGGAGAACCGCTACACCACCAGAGAAGCCCTACCTGAATGGCACTACACTACATCCAATAAAGAACTTGTTTTGATGCCCATATTTATCCTATCTAAGGTGAGAGTCCAGAGAGCCCGGTTTCACCGGATCACTACAATTTAAAAACATCATTATCACCTCCCTCCTCCATTATATGGTCCCAGTGGAAGAAGCACAATATAAACTTTTGATGTTTTGATTTATTGATGCACGTTAGCACTTTTGATGATCACTCATTTATATTTATATTGAGCACTGTACACTATGTTGCACTGGATTTACACTTGTAGAACACATTTTACTTATATATTGTATTTATAATTATGCTTTGATGTGATAGATTTGAAGCGCAAAATCACTTTATTATTATCATCATTTTGCTGAGTGTAAGTGAACACTTTCGATTTTGCTGCAGTCCGTAGAGACATCATCACTATTTACACACATTTATTATTATTTTTTCATCATCCGTTATTTTAGTTAGTCACGTTGATATTGACTTAGTCCGTTTACTCAATTTAGCGTGAGGGACTACACCATAGATCTTTTATTACTCTGATCCCCAAACCAGATAAAGACCCTGCTTTATGTGCTAACTACAGACCCATTGCTCTGCTGAACTCGGATTTAAATTTTTTTACAAAACTTCTCTCAATTCGCCTAAATGTAGTCCTCCTGTCAGGAACGGTGTCATCTCCGGTTTCTCCTGCTGGTGGCACTATTACATTCAGCACCAAAAGGGTGTAATTCCAGTGGCCACCAGCGGGGGTCTCCCTGCCTGGTCTGCAGACTTGCCATCAAGCACACCTGTCATGGTTTTGCTGGACTATATAAACCCGCCCTGAACTAACCTCCAGTGCTTCAGTATTCCTCTGCTAGCCCTTGTCCCTGCCAGTACCTGCTCTTGTTCCAGCCTGTTCCTAAACCCCGTTTGTGTATCCTGACCTTGAACCCTGTTTCCTGTTCCCTGTTACCTGCTCCTTGGTCTGCTTCATTATTCCTGGTTTCTGGTCCCTTGTCGCTTTGGCCCATGCCTTATATTTTATTTCATGTTGGTTTCCTTGCTTGTGTATTATATTAGTTAGATAGATAGTTAGGTGGGTTTGGGGGTTTGCTGTGTTTTCACCATTTTCTTGTTTTTGGTTTGCTGTCTTGTTTTCACGTGTATCGTTATCATTATAATAAACATACTTTCTTTATTTACTGGTTTGTCCCTGATTCCTTGGTGCAGCCCAGCGATCTGATCCCCTGCATTGGATGTTGTGTATAACATCCCCTGACAGAATACTGAAGCCATACAATCAGATCGGTTGCACCTGGGAATTGGAGCCTGAGTCCCAGCTATTGTTGAAATATGGATTTTGAAAGTATTTTGTATTTATCGCTCCTGGCAACTGATGACAGAGACCTTTGTTATCAGACATTGGCTGCATACACTAGGGAACAGTTGTTAGAAGGCATCCGCCTAGCTCATGTTTTTATTGAGCAAGGCAGTTTTTTGTTTGAAGATGTGCAACCATTAATTTGGATCTGTACTGAGTTGGTCCTGTCTGATGTCGCTGAGGGAGGTGATGACTATACACCCCCTTTTAGTGCAGCTCAGGTAGAATATTTAGTTTGGCTGTTGGAGGATGACTCAGCATTCTTTTTTGAACAATATTCAGCTTGTCCCCAGCAGGTGCTTGCAAAATGCATTGAATCAGTGCAGTCTCTGGTCAGACAAGCCAAGTGCAAACCTGATTCAGTGCAATCATTAATACAGGCCTGGTCAAGTCTGTTGCATTCAGCTTCTGTTAGCTCCAAATATACTTCTCTACCAATGAAATACCAGTACCCTGTTTCCTCCTGTTGCACCTACCCTGCCTTTAACTCCCCTGATGCTTCTCAACTGCCTCCATCAGCTCCACTAAATCTCCCTTCAAAACCTACTCCCTCTGTCTTGCCATCCTTTCACTCTTCGCTTCTACCAGCTGCATTCCCTACCTACAGCCCTGTACCCACTTATAGATCCCTAGTGGCTAAAAGCAAAATGAAGCGGAAGTTTTTTCCAACCCATACCATCATGCCAGTATCCAATCCTGCCTCCCCACCAGCTGATCTGTTCCAGCCTGATGTGCCAGCACTTGTGCCCACTGTCCAGTCTGAAGTTCCAGTACCAGCTGCCCGGTTTGGAGTTCCAGTACCTGCTATCCAGTCCGATGTACCTGCTGTTCAGCCTGTTGTGCCAGTACCTGCTGTTCAGCCTGCTGTGCCAGCACCTGTGCCCACTGTCCAGTCTGAAGTTCCAGTACCAGCTGCCCGGTTTGCAGTTCCAGTACCCGCTATCCAGTCCAATGTGCCTGTTGTGCCAGTACCTGCTGTTCTGCCTGATGTGCCAGCACCTGTGCCCACTGTCCAGTCTGAAGTTCCAGTACCAGCTGCCCAGTTTGAAGTTCCAGTACCTGCTATCCAATCCGATGCACCTGCTGTTCAGACTGTTGTGCCAGTACCTGCTGTTCTGCCTGATGTGCCAGCACCTGTGCCCACTGTCCAGTCTGAAGTTCCAGTACCAGCTGTCCGGTTTGGAGTTCCAGTACCTGCTATCCAGTCCGCTGTACCTGCTGTTCAGCCTGTTGTGCCAGTACCTGCTGTTCTGCCTGATGTGCCAGCACCTGTGCCCACTGTCCAGTCTGAAGTTCCAGTACCAGCTGCCCAGTTTGAAGTTCCAGTACCTGCTATCCAGTCCGATGTACCTGCTGTTCAGCCTGTTGTGCCAGTACCTGCTGTTCTGCCTGATGTGCCAGCACCTGTGCCCATTGTCCAGTCTGAAGTTCCAGTACCAGCTGCCCGGTTTGCAGTTCCAGTACCTGCTATCCGGTCCGATGTACCTGCTGTTCTGCCTGATGTGCCAGCACCTGTGCCCACTGTCCAGCCTGCAGTTCCAGTACCAGCTGCCCGGTTTGAAGTTCCAGTACCTGCTATCCATTCTGATGTACCTGCTGTTCTGCCTATTGTGCCAGTACCTGCTGTTCTGCCTGATGTGCCAGCGCCTGTGCCCACGGCCCAGTCTGAAGTTCCAGTACCAGCTGCCCGGTTTGCAGTTCCAGTACCTGCTATCCAGTCTGATGTACCTGCTGTTCTGCCTGATGTGCCAGCACCTGTGCCCACTGTCCAGTCTGCAGTTCCAGTACCTGCTATCCATTCTGATGTACCTGCTGTTCTGCCTATTGTGCCAGTACCTGCTGATCTGCCTGATGTGCCAGCACCTGTGCCCACTGTCCAGTCTGCAGTTCCAGTACCAGCTGCCCGGTTTGAAGTTCCAGTACCTGCTATCCAGTCCGATGTACCTGCTGTTCTGCCTGTTGTGCCAGTACCTGCTGTTCTGCCTGACGTGCCAGCGCCTGTGCCCACGGCCCAGTCTGAAGTTCCAGTACCGACTATCCAGTCCGATTCACCTGCTGTTCTGCCTGTTGTTCCAGCACCTGCTGTTCTGCCTGATGTGCCAGTGTCTGTGCTTGCTGCCCAGTCTAAAGTTCCAGTACCGGCTGCCCGGTTTGAAGTTCCAGTACCTGCTATCCAGTCCGATGTGCCTGCTGTTCAGCTTGTTGTGCCAGCACCTGCTGTTCTGCCTGATGGGCCTACTGCCCAGTCTGAAGTTCCAGTACCTGCCGCCTGGTCTGATGTCTCGGTGCCAACCCTCCAGCCTGAAGTCTCTGTGCCAGCCCTCCAGCCTGATGTCTCGGTGCCAGTGTTCCAGTCTGAGGTGCCAGTGTTCCAGCCGGAAGTACCAGTGCCTGCTCTCCAGCTTGATGAGCCCGCTGCCCAGTTTGAGGTGCCCATGCCTGCTGCCCAGCTCGATGTGCTTTTGCCTGCTGCCCAGCTCGATGTGCTTTTGCCTGCTGCCCAGCTCGATGTGCTTTTGCCTGCTGCCCAGCTCGATGTGCTTTTGCCTGCTGCCCAGCTTGATATGCTTTTGCCTGCTGTCCAGCTCGATGCGGATGTGCCACTGCCCAGCGTGATGTACCTCTGCTTTCTGCTCAGCCTGATGACATGGTGCCTGCTAAAACTGTTCCTGACTGATGGCCATCTTGCCGCTGGGTCAATCCTGTCTGTCGCCTGGCTTGAATGTAATGCTCCTGTGTGGTCTGCCTCCGATGGTTTCTTTCCCGTTACCCTGCTAATTTTCATCTCCAGATCCAAACTTCCTGACCCGGGTGGTGGGGTACGTGTCCTATTTTCAGACTCTGATGGCACGTCCCCCAGTGAACTAAAAGACTCTGACCTTAGAAGCGCGAAGAAGTCCGCAGACTCTGTAGGGAAACATTTTAAGGTGTTTCTGCACCCACTCGGACTGTCGTACCCAGGGCTGAATGGAGTGTCCGGAGGCCACTCCTTTAGGAGGGGGAACTGTCAGGAACGGTGTCATCTCCGGTTTCTCCTGCTGGTGGCACTATTACATTCAGCACCAAAAGGGTGTAATTCCAGTGGCCACCAGCGGGGGTCTCCCTGCCTGGTCTGCAGACTTGCCATCAAGCACACCTGTCATGGTTTTGCTGGACTATATAAACCCGCCCTGAACTAACCTCCAGTGCTTCAGTATTCCTCTGCTAGCCCTTGTCCCTGCCAGTACCTGCTCTTGTTCCAGCCTGTTCCTAAACCCCGTTTGTGTATCCTGACCTTGAACCCTGTTTCCTGTTCCCTGTTACCTGCTCCTTGGTCTGCTTCATTATTCCTGGTTTCTGGTCCCTTGTCGCTTTGGCCCATGCCTTATATTTTATTTCATGTTGGTTTCCTTGCTTGTGTATTATATTAGTTAGATAGATAGTTAGGTGGGTTTGGGGGTTTGCTGTGTTTTCACCATTTTCTTGTTTTTGGTTTGCTGTCTTGTTTTCACGTGTATCGTTATCATTATAATAAACATACTTTCTTTATTTACTGGTTTGTCCCTGATTCCTTGGTGCAGCCCAGCGATCTGATCCCCTGCATTGGATGTTGTGTATAACATCCCCTGACACCTCCCCTCTCTCGTCCATAAGGACCAGGTGGGCTTTGTCCCACTTAGACAATCGGGTGACAACACTAGGAAGGTGATTGATCTGGTAGATGTGGCGAACGGGAGAACTCGGCATCCTTGCTCTTTAGCCTGGATGCCGAAAAGGCTTTTGACCGTCTTGGTTGGCCCTTCCTGTTCGCCATGCTGCAACATGTTGGGTTTGAAGGTCCCTTCTTCCGCGCAATCCAGCACCTCTACTCACACCCTAACAAATAATATGAGTACAAAAAACGTGAATAATAAACGATGTGCTCAAAAATGTTTTTGAGCACATCATTTATTATTCACGTTTTTGGTACTCATATTATTTGTTATGGTTTATATGATCACATAAGAAAAACAACGGGTTGCGCTAATACTGGTAGTGCGTAATATAAAATCTACAGTGAAAGAAGATTTATACAGTGATCATACATAAAAAATAAATAAAATATGAAAATAAAACCAATGTGCAAAACATATGGTGATAGTGAAAAAAACAGTCCCATCCAATGAGGCGTCAATTAAATGTCATAGTGAGTCTAGATCACCAAAAATAGACAACAAAGGTCCAAGTGACAATGGGTGTAATTCTGTAATAGCGAAGAAGGGTCCACCACCAGAGAATGGAAGGGGTTGCTTCTTACCAGATGGCCATGACCCCCCACCACAGAGGGTCACAGCAAGCAGAAAACTTTAAAAGCCAAAGGATGGGAACTGCCAGCGGTGTCCACCAGAGGTCATCTCAACATCAGCCACACCAACGAACCCATAGCAAAGGTACCATAAAATATAGAAGGGGCTCACATAGTGTAAAACTGATAAAATTTATTGGAATGTATTAAAATAAATGAACACTTACAAACGTAATTGGTAAAACAGCCTTAAGTCCGGCTCCGTGGCCACCGGAGCTCGGACAAACCCGTCCTGCTGGAATACAACTCGCTCGGGGGTGACGTCAGCGCGTCGTCTGGCTCCGCCCTACGCGTTTCGTGACATCATCACGTCTTCCAGGGGCACAGGCGGCGCGCCGCGTCACCTCCCTTAAGTAATAACATGATAGAACCAAGCCTCGCTGTGGATCGCTTCACACCATGGGTCCTCCAAACCACCGCACATACTTCCGGCATTCGGTTGCGCTCCACGGTGCGAGCGATCAACAGAGGCCACACAGTCCCAGCAATACACACGGACCAACAAAAAACAAAATCCTATGCATTAAACATAACCAAATTGAACATTGTGCGAATGAACTCACTGCCCAATATATATGTATAGCTAAGCACAGTATACAAAATAAAATAAGATAAAATAAATAAACAATTCCCACATAGCTTGGCAATGTTAAATCCCTGATTGGAAACAAAAAGTCCAGGTTGGGTGGTTAGAGCCGATCGGACCTGAGAACCAATCAGATCTATATGGGACTAAAATGTTCCCCAGATCGACCTCTATCTAGTTGCTCTAAGAGTAAATTTATTGCATATTCCTCATCCCTAAAGTCTCGGGGTTACAAAACCGGAAATGGGATAATGTGTTGATTGTGGTCTCCAACCAACATCATTCACCACTAGCACCATCTAGTGGATATAATAGAAAGTGCTACCAGCAACTAAGTACTGGATTAGATTCCCAATAAATCTCCACTTGGCGTAAACACTGCCAAGCGGATATTATGGAAAACACAGAAAAGTTATATAAACCCGAAACCTTAAAAAGCAACAGGGAGCAGAACCTCTTTGGGAATAGAACTTAACTAGGACAAATCAAATTCATATGCTGTACAAATAGCTAATCAGAGTTACCAGTGGCATACAAAAAATTACAGGTAGTTGTATATATATGACATACATTATAACCCTATAGACACAGACGTCAAAATGCATTAAGAGTTGTTAATAAACGCATTGACGTCTGTGTCAACATTTAACCCGAAAGGGGCATAGGTTCTGAGTCTGTGAATCCAAGACATTTCACATTTAGAGATTTCCCTCACAAGGGAGCTTCCCCTCCAATGTGGTCTGTACTTATCGATACCAACGTACAAAGTATTGGAGGGGTCCCTGCCATGGACCTCGTCGAAATGCCTCGACACCCCAAGCAACCCCTTCCATTCTCTGGTGGTGGACCCTTCTTCGCTATTACAGAATTACACTCATTGTCACTTGGACCTTTGTCGTCTATTTTTGGTGATCTAGACTCACTATGACATTTAATTGACGCCTCATTGGATGGGACTGTTTTTTTCACTATCACCATATGTTTTGCACATTGGTTTTATTTTCATATTTTATTTATTTTTTATGTATGATCACTGTATAAATCTTCTTTCACTGTAGATTTTATATTACGCACTACCAGTATTAGCGCAACCCCTTGTTTTTCTCATGCTTATTTACAATTGATGTTTTTTGTGGGGATTGCTGCTTTACATATACTCCTTTGGTTTACAGCGCAGTTTTTTTTCTATTTTCTATATTTACTTGTAAACATCAAACTAACTGCTGCTCTAAACCTCTTAAATCACTTTATTAGTCTAATACATGGATATTTTTGAATTCAGGGCGCAGAGGGTGGTTGATACCACGGGGGTTTTTGATTCTAACCCCACATCTGCAGACTCAGGAACAGGTGGTCTCTTTATTCGTTTAAAGAACCTGACTATATCTGAATTACATACACAATGGGATATAGCTTATCTTGAGATTACATCAAGGAGGCCATGGTCCCTAGGAGTCTGAGGTGGGAGGTACCCCCTCAGAAAGGCGATGTAGATTTAGAGGGGTGGTTTAAATACTTTAATGACTCCGGGCTTGGCCTCCTGCGTTTCCTCGTCCAGAGGAAGACCGCTAAACTAGTTCGTCTGGATGACGAAATCAAGATGGTTAAAGAGAAACTGACACCTTCGGTTTCTAGCGACGAATATAGGGAATGTTCCAAAACCCTCCTTAAAACACTAGAGAAGGAGGAGAGAGACCAAAGGCCAAAAAAAAGAAAAAATATATAAGGGACAAGGAAGACTACCAGGCGGGTCTAGTCTTTGTCTGGCAAAAGAAACTTGCCTCAGACCAAGTAGGGGATTTAGCTATGGACACACAACCAGCTAATGAGGGAGGTTCGATACCTGTATCGAAATCCATCCCTGTCCAAGGGGAGAGGGGATATCAACACCCCCCCCACGAGGAACACTTCCAATAGGAATAACAACAGGAGGAATAATAAGATCAAGGGTAAATCCCCCGCACCCACATTTTTGCACCCGTATTCAGGTGTAACTCCTAACACATATAATAATCATTATGATTATAATTACCCCAATCAGTCCAACAGGCAGAGGGTTAACTCCCCACGCCCATGGGGTACTCCGAAGGGTGGACCGAGACCAGGTACCTTTCAACGCCAACCTGGCCCTAATTTTAATGACTATACTCACTATCCAGTTCAAGATGGGGATTTTGGGTCGAATATCCCTACTCGAAATCGTTTTTTTCCCCTTTCTGATTCAGAGGCCCCGGGTTTCTATGACCAACATTCCCAGGGATACACCCACAATGAAGCTGAGAGAAACAGGGGGTCCTATTACCCTGCTAGACATGGGGGGAACTATGACCAACCAGGATCGAACCCCGTCCCTAGACCACAGGGAGTACAGGGCAGTTCCAATTGGGGTTTTCCCAGGGTCAATCAGGGCCAAAAAAGGCCAGGAGAACGAAAAGAGGAGTCAGAGGAGGGAGGCGGGCCCAACAAACCAAAAAGAAGACGTCCCTAGGTACTGGAGTGTTTAACTTGAGCAAACAGGCATTGACGGATTCTGAACTACAATTACTAGACAAGGGTTTGAAGTTTGCTCCGCCTAGGAGCCTGAGCAAATTTCAAACTTATATGGATATACACAAATATATACGAAAAATCAATATTAAGAGGTATATATTGAATAATCCTATTGTAAGTAATGCCAACGATGGAGACCTGGGTTATAGACACTCAGGCCTTGCGAATGCCTCACTTTTCAACCCTCCTGGCTCCCTTGCCCCAGCTATCAAAACTTTTAAGGAGGTTGTTTTGAGGGATTTGGAATGCATTAGGGTCAATAAAGTAAAAATGAGTGGGAATCTGGAAGCAGGTTTAGAATCCTTATGTAACAACAAATCATTGATTATCCGCCCCGCGGATAAAGGCGGGGGGATAGTCATCCTCGATCAAAGTGACTATCTTGAGGAGATGCATCGCATTGTAGATGACCCGGACACATATACTCCCCTCACTAGGGACCCTGTGGCTAAGTACAAAAAAGAACTGGAGGCTTTAGTGGACAGGGGATATCGCCAGGGGATTCTGGATAAAAGGGAGAAGCTTTTTTTAGTACCATGTGCCCCCCGCACTCCAGTAATCTATTATCTCCCCAAGGTCCACAAAAGCCTTACTCGCCCCCCGGGACGACCGATTGTCAGCGGTATTGATTCGGTTACGTCCCGGGTGGGCAAGTATATAGACCACTTTCTGCAGCCTTTAGTTCAGAAGGTTCCTTCCTTCATTAAGGATACCACACAAGTCATAAATATGCTGTCTCATATTGTGTGGAAGCCGGGTATAAGGTTGGTCACTGCTGATGTGACCTCACTCTACACCATCATACCCCATGATTTAGGGTTTGAGGCAGTAGATATGTACCTGACCCGGGACTCCGATCTTGTACCATCCCAAAAGAACTTCATCATGGAGCTGCTCCACTATGCCGCGAGCCATAATTATTTTTGGTTCAATCATCAATTTTTTCGCCAAGATAGGGGTGTAGCTATGGGGGCAAAATATGCCCCCAGCTTGGCTAACCTTTTTATGGCCAAGTGGGAGGAGGACGTCGTCAAGGCCTGGGCCAGACCACAGGTGGTCTTGTGGGCCAGGTACATTGACGATGTCCTCCTCCTATGGGACGGCAGTGAGACAGAGCTCGGTAATTTCATGGCTTTTCTGAATGAGAATGATAGGGGCATTAAGCTGAGCTTCGAGACTAGTATAGTGGAAATCAGCTTCCTTGACCTTAAGATTAGGGTCCAGGGGGACAAACTAGTGACATCCACCCACTTTAAGGCAACGGATAAGAACTCCTTTATCCCCTTAGATAGTTGCCACCACGAATCTTGGTTGAAAGCGATCCCCTTAGGGCAATATACACGCCTACGGCGGAACTGTACGGAAATTGAGACTTTTGACAACCAAGCAACTATCTTAACTGAGAGATTTATTGAGAAGGGATACGATCAGGTCACATTATCGAGATCGTTGGAACAAGTAAGGAACAAAGATAGATCCCTGTTATTAGACACAGGTCAACGTCAGGAGGCTAAGGGTGATTTTAGTTTACCCTTTATCACCACATTCTCCACTCAACATCGCCAGATCAAGGACATAATTAAAAAACACTGGCATATTTTAACCACGGACCCAATTCTGAGTCCAATTTTACCCAGAAACCCCCGTAATATATTCAAGGGGGCATCCACATTGGGAAATAAAATTGCCCCAACGGTGCAGGATCCACCCACTATTAGCAGATCCTTTTTCCATGACCTCAAAGGGTACTACAAGTGCAGGAACTGTCAAGTCTGTTCCCTTAACAGCTATAGGGGTAGAAAGATCTGCCAATTCACGTCCACAAGTACCTCACGGGCCTATCAGGTCAAACCTTTTATAACTTGCACGTCCGAGGGAGTCATTTACCTTATACAATGCCCCTGCGGATTGCAATATGTGGGCAGGACCAAGAGGGCCCTTAAAGTCAGATTGTCCGAGCATATTAGCAATATCCGCAGGGGTTTTGATAAACACCCCGTGTCGAGGCATTTCGACGAGGTCCATGGCAGGGACCCCTCCAATACTTTGTACGTTGGTATCGATAAGTACAGACCACATTGGAGGGGAAGCTCCCTTGTGAGGGAAATCTCTAAATGTGAAATGTCTTGGATTCACAGACTCAGAACCTATGCCCCTTTCGGGTTAAATGTTGACACAGACGTCAATGCGTTTATTAACAACTCTTAATGCATTTTGACGTCTGTGTTTATAGGGTTATAATGTATGTCATATATATACAACTACCTGTAATTTTTTGTATGCCACTGGTAACTCTGATTAGCTATTTGTACAGCATATGAATTTGATTTGTCTTAGTTAAGTTCTATTCCCAAAGAGGTTCTGCTCCCTGTTGCTTTTTAAGGTTTCGGGTTTATATAACTTTTCTGTGTTTTCCATAATATCCGCTTGGCAGTGTTTACGCCAAGTGGAGATTTATTGGGAATCTAATCCAGTACTTAGTTGCTGGTAGCACTTTCTATTATATCCACTAGATGGTGCTAGTGGTGAATGATGTTGGTTGGAGACCACAATCAACACATTATCCCATTTCCGGTTTTGTAACCCCGAGACTTTAGGGATGAGGAATATGCAATAAATTTACTCTTAGAGCAACTAGATAGAGGTCGATCTGGGGAACATTTTAGTCCCATATAGATCTGATTGGTTCTCAGGTCCGATCGGCTCTAACCACCCAACCTGGACTTTTGGTTTCCAATCAGGAATTTAACATTGCCAAGCTATGTGGGAATTGTTTATTTATTTTATCTTATTTTATTTTGTACACTGTGCTTAGCTATACATATATATTGGGCAGTGAGTTCATTCGCACAATGTTCAATTTGGTTATGTTTAATGCATAGGATTTTATGTTTTTTGTTGGTCCGTGTGTATTGCTGGGACTGTGTGGCCTCTGTTGATCGCTCGCACCGTGGAGCGCATCCGAATGCCGGAAGTATGTGCGGTGGTTTGGAGGACCCATGGTGTGAAGCGATCCACAGCGAGGCTTGGTTCTATCATGTTATTACTTAAGGGAGGTGACGCGGCGCGCCGCCTGTGCCCCTGGAAGACGTGATGATGTCACGAAACGCTTAGGGCGGAGCCAGACGACGCGCTGACGTCACCCCCGAGCGAGTTGTATTCCAGCAGGACGGGTTTGTTCGAGCTCCGGTGGCCACGGAGCCGGACTTAAGGCTGTTTTACCAATTACGTTTGTAAGTGTTCATTTATTTTATTACATTCCAATAAATTTTATCAGTTTTACACTATGTGAGCCCCTTCTATATTTTATGGTACCTTTGCTATGGGTTCGTTGGTGTGGCTGATGTTGAGATGACCTCTGGTGGACACCGCTGGCAGTTCCCATCCTTTGGCTTTTAAAGTTTTCTGCTTGCTGTGACCCTCTGTGGTGGGGGGTCATGGCCATCTGGTAAGAAGCAACCCCTTCCATTCTCTGGTGGTGGACCCTTCTTCGCGATTACAGAATTACACCCATTGTCACTTGGACCTTTGTTGTCTATTTTTGGTGATCTAGACTCACTATGACATTTAATTGACGCCTCATTGGATGGGACTGTTTTTTTCACTATCACCATATGTTTTGCACATTGGTTTTATTTTCATATTTTATTTATTTTTTATGTATGATCACTGTATAAATCTTCTTTCACTGTAGATTTTATATTACGCACTACCAGTATTAACGCAACCCCTTGTTTTTCTCATGCTTATTTACAATTGATGTTTTTTGTGGGGATTGCTGCTTTACATATACTCCTTTGGTTTACAGCGCAGTTTTTTTTCTATTTTCTTTATATGATCACATAAGCGCTGCACATTTCACCCATTTTGTCATTTTTGCAACTTTATCCACTGCTGTGCTGGCTGCTTTAGTTTTTTTTTTTTTCTTTTTGAGACAGCGCGGTATATATTTGTTTATAATTTACCTCTACTCACACCCCACCTCCCAGGTTAGGACTCCCTTTGCTCTCTCCCCCACCATTCTCTGTAACCAATGGCACCTGGCAGGGGTGTCCACTTTCACCCCTGCTATTCGCGTTATGTGTTGAACCCCTAGCTGCCTCTGTCTGAGGCAACCCAGATATTCGGGGTGTATCGGTTAGGGGAAGAGAGTTTAAAATTTCATTATTCGCTGATGATATCATTCTTACCCTGACACAGCCCAGAATATCCCTCCCAAACCTCAATGCTGAACTAGACCGATATGGGGCCCTCTCGGGCTATAAAATTAATACATCCAAATCAGAAGCCCTTCCCTTAAAATATTCCTGAATCAGAAATTACACACCTACAGGCCAATTTCCCATACCGTTGGAAACACGCTTCCCTGAAATACCTGGGAATACGCATCACCCCAAAATTCGTCACCCTATACCAGGAAAATTCCCCCCCCCCTTCCACTCTATGCTTAGAACTATGCTTCAGCAGTGGAAAAAACATCATATTTCCCTACTTGGCCGGATTGCTTCGGTTAAGATGACGATCCTCCCGAAGCTACTCTATCTATTCCAAACCTTGCCTGTTCCGGTTCCCTACAAACACTTGAGGAAACTCCAATCAGACTTGCTTAAATTTGTTTGGAACTATAAGAGGCATAGATTACCCCAATCAGTCTTAATGGCGGCACGCTCAGATGGTGGCCTCGCATTCCCCAACCTTATTAAATACTACCAAGCCACTCAACTCCGTGCAGTAACATCATGGTCTACCCAGAGGTCATACAATAAGTGGACAGAAATCGAAAAAAAATCTGGCTAGCCCCAATTTACCCCAACAACTTGCTTTGGAGTGCAGATGCGGAGGTGCCCCCTGAGCGCTTACTGGGATCTATGTCCCAACTCCGCCGGCTCTGGCACAAATTGCTACCTCTGCACAGCCTCTCCTCAGAAAGATCACTTCTGACTTTGTTTATTTGTAACACTAAGGAGCCAGATAACCTCACACACCAAATGTCCTACCCCTGGTCTTCCCGGAATTTGTTTCATTACGGGAACATAGTAGACCTTAAATCACGTAAGCTGTTGGCTTTCTCTGAACTTCAGGCCAAATATGACCTGCCTCGCCAGGTATTTTATAGTTACTTACAAATACGCCATTATGCCTTGACCATAGTACCTGACCTGCAATTCTCCCCTCCAACACCCTTTGAAAATCTGGTCTTAATTGGATCGACCCAGAAGGGCTTAATCTCTGACATTTATAAAATACTAAATGAGTACTCACTAGATAAAAAAGGTAAGCACCTTTTATATAATTAAGTGGGAGAAAGCCCTTAAGGAGGACATCCCCATTAAACAGTGGCGGGTAATATGGTCCCAAGCGGGAAAGAGCTCACTCTGCACACTATATAAAAAGAATGCGTACAAAATAATGTTATTCTGGTATATGACCCCAGATGTGCTCCATACCATATACCCCACTAGTTCAGATCAATGCTGGAGATGCCAGAGAGCCAAGGGCACCCTCCTCCACATTTACTGGGGATGCCCACTAATTGACCCCTTCTGGAAAGCGGTCCACCAGTTGTTGACCAATCTTTTAGGTATACCAATCCCTATGACCCCCACATTTTTCCTATTAGGCTTATCCCCAATAAAGATTTCCAAAACCAACAGCCTTACGGCTGCACGCTGTCTTATCGCATTAAACTGGAAAAAGAGGTCTTCTCCTACGCCTGAGGCACTATACAGAATCAAAGATGTGGAGTTGATGGAGAAGATAACGGCCAGGATGCAGGACAGGTTGGAGGCTCATGACAAGGTTTCGGAGCTGTGGCACTTTCGAGAGGACCCTCCATGACCGGGTAAATGAGCTTCTACGGTGACCTTTCCCCTCTTCTTTCCCTATTCTTTTCTATTTCTTTCTTTTTCCTTCTGATTATTTCTGTTACTTTTATTTTTTTTCCCTTTAAGTTGATATATGTTACCATGTGATATTAATACACATATATAATTACTTCAGACGAGTACCCACAACTGTCTTAGAATACATTAAAAGAAGTATTGCACATTTGCTTGAAAAATGTATATACTGTATATCATGGTTTGTATTTGCTCACTATCCTTTATGTACTGTAAAAGCTGATAATAAAATAAATGTTATTTGAAAAAAAAGGATTGCTGTAATCTACTGGCACCCTGGACCATTATCGACTTTCCTTGATGAGTTCTCTGCCTGGCTACCCTACTTTCTCTCTTCGGAAATTCCCATAATCCTTCTCGGTGATTTAAACATCCCTGCTAATACAAACACTCCTGCTACTTCTAAACTTCTTAGTCTAACCTCTTCATTTGACCTGAAGCAATGGGTACAGGCTTCTACTCACTCTGATGGCAACACCCTTGACCTTGTATTCTCCTACCTTTGCACTCCATGCAACTTCTCAAACAATCCTTTTCCTCTCTCCGACCATCACCTTATTCGTTTCTCTCTCTCACTGTCTTCCACCACCTTTCCCTCCAATCGCCTAACCATCACCCGTAGAAACTTTTGCAACTTCAACTCTTCTCTCCTCTATTCTGCTACTAACCGCCTCTATGACAAAATTTCTCCCCTGTCCTGCCCCCACCAAGCCACTTCCATCTACAATAAATCCCTGTCCTCCACCCTGGACAAGCTCGCTCCCCTCACTACACGCAGAATCAGGCCTCGACCCCTACAACCCTGGCAAACAGATGACACTAAAATTCTCAAAAAACTTTGTCGCGCTCTTGAGCATGTGTGGCACAAGACCAAGTATCTCAAAGACTTCAACCAATACAAATCTGCCCTCCAAAAATACTATTCTTTCCTCCACACTGCCTAGCAGACCTATTTTACAACTCTTATTAACACCTTCTCATTCCGTCCCCGTAAACTTTTCTCTACCTTCAACTCTCTACTTCGTCCTCTACCGCCTCCACCCACTGACTCACTGCTCAGGAGATTGCTAATCACTTCAAAAATAAGATTGATACAATCCGTGATGAAATCGCCACTCTACAGGTATCTCCCCCAGTTAAGACCCCATATTAACAGGTACAATTGACACTCCCCTTATTTAAATCTGCTACTACAGACAAAGTTGCTAAACTCCTTTCTAATGCCCACCTAACCACCTACCTCCTGGACCCTATTCCCTCTCAAACACTGGTGGCCCTATGACTCTATCCTACACTCTCTAACTCACATCTTCAATCTCTCCCTCACCTCTGGCATTTTCCCCAATGCTCTAAAACATGCACTGGTCACCCCCATACTTAAAAAGCCATCCTTGGACCCTACCAATCTTAACAACCTACACCCTATCTCCTTGCTCCCCTTTTCCTCTAAACTCCTTGAATGCCTGGTTTACAACCAACTGAGTGACCACCTCATTAAGAATAACCTTCTTGATCCCCTTCAATCTGGTTTTCGCCCTCAACACTCCACAGAAACTGCTCTTTTAAAATTCACAAATGACCTACTAACTGCAAAAACCAGCGGACACTATTCTGTACTCCTACTTCTGGACCTTTATAGCTGCCTTTGACACAGTTGACCACCCCCTCCTCCTCAAAAAAACTTTACTCCCTTGGTCTCCGTGACTGTGCTCTTCAGTGGCTCTCATCCTGCCTATCCCAATGCACCTTCAGTGTCACTTACAATTCTACTTCCTCCACTCCTCTTCTCTTCTCCGTTGATGTCCCCCAAAGTTCTGTTCTTGGACTTCTTTTATTTTCAATCTACACCTCTTCCCTGGGTCAGCCTCTCACGGCTTTCAATATAATTTCTACGCTGACGACACACAAATCTATCTCTCTATGCTTCAACTCACTCCATCAGTCTCGTCATGCATCACTAACTTACTAACAGACATATCTGCATGGATGTCACACCACTTCCTCAAACTCAATTTGTCCAAAACCAAACTTATAATATTTCCTCCACCACGTGCCTCTTCCCCTGACTTATCTGTCAAGAGCAATGGCACAACCATCCACCCATCCCCACATGTCAGCGTGCTAGGTGTTATCCTGGACTCTGAACTCTCCTTTAGGCCCCACATCCAATCACTTTCCAAAGCTTGCTGTCTCAACCTCCGCAACATCTCTAAACTTCGTCCCTTTCTAACCAATGAAACCACAAAGCTCCTGATTCACTCCCTGGTTATCTCTCGCCTTGATTACTGCAACTCCCTCCTCATTGGCTTACCTTTAAATAGACTATCCCCCTTCAGTCTATCATGAATGCTGCTGCCAGACTCATCCACCTTACAAACCGCACAGGGTCTGCTACCCCTCTCTGCCAATCCCTCTGTTGGCTGCCACTTGCCCAACGAATTAAATTCAAAATACTAACAATATGTTACAAAGCCATCCACAACTCTGCCCCCAGCTACATCACTAGCCTAATCTCAAAATACCAACCTAATCGCCCTCTTCGTTCCTCCCAAGACCTCCTGCTCTCTAGCTCCCTCATCACCTTCTCCCATACCTGCCTCCAGGACTTCTCCCGAGCCTCGCCCATCCTCTGGTTTTCGCTACCCCAATCTGTCAGACTGTCTCCAAATTTATCCGCTTTTAGGCAATCCCTGAAAACTTTCCTCTTCAGAGAAGCCTATCCTGCCTCCAACAACTGCACTATTTTCTCCATTAGCTCATACCACACAGCTATTTCCCTTTTGTATAACTTGACCCTCCCTCCTAGACTGTAAGCTCTAATGAGCAGGTCTCTCTTATTCCCCCATGTATTGAATTGTATTGTAATTGTACTGTCTGCCCTAATGTTGTAATGTGCTACGTAAACTGTCGGCGCTATATAAATACTGTATAAAAATAATAATAATAAATAATAGATGATGTGACAAGATCGGTGAGAATGTCCTGTAGTAGGAATAGGGGAGACCGCCTGGGCCAGGGGATTTGTGTAGAGGTAGGTATTTAATAGTATTAGCTAATTCTTTATGTCTGACAGAAATGTCTCAAAACTCTCCTGATCAAGTGGGGGGTGGAGATCTGGGGTTGAGCAATTGTAAAGTTTAGCATAAAACTCACCAAAGACCCGAGTCATGGCTTGTGGGCAGTGGATGGAGGTCCTATTGGATTGTTTAAGGTGATCTGTGAAAAGGAATGGAAGGGCCAAGGGTTGAGTCTGGAAACTAACATTCTATGTGGTTTGTTGGAGAACTCGTAAAACTTTTGCTTAGCCCATAGGAGAGATTTGTCTATAGCTGACATCTCCAGGGACTTTATCCTGTTTCGTTGCGAGGTTACGGTCTGCAGTCAAGCCATTGTGGGAGCGTGAACTAGGGAGCACTAAGCCATTTGCAGTTCAGCCCGTAAGGAAGATTTCAAGAGGGTGGCATCCTTCTTTCTATGGTAGCTTACTGAAATACATTGCCCCCTGAAATACACCTTTTGAGCTTCCCATAGAGTGGATGGACTGGAGACAGTGCCTACATTGAGCTGGAAGTATTCTGTCAGAGCAAGGGAAAGCACATCTTTGGTTTTGGGGTGGTTTAGCAGTAATTCATTAAGCCTCCAGTGGCATTTATTGGGGTATGCAGTGGGGAGGGAAAGGTCTAGAGTCGGGGGGCATGGTCCGACCAGGTGATGGGGCCCAAGTTAGCTGACACTGTGTTGGGTAGGAGAGGGGCCATCATGAAAAAGTAGTTGAGTCTAGAGAACATTTTGTGGGGAGGAGAGTAGAATGAAAACTGTTTGCTAGTAGGGTGTTTAATCCACCAGGTGTCAAACAGGTGGTGGGCACATGTCAGTTTGTGAAAGGATGTGGATAGAGATTGTGCGGGGAGGGGTAGTTTTGTGTGAAATAGGGATCTCCTATCTTGTGTAGGGGAGAGTATAGCATTCAAGTCTCCACCTATCACCGTAAAGGGCTGTGAGAAGCGTTCAAATGCCTCAGTTAAGAGTTTGATCTGATCTGAGTTAGGTGCATATACATTCATAATTGTAATGGGACAAGACATATAAACACATTGCATTATCATGTAGCGACCATGTGGGTCTAGATGCGTGGACTGAATCTGGAGAGGGCAAGAGCGTCTAATCAGTATTGCGACGCCAGCCTTACCAGGTGAGTCAGATGCCATGTGAGAGATCTGAAAATATTTGGATGCAAATTTAAAGGAACCTCCAGCGTGGAAGTGGGTTTCCTGAATCAGGATCACATCCGCACCGGAGGTCCTGAACTCCTTCAAAGCCAGCCACCGTTTTTTGATGGGGTTCAGACCTTTCACAGTGTATGACAACAGCTTCAGAGCCATGCCAAGGTAGTAAAATTTAGCCAATGTACATATAGTTGAACAGGTAGCATCCCACCAGTGGGATTGTAGGTTAATAAACTTATATTAGCCAACATACCATACTGTACTGTGAAAAACATTAGAAAAATGACGAAGAGCACAATAAAGAGCACAATAACAGAAAAACAAAACAAAAAAAAAATTCCAAAAAAAGTCCAGAGGATGTGTAGCTGCGAAATAACAAAAAGGTCGGGTTGGCCTAAAAAAGGTAGGCCTAATAACATGTGTAGGCCTGAGTAGCAACAGCGACTGAGGAGTCCTCGGACGCAGCCAAAAGTGGGGAAGCAAGGCGGTCTCCAACTGGTGAGAAACACGGGATCCCGCTGTGCTGCTCTATTAGTGGTGTGAACAGACAAAAGACTTCTTAACCAACCTTATATAGAGAATCAAAGATTCTGACAAAAGGAAATAGAAAAAAAAAAACAGTGCAAAACACCCCGAAGGAAAAAAGAGGGCAAAAAAGAAACCGAGCAGTTGATCTTCCATCTTTGGCAATGAGGTGCATTGGAACAAATCAAGCCTGTGAGAAGGGGTTACGGGGATCTGTGATCCCAAGGAAAGAAAAACAAAATCCTGAGGTACGACTCACGGGGGATCAGGTAGGTTGCCTAGGCCGTTAAGGGCATTGAGGAATGCAGTAAGCCTTCAATCGTTTTTCTCACACTGGGGTCCAGATCATTGATGGGGTTGGAGAAAGTCGAGGGGTAGTAGGCATTGGTTGCCCTTCATCTGCTGGTAGTGGTGGTAAGCCCAGGTTTTTGAGGAAGGAATCTCCTCCTTGCAGATCCCGGAGGGTATGTTGGGCGCCATCTTTTGTTGCACTGAGGTGGAACAGAAAGCCCCAGAAGTAAGGGATCTTGTGTAGTTGAAGGTGAGTGGTGATGGGACGTAGTGAGCGCCTTTTAGCCAGGGCGATTGGAGAGAGGTTGCTAAATATTTGAATTCTGTCCCCTTTATAATCAATATGGGATCGGTTGAGGGTAGCCAGGGTCAACGCCTCTTTACTCTCATAATAGTGGAACTGCACCACTATGTCTCGCCATCTGGCACCTGCAGGAGGATTGGGGGCCAGAGACCTGTGGGCCCGGTCAAGGAGCCAGTCTATGTCCACTATGTCTGGAGCAAGTTGGTTAAACAGGCCTAATAAGTACGGTCTGATGTTATTTTTAGCCACATTTTCTGAGACCCCGCGAATCCTGAGGTTTTGGCGCCTTTCTCTGTTTTCCAGGTCTTCTTGCTGAAGTTGTAGCAGGGACACAGAGTTTTTAAGAGAGGCATTTTCCTCTCCCAGGGCCTGAATATACTGTAATGTCACATCAAACTTGGTTTCTAAAGTTGCTGTGCGCTCACCAAGCTGATCAATCTCCCCTCTGAGTTCCCTAGAAATCTTCCCCACCTCCTGGGCTATTCCCCTTGTGAGCTGCTGTACCAGAGCCTGTAGTTTGACATCTAGCAGTTCAGGGGGTTAAAACGGACTGAGAGGGTGAGGGGAGATGTGGGGAAAGGGCTTGCTGTGAGTTGTCGTCCGCCATCAGTGTGCTAACGTACTCCTCCTGGTCTCCTTATATAATCAAAAGCGGGAATCGAGGCCTAGTCAAGTAGTGGTCCATTGTGACTACAGGCCGTGGCGCTTGTGGGGTAAGACCGTTGGTCCCCGATCTTTACCATGGAGTGCTAGGAGGCTCTAGAGGTCTGTATATCTTACCCCCTGTGGCAAATGTATGCCAATGAAGCTGCGCAGGGATCGCAAGGAGCAGAGCAGGTCCAGAGCTCATGGATCACATGTCCACCGTCTTGAAGAGCCTTGCATGCTCCCCACCTATGGAGATTTTTACGTACCGTAGTTTGTCACCATTCCAGGATCGTGTGCAATTTTAAAGCATTATATTATATATCTATTTACTCAGGGTAACATCATCTTTCACATTATACAAAAAAATTGGGGTAAATATTGTGGGGTTTTTTTATCCATTAAAGTGTATTTTTTCCCAAAAAATTGCATTTGCAAAATTGCTTGCGCAAATACCGTGTGACATAAAAAATTGCAACAATCACCATTTTATTCCCTAGGGTCTCTGAAACTTGTAAACAAAAAGTGCCAGAAAAAGCTTGGTTGACAAGTATTTTTTTTTTAACGCGAACAGAAGTTCTACTAGCTAATAAATCTAATGATTCATGTACTTTTCCACACTTTGTCTAACATCTGGTCCTGTCCCTTCCAATCCTTTTTTTAACAGATACATAAAAAGATAGCTGGGCTTCTAATTAAGTTATGTTCTCCCTCCCAATAGGGAGATTTCCATCATTTCCTTATTGAGATAGGAAGAGATAGGATATCTCTCCAGTAAAGACCCAAAATGCAAAAAAAATATTTTTCTTCAGTAAAATGGGAAAGTTTTAAAACCTCTGCCATGTTATAATTCCTGTCCCAGTGCTAAATGCCCCTTAATTCCTTGTGCTTTCACAGGGACAGAAAGGAGAAATCTTCCAAATATAGTAATGACCAACAATAAAACATTTGACAGAAGCATTTACTTTTATCATAAAAAAAAAAAAAAAATAAATAAATAAAAAAGCACAAATCCTACTTGCTATTTTCAATATACCGGTAATTAATTTTTGGCTTTATACATATTATCAGATTTATATAAAATGAACATACCCAGAGTATCTTTTTTTTAAAACCACAAACTCAATAACCAATCATAAAATACCTTGACAATATTGTTTGCTGTTCGCCACGTCTTATGTGTGTAGAAAAGAAACAACTTATCAGCAAATTGGAAAACAATTTAAAACACAATCACAGTAATTGATAAAACGTGTCTGACACTCTTTGGTATTCCGTTATGACATGGAGAGACAGATTCATGTACCTTTTGGAAGCAGATACAAGAATTTAGGGCAAGAACCACATGTGGAGGTGCACTGATGTCGGAGTGTCCATAGAAACACTCCATCAGATCAACTGTGGCCAATCAGGTTTGTCAATGGGTGGGCGGAGTCTGATTAGGATTTGGAGACAGTAGATTTCCATCAGTTCTGCTCCCCTTGTGGTTGACAGCAGACAATAGTTGGATCCATATCAATAGACAGCCTGCTATTGGCTATAGAATCCTCCCACTGCCAGCTGTCACAAGGAGAGAGGGGAGCTGATGGAGAACAAGGCCTGAGCTTCCCCATCAGGTTCCACCCGCTGTCAGCATCACTGGCCACTAGGAGGCAATCATGCCACTCTGCTACACAGCATAGAGAAACAGGCACTCTGCCTTTGTACTCCAAGTTAGAGTTGGTTTTAATTACCTCCACTTTTGTCATCTTCAAGCTAAGGGTAATTCTTTTGTAATTTAGTGCAGCCAGGCAGAATCTGCCTCGTGTGTATCTAAAGCTACTGAAATTGGTTACAGGGATTTTTTAATCTGCCTCAGGTCATTTTAAAAAGGCCATACCACCAGAAAAGTGTCATACGTGTTTTATTGCATTCCTCCAGTATTTACTATTCCTGAACCCCAAAGCTTCAGGACAGTGAAGTGAGAGGGGTCAGCGCCTTACAAATTGTGCACAGCCCAAAAATTAAACTAAATCGCAATTTTCAAAACTGGTATTTTTTGTGACAGATTACTTTTAACTAGTTATCTGTTTTATGTGTTTTCATAATTTGTTTTCCAGGCTTGGAGAACCAGAAGAGTGCGCAGGGATTGCCTCATTTTTATGCTCTGAAGATGCTTCTTACATCAATGGGGAAAATATTGGCGTCACTGGTGGAATGCTTGGAAGGCTTTAAACCTTGTGTTTTTGGGAAAATGGTGAAGCAATAAAAAAATTTTATAACCTGTATTTGCCTGACTTTGTAAAAAAAAAAAAAAAAACAACAACATATATATTACATCATATAAAGAAAAACATCAGGATTACACATTTGATTGAATTATATAAGTTTAGTATATTGCTGCAGAGATCTTGCTCGAATCTCCATTATTCTAGGCCGGATATTTAACTTTGCTAGACTGATATGCACATCTTCTCATTGCAATTTGAGAGATTAGGTGTTCATTCCTAAACATGCATAAAATATAGTCACACACCATTGAATGCATTGTTATAAAGGAAGAAAGGGAAATCATTTATCTTTTTTACTCAGCTGTACTGTATGTTGAAATGGCAACACCTTGTGGAAAGTATCTGAAATACAGGTTGAGTTGAAACTGCAAAACAAGGTGTAATATTACTAAACATTTATAGCAGGTCCAGTATGGTATTTTTAAAGCAGAGTGAAGAATTAGGTAATCATTTAAAAAAGGTAGATAATAGAAGATAAAAGTTGATGCAGTAAATGCTGCATGCATATGTCCTAGTAAGTAATTAAAAGAAATGTTTTGAGAATTTTACAAATTATGAAATGGGATTTTCTTTTATTGAAACAGATATGTTAGTTAATTGTCTGGCTGTTCTCACCCTCTTTCTTCAGTACTTTGAGAAACATTCAAAGATTCTTGGCTGGATATTTGTCCTAGTCAGTGATATAAAGTAATTGGGTCAGCGTGATAGTCAAGTTTACCAGCATTTTCAGAAGGAAAGGTCAGCAGTGGTAGCCTCCATATTTCTCTAAAGACAAGTTTAATTTATTTAGTAGGTACAATAATGGTGCTAACAAAAACAATAATAAACCTTTGCGCTTATCCACTAAATCCAATTAAGTTGTGTAGCTGTCCCTTTCAAAAAGTTTAATGTATGACACTATTAACAGATATATATATATATATATATATATATATATATATATATATATAATATACTATAAACCAAATAAAGTCCACGTACCCCGTGAGTCCTTTCAAAACTATAAAAATTGAGATTACATTATACACATGTTCCCCAGAAGAATAAGTCCAACTGTAGTGCACAGATGTAATCCTATCCTCTTGAACAAAAGTGATCCCCCTGTGCTTAAAGGGATTGTTTTCCTATGCATTTAGGTGAAAATCACCTGGCAGTGACCGGCCCCCTAGCCCACCCCCCCCCCCCCCCGTTTAACTTTTTTTACTTACCTGAGCCCTGGAATTTCACCCAGCGCTCTTCCTCTGCCCGGGGTTCTTGGCTCTTGATTGGATAGATTGATAGCAGTGCAGCCATTGGCTCCCACTGCTGTCAATCAAATCCAATGATGCAGGCCCTGGGGGGCAGGGGCGAGTTCAGCATTTGTGTCTATGAACGCAAATGCTGGACTCAGTAGCGCGCCTGCAAGGTAACCACCCTGGGAGAGCGCTTCTCCTAGGGGATTATCTGATGCGGGAAGGAGCCACGAGAGCCGCTGAGGGACCCCTGAGGAGGATGCAAAACGAGCTGCACAGTGGAGGCAAGTATGATATGTTTTTTATTTTTAAAAAAACAAAAAAAACTAGCCTTTACAATCACTTTAAGTGCTCACTCACCAGACTAATAGGACCTCTTTATTACAAGAAGGTCACAGTGCGCTTTGGGTTTAAAGCAGAGCTCCAGTTGTTTTTATGTTTATTAAAAGTCAGCAGCTACAAAAAGTGGGAGGGAAGGAGGAGTGCTTTCCCTTTTGGCTGGAACCTCTTCTCTTTCACTCCACAAATGTCTGGTCCCCCAGGAACATCAAGAGAATCTCCCCCCCCCCCCATGTCATATAACCAGGTGCACATGAACAGAGAAAATATCTTATAGTGTAGTATTTTTTGTTTAAAAAAGTATATTGTACATTATAAAAAAATCTCAGTCACATTTAACCTTTTCGCTGCTAGAGGCGTTTTTGCATTTTTTGCACACATGTCTAAAAAATAATTTTAAGCCTATAGATTACATAAAACCCCCAAGACACCCTAGAGAAGAAAATGGTGGTAGTTTTTTTTTATGTCACCTATTATTACCGCAAAGGTAAATTTTAGGGCAAACAAACGCAATGAACTACCCACATTTTTGGTAAAATATACAAGATGAGTTTGCACCGAGCATATAGATACCCAACATGTCAAACCTTAAATTTTTGTGCGCCCGTGAAATGGCGACAAACTTCAGTACCCTATATTTTCTATAGTTGACACTTCAAAAGACCACTATAGGTCATCAGTTTAGTGTTACGGAGGAGGTCTTGTGTTAGAATTATTGCTCCCACTCCAGCGTGCACGGTGATATGTAACGTGTTTTGAATCCTATGTTTTCACGGTCATACGTGCAGTATATGTGGGGGTGAGGGGCCTCAAAAATGTTTATTTGGGGGAGGGGGGGTGGGTTTATGTGCTTTTGTGTAACTTTATTTAAAAAAAAAAAAAAAAACTTTTTTTGCTTAACTTTTTTCTTTTTTTTTTTTTTTTCATCACTTAGACCCCTTTCACACTGGGGCCTTTTTCAGGCGCTTTAGCGTTAAAAAAAGCGCCTGTAAAGTGCCTGAAAGAAGCCTCATCTGCAATTCCAATGTGAAAGCCTGAGCCCTTTCACACTGCCAGTGCCCAAAAAACGCTGGTAAAGTCTCGCTTAAGACCCCTTTCACACTGGGGTGTTTTTCAGGCGTTTTTCAGACGCTGGCAGTGTAAAAGGGCTCGGGCCATTAGTGCACCCAGCCCGGTTCCAAAAACACGAAAGCGCTGCAAAGAAGCTGCTTGCAGGACTTTTTTTGACGCCCTGCCAGCGCAGTGCCCCAGTGTGAAAGCACTCGGGCTTTCACATTTAGATTGCAGATGAGGCTTCTTTCAGGCGCTTTACAGGTGCTTTTTTTAACGCTAAAGTGCCTAAAAAATGCCCCAGTGTGAAAGGGGTCTCAGTGTGAAAGCACTTGGGCTCTCACATTGGGATTGCAGGTGAGGCTTCTTTCAGGCGCTTTTTTTAACGCTAAAGCGCCTGAAAAACGCCTGAAAAAAGTCCCCTATGTGATGATTTTTAGGTGACAGGTTCTCTTTGAGGCATACAGGGTCTAAAAGACCCTGCATGTCTCCTCTGGGCTCCACTGAATGTATTGCAATGCAAATCATAATAAATCCCCTCCGGGCTATGCTAGCCAGGACACAGAGAGCCTGACTCAATTGAATCAGTTGTGACAACTAGAAAATATGAAGGATATGGGAAATAAGAGCCCTGGCAGGAAGAGACTGGAGGTTTCCAAGGTCCCACTAAGTGCACACGTGCACAACAATAGTGTGAGGCCTAATTCAAGAGTGTAGTAGGCTGTAGATGTTATGGGATAGCTTTGACTCATGAAAAAGTAAACAACGTGGTTCCAGCTACATCAAAAAATGTTGCAAGATTATATTAACTGGGAGTTGAGCTTGCAAAGATGGAGAAGCCATGCTAGACCATAGACATGTGCACTGAAATATTTTGTTTTCGTCCAAAAAATAAATTTATTTAGTTACTCCCGAAATTCGTTTTTATTTATTTTGTTTTTCGTTAAAAATTGCATTTGTCCGAAAAATCCAAATTAAGGTTGAATCTGTCATTAAAGGCTTATGGTGTCTGTCGAATGCTCAAAGAAGATTCGACGGAGCAGCTAAACTGTACGACGCCGTATAGTTTACCTGCTCCGTCGAATCTTCTTAGAACTTTCAACAGACACCATAAGCAAAAGTACGTGTGTACTTAGTTCTAGCTATTTTACTGCTCCTCCTCTTTGGTTACAATCAGCCAATAACATTCATCATCATCAATTTTTTTATTTATCTTTCCTCCCCTACGTCGAATCTTTCCTCCCCTACGTCGAATCTTTCCTCCCCTACGTCGAATTTTTTCTCTCTATTTTGAATTTTTTCTCTCTATGTAGAATAATCTTGGACTAATAGAGTTAAGGTTAGGCACATTCGACCACGGGTTTGATGGACACAGATGGTTATTGTCATCATCATGTCAAATCTCCTATCTATATCGAACTGTTTTAGCAACAAAAACTAAAATAAAGCATTTGTTTATGTCGGATCTTTCGTTTTTCGGATTCTGCACTTTCGTTATCATTTGTTAAAACGATAACGAAAATACCTGAAATTTAGACGAAAATGCATTCGGACGAAAACGAATGCACATGTCTACTAGACCAACACTCCCACATAATAACCTAATACCCACAGAAGACTGCTATGTTCAGGCAGGACAAATGTTAAGGAGTTGTTAAAACTGCTAGGATGTATCCCAAAAAATAATGGACATTTTTGGGCCATGAATAACATAAGGGACCTATTATGCATAAAGACATGACTCTGCACTCCACTATCTCTGAGTTAAATACTCCCTTAGTGCTTTAAAAGAAGATTTAAAAAACGATCCTGTTATATAACCTCATAAAAGGGAAGCATATTACCACACAGGTGCATCCGAAGATCTTAGACGTAAAGGTTATAACATTTAACAAAATATGTATAGATGTCAGAAGTTTACCAAGGGAACCCTTTAAAACTTCAACTGTGTCACTGAAACAATAGGGAATGATTTACTAAAACTGGAGAGTGCAAAATCTAGTGCAGCTGTGCATGGTAGGCAAAATTAGCTTCTAACTTCAGCTTGTACAATTAAGCTTTGACAAAAAACAAAACAATAAACTGGAAACCGGTTTCTACGCAGGACTACGCCAGCTTTTTCACTTTCCAGTTTTTTGTAATAATAAAAAACTATATGTAACAAGTATATACACTACCTAGTACCCTGCAGTATAGACAAGTTAAAAAATAAAAAACATATTGGAAATCAAGTTAATAGAACACCATCAGAGGGATAAAAAAGGGACACTGAAGTCTGTAATAGGAAACATACTGTAGATTAGGGATGAGCTTCGAGTTCGAGTCAAACTCATGTTCGATTGGGTAAAATGTGGTGCTGCGCTAATCCTATTTAGATGACAATTCTAATGTGGCTGAGTGCTAAAAAGTTTATTTATATGTATGCAGATCATGCGTGCAAAACAATATAGAATATGGTGCTCCATTCGGCAATGAATATTTATTCAAAGTCCATAAAATATGAGTGATCCCTTCGGTGCTAAAATATAGGTGACAATGGTGATCAATCTTCATGCAGCAACGCGCACTGGTGGGCAGTGGCCCCTTACCTGAAGGTAATGGGGTAATCGCATTTAGCCACTTTGAGGCATGGCAGCCTTTGTAGAAACCATGGGTATAACCAGCTGTGAGGGATGGTGGAGATATGGTCCTATCCTGGTCACTTCTCTCCTGGGGGCATCTAGTCCTTTCAAGTAGTGTCCCGGGGTCACCCAGATAAATTAAAAAGGAAGCCCACAATAGTGTAGTATTGTATGGAAAACGTACCACTTTTATTTTAGAAAAACATATGTACTCATATAACAAAACATTAGAACCGGGTGGAGATCCGACGAGCGGCGAGCTCGTAGTACAACAACAGTCATAGAGTGCCTGTCCCATCCCTACGCATGACGTCACGGTCACGTGACTTCTTCAGGGGATACAGGGAGGCACTAACAATGTCCTTAAATATCTCCCCATAGACTATAATGAGCGGCCATTTTCCCAGAGCCGCCAGGAAGTGTTGCAGCGGCCATTTTGCCTGGGACTGGTGGGCACAGCTGAGATGTTGGTCGGCCAATCACGGTAGTGGGGGCGGGCGCCTTTCAATAGCAGCCACGCCTTCTCTGGCCAATCAGCACACACATCCCTCTCGACTGTCAGCAAAGGAGGAATAAGCATCGGATAACGGCCAGCCAAGTGACCGATCGCTTGTGTATAGCGGTGGATATCCCAGCAGCATACACAGGTCGATAACCGGGCAGGGGACATGAAACTAAGACATAGTGCAAAAAAAGAAAGGCTCTGATATGTGAATACATCAGGTGGCCATAACTATATATGCCCATATTAGATTAGAAGTTCATGAAAATTAAAACCGTGTTCTTTATTATAAAATAGTAAAAGGCAATGATTAAAAAGGTACAAAACGGAATGGGGAATTTAAAACAATTGTATATATAAAATATATACAAAACCGAACAGTCAGGGGCAGGCATCTATAGACAATAAAATATACAATAAAATATAAACATGTCATGTACACAGTCTGGTAACCAAAAAGTGCTACTGCAGGATGGAGATAAATAACTGTCCATGCTATGTGAATGTATAATCATGGATATATATCTAAAACAGAGAGAGATAATCTATAAAATAATACACTAGGGATATATAAGGAAAGGTGGGTGTGTACATCAAATAATTCCCGAGTTGACAGTGGTGGGATTACATATGTATTGTGATCTCAGCCTCACACCTACATGTCAACACTGTGTGAGGATAGTAGCAAAGTGTTCAGAAGAGATAAAAAACTCGAATACTAAAAGCCTCTTAAAAATAGACGATTAATATTTAAAAATTGCTCAGGAAACAGTTTAAGTCAAATTCTATGTTGAGGCCTCTTGGCGAGAAGGTGTCCATGGTGAAGATCCACCTGGACTCCATTTGACTGAGAGTCCTAACCTTGTGTCCCCCCCACCAGTGCCTCACATAGGGTTCAATGCCCCAAAATTTTAAATGGGAGGGGTCTTTGTTGTGGCAAAGTAAAAAATGTTTTGATACACTGTGCTTATCGTATCCATTAATAATATTTTTTACATGTTCTTTAATTCGAACTTTGAGCGGTCTTTTCGTGCGGCCTATGTATTGCAAACCACAACTGCATTGTAAGACATATACGGCCCCCTCTGTATTGCAACAAACAAAGTTGCGAACTTCATAGGTGTCCCCCGTCGATGTAGATGAAAAGTGGAACACTTTCTCGTTGGGGCGTCTGGTTCTTAGACATGCGAAGCATCTTTTACATGGAAAGAATCCTTTCCCTGAAAAGAACGTAAAAGGTTTTCTTGGTGGCTCTATCACACTTTTCACCAGTTTATCACGAATTGATGGTGCTCTTTTATAGATAAATCTGGGGTTTTTTGGTGGTCTGTCTTTCAGCTGTGGGTCTGTCATTAGAATATGCCAATGGCGTCTGACTATTTTTTCTATCTTCTTCTTGTCTTGTGCGTTGTAATCGAGGATAAGCGCTGGTCCCTCCGTTGGACGTTTCTGTAGGGTTTTGTCCTTAATCAATGTTTTGCGATCCATTACTGCGACTTCTGCGGTTTTCTTCTTTAAGTATCCTTGGTCATATCCTTTCGCAGTAAACCTAGCTCCGATTTTCTCTGCCTGTTCATAGAAGACTTGAAGTTTCATGCAGTTTCTCCTCAGTCGCATCAATTGGCCTTTCGGGATATTGTAGAGCCAATTTCTATGGTGGCAACTTTCTAATGGGAGGTAACTGTTCCGGTCAACATTTTTAAAGTGCGTTTGTGTATTGAATATTGAATCTTCCTGTAAGATATCCAAATCCAGGAACGTTACCTTCTCCTCGCTTATATCCCATGACAATCGAATGTTTACATCATTTGCATTAAGTTTATCTAAAAACTATTTTAACCTGGTTTGCATCGCCTTCCCATACTATAAAAATATCGTCAATGTATCGTTTATAAATTAAAAGTTCAGTTCTTCTGGTCGGTTATTAAAAACAAATTCCTCTTCCCATTTTGCCATAAAAAGCCCAGCTATGCTGGGAGCAAATTTAGCTCCCATAGATATTCCCGTTTGCTGGTGGTAATACGTATTGTTGTACCAGAAGTAATTATTTTTTAAACTAAAATCCATGGTTTAAATCAAGATTTTTTTTTTTCTTTTTTTTTTTTTTTCACAAAATTATCATATTAGAAGGTTATTTCTCACACACAGCATATGCATACAACAAATTACATCCCAAAACACATTCTGCTATTACTCCCGAGTATGGCGATACCACATGCGTGAGACTTTTACACAGCGTGGCCACATACAGAGGCCCAACATGCACGGAGCACCCCCAGGCGTTCTGGAGCACCCAGGCCAATTCTTATATTTCTCTCCTACATGTAAAAATAGTCATTTATTTGCTAGAAAATTACATAGAACCCCAAAACATTATATATTTTTTTTAGCAAAGACCCTAGAGAATACAATGGCGGTTGTTGCAACTTTTTATCTCGCACGGTATTTGCGCAGCAAATTTTCGAACGCGTTTTTTTGGGAAAAAAAAACAGTTTTGTGCTTTAAAAAAAACAAAACAGTAAATATAGCCCAATGTTTTTGCATAATGTGAAAGATGAAGATACGCCGAGTAAATAGATACCTAACATGTCACCCTTCAAAATTGCACACTCTCGTGGAATGGTGGCAAACGTCGCTACCTAAAAATCTCCATAGGTGACGCTTTAAAAATTTTTACTGGTTACATGTTTTGAGTTACAGAGGAGGTCTAGGGCCAAAATTATTGCTCTCACTCCAACGTTCGCAGTGATACCTCACGTGTGGTTTGAACACAGTTTTCATATGTGGGCGGGACTTACGTATGTGTTCGCTTCTGCATGCGAGCACACGGACATGGGCGCTTTAAAAAAAAAATTTATCGTTTATTTTACTTTATTTATTTTAGTTTGACACTTTCCCCCCCCAAAAAAATTTTTTTGATCACTTTTATTTCTATTACAAGGAATGTAAACATCCTTGTAATAGGAATATGGCATGACAGGTCCTCTTTACAGTGAGATATGAGGTCAATAAGACCCCACATCTCACCTCTAGGTTGGGAAGCCTGAAATAAAAAAATAAAAAACGATCTTGGCTTCGATCGTAGCGGTGAGTCGGTAGAAGCACCGGAGGGTGGCGGGAAGGGGGGGGCGTCCCCTCTCGCCTCCCATAAGAGCGATCAAGCAGTGGAACAGCCGCTATGATCATTCTTATGGTGTAGGAAATCGTCGGGTGAAAAAGCTGATATCTGAATGATGCCTGTAGCTGCAGGCATCATTCAGATATCCCCGCTCAAAGTCAAGGACATCATATGACTGTGGTCGGGAACTGGTTAAAAATTGCGGAGTATTGCGGGGTAATGCAGAGTATTGCGGAGTAGTGCAGGGTATATTGCAGAGTAGTGCCGGGTATATTGCAGAGTAGTGCCGGGTATATTGCAGAGTAGTGCCGGGTATATTGCAGAGTAGTGCCGGGTATATTGCAGAGTAGTGCCGGGTATAATGCAGAGTAGTGCCGGGTATAATGCAGAGTATTGCGGGGTATTATGCAGAGTATTGCGGGGTATTATGCAGAGTATTGCGGGGTATTATGCAGAGTATTGCAGGGTATTATGCAGAGTATTGCAGGGTATAATGCAGAGTATTGCAGGGTATAATGCAGAGTATTGCAGGGTATTATGCAGAGTATTGCAGGGTATTATGCAGGGATGGCTGAGCATGGAGGGATGGATGGATGTGACTGCAATTGTCACTGAGCACCGCTGTGGGCACTACACATGCAGCCCACAGCGGTGCTGCCATCCTATCCCTCCCGCTCTCCCCTCGCACTGTACCGATCGGTACAGAGAGGGGAGGGAGGAACCGGCATCATGAGATGACGCCGGTCTGTTGACATGTGATCGCCCCGTCATTTGACGGAGCGATCACATGGTAAACGGTCGCGATCAGCGGGCGTTTACCATGATCTGTGATGCGCCGTGGCCTCTAGACCCAGCCGTCACGGAAGTTCTTGGGTGCGCGCCCCAGGGGGCGCGTGAGAGCAGTATTCTGGGAGGACGTCCATGAACGTCCACCCAGAACTAGCCGACCGCGCTGCAGCCGTCTTTCGGCTATGGCCCGGTCGGCAAGTGGTTAATAGTGCTTAAAGTCAAACAATAAAAGTGTAATATCCCTTTAAATTTCGTAGCTGGGGGGTGTCTATAGTATGCCTGTAAAGGGGCGCATGTTTCCAGTGTTTAGAACAGTCTGACAGCAAAATGACATTTAGAAGGAAAAAAGCCATTTAAAACTGCTCGCGGCTATTGCATTGCCGATCCGACAATCCACAGGGGAACCCCGAACCAAAATGAAAAAAAAAAAAAAAAAGTGGGGGTCCATCTAAATTCCAAACCAGGCCCTTCAGGTCTGGTATGGATATTAAGGGGAACCCTGGCCAAAATTAGAAAAAAAAAATGACGTGGGGTCCCCCCAAAAATCCATACCAGACCCTTATCCGAGCACGCAACCTGGCAGGCCGCAGGAAAAGAGGGGGGGGCGAAAGTGCGCCCCCCCTCCTAAACCGTACCAGGCCACATGCCCTCAACATTGGGAGGGTGCTTTGGGGTAGCCCCCCAAAACACCTTGTCCCCATATTGATGAGGACAAGGGCCTCATCTCCACAACCCTGGCCGGTGGTTGTGGGGGTCTGCAGGCGGGGGGCTTATCGGAATCTGGAAGCCCCCTTTAACAAGGGGACCCCCAGATCCCGACCCCCCCCCGTGTGAAATGGTAAGGGGGTATTGTACCCCTACCATTTCACTAAAAAACTGTCAAAAATGTTAAAAATGACAAGAGACAGTTTTTGACAATTCCTTTATTTAAATGCTTCTTCTTTCTTCCTCCATCTTCCTTCATCTTCTTCTTCTGGCTCTTCTGGTTCTTCCTCCGGCGTTCTCGTCCAGCATCTCCTCCGCGGCCTCTTCTATTTTCTTCTCCTCGGGCTGCTCCGCACCCATGGCATGGGGGAAGGCTCCCGCTCTTCTCTTCATCTTCTTCTTCATCTTCACTTCTTCTTCATTTTCTTCTCCGGGCTGCTCCGCATCCATGCTGGCATGGAGGGAGGCTCCCGCTGTGTGACGGCGTCTCCTCGTCGGACGGTTCTTAAATAATGGAGGCGGGGCAACCCGGTGACCCCGCCCCCCTCTGACGCACGGGACATGATGGGACTTCCCTGTGGCATTCCCCGTGACGTCATAGGGGAGTACCGTCAAGTCACAGTGTGTCAGGCCCCCCGTTATTTAAGAACCGTCAGACGAGGAGACGCCGTCACACAGCGGGAGCCTCCCTCCATGCCAGCATGGATGCGGAGCGGCCCGGAGAAGAAAATGAAGGAGAGAAGGAGAGAAGAAAAGAAGAAGATGAAGAAGATGAAGGGAAGAGCGTGACTATTGTATAACAGATGTCACTTGCTTACCCCCTTTTACCAACTACTCCCATCACTGCATCCCCCAACCTTCTACCCCAATAATTGAGACCACAACCATATGGAGTAAAATATTGGCCGTAGCAGCCAATAATCTTTATTAAACATAAACCAATAATAATAATTTAACTCAACAGTAACATAATCCTGTAAACACCTGAAACATCCTTTTTCCTACAAAATCCCGTTGGCCTTTGCAGGGAAAAACCCACCAACTTAAAACTCAAAAATACTCAGGCACTGCGGTACTATACTAAAATTAGGCCTCCAGCTGACAAGCTAGCTCAGAGACAAACAACCAAAAGCCCGCTGTGCCCCAATAACAAATTCAAGCTAAAACCATTGTTAGCTGAAATCTCACCAACGGGCCTCATACTAGCGATGGGTCCTGATCTCTTACATATCTGGGGTTTAATCCTTCACCTGCAAAGACCAACATCACGCCACAGCACACACCAGGGTAACACCTTACCCTTGTGTGCCCTGCCATACCCTCAAAGCTCGCTGTATCCCATCTTGCAGGCCCAATGACCACAAATCAATCCCCACATCATTCAGGTGTACTTCATCGCTCTTCAAATATCTCCATGTATCTACCTCTAATTCCAGGTGCCGTATAGCCAGCCCTCCATTCCTCACTACAAAACTGCTAACCTCCTTGTTGACCTTCTTCCTGGCCCGGTTGATCTTATCGACCGACCTGGCCAGTCTCCAAGTTGTACGCGCCACGATATCTGACCACACAATAAGCATGTGTGGAAAAGACATCCTGAGCTGCCAAAAATCGAACTTGATGTCTTTGACCAAGTCCAACATTGACCTTAACCCTAGATCATTACCCCCTACATGTAACAGCAACACATCCGGCGCTCTGTCCAGGCGTGCAAACTTCTGCCACTGTCCTTCCCCACAGCATACCTGGCACCCCAAACCACCTAAGACACACTTCCTGCCTGGAAAACCCCAGTTGTCTCCCATCCCTTCTGGCATCACCTCTCCTGGCCCCCCAACAAACATGGGTGGCCCACTATCCACACCAGGCATTGTTGTCGACCTGCAAAAAGAAACACAAAACAAAAAACCCCCCAATACATCAATAACTCCCAAAAATTATCAACAATCACCACATATCTCAATATATCCGCATTACATCTAAACAAGATTAAACAGTCTTTCCTTTATTATTTTTCTTTTTTTTTTTTTTTTTTTCTTTTTTTTTTTTAAACAATCAATAACTGTGGGCGAACATAGGACCTAAACCGCCTGGATTCCCATCTCCCAATCCTCTTTACCGCTGCCTCATCCAATCCCCACCGAACTGCTTCCGTTGCTGCCCCTATCCGAAATGAATGGGATGAAAACTTTTCACCCTCTAAACCTAATGCCCCCAAACATCTTTTGAAAATTGCATTAAATTGAAATCGTGATAAAAACAAGCCATCCTGGTGTCTTAAAAAGGGCCCCCCCCCGGGCGTATAGCTACAAACTCACGCACCAATTTAACTGGGCACAAAGGAGAGCCGGGCAACGCAAAAACCTGCACGGTCTTACCCTTGCCCCGCTGATCCGTTTTTGACTTCCTAATCAATATGGACAACCTGTCATCCCCACATCGAACGTCAGACTCCCCCAACCCCCCTTTTACTCTTTTTGAGGGACTAACCAACTCACTGATCCGAAATGCACCAAAGAACGCTAATGCGAATGCCGCCCTGAACAACACCACCTCATATCCAGTCGAGCAAACATTGTCCAAACATCCAACTATCTGACCCAACAACTGGAACGAAACAGGCCGCCTGGAGTCCCTCCCCGGCTTAGCCCGCCTATAACCCTTCATACCCTGCCTGACCCAAAAATCTTTCGTAAAGTCCGGTAAACCTTGAAATTTCAACCAAAACGCCAAACCTGCCAACTTCTTCTCCATCCCCGACACCGACACCCCATCTTCTAAATTCCTGGAGACGAAGTATAAAACTAACAACCGGAGATCCCGTTCTTCCTGTCCTACCTGCACCTGTCTCAGCAGAGATACCCATTCCTGCCATACCCTGTTGTATGCAGCCCACGTCGTATCGCTCACCGACCGTTTTATCCAGTCTGTTAGTCCTCCAAGGCAATCCTCCACAGCCAGTCTGGACATGGGACCCCTTCTTCCTCCGCCCCAGGCGCCAACTCCCGGAACCTGTCCCACTGAAAGCGAGACAGTGCATCAGCCACTACGTTTTAAACTCCTGGGAGGTGCACAGCATATATAAACACATTTAGCTGTAGGCATCTCAAAACCAGGTGTCTAAGTAACCTAATCACCGGCGGTGACGCTGCCGATACCTTATTATTCACCTGCACCACTCCCAAGTTGTCACCATGAAACCTAACTTTTAAATTCCTAAACAACTCACCCCATAACTCTACTGCTAACACCACCGGGAACAGTTCCAACAGGAGCATGTTCTTCAGCAGACCTGCCTCCTTCCACGACTGTGGCCATGGCCCCGCATTCCACTTAAAAAAAAGGCTCCGAAACCTGCTGCACCCGCCGCATCTGTAAACAACTCCAGATCAAAGTTGCTCACTGGCCCTGACATCCACAGCGCCCTGCCGTTGAACTTAGCCAGGAACGTGTGCCAAAGCTTCAGATCATCCCTGTGAGCTTTCAACAAACGAATATAGTGCCTTGGCGAATCCACCCCCGACGTACTTGCAAGACAGCCGCCTGCAAAATACTCTCCCCATAGGCAAAATTCGACACGCAAAGTTCAACTTACCTAGTAATGATTGTAACTCCCTTAGTTGAACTTTTTGCCTTCAGATTAGTCCCCGAATTTCCTCCTGCAACGCCGTCAACTTGTCCTCGGGTAGCCTACACTCCATTGCTTTGGTGTCTAGAATAATACCCAAAAAACTCAATTCCGTAGTTGGACCTTCTGTCTTCCCCGGGGCCAGCGGGATGCCAAATTTCTCCGCAACATGTTCCAACGTCGCCAACAAGACCGTACAGACTGTCGATCCAGGGGGACCCACGCAGAGAAAATCGTCCAAGTAGTGGATGATAGAGTTCAATCCCGCGACGTCCCGTACTACCCACTCAATGAAGGAACTAAACTTTTCAAACAGAGCGCAGGATATCGAACACCCCATAGGTAAACAACGATCTACATAAAATTCGTCCTGCCAACAACAACCCAATAAACGAAAAAACTCTCCGGATGCACGGTAACAAACAGAAGGCCGACTCTATGTCCGCTTTTGCCAACAGTGCCCCCTGCCCATACTTCCTAACCCAAAATACCGCTGCATCAAAGGACGTGTAAGATACCGCACACTCCTCTGGGTCAATGGCATCATTCACAGACCCCCCTTTTGGGTATGACAAGTGGTATATCAACCCAAATTTATTAGGCTCTTTTTTTGGCACCACACCTAGCGGGGACACCACTAACTCCGTAATCGGTAATTCTGCAAAAGGGCCACTCATGCGGCCCAACCTAACTTCTTTTTGCAACTTTTCCCTAACCACGTCCCCATGTAGCAACGCTGACTTCAAATTGCGAGACATCGGTGGTGTATCGACCAAGCGAGAAGGGATTCTAAACCCCTCTGAAACCCTGGGCTAACAACCCCGCTGCCACCTTGTCAGGGTACCTATCGAGGAAGGGCTCCATCCTTCCCACTTTCACCGGCATTGTCCCCTTTAGTAACAGACTCGCCGGCACGGCCCTTTCCGTGTTTGAAACACCGCGACACCGGGTGTCCCCCCTCCACAACCGGAGCATTCATGCTTGTATTTGCACGACCCTCCAAATCTACAGGACCCCTCATTAAATTGCCAACAAACCCCTTTCTTTCTTGTGGCCGACTGTCCGGAGTTGGCTGATCCACCGCCCCCCCCCGAAAAAACTGACCCGTCGGCCTAGCCGAAGCCATGAGGTGCATCCATAGGCTGATGTCTTTATGATCCCACCTCAATGCTGGGCGAATGGCCCTCCGCTGTCGGAATTGCTCATCATACCGCAGCCATGCCGTGCCCCCGTAGACTCTATAAGCTTCTCCCACGGCGTCCAAATAGCAAAATAATGCCGAACAGTGCTCAGGATTCTTCTCCCCTATCACACTGGCCATGATCGCAAAAGCCTGCAGCCAGTTCGCAAATGTCCTGGGTATCAGCCTATACCTTCTTTTTTCTTCATCCTCTTTTTTATTATCCTCCGGCTTGACTCTATCCAAATTAAACTTCTCCAGGGGTAAGAGCGAAAAAATCTCTACATACTCCCCTTTCCAAATTTTTTCCCTCACGTCTAGCTTCAAATGCGCCCCTAGCGGCCACTCAAAGCACACATACACCTCGCATTTTGCAGCATCTGCTAACCGCACTAAGTCTTGTTTCTTCGCCCCCTCACCCGTTGCCCCTTCAGATGTCTGGGGAACCTCCGCCTGCACTGCCACCCCCGCGACCACAGTCGCCGGCGCCGCTCGCTCCTCAATGGGCCTCGAAGGAGTCCCAGTGTCTGGGACCGAGCCCTCTCGGCTCCCCCGCCCCTCCCCTGGATCAACCCATGCTGCCGCCGGAGACTGACTCCCGCTTGGCCCTGGCTCAAACCTTTTCAATAATTCCTTCAAACCCGTTACAAACCCTTGTAGCCCTGCATCCGCTGATGCGCGGTCTGCTACCTGCGCGGCCGGATTCACAGGCACGGTCGTTACTGACCGCCCCGCTGAGCCCTGCCCTCCCCCACTACCCCCCGCCCCCCCATCACACCCCACATCACATGCAATATTACAATTCTTCTTACCCCGATGCCTGGGAGGAAGTCCACCAGCCGAGGGTCCCGTCTCCACCGCCACCGACTCTTCTCGCTGCCCATCGCTGTCTGACTGCGACAGCTCACCTTCCGATCTGTATTCACCCATCTCTTCACCGATCATTGATGGCCCTCCAGCAGCTTCATCACTGGATGCCGAGGATCTGCTGTGCCTTTCCCTCCTCCTCCGCACTGAAGATCCGCCCGCCGATTTTTTGCTCGCCTTTTTTGGCCGAACGACCTCCTCCGTGCAGTGCCGCCCGCAGCCACTGCCAGTGTCCCCCTCCTGCCTGTCTCTCCGCTTGGGGCCACCGACCACCGCACCCGAGTGACCGGCTGCAGCAGCAACATTCTTCCTCCGCTGTAGACCCACCCCTGCCGTATGGCGGCCTGGGGCCTGGCTATCCGAGCCTGAGCCTTCTTCACCAGCATCCGCAATAGGACTGCTGGCTCTCCTATCTGCCGTGTTACTGTCGCCGCCCTGGCCGACCCCTGGCTTGTGCCCCCCCTCCCCACCTCCTGCACCGCCGTGCGCTTAACAGGCAGCCTTGTAACAGGCCGACCCTCCCTGCCCTGCTGTCCTGTATGTACCGATCATGGGGGATGGGGACTGATAGAGTGTCCTCTTCTGTGCTGCGCCGCCGCCATCTTCACGGGCGGCCCTGCGGCAACCTGACCCGCCTTCTCCCGCTGCTCCTCAGTCCCGTGTGCCATAGTAGAAGGGGGGTCGGCCATACTGTAACCCCCCCATTCCGTGTTGCTACCCTCTTCGCGGGAGGCCCAGAGACCGGCCTACCCGCACTCATCCTAAGCCTCTGTGACTTCCCAGGGAGGGGCCTAGTGGCGTCGGGCGAGAAGCGAGTAGGCGGCCTGGATCGCCTGCCTCTCACCGCTGCGCTCTCTCCCCCCAGGGCCGCTGATTCCGACTCACCCAACGCCACCACCAACCGACCCTCCAGCCATCCAGGCCCCCTGGACGCCACCTCTGCCTTCAGTCGGGCAAACAGATCTTCCATGGCTGCCATGCTGCACGCTTGTTCCTCTCCACACAACTGAGCTGGGGCGGGATCTCTCCCACAGCTCAGTTAACTCTGCTCCACCCCCAACCCCCCAACTAGCCAATCACACACACTTTACAACTAACTTTTTTCCTACCAAGTTCCCCTATTAACCCTGTCATGCCCGCCCTACGCTTATTTTCTTGTGTATTGCTCCGGGCTTCCTGGAGCCTTCCCCCATGCCATGGGTGCAGAGCGGCCTAAGGAGAAGAAGATAGAAGACGCCGCGGATCCCAAAGAAGACAAAGACCCATCATTAGTGACAAATTATAGACCAATTTCCCTACTAAATGTAGATATAAAAATTTATGCAAAGGTCCTAGCTAATCGATTGATGCCCCTCATCCCAGAACTCATCTCCCCAGACCAGGTGGGGTTCGTCCCTGGAAGAGAAGCCAGGGACAACACGATTCGTACCCTTAACCTACACCATTGGCTTGCTTCAACTAAATCACAAGGCTTCTTTCTGTCACTGGACTCCGAGAAGGCATTCGACAGGGTGGCCTGGGATTATATGCGAGAAACTCTCCTAGCCATCGGTCTGGGAAGCCGTATGCTTGCGTATATCATGGCCCTATACTCGAACCCCACAGCGGCGGTGAGGACCAACGGCTACCTGTCGAGCGCCTTCTCCATCAATAATGGCACACGCCAGGGGTGTCCGCTTTCCCCTCTAATCTATATACTAACCCTGGAACCTTTTCTTAATAAACTTAGACTAAACTCAGACATCCAGGGTGTATCCGTGAATAAAAGGGAATTTAAAGTAGCAGCGTTCGCCGACGACATTCTACTTTCCCTGAGAGCTCCCAGAACGTCCCTTCCGAACCTGCTTAGAGATCTATCCGAGTTTGGAAAAATTTCAAACCTTAAAATAAATTACGCAAAATCCCATGCCCTTAATGTGACTTTGACAACTCAAGAAGTTGACCACTGCCGGGAGGCATTCCCATTTCACTGGGAGAAGAGGGCAATTACCTACTTGGGAATCAAGATCCCCACGAAAATGTCTGAACTTTATCCTTTGAACCACCATGCGGCTCTTCTTAGAGCCCAAAAACTCCTAAAAGAGTGGGTAACTTTAAATGTGTCGTGGTTCGGGCGAGCAGCGTTGCTCAAAATGATGATCCTACCCCGATTGCTATACATGATGCAAGCGGTCCCGATCCTCCTACCAGCTGGCTTTTTCTCTTCCTATAGAAAAGCGTGTTCTGCTTTTATTTGGAAAGACGCTCCCCCCCGTATCAAATTTACACGTCTGACACTGGCCAAACAGAGAGGAGGTATAGGTTTGCCAGATCTACATAAATATTATTTAGCCTGCCACCTTACCAGGATCGCAGATTGGAACATCCATGCTAGTGAGAAAGCGTGGGTCTTCCTAGAGAAAGCCTTTTCAACTCGTCCCTTGCATTTACTACCCTGGCTGCATCCAAGCAGCTGGCCACAGATCCTATCTACACACCCACTTATCCATCCTTCCCTCAGAGCATTTAAGAGGACGGGCCGGACCGCGAATCTCACTACTACCCCGGGCCCTCTGACAACATTAAGAGGGAACCCGGCATTCCCACCTGGGGAGCTTAACTCCTTCCTGCGTAAGGAATGGCCTTTTTAAGAGGTTCTGGCCCAGCAGTTCTATAGCGATAACAAACCCATCACATTAGAGAAACTCAAAACAATGTCAGTGTCGTCCACTTTCTCGTTCTGGACCTATAGACAAATTAGGCACTTCTTAGAAACCCAAGCACACCAGGCGTGCTGGTCGCGACCCCTAACCCCGTTCGAGACCCTTTGCCAACACAAAACCCAACAACGACATCTAATCTCACTCATCTATTCGCTTCTTTCAGAAGACCTTGATCATTCCCCAGCCCCGTCTCAGACATCGTGGAACAACGAAATGCAAGCACATTTGACAAATGAGGACTGGACCACAATCCATGAATATGCTCATAAGAGCTCATTGAATGTGGCCATTCAGGAAAATGGCTACAAGATTGTCACTAGGTGGTATAGGACCCCCTCCCAGCTCCACAAGTTTTCGGCCGATATTCCTGACACCTGCTGGCGTTGTGAACGGGAGGTGGGCACTATGCTCCACGTATGGTGGACATGTGAAAAACTTCAACCATTTTGGAAACAGGTCCATGACCTCATTTCTCAGGTCACCACATTTTCCCTTGACTATACTCCAGCTCAATTCCTACTACACCACACCTCACTTTCCAGGAAAACATACTACAAGTCCCTAGCCATACACATGGTTAACGCAGCAAGATTATGCATCCCTAAACACTGGCGCTCCACGAGCATACTGACAATCAGAGAATGGTTCTCAAGAATATCTATGATCAGGGATATGGAGGAACTGATCCACATATCTCAAGACAGAATGCACAAATTTTCAATTATATGGGCTTGCTGGTCCCACTTCACGACCACAGACAAGTACCGTCATTACACCCAATAAAAATATTGGGGGAAGTGTACGCCGAACCCTGGGTGGTCCACGGCGGGTGGGCGAGGAGCGGAGCATTCCTAAGATCTTCCCCGTGTCTGTGTCTTCCCCCTCTACTTCTCTCTTTTCTTAGCTCTAATCCCCTGACTTTAAGTTTATAGCTTCTCTCTACCCCCTGACTGTTTGGAAACGTGGGTAAATCATTGGTTTCCCTCTGGAAACAGACACTTAGTCTAATGAGGGAGCTCGGTACTACATACACCCTCCAGGACCCAAGAGGACTGATGGGGTTCCTGCCCGGTAATGTTGGTTGACAAGCACTGGTTTAATAGGCTCTCCTGCCCCCTGTAGTTTGCAGGGGGCGGAAGAGGGGGGAGGTGAATATTGAGAGTACGACCCTTTGCCCTCAGCCGCTATGTATGCACTAACTAATGGAAAGAGCGCCTTGATAAACCTGGAGGAGGCTTCTAAGCAATTTCAAATTTGATTGCCTCATATTTTGATATATGTACCCCATTGTTTCCCCCTTTTTCTTTGTAATGATTCCGTTTTGTTTGTACTTATTTTCGTCTGTACAAATACATGTAAACTTAAACGTGATACAGTTGTTTATCTTGCAAATTTTGAATAAAATCTTTATGGAAAAAAAAAAAAAAAAAGAAGACGCCGCGGAGGAGATGCTGGACGAGAACGCCGGAGGAAGAACCAGAAGAACCAGAAGAAGAAGATGAAGGAAGATAGAAGAAAGAAAAAGCATTTAAATAAAGGAATTGTCAAAAACAGTTTGTCATTTTTAACATTTTTGACAGTTTTTTAGTGAAATGGTAGGGGTACAAGTACCCCCTTACCATTTCACACAGGTGGGGAGCCGGGATCTGGGGGTCCCCTTGTTGAAGGGGGCTTCCAGATTCCGATAAGCCTTCTGCCCGCAGACCCCCACAACCACCGGCCAGGGTTGTGGGGATGAGGCCCTTGTCCTCATCAACATGGGGACAAGGTGTTTTGGGGGGCTACCCCAAAGCACCCTCCCAATATTGAGGGCATGGGGCCTGGTACGGTTCAGGAGGGGGGGCGCTCTCTCATCCCCCCTCTTTTCCTGCGGCCTGCCAGGTTGCGTGCTCGGATAAGGGTCTGGTATGGATTTTTGGGGGGACCCCACGCGGTTTTTTTTTTTTTTGGCGCGGTGTTCCCCTTAAAATCCATACCAGACTTGAAGGGTCTGGTATGAAATTTAGGGGGATCCCCATGTAATTTTTTTTAAATTTTGGCCGGGGTTCCCCTTAATATCCATACCAGACCTGAAGGGCCTGGTATGGAATTTAGGGGGACCCCACGTCATTTTTTTTTTTTTATTTTGTTTCGGGGTTCCCCTGTGGGGAATTCCCATGCCGTTTTTATCAATGAACTTCCATGTGTATTGTCGGACCGGCAATGCAATAGCCGCGAGTAGTTTTAAATGGCTTTTTTCCTTCGAAATGTCATTTTGCTGTCAGACTGTTCTAAGCACGGGAAACATGCGCCCCTTTACAGGCATACTATAGACACCCCCCAGCTACGAGATTTAAGGGGATATTACACTTTTATTGTTTGACTTTAAGCATTATTAAAATCACTGCTCCTGAAAAAACGGCCGTTTTTAAAACTTTTTTTTGCATTGATCCATGTCCTCTGGGGCAGGACCCAGGTCCCCAAACACTTTTTATGGCAATAACTTGCATATAAGCCTTTAAAATGATCACTTTTGATTATTCATGTTCGTGTCCCATAGACTTTAACGGTGTTCGCGTGTTCGAACAAACTTTTTTCCTGTTCACATGTTCTGGTGCGAACCGAACAGGGGGGTGTTTGGCTCATCCCTACTGTAGATATAAGAAATGGGCACAGAAATGAATGTACCTGCAAAATGCTTATGATGGAAGGGCATGCAGACAAGTGCACAAGTACCATTTATTTGAATATGAACCAAAAAAATGTAGCCAAAGTATGTAGGCACCAAAACAACCAAATACTGCAGCATTGTGTTTTGACAAGATAATAGGAGCAAGACAGGCATAGCGATCAGGACCCTGCATGTCAACAGATGAAAAATGTCTTTAACCACTAGGCACCCGTGCTATAGCTGAAAGACGTCTACAGTGCGGCGCTTAATTGCCCACAGGGCGTCCCTGGACTTCCTCCTGTTTACTTGTTCTCCGCACGTCGCCGCGGGCGCGCATCGGGAAAAATCTATGTTGGCCGTGTCCCTTGGACACAGCCAATCACAGATCGTGCTAAATGGCCAATCACAGCGCCCATTTAGCACTCAATCGGCTTGTCCAATGGGAGATGATCTCAAATGTTAACATATGAGATCATCTCTCATTGCCGGCTCTCCCTCCTCAAACACGGTCTCTGCTTCTGTGCTGCAGCGTGAGTGAACACTATATAAAACACAGTGCCCACAGTACCTACCAGTACCACCTGTCCGTGCCATCTGTCAGTGTCATGTGTCATCAGTGCCACGTATTAGTGCCATCTGTCATCAGTGCCACGTATTAGTGCCATCTGTCATCAGTGCCACATCAGTGTCATGTGCCATCAGTGCAATGTATTAATGCCATCTGTCATCAGTAAAATAATGGGTCAGAGCAGCATAATGCCTATGACCCTCTACTTATACATAAAAAAAATAATAGTGTCATGAAAAATATTATTTTTATCATGAAAAGAAATTTCTTTAACACCTAATGAAAAGTGTCACTATAAATAATAAACTACAAGAAATGAATGAATAAGTTCAACAGTTGTTTTTCAATCTTCTTGTGTGAAAAATCTTCTACTCTTCCACCACACCACCGTGATAGTGACACCACGCCCTCTGAAGAGCACATTCACCAGATTGTATAGCCCCCCACTCTCGTGTTTGGGAACACAGCAATTGAACCACACCTGGGTTGCATGTGATGAACCGTGAATCCAATCAAGCCAAGTGCTCCACATAGCGTGATACCATTTTGACAGATTTATTAAAATCACTTCAATGGTTACACTCACTTTTAAACTGAAACATAAAAGCCTTTAAAAAAAATCCACAGCAAGCAACAGGATCAGTGATCCAACGGTGCACCACGGTCACAGCGGACCTGAAGTGTAAACTGGTGTATCTCTCACCCAACCTTCTAAGGCCCAGCCATCCGATCGGTGTAGTCCTCCTCAGACAGCGGCATCTAATGTCAGTGCGATGGAATGCCGTGTAACCATGCCCATGAGAGGTATAGTTTTGGGATTCTGATCAGTTTACGTATTTAAGTGGCAGCTTTTTTCACTGTACACTGTGTATGTACACACTTTGTATTCATTTACACATCTTTTATATAGCTTTGCACTTTTCTTTGGCGCAGTGGAGTAAGAGAGATTCAGGGGCGGTTTATTTGTATAACTCTTGCTACAAACCATCATCTGTCATCACTGCCAGATCAGTGTCACGTGTCATCAGTGCCACATATCAGTGCCATCTGTCATCAGTGTCACATGTCGTTGTCCTGGTGCTCCAGGGCCTTCAAAATTGTAATAGGTAGTGTAACCTGGGGGACAGGTAGCAGGTACAAAGCTCCCTGGGATGAGCAGTCTTTCAGGCACAGATACCAAATCCAGTGAAATAGTGACAAATAGGGATGAGCTTCGAGTTTGAGTCGAACTCATGTTCGACTCGAACATTGGCTGTTCGCAAGTTCGCCGAACAGCGAACAATTTGGGGTGTTCGCGGCAAATTCGAATGCCGCGGAACACCCTTTAAAAGTCTATGGTAGAAATCAAAAGTGCTAATTTTAAAGGCTAATATGCAAGTTATTGTCATAAAAAGTGTTTGGGGACCTGGGTCCTGCCCCAGGGGACATGGATCAATGCAAAAAAAGTTTTAAAAACGGCCGTTTTTTCAGGAGCAGTGATTTTAATAATGCTTAAAGTCAAACAATAAAAGTGTAATATCCCTTTAAATTTCGTAGCTGGGGGGTGTCTATAGTATGCCTGTAAAGGAGCGCATGTTTCCTGTGTTTAGAACAGTCTGACAGCAAAATGACATTTTGAAGGAAAAAACCCATTTAAAACTACTCGCGGCTATTGCATTGCCGACAATACACATAGAAGTTCATTGATAAAAACGGCATGGGAATTCCCCAAAGAGGAACCCCGAACCAAAATTTAAAAAAAAAAATGACGTGGGGGTCCCCCTAAATTCCATACCAGGCCCTTCAGGTCTGGTATGGATATTAAGGGGAACCCCGGCCAAAATTAAAAAAAAAAATGATGTGGGGTTCCCCTAAATTCCATACCAGACCCTTCAGGTCTGGTATGGATTTTAAGGGGAACCCCGCGCCAAAAAAAAAAAACACGGCGTAGGGTCCCCCCAAAAATCCATACCAGACCCTTATCCGAGCACGCAACCTGGCAGGCCGCAGGAAAAGAGGGGGGGACGAGAGTGCGCCCCCCCTCCTGAACTGTACCAGGCCACATACCCTCAACATTGGGAGGGTGCTTTGGGGTAGCCCCCCAAAACACCTTGTCCCCATGTTGATGAGGACAAGGGCCTCATCCCCACAACCCTGGCCGGTGGTTGTGGGGGTCTGCAGGCGGGGGGCTTATCGGAATCTGGAAGCCCCCTTTAACAAGGGGACCCCCAGATCCCGGCCCCCCCCTGTGTGAAATGGTAAGGGGGTACTTGTACCCCTACCATTTCACTAAAAAACTGTCAAAAATTTTAAAAATGACAAGAGACAGTTTGACAATTCCTTTATTTAAATGCTTCTTCTTTCTTCTATCTTCCTTCATCTTCTGGTTCTTCTGATTCTTCCTCCGGTGTTCTCGTCCAGCATCTCCTCTGCGGCTTCTTCTATCTTCTTCTCCTCGGGCCGCTCCGCACCCATGGCATGGGGGGAGGCTCCCGCTCTTCTCTTCTTCTTTTCTTCTCTTCTTCTCTTCTTCATTTTCTTCTCCGGGCCGCTCCGCACCCATGCTGGCATGGAGGGAGGCTCCCGCTGTGTGACGGCGCTCCTCGTCTGACAGTCTTTTAATAACGGGGGACGGGGCCACCCGGTGACCCCGCCCCCCTTTGACGCACGGGACATGACGGGACTTCCCTGTGGCATTCCCCGTGACGTCGCAGGGAAGTCCCGTCAAGTCACCGTGCGTCAGAGGGGGCGGGGTCACCGGGTGACCCCCCCCCCGTTATTTAAGAACTGTCAGACGAGGAGCGCCATCACACAGCGGGAGCCTCCCTCCATGCCAGCATGGGTGCGGAGCGGCCCGGAGAAGAAGATGAAGAAGAGAAGAAGAGAAGAAGAGAAAAAAAGAAGAAGAGAAGAGCGGGAGCCTCCCCCCCATGCCATGGGTGCGGAGCGGCCCGAGGAGAAGAAGATAGAAGATGCCACGGAGGAGATGCTGGACGAGAACGCCGGAGGAAGAACCAGAAGAGCCAGAAGAACCAGAAGATGAAGGAAGATAGAAGAAAGAAGAAGCATTTAAATAAAGGAATTGTCAAAAACTGTCTCTTGTCATTTTTAAAATTTTTGACAGTTTTAGTGAAATGGTAGGGGTAAGTACCCCCTTACCATTTCACACAGGGGGGGCCGGGATCTGGGGGTCCCCTTGTTAAAGGGGGCTTCCAGATTCCGATAAGCCCCCCGCCCGCAGACCCCCACAACCACCGGCCAGGGTTGTGGGGATGAGGCCCTTGTCCTCATCAACATGGGGACAAGGTGTTTTGGGGGGCTACCCCAAAGCACCCCCCCAATGTTGAGGGCATGTGGCCTGGTACGGTTCAGGAGGGGGGCCTCACTCTCGTCCCCCCTCTTTTCCTGCGGCCTGCCAGGTTGCGTGCTCGGATAAGGGTCTGGTATGGATTTTTGGGGGGACCCCATGCCGCTTTTTTTTTTTTTTTGGCGCGGGGTTCACCTTAAAATCCATACCAGACCTGAAGGGCCTGGTATGGAATTTAGGGGGACTCCCACGTCATTTTTTTTTTTTTAATTTTGGTTCGGGGTTCCCCTTTGGGGAATTCCCATGCCGTTTTTATCAATGAACTTCTATGTGTATTGTCGGCAATGCAATAGCCGCGGGTAGTTTTAAATGGGTTTTTTCCTTCAAAATGTCATTTTGCTGTCAGACTGTTCTAAACACAGGAAACATGCGCCCCTTTACAGGCATACTATAGACACACCCCAGGTATGAAATTTAAAGGGATATTACACTTTTATTGTTTGACTTTAAGCATTATTAAAATCACTGCTCCTGAAAAAACGGCCGTTTTTAAAACTTTTTTTTGCGTTGATCCATGTCCCCTGGGACAGGACCCAGGTCCCCAAACACTTTTTATGACAATAACTTGCATATTAGCCTTTAAAATTAGCACTTTTGATTATTCATGTTCGTGTCCCATAGACTTTAACGGTGTTCGAACGAACTTTTTTCCTGTTCGCATGTTCTAGTGCGAACCGAACAGGGGGGTGTTTGGCTCATCCCTAGTGACAAACAGTGCGGTGTTTATTTGTGATATATACAGGTGCTGTACAGTGTTCCAAATAGGAACAAAAATAGCCAAAAGAAAACCTAGCCTTGTCTCGGCACTAACTAAACAATATTTACAGATCCTAACTACCAGGCTGAGCAAGCCTACAGCTTGTCAGCTTCCACATACCTTTTTGCTCTCCTACACAGAAGTTGTCTGAGTATCCCAGGCCAAGAGCAAAGGCTGTCTGCTCAGGTGAGCTTAAATTAGCCTGGGGGAGAGGACCAAGACCTGAACTGGACCATGGATCAGAGATCCCTGAACCTGTATGAGAGGAGCCTGGGAGATGTATAAACCCCGAAGAGGACTTTTCCTGGCTCTCTCTGGGACGCTCTGCTACATATCCTCCCCCTTGTTTCAACCCCAGGGTTGGAACACCTGTAGCCCAACAGGAGTGAACACGGGACAGGGCATCTACATTCCCCATCTCAACACCTGGCCTGTGTTTTACAGTGAATGAGTAATCCTGTAGAGTCAAAAACCACCGGTTCACCCGTCTATTAGTCTCCTTCTTTTGGGCCATCCATTTCAAAGGAGCATGGTCAGTTATTAACTCAAACTGGCGCCCTAACAAATAGTACCTGAGTTCGTCCACGGCCCACTTTATGGCTGAACACTCCTTTTCAATGACTGCATACCTTTGCTCATGGTCATTGAGCTTTCTGCTTAGGTACACCACAGGGTGTTCTTCCCCATTGTGTACCTGTGATAGTACTGCCCCGATAGCAACATCAGACGCATCCGTCTGAACCAAAAAAATCTTTGGAGAAATCGGGGGGGTACAGTACTGATTGTGCACAAAGAGCCTTCTTCAGGACTTGGAAAGATTCCTCTGCTACTGAGGACCATTTCACCATTATAGAGTCTTTCCCTTTCGTAAGGTCTGTCAGTGGGGCAGCTATAGTTGCAAAATTTTGGATAAATCTTCTATAATAACCCGCAATGCCAAGAAAGGCCCTGACCTGCTTGTTTGCAGGACGTGGCCATTCCTGGATGGCTTCTATTTTATTCACTTGATGTTTTATGACACCACACCCAATAGTGTGGCCCAAATACTTGGCTTCCTCTAGACCAATGGCACATTTTTTTGGATTTGCTGTAAAACCTTCTTTGAAGAGGGAATCAAGGACAGCCTGGACACGGTGCAAGTGAGACTCCCAGTCAGTGCTATGTACCACTATGTCATCTAGATATGCTGCTGCATATTGTAGGTGAGGTCTTAGAGTCCTGTCCATGGCCCTCTGAAATGTCGCGGGGGCATTTTGCAACCCAAATGGCATTTTTTTGTATTGAAAGGAACCCTCCAGGGTCACAAATGCGGTCTTCTCTTTGGCGCTACCAGTCAGGGGTATTTGCCAATAACCTTTTGTCAAGTCCAAAGTGGTCAGATAGCGAGCCTTGCAAAGTCGGTCTATAAGTTCGTCCACTCGGCATTGGGTACGTGTCAAACTTTGTCACTGCATTAAGCTTCCTGAAGTCATTACAGAACCTCCAAGTGCCATCCGGTTTTGGGACTAACACGATGGGGCTAGACCAGTCACTATTGGATTCCTCAATGACATCTAGCTCCAACATTCTTTTAACTTCCTCGCTGATGTCCTTTCTCCTCGCTTCAGGAATTCGGTATGGTTTGAGCTTGACACGGACCCCAGGTTCAGTAACAATATTATGCTGAACCGCTGAAGTCGTGCCAGGTAACTCTAAAAATTTCTCTCTATTTCTTATCAGGAATTCTCTAGTTTCCTGCTTTTGGGAATATGAAAGGGTGTCTGGAATCGTGACCTCGGGGATCAGAAGGGACTCAGCAACCTTAGGCGTTACCGGGAGGGACCTCGCAGTTAACGCCAGTCTATCCTTCCAGGGATTTAACAGGTTTATATGGTAAATCTGTTCAGGCTTCCTTTTCCCTGGTTGATAAACCTTGTAATTGACCTCCCCAACTCTTTCAATTACTTCAAAGGGACCCTGCCATTTAGCCAGGAACTTGCTCTCAACAGTGGGAACTAACACCAGGACCCTGTCACCAGGTGAGAAAACACGGAGTTGGGCCCCCCTGTTGTATATCCTCTGTTGGGCTGCTTGGGCCTGCAGTAAGTGTTCTTTTACCATCAGCATAATTGCTGCAATCCTGTCCTGCATTTGAGCGATATGCTCAATGACACTTTTATGGGGTGTCGGCTCCCCCTCCCAAGTTTCTTTGGCTATGTCTAAGAGTCCCCGAGGGTGTCACCCATAAAGCAACTCAAATGGAGAGTACCCCGTGGAGGACTGGGGAACTTCCCTGATGGCAATCATCAAGTATGGTATCAGGAAGTCCCAGTTTTTCCCATCCTTGTCAACAACCTTTTTTAACATACTCTTTAATGTCTTATTGAAGCGTTCCATCAAGCCATCCGTTTGAGGATGGTACACCGAGGTTCGCAATTGCGACACCTTAAATAACTTGCACATCTCTCTAGTTATTCGTGACATAAATGGGGTGCCCTGGTCTGTAAGGACTTCTTTAGGGATTCCAACACGACTGAACACCATAAACAGCTCTTTGGCAATGTTTTTAGCAGACGCGGTGCGTAAGGGAATGGCCTCGGGGTAACGGGTAGCATAATCCATGATTACAAGGATATGCTGATGACCTCGGGCAGACTTGGGGAGTGGACCCACAAGGTCCATGGCAATCCTCTCAAAGGGCACTTCAATAATGGGCAAGGGCACTAAAGGACTTCAGAAGTGTTGTAGTGTGGCTGACATCTGACACACAGGACAGGATTGACAATAATTCTCAATATCCTTCTGTATCCCGGGCCAATAAAACCTGCGCAACACCCTTTCAGTAGTTTTCTCAACCCCTAAATGACCTCCTAGCAAGTGCCCATGGGCAAGTTCCAACACCACCCGTCTGTATGGCTTAGGGACCACCAACTGTTCAACCACTTCATCATTTTTTTTTTACATACACGTTACAGTAAATCCTCATTTCTGCTAAAATAAGGAAAACAGAGCCTGTCCCCTAATTCAACAGGTACATCATTAATCACCATTACATTTTCCCAGGCCCTGGCAAGGGTTGGGTCTTTTCTCTGCTCGGTACCAAAATTTTCCTTGTGTACATTAAGGTCAGCAAACTCCAACGTAGGCTCAGATTCAGCAGATGGCTGTCCAGCTCCACTGGTTGTGGGGACCTCCTCAGGCTCCTCCAGCTCTCCTGCCATAACTGAGAAAGGAAAACCCGGGGAGCCCTGAGAAGAGTCCCCTGAACCCACATTGTCAGTAGCAGCCAGGAGCTCTGGCTCTGTCACTGAGTCAGCTACTGCGACCGGGTCGGGACGATCCCACAGTTCCCAAAACTTAGGGAAGTCCCTACCAACGATGGCCTCATGCTCCAAGTGGGGCACAAGTCCGACCGGATGGGTCACCGTACCTAAGCCAGTTTTAAACTGAACAGTGGCTATAGGATACTCGTGGGTATCCCCATGTACACAGATCACAGCAACTTTTTTAGCATGCAAATTCACAGTTTCAACCATCTCAGCTGTAACCAAAGTCACTAGACTTCCAGAGTCCAGCAAGGCCGTAATAGGCTTATTATTAACAGTCATTTGGCACATGTGTTTTCCCATACTTGGTGCTGCATCGCATGAAACAGCAGCAAACATAGACTGCCTTCTAATAGATAGATTGCACCGCATTGGTTCATCTGTCAATGGACAGTTTGCTGCAACATGTCCCAGTTCTTGGCAACAAAAACACCTGATGTTTCCCTAGTTTGGTTTGCTGACAGGCAGTAGCTTCCCTTGTTTGGGACGCCAAACTTTAGTCCTGGCACCAAAAATCCTCCCTCCTATTTCCTTGCCATGCTTACCACCCACTTCCCCTGGAACAGTCTTACCAGTTGCCTGGGCAGACCGTGGCTTTGGGTGGAAAGTCCGTGCGGCTGTAGGGGTGGTAACCAGGCTCTCTGCAGCAAAGTACCTTTCAACGAGTTCCACGAGGTTGTTCGCCAAGTTGGGGTCTCCTTGACTCACCCACTTCTGCAGGGGAACTGGTAGTGACCTCAGGAACCGGTCCATGACCACACGCTCTACCAGGGCTTGACAAATTTGCTTGGAATCTAGGAGCCAGCTAAAAAAGTTAGGAGCCAGGTTTTTTTTTTTTTAAACGACCGACAAAGCTTAATTTTCAATATAAAAATTAACCAATCTTAAATTTACACAGAGACGACTAGAACGAATGTGACTGCTTTTATTTCCTGCCATGCAGGGACATAAGACCGCCATATTCCCGCTAAGGATCCAATCAGGTCCGCCTTTAAAACTGACAGGCGAACTTGATCAGACAGCCCGTGTGAAAGGGGCCAAGCAGGGAGATGACAAATAATAAATTCATTTTAATGAACCACTTCCTTGCCGCAGGACGACTATATACGTCCTGTCTTTGAAGAGAAATACCGTTGTTATGGTAGCAGCTAGCTACCATAACCCCGGTATTCTCTTCAAGAGCCGGCGGTTCTCTTTCAGATAAAAGTGGTCTCTGCAGCAGATTCGCAGCGAGATCACTTTTATCGGCGGCAGGAGAGGGGCCCCCCTACCGCCGCGCTCCGGTGCCCTTTACCGCTTACCGTGGCCGTCGGTAACGGCGGAGGCGATCCGGATCTATCCCTGGCCTGACATGGAGACGAGTGAGAGGAAGATGGCCGCGCCCATCTCCAAGTCATTGCAGGGCGGAAGCGACGTCAAATTGTCACTTCCACCCATAGCTCTTAAAAGGGACATTTTATTATTTTTTTTTTTCAAATGACAATTTTTTTAATTTTTTTTTTAATGCATTTTAGTGTAAATATGAGATCCGAGGTCTTTTTGACCCCAGATCTCATATTTAAGAGGTCCTGTCATGTTTTTTTTCTATTACAAGGGATTTTTACATTCCTTGTAATAGGAATAAAAGTGACTTTTTTTTTTTTTTTTTTTTTTTTTAAAAGAACAGTGAAAAAAAAAGTTAAAATAAGAAAGAAAAAAAAAATTAAATGTGCCCCCTCCCTTGTAATAGAAATAAAAGTGACACCATTTTTTTTTTTTTTTTAAACAGTGTAAAAATAAAAAATCAAAAGTAAAATATATAAGAAAAAAAAATAATTTTTTTAAACGCGCCCCGTCCCGCCGAGCTCGCTTGCAGAAGCAAAACGCATATGTGAGTAGCGCCCGCATATGAAAGCGGTGTTCAAACCACACGTGAGGTATCGCCACGATCGTTAAAGCGAGAGCAATAATCCTAGTCCTGGACCTCCTCTGTAACTCAAAACATGCAACCTGTAGAATTTTTTTAAACGTCGCCTATGGAGATTTTTAAGGGTAAAAGTTTGTCGCCATTCCACGAGCGGGCGCAATTTTGAAGCGTGGCATGTTGGGAATCAATTTACTCGGCGTAACATAACTATCCTCTTTTGCATCAGTGGCTAGCTGTTCAAACAGCCTCTGTGATAGCTCCTGTACAGCACCAATCTGTTGGCACAGCGCCTTGGTTTGCTCCTGTGCGATAGCGTTTGTTTGCTGCTGTGTAGCATTTGCTTGATGCAGTGCAGCGTTTGCTTTTTGCTGTGCAGCATTGGATTGTTGCTGTGCAGCGTTGGATATCACCAATTGTTTTAGGATTTCCTCCATGTTTAGTCACTCTAGGTACTGGCCTTTTAAGTAGTAACTTACTACAGCTGGTCGCAGTCTCCACCATATGTAACCTGGGGGACAGGTAGCAGGTACAAAGCATATCAGTGCCATCTGTCATCAGTGTCACATGTCATTGTCCTGGTGCTCCAGGGCCTTCAAAAGTGTAATAGGTAGTGTAACCTGGGGGACAGGTAGCAGGTACAAAGCTCCCTGGGATGAGCAGTCTTTCAGGCACAGATACCAAATCCAGTAAAATAGTGACAAACAGTGCGGTGTTTATTTGTGATATATACAAGTCTATATACAGGTGCTGTACAGTGTTCCAAAAAAAAAAACAACAAATAGGAACAAAAATAGCCAAAAGAAAACCTAGCCGTGTCTCGGCACTAACTAAACAATATTTACAGATCCTAACTACCAGGCTGAGCAAGCCTACAACTTGTCAGCTTCCACATACCTTTTTGCTCTCCTACACAGAAGTTGTCTGAGTATCCCAGGTCAAGAGCAAAGGGTGTCTGCTTAGGTGAGCTTAAATTAGCCTGGGGGAGAGGACCAAGACCTGACCTGGACCATGGATCAGAGATCGCTGAACCTGTTTGAGAGGAGCCTGGGAGATGTATAAACCCCGAACAGGACTTTTCCTGGCTCTCTCTGGGACGCTCTGCTACATATCCTCCCCCTTGTTTCAACCCCAGGGTTGGAACACCTGTAGCCCAACAGGAGTGAACACGGGACAGGGCATCTACATTCCCCATCTCAACACCTGGCCTGTGTTTTACAGTGAATGAGTAATCCTGTAGAGTCAAAAACCACCGGTTCACCCGTCTATTAGTCTCCTTCTTTTGGGCCATCCATTTCAAAGGAGCATGGTCAGTTATTAACTCAAACTGGCGCCCTAACAAATAGTACCTGAGTTCGTCCACGGCCCACTTTATGGCTGAACACTCCTTTTCAATGACTGCATACCTTTGCTCATGGTCATTGAGCTTTCTGCTTAGGTACACCACAGGGTGTTCTTCCCCATTGTGTACCTGTGATAGTACTGCCCCGATAGCAACATCAGACGCATCCGTCTGAACCAAAAAAATCTTTGGAGAAATCGGGGGGGTACAGTACTGATTGTGCACAAAGAGCCTTCTTCAGGACTTGGAAAGATTCCTCTGCTACTGAGGACCATTTCACCATTATAGAGTCTTTCCCTTTCGTAAGGTCTGTCAGTGGGGCAGCTATAGTTGCAAAATTTTGGATAAATCTTCTATAATAACCCGCAATGCCAAGAAAGGCCCTGACCTGCTTGTTTGCAGGACGTGGCCATTCCTGGATGGCTTCTATTTTATTCACTTGATGTTTTATGACACCACACCCAATAGTGTGGCCCAAATACTTGGCTTCCTCTAGACCAATGGCACATTTTTTTGGATTTGCTGTAAAACCTTCTTTGAAGAGGGAATCAAGGACAGCCTGGACACGGTGCAAGTGAGACTCCCAGTCAGTGCTATGTACCACTATGTCATCTAGATATGCTGCTGCATATTGTAGGTGAGGTCTTAGAGTCCTGTCCATGGCCCTCTGAAAAGTGTAATAGGTAGTGTAACCTGGGGGACAGGTAGCAGGTACAAAGCTCCCTGGGATGAGCAGTCTTTCAGGCACAGATACCAAATCCAGTAAAATAGTGACAAACAGTGCGGTGTTTATTTGTGATATATACAAGTCTATATACAGGTGCTGTACAGTGTTCCAAAAAAAAAAACAACAAATAGGAACAAAAATAGCCAAAAGAAAACCTAGCCGTGTCTCGGCACTAACTAAACAATATTTACAGATCCTAACTACCAGGCTGAGCAAGCCTACAACTTGTCAGCTTCCACATACCTTTTTGCTCTCCTACACAGAAGTTGTCTGAGTATCCCAGGTCAAGAGCAAAGGGTGTCTGCTTAGGTGAGCTTAAATTAGCCTGGGGGAGAGGACCAAGACCTGACCTGGACCATGGATCAGAGATCGCTGAACCTGTTTGAGAGGAGCCTGGGAGATGTATAAACCCCAAACAGGACTTTTCCTGGCTCTCTCTGGGACGCTCTGCTACAGTAGTCAACAAGTTAGATGTGTAATTTATGCTCCTAGAACGCCTGGAGGTGCTCCAGGCATGTTGGGCCTCTCTGTGTGGCCAGGCTGTGAAAAAGTCCCACACATGTGGTGTCGTAATACTCAGGAGGAGTAGCAGAATGTATTTTGGGGCGTCATTTGTGGTATACACATGCCATGTGAGAGAAATAACCTATTACAATGACAATTTTGTGGTTAAAATAAAAAATCTTTATTTTGCAAAGAATTGTGGGAAAAAATGACAACATCAAAAACCTCACCATGCATCTTACTAAACACTTTGCAATGTCTACTTTCAAAAAATGGGTCATTTGGGGGGTATTTGTACTTTCCTGGCTTGTTTGGGTCACAAGAAATGAGATAGGCCACCAGTACATCAGGTGTGATCATTTTTTAATGGATTTGCACAACAGCTTGTAGACTCTCTAACTTTTACACAGACCAAATAATATCCACTAATTTGGGTTATTTTTACCAAAGATATGTAGCAGTATAAATTGTGGCCAAAATGTATGAAGAAAAAATAATAATTTGCAAAATGTTATCACAGAAACTAAGAAAAATTTGTTTTTTTTCAAAATTGTCGGTCTTTTTTCATTTATAGCGCAAAAAATAAAAAATCCAGAGGTGATCAAATACCACCAAAAGAAAGCTCTATTTGTATGAAAAAAAAAGTACAAAAAATTAATTTGGGTATAGTATTACATGACTGAGTAATTGTCATTCAAAGTGTGAGAGCACTGAAAGCTGAAAATTGGTCTGGGCAGGAGGGGGGTTTAAGTGCCCAGTAGGCAAGTGGTTAAGGCTGTTCAAAGAAACTGCTTTTATGGATAAATATAAAGGGGTACAGAGTCATGTAAACAAACAGTTTATCTTTGGGGCCCTTGAGCATAAAAAGAGAATAGTCGCCTGATGCAAACTCGTTAAAACTGTTGGAGGTGTGGAAAGTGTGGGAGGTGATAAAAAAAAATCTCCTCTTAAGAGCATGAATGTGGGTCTAGTGTGATCCCAAAAGCACCATATATACTGTATCAGTCTGATGTTCAATAAAATAAAGTCCAGGTCTTTCAATGATCTTTGGAAAATAAATGACCACAGGCGTGTCTTTGTAAATAAAAAGAGAGGGCACTTAGCATGATTACAGATGTAATCTCAGCTGTCCAATGGAAGCTTTCAAGTTCCCTTGAGGAGGTGAGGAGAATTTCTCAAGCTCTTCTACAATTGCTTGTTTCACAACCATTAGCTCAAACTTGTAGATACTCACTTTTGTAGAAACATAGCCTTCCATTTCAGGTCTCATGAACAGCGATCTAATGTATGCATACAGATAAGTGTCAATGTCAGTGTCCTCAAAGCTGAGTATAAGGGTAACATAATTGCCAAAAGAGAGGCCTGAAGGATCGTCAGTGTCAGATTCCGAGGCAGAGATTAGTTACTACACTCTTGTAATTGGTTGTTTTTATCCCCAGACAGTGCCAGATTTCTTTTGGAATTCATGTTGTTGGCCATTCGAAGCAATTGGGAAGCAGGAGATGAAGTTTAGTGATGGGCCAAACACCCCCGGGTCGATTTGCAGCAGAACTTCCGAAGAGAGAAAAAGTTTGGACCCGAGCCGCAAACTCTATTAATGTTTATGGGACCCGAAGTCCCCATTTTGAAGGCTTGTATGCAAGTTATTGGCCATAAAAAGAGTATGGGGGCCTGGGTACTGCCCTGGGGGACATGTATCAATGCAAAAATTGTTTTTTTTTAAATATAGTTTTTAAAGGAGCAGTGATTTTAATGATGCTTAAAGGGATTGTAAAGGTTCACGTTTTTTCACCTTAATGCATCCTATGGGGCAGGGGGTGACGCCATGCGCCGCGCACCCGGGGGACCGCACCTGCAGTATGCATCACAGGTGTGGATGATTGCAATCACCCACGCCAGGATTTGTGGTTGTCTGGCGGCTATTTAGGGACAGACTGAAGCCGTGGACTCTTAGTGCTGTGGGCTTGGACGAGGCTATACATCAGTGTTATCTAGCACTCTAGGTAAATTCAATTTTTTGATCTCTCCTGCTTTTGGGATGTGAATGATGAGGGGATTTGTCTAATTGACATCCCCCCTTTTTCCTGCCCAATCTGTTGGATATTAGCTGTTTACTCCATCATTTGCAGATTGTGCCCCCTTTGGGATAAACTTTTATGGGCTGTCTTTGACGTTCCTGATCAACCACTGCACCTACAATTCCAGCATCCATCTCCTGCCATCTTTCACTATTTGGGGTTTGCAACCCGTACGCTTTCTAATAGGAGTTCACTGATTCTAATCTGCCTTCGTCTTTACATCCACAGCACCCCGCTGAGGTATGTCTTTATGTGTATATATATATATTTGTATATGTTTTACTGCAATATTTTCTATATTTTATACATGATATGATTTTCATTTCTAGTTAGTTATATGCTTCTTCAAAAAAAACCCTAGCCTACCTCTATATATGAGAAAATTTGGCCCTAGTGGGTTCATTCAAAGTGATTTAATGAATTTAACATACATATTACCATGGCCAGTTTGCTTACTGTATCCATCCTATTTCCTAGCCTTCTGTTGCCGTGGTCCCGGGCTGCGCTTGGGGGATCGCCGCGCCTGCACCCCATCTCCCCCCCAGCTATCAGGAAGCTCTTCTCTGTCCAACTTTCTTGCTTTTATTCACTTGTCTTGTTTGGCCAGTTTGGCTATCCTCTATTGATCCATCGTTCTCAGCTGTTGCTCCTGGGCATGTGAGTATGAAACAAAATATATATAGGCCTTGGTTTTATGCCTTTATTCATTTGTTGTCATTGGGTGGTTGGAGGGACACTATTGAGGTGTGTTTTGTTTTTGAAGATATGTCTTTTCTATTCTAGATTTCTACATTTAAATTAAATGCATAACTGAATATCCCTGAAGAAGGAGATGTGTCTCCGTAAAGCGTAGGAAACATTTATGCATTTTTTTTCATGCTTATACTTATGAAGTTCTCTAGGATTCTTCTAGGAACATTTTGCATTTGAGAGCTGTTTTGTATAGAATTTTCTATATGTAGGTAATAATTTTATATGTTTTTGTATAGTCTTTTTTGTACAGTACTTAATAAATAAAATAAATAATAAAATTTATATTTTTAATACTGCTTATTCTACGAGTCCATGCCTTTAAAGTCCCGTTTATAAGGGGAAACCCAATGTAGATTCAATTTGGGATGTTGGCTGGCCCTTTTAGCAGAGATTCTTTTCCTCCATTGAAATGCATTAAGGTGAAAAAACATCCGACAATACCGGCCCCCCCAGCCCCCCATTTTACTTACCTGAGCCCATTCACCTGCTGTGCTCGCCCCCGATTTTCTCTTTGCCGCTCAGCCTGGCCGTTGATTGGCTAGAGTGGATGGATTGATAGCAGCGCAGCCTTTGGCTCGCGCTGCTGTCAATCACATCCAATGATGCAGCGCACCGGGGGGGCGGGGCCGAGTGATACAGTCAGTGGCTATAGCCACCGGCTGTATCACGGGAGTGCGCCCGCAAGAACTAAACACCATGCGAGAGAGCTTGCATGAAGGTATTTAGTTCTTGCGGGGAGGAGCTGAGAAAGCCGCCGAGGGACCCCCGAAGACCAGGTTGAGGGCCACTCTATGCTAAACGAGCTGCACAGTGGAGGTAAGTATAACATGTTTGTTTAAAAAAAAAAATTACCTTTACAACCCCTTTAAAGTGAAACAATAAAAATGAAAAATTCCTGTAAATATAGTGCCTGGGGGTCCCCTTAGTCTGCCTGTAAAGTGGAGAAAAAAAGAAAGAAATTTAAATAATTTTTTCCAGCTGCAAAAAAAAATTGTTTTTGCCGGAAATAGAAAAAAAAACAAAAAAAAATGGTGTGGGGTCCCTCCCAAAATCCATACCGGTCTGGTATGGATTTTGAGGGGAACCCCCACGCAAAAAAAGTGTGGAGTTGCCCCCAAAATCCATACCAGACCATTATCCAAGCATGCAGCCTGGCAGGCCAGGAAAGGGGGGGTGAGCAAGAACCCCTCTCCTGAACCACCAGGCCACATGCTCTCAATATGGGGGAGTGCTTTGGGGGGGGACAAGAGCCTATTATAGACAACCCTGGGCTGTGGTTGTGGGGGTTTATGGGCAGGGGGCTTATCGGAATCTGGAAGCCCCTTTTAACAATGGCCCCTTTTAACAATGGGGCCCCCAGATTCCCCCCATGTGAATGAGTAGGGGTAAATTGGCATAGAACATTCCAATGCACATTACATTTCTGAAAGAAATTTTATATCTTATGCCCTTTACCCAGTATAATGGCTGTTGATTCCTTACATGGGTAAACTCAGTTCTTAAAGTGAATGTAAACCCGATTCATGAAATTTGAGCTGGACACATACATATATCTGCAGTGTTTTCTTATCTCTCTCTGAAGCCCTAGGTCCCGTGGCATTCTCCTGCTCGGTTCTACTGTTATCAGGATTATAAGTTCTGACAAGTTCTCTGACACATGTGATAAAACCAGCCTGAAATTTGTGTCAGGGCGGGTGCTATAAATAGATTAGCAGACAGCTGGTCAATGCACAGCTCTGCAAGTCTCTGGCTATATGGTGGGGGTGTGTGCCTTTCCTCCAATCAGCTGTCTTACAATGTATGGCAAGACTCCCCTCCCCCTGGTGGAACAGGAAGAGACAATTCTAACATGATCTGCACTTTCTAAAGAATATTTAACCCCTTCCCGCCGATCGTACGCAGATATGCGTACTCGGCTTTCCGGAGTTATACCGGGATGATGCCTGCAGCTGCAGCCGTACCGTTGTTTTGAGCGGGCTATCGGCTATCTGTATATAACAACCAATGCGGCTAAAAGCCGCTCGGCTTTTATACCGGGGGAGCGGGAGGGGACATCCCCCCTCCCGCCGCCTCCCGCCGCTCTTACCCGGCCTCCCGTGCGATCGGGAGGCCCGGTGTCCAATCGGGTGCCTCCGGCGGCTGTGGGCGGGCTGGAACAAAGCTGTCGGCGGCTTCATTCCAGCCTTCTCAATGTAAACGCGGAAGCGATGTCATGACGTCACTTCCCGTTTACTCGGCTGTCAATGGCGCTGAATTTAAAAAAATACACAGTATTGAGAATCGCCGTTTTCGGCGATCTGAATACTTTGAAGAGTAAAGGAGGACCTGTCACCACCTATTACTGTCACAAGGGATGTTTACATTCCTTGTAACAGCAATAAAAGTAAAAAAAAAAACATTTTTTTTAAACACAATTCATACGTATAAAAATAAATAAAATAAATAAAAATAAATTAAGAAAAATTTTTTAAAGCGCCCCCGTCCCTGCGAGAAAACGCATACGGAAGTCGCGCACGCATATGTAAACGGTGTTCAAATCACACATGTGAGATATCGCCACGATCGTCAGAGCGAGAGCAATAATTCTAGTCCTAGACCTCCTCTGTAACTCTAACCTGGTAACCGAAAAAAAATTTTAAAGCGTCGCCTATGGAAATTAATAGCTACCATAGTTTGTCGCCATTCCACGAGTGTGTGTAATTATAAAGCGTGACATGTTTGGTATCTATTTACTCGGCGTAACATCATCTTTCACATTATACAAAAACATTGGGGTAACTTTACTGTTTGGATTTTTTAAAATTCATGGAAGTGTCCTTTTTCCTAAAATTTGCGTTTAAAACACCGCTGCACAAATACCGTGTGATATAAAATATTGCAACAATCTCCATTTTATTCTCTAGATTCTCTGCTAAAAAAATATATATAATATTTGGGGGTTCTAAGTAATTTTCTAGCAAAAAATATGGATTTTAACTTGTAAACACCAAATTTAAAAAATAGGCTTAGTCATGAAAGGGATAAACCTGAAGAAAGCATAAAAGCATATACACGTGTACAACTTAGTAGAGAGATTTGTTTCCTCTCTGTGTATCATCTGAGGCTGTTCACATACACATATATATATATATATATATATATATATATATATATATATATATATATATATATATATATATATATATATATATATATATATATATATATATATATATATATATATTATATACACTGTATATATAAGGCTATATTACCAACTTAGTGACGCATTACATTAATCAACTCATTATTTATTTTTATTATTATTATTAAAGGTATAGGATTGACATACAGAAATAGGTTTTCCAACTATTTTCTGAAAAATTGTAAAAGAGTGCAATTGATGCAATTGATACATTAGTTTTTTGTCACACATAGTTTAAAAAAAATGAATCTCTGTCAGCACACTATCCTTGAGGGATTGAAGTGAATATATAGTAGGTACGTGCTGCATAAATATTGCTGGTATTTTACCTGTAATAACTAATAAAAATTACTAAATAATAGTGATCCTTTAGAGAAAGCCTTTAGATAAACTAATTTGCACTGACCGAGCCCTATTTCTACAGTTAACAATAACCAAGATTCTTCTCTTGCATGCTCAAAGGGCACAAACATCTGAGCACTGGCCAGTCTCCAAAAACTTTGGATTCCTACCTCCCAGCCACCAATCTTTACCCCATGTGAGCAGCCCGAGATGGTGCCTACTCATACAGCATTGGGGAAGAAGAAACCAGAAACCAGAAAAAGCTGCTCTCTTTCCACTGTCTCCTTCTATTTTGCAAGGCCATAGACTGGGCTGGCCCTTTACTTCAATCCACACATTCAGACTAACCAGAGATGTCTGCCCATTGGCATAAGAGTTATCCCATGCTTCTTTGCCCCCCCCCCCCCTGGACAGATGACCAGCAAATAAATGATCTGTTGCATTTTCTCCCCACAAAGCAGGACCTGGCAGAAATCACTACTAAACAAGACCTGATGAAAGAAGTGATGACACACCGTATTAGTTCCAACTCGAGTTATAGAACTTGAGTCTCACAGACACCCAGTATCCTCTGCCTTTCAGCATTAGAATAACTTGCCTCAAATGCTTCTACTGTACTTTTGTATCAAAGACAATGAAAACCAGTGCCATATGAACAACTCTCACATCAAGGGAGTCTAAAACCACAAATAGCCCTGAACTAAAGGCCAATGTACACGCTAGTTGCAAATTTACAATAAACCTCCTACTGCAGATTTGGAAATAGGCACAGGGTACATCAGGTTCCCCTACCCAGGAATTATCTGCAAACCACTACCATAGATGAGCGCATTTCTACAATATAAAGGGAGATATCTCGCAGGGGGCCTAGGAATGCCGGCAGTGTGACTACTACTGCTGGACCTCTCCCATCATACTTTTAAGATGAGAGGCCTGCTGTACCCTCTCCTAGACCTCTTCAGAGTGGGGACATTCTTTTCATATATTAGCACAGAAGAGCGACAGGTTCTTCACCATCCATTTTACCTCACAATTGCAGGCACTGTTCCATGTGAGGGAGGAGATCCCAATGCTGAACTGTCTAGATTTTCCTGAGGATCATGCCCTTCTCCAGAGCATCCTGAGATGATCAAACTACACTCAAAATTTTCCACCTCTGGTCCCTCACCTCTGCACTCCAAATGCCCAATGATCCTGAAGGTGGTGGGCCACCTCTCCCTCTCTTTGTTTGAGTCCACTATTAGAACTTTTGCAATACGAGGAAGCTGAGCTAGGTATCCCCGCACACAAATGCACAGATTCTACCAAGGATTTTGCAACATAAGTTTTTTTCCATGCTGTTCACCTTATTTGTAGCAGTTCAGTGGGTAGCTGTCACCCCAACTGTATGCTATCCTTTTTGATCACAGTCAGTGGATACACCCCTCGGGTTCTGTTATATATATTTAAAATGGGAGACAATCGGTGGCCTTCTCCCACATCTGTTGGCCTCAGTTTCGGAAAATGTGTATTCTAAATGCACCTAGGGTGCCTGCAACATTTAATGGATCAGCTACTTCTGGGTTTTCCTGAGACTTACACAGCCACTGGGACACAACAAAAGTGACTCCATGTCCTGTCGCCATGCTTCAGCTTTGTCATTTATCCAGATGTGTACAAAAATTTTTTTTTTTTCTGGTTTGTTTTTTATGCATTCTTTCTGGCTGGCATGTTTTTCTTATAGGGTCATACCTCCCAACAGATTGTACTCTATTGTGACCCACACTGTACACCTTCTGTCAGAAATTGGTGTGACCAGAAATGTGTGGTCTGTCACAGAGAATACCAAGCACAAGTAAAGTGTAAAATAATCCAATTTATTTAAAAATAAGTAAATAACGTAAATGTAAACGCACCTCAAATATACCAAAACTCTGTAAATCAAACCAGATAACCAAATAGTGACACACAATGACAACTGCCCAAACTAAGTATATACAGGAAACAGGATAAGTGAAACGTAGTTGTAACAGAGACAGGGTCATACACGGGAGATCAAGCAGAGGGAGCTGGGAACAAGATAAGGCAGGGGGAGGGTAAAAGGAGACAGAGAGAGCAGGAGGGAATCAGGTTGCAGGGTCAGGGTCCAGGAACAGGATGTAGGATGCAGGAATGCAGGAACACAGGAATGCAGGTCAGGGGCACATGGAGACAGAACACCAAGGCAACAGGAGTAACACAGCATCAGGTAATGACTGATTACATGTGATGATATGACCTTCTGGTTGCTAGGAGACACCCGCTGGTTGACACTGGAACTGCAGCCTATGAATCTGGGAGCCTCAGTGCCACCAGCAAGTGAGCCCTTTCCTGAAACCTTCACAAACCTCCATTTTTCATCCCTGTGTCTATGTAGGTCACCCTAACATTTTGCACTTAAGATTGGGGATTAGCCCCCTAAAAATAAATAGTGGTGTCGTTTTGGATTCCCCTTACTTAAATTATAAATATGTACTATCTTGTCTGCTCCTGTAATGTGCTATTCTGTTAAAGCTCAAATAATATTAAATAGTGACACTATAAACAATAATAACTATAATAATAATAAACGCAATGCTCAAAGAAAAAAAAAGGTCTTATTTATTTATTTACAAAGAAAGTAAAACCCTAACATAGAAATCTAAAAGAATATTACAGAGCATATAGAGATAAAAGAGCAGAGATGATACCATACATAAGTCCATTCTCAAAGTTCTGTATCTTGGCTGGGTTCCAGGAATCAAGAGAGCTATCTAGCTGGCCCTCATACTTTTATACCACTCACAAACCCCCCCCACACAGGCCCTTCTGCCTGCCCCTGTATAGTCCTCCATCCAATGAGCAACAACCCGCAAATTATTAGGGCTGTCCTGAATAGTGGAAGTATGGTGTCATCCTGCATATCCTCCAGCAGATGGCATTGTTACACTGCAGGCCAGTTCTTTGGTCCAGGTCAGCATTCCAGCCCCCAGCTGGCCCTTTAATGTTCTGGGTGAAAGCAAGGTAATAAGGCACTTTAATCTTCACATCACCAGGAGGTCTGAGGCCATGCTTTTTATCTCCATGCCCCGCTGCTAGGGTGTATGTGTGTACTCTCTTCCAGAGGCAGGTTTCTGGTATGCAATCTCCTGTTCTACTGACATTCCAAAATGATTGCCAGCAGTGAGCAGATGGCTTAGGTGTAACCAGGCCTTAACAGTCGAGAAATATATATAAAAAAAAAAAAGTAAAATATGCTGTGCCTTCCAACACCCCGTGTCATCTCAATCTGTGCATAACTCTCCTTACAGTCCCTGACTGAACACTTACGTTCCTAACTTTTCCTCCCCACCCCCAACCACTTCTCCTACCACTCTTCTTCCTCCCTACTCCATAACCCCCGTACCTTATTCTCATCTGATGTCCAATCCCACCCTCTTTACCCCACCTAAATGCACCTACCCTCATTTTCCTATACTGTTCTTACCTGCCCTCACTACCTTCCTGCCGATTCATATTTTTGTTCTAAAATAACTTTGGACTAAGATGGCATTTATTAGGTAGCTCATTTTAAACAATTTAAATCACCTAGATTCAGAAACCACTGCTTCCCGAAATGCAGAGAAGCCAACATAATTTGTAATTATACACTCTAACCAATGCAATCCTGCACTCAAAGTGGAGGGCCACCCTGAAAAAAAAAATTTCACCAAAAATCCTAAAAAAAAAACTTAAAAAAAAAATGTGAAAAATGATTTTTTTTTAAACTTACCTGAACCCTTGTTGCTAGGCAGTCTTCCTAATCTGCCTCTTCCTATTCCGCAGCGTGTTCTACTCCTAGCTGAGTGGCCCCGTTGCCTTCTGGGAACTGTGTGTGTTCCCAGAAAACCACGGGGCCATTCACAGATTGCCGCGCCACTCGCGCGTGCGCAGTAGGAAACTGGCAGTGAAGCCGCAAGGCTCCACTGCCTGTTTCCCTTACTTAGGATGGCGGTGCCAGGACCCGAGAGCCGAGGGATGGGTCGGCCTTGGGCAGCCCACATTGTGGGCACCCAGGACAGGTAAGTACAGTGTTTGTAGCTGCTGACTTTTGATTTTTTTTTTTCAGGGACGGAATCTCGCTTTAAGCTGGCTTTGAAAGTGTCAAGAGCATCTTCTCATTTTTTTTTCTGCCCTGAAACATATTAATGAGTGTGTAGCAATAACTCACAGTGGAGCTGCTGGTTTAAGCGGGCTGTTACCGTCACCTTCGTTACCTTTATTTCACCAGAACCGGGTCTAGGGTCCCGTTGAGCTTAACACCAGTCAATGTAGGCACCGGACACTTGAGTATGTTTTCCAATGCTTTATTAATAAACATGAATTAAAGGAAGTAGCAGGTAAGAGGTAGAAGGAAAGTTGCAGGGAAGTTCAAATACCTTGTCTTAGTGTAGTATTAGAAATTGTAAGCTTGTAGATGGATATACTCTCTCTGTAGAGTCGAATCTTTGCCCATCTGGATAGGTTTCTCTCACTAACCCAGCAGCCAGTACGCAACACGAACAAAAGTCTCTGCCACAGACTTGATTGGATTGAAACCCATACAGTCCTCTGCCACAGGATGTAATGGTTTAAGATGAATAGCAAACACAGCACTAGAACCTTTAAGCCGACCCGGCAGTACTATGCGGTAGGGTTACTTTAGGATACGTCCTCCAACTGAGTCACCAGGCCCCTCTCCAGACCAGCACTCTGCATGATCCTTCCATGACAGGTCCTCCCCTGGGATCTTATCATTTGTCCAGCTTCTTCCCTCTAGGATAGACAGCCCAGGACCATTCCTCTGCTGCTGTGGTAGGCCCCAGACAGGCTTCTGGGCCACCCACGCGCTGCAGCTACGTGGGCCTCCCGCACGGAGGACCACGAGGTAGTACTCCTAGCACATACCTGTCGGCCAGGAGGGCCAGCAGATGGAATGAAACGAACCCCCAAATATGGCGTCTGTCCCATAAATACCCTCCCCCAAAATGCAACTCGGAGGACCACCTCCACCGAGTTATCTCTGGGACAGAGGAGCACTCATACGCTTCAGCGCGTTGCCTTTCCAACACCGACCCACGTCGACAGCGACACCCACAGGCACAGTGTGAAACTACATGCAACTCAGCCAAGCTGGAACAGAGGAAAATCTGACTATGTATGAACAGATAACCCATTAAATTTACCTATCAACAGTAGATTGAAAATCTACCAGCGCTACAAGTGGTATAAGTTTACATGAACAAGATTTATTAGATGTGTAGAGCTCTAAACATCTTGAGGAACAAGACTAAACACACTTTTCCCCTGTCTACAAAGCATACTTCAGAATCAATTAATTTTTGTTCAACATCTTAATTTTCCAAAAGCATTAGCCACCAACATCAACTGCATAACATACTCTAACCACCACCAATCTCTATCACGATTGATCTCTCTCCACAAACCGCTAAACCAAGAACCTGGAGACAAGTCTCCTATAGGACGTCAAAAAAAACTTGAACACTTCTCACTCGACAATAGTATTCAGTTTCAAAACCACTCATAGTGTGGGAGGCTCACAAAAGTATTATCCGAAACATTCTTATTAAACACGGCCACAAAATCAAATTGGAACGATAAAATAAAATTATCTCCTTCATTATCTCCTTCATTTTCCTCACATACTACTCTTCTTTGCAACTGGCCAAAACAATAGCATTACTGGCCAATGTTCGAGGCACCCCCCCCAAAAAAAAAAAATTGTCTTGCAATTGACTGACCGCTCAGGAGACTTGACCCAAGATACTAATGAAATAGTGGTCACTTTCTGACCATGTATAAAGATCTAAAAAGAAAAACTTCTGCGCTACTACCTGAAACTAAGTGAAAAAATGAAATGAAATGATAGTGGTGATGTATTCTTAGTGATGCTGCAAAATCAAATAGTGAACACCTTACACTACTAATAAACTAAAGAGGGCACAATCGTATTGGATTGTGTAAGTGATTCTGCGCAACACAAAATGAATAAATGCATAAACTACACACCTTAATAATGAAATAACAATCCCCTAATGGGGTAGAGCAATATGTGCAGATTAAAAAACATATAACAGGTGCATCATGGTGAATAAGTGCTAATCAATAAAAGTCACTCAGTAAACGCACAAAACATAAGCTGTGACTGGTGGGTGAACATGCATTGCTAGGTGATCTGGTGACTGTTCGTGGTAACGGATACCCACTCGGGGCTCCCAGAACTCTCACCTCTATGGCACAATAAAAGTGCCTGTGTGCTTCCAATGGGTCTGTGGTCACTCTGGTGCAGTGATGACAATGGCGTCCTACTCCTTCTGGAGGGAGGGGGGCGTCACTTCCTCTACTTGGCAGGGCCTCTATTCCACAGTAAGGGTGCCTATGTACTTCCAACGGGTCTGTAGTCACTCTCATGCAGTGATGGTGATGGCGTCCTAATCCTTCTGGGGGAGGGGGCCGTCACTTCCTCCGACTGTTAAGCTCCCACTGTGGCTGCGCGACATCACAGGTGCAGATTCTCTCTTCTACACATGTGACATGTCACAGTTGTGCCAGCGTCTACAGACTGGTGGCCTGGGATTGCCACCTGATGCCGAGAACGTTGAGGGACTCCCCTCTGTTTTCACCTGATGAGGCCGTTCCCCCAAAGGTCCCTCTCCCCGGAGAGGAGGGTATTTAATTACTGGCTGGCCAGAGCGAGAAGAGTTGTGGAGAATGCCTTTGGGATTATGGCCAGCTGGTTCCATTTGTTCCTCTCGGCCATCAATATGGCGAACTATAAAATCAATTATGTCATCATGGCTTGTTGCATTCTACATAATTTTTTAAGAAGACATTCTACAACATATCTCCCTTCTGTTGGGCCTGAGGCCGGACTTAAGTGCCAAATCTGCACTCACAGGCCTGGATACTGGCCATACTGGCTTTGCCCCCCAAACCGCCCATCAAGTGCGGGACAGATACGTCAATTATTTTAATGGTAGGGGGGCCATTGCAATGCCAGAATATCTTTAAAATTTTACAAAATAAAAAAAATTATTTTGGATCAAATCTCTTGTTTTTATTATTGTTTGCATTTATTTTTGGCTGTCTCCTAGTGCACTTGTAGTGGCAAATGCATTTCCCTTTAGTCAACAAGGCCCTTTGTCACTGTAAACACCAAAAAAATTACTAAACTGGTATTGAGTATTGAAATAATAAGCCACACACATTGTAGTAATAAAAACATTTTACTGTGCGCACATTCAAAGGTGCATTTTTTAAAACGTCATTTTTTATTTTTTATTTTGCATATTGCCAAGTTGGCTCCAGTGATGAGGAGGATGGAGGGGATGACGATGATGATGATGAGGTCACTGATGCGACTTGGGCCCCTGGTAGAGCAGAGGAGATAAGTGACACGGAGAAACAGCCCCAATAAGGCAGGATGTCCTTCAGAGGCAGCCATCATGAAGAGTAGAGAGCAGCCACCCTGTTTCATCAGATTGTGGAGCAGTTATCCCCCAGGCCACTTCCCACAGCTCAGCTGTGTCTTTTTTAGCATATGTGTAGCTGATCGCACTGTAGCAATTTGCAATCTCTGCTGCAAGCAGATCAAGCGTGGCAAACACACCAGCCACTTGGGTACCACCACTCAGCCTGTTGGCAAGAGCACCTAAAGCCACACAAAAGGGACACAATTCTTCTCATCCTCACTCCTCACCTTTCATGTCTACCCCTGCTATATCTCATTACCTCAGCCTCCACTGACAGGGATGATGGTATAGCAAAGGGTGTTACAGGTCCTTGCAGGCAAATTTCTCTGCCCCAGCTGCTGTATCAAAAAAAAATACACTCCCTGCCACCCACTCACATGCCCAGTGTCTAAATTCCAGCTTGTCCAACTTGCTGGCTTTACAACTCCTGCCTTTCCGTCTGGTAGATTCTGCCCCTTCCATAAATTTGCAGTGTGCTGTATCACAATGGCAGGTTCCCAGTCACTATTTCTTTTCACATAAGGCCATTCAAGCTTTGTACCATCACGTTGAAGGTAACGTTTTGGCTTCATGGGGCAAGGCAGTCAGCAGCAAGGTCCACATTACTGCTGACACGTGGTCCAGAAAGTATGGTCAGGTCAGATATATTTAGTTCACAGTGCACTGGGTAACTCTGCTTGCAACTAAGAAGTATGCAGGACAGGGCTCAGTGCTGGAGCTTGTTTTTCCACCACGTCTCCATACAGCTGGTGCTGATGATGTGACATCTGTCAGCTCCACCCCCTCCTTCTCATCCTCCATGCCCTCCTCTGCTGAATTGTCCTATGAACCACCAGTAACCCTTAAGCATTCAAGGGGCTATTCAACTAGTCAGGCTTAAAGATACCATGCAGTGCTTCAGATGGTCTGTCTAGAGGACAGGAGCCACACCAGAGGTGGTTCACGCCACGGCAGCTGGAACCAGGAATGGTGGTGTGTGATAATAGCACTAACCTGTCTGCCCTTCGACAGGGAAAGTTGACACATGTACCATGCCTGGCACATGTCCTCGATTTGGTGGTGAAGCGTTTATTAAATAGGTACCCAGGTTTGCAAGATCTTCTAAATCAGGCCAGAAGAGTCTGTAGCCATTTCAGGTGGTCATACATAACCAGTGTACGGTTGGCTGTAATTCCACGGAAACTCCACCTGACCGTAAACCGCCTGATTTGCGACATTCCCACCAGGTGAAACTCAAATTTGGCAATGCTGCAGCAGCTGGACATGCAGCAGAGACCATCAACTAGTACTTGTGTGAGTATGGCACAAGGACAGGCTCAGGGCAGCTTGGCTTTTTTCCCCATGCTAATGGCTGCATGCACTGTACTGTCACCATTTGAGGAGGAGACAAGGATGGTGAGCCGTGACAATGGATGCATCAGTGACACAATCTCTCTGGTGTTTCTGCTGGAGCATACTCTGTGTTGCATTATGGACAGTGCACTCAAGGCAGAGCAGCAGGAGGAAGAGGAGGACTTCCTTTCCTTCTCAAGGTCGGCTTTATGCAGACACAATTCTTGTGGTGCCACAGAACACGCGGGAGGAGAGAGAGAAGGAGGAGGATTCTGGCAATTTTGGAGGCCTTGAAGCAGAGGAAGACATACATCAAACCTTTAAGAGATGGCTTTGAGTCCCCAGAACTTGTATCTAAAGTTTTCAAAAGAGACACCAGACATTGGCTAAAACAAATGGTTAATCTTGACCTGAGTGTACTATAATTTGGCTTCTTCACATAAGGCTTGCTCACTGTGATGTAAAACTTTATTTCCATCCAAAGTCTGCCAAAGAGACACCAGAATTCATCCAAAAAAAATCTTTTTTACGAATACACTAAAGTATGGCCTCATCATACAGACTGGCTCCTTGAGCCGTCAATTTAAATGTCATTTTTTTTCTTTATAATATATTTTGCTGCAGCAGGTTCTATACACGGTACAGATGTGCCACTTTACAGGCAGACCAAGGGGACCCCCAGGCAATATATTAATAGTCATTTTTCATTTTTATTGTTTCACTTTAAGCATCCTTAAAATAACTGCTTCTTTAAAAAACAAAGTGTTTTATGCTTTGGTACATGTCCCCAGGGCAGTACCCGGGCCCCCAGTAACCTTTTTATGGCCAATAACTTGCATATAAGCCTTCAAAATGGGAATTTTTGATTTTTCAAATTCGGGTTCCATAGACTTCAATTGGGTTCACAGTTCGGGTGCCAACTTTTGCGATTTTAGAGAGTTCTGGCGTGAACCGAACCGGGGGGTGTTCGGCCCATCTCTAACAATCAGTAGATAGACAATCGCAACAGGTGAAACAATCTCAGAATACACAGTTTTCCTGAAACCATCACAGATTTGTTTCCAACCATGCTGCACCTGTTCAAATCTTTTCTGCCAGAGAAGAATCCTAGAGGGATTTCTTGTGATCAAATTCATAGGGCTCTTTGCCCTAAACCTCAACCTGACAAGCCTCCTTGGGTCATTGTCTTATGTTTAAAAGATTTCTAAAGGAGGGTAAAGGAGGAGATTTTTAGAGCTGCAAGAAATATGCAGAACATTACTCTAGATGGCAACAAATTGCAAATTATTCCTGCTATCTTTCTGGCAACTCTAGACAGATGTCATAAACTTAAAGAAACCACTGTACTTGCTGTTGCTAGAATCCAGTATCGATAGGGCTTTCCATTTACATTGGTCATCCCACATAATAGATCCACATATATTGTAACCTATACATTTTGAAGGCCATGAGGTTCTTATTAGGCTGGGCCTGATTAAGACTGATGCCTTACCCATACCACCCTAAACTCCACGTTTAATATCTATAATATGGAATACACCTGCTATGAGGTGTGTCCCTATTCACTATCGCCCACTCACAGTGTCCCTAATTACTGCCACCCACCCACAGTGATCTTCATTCACAAAGTGGTATTTTCCTCTTTAAAATTTGCTGTAAAATAACTCATAGCGTTTTTCAAAAGAAATTTTGCAATTCACAAAAAATGCTACTAAAATACTGCATCTCATGAAACCATGCAGTATTTTTATCTCATACGATATCCAGTGGGATGGATACAGTGGAAAACAATTAGAACCCCTGTCAGTTTTTATTGGTAATTCAGAGGTAAAGTGGTTTAAACTGTAGAAATATGCCAACTCACTAAGTCAGTGCGGTTCCTGCAGCATATGTATTAACACAAAAGCAAAAAGGTGACCTGAATACCAGTCAAAGGGAAACTGCTTTCACAGGACACATGTGGTGTATTAAAAACAACTAAATTAGGTAGATACAAAAAATATTTAAAAAAGTCAAATACTGAAAGCGGAGGTCCACCCTAACATTAAAAATTACATTATCATTCTACAAAAAAAATATAAAAAACATTTGAAAAAAAAAAATTTTTTTACTTACCAGAAATGCCTGTTGCTAGGCAGTCTTCCTAATCTGCCTCTTCCTATTCCACGGCGCTGTTCCTTCACTTCCTCCTCTTCGGCAAGCTGCCCCGTTGTCTTCTGGGACATGTGTGTCCCAGAAAACTACAGGGCCATTCACAAAGCGCCACGCGACTCGCAGGCTCCACTGCCTGTTTCCCTTAGTTAGGATGGCGGCGCAGGCACCCGATCCGATGGACGGATCGGCCTCGGGGGCCAACATCGCGGGTTTGCTGGACAGGTAAGTGCCCTTATTAAAAGTCTGCAGCTTTTGTTTGTAGTTGCTGAAAAACGGCCGGACTTCCTCTTGAATGAAAAAGTATCAAAAATTACAAATAAATAAATACTCTTTAGAAGGGTATTTATATATTTTTAATTTTTGATAATATTTTTCCCTGGTAACCTCTGGAGGAACCATGGAGTTCCATGGAACCCTGGTTGAGAAACCTGGCTTTAAAGTAATTTTTGCTGTGATATTTGGCAAATTAATTTTGGAGTTTTTGAAAGTGTCACTGTGGTATCCATCTGTCAAAGGTTAAAATTGATGACACCGCTCTCCTAACAGCTCATGTTCCACACCTTTGTAAGAATACTTGTCTATTCATAATCTCATTCTGTCTTGCCTTGATTTGAGCCAAAGATATCTCTAAAAATAATTGTGAATAAGTAAAGTATCCCTACTACATATGACATGTTCTTTTTTTTTTTTTTTTTTTTTTAAATAAATTTTTATTGAAAGATGTAGCATACAGGGAATGACATCAAAAGACAGTATCATTGTATTTTGTGTTTTCTACAAAAATAACAAAGAAAACATCAGCCTGATACAAAATAGAAATATAGAACAGCTGATAAAGATAATTAGCCTGGGGAATGGGGAGAAAGGTAACCTTCTATGTGGAAGAGAGGAAGTAAAACTGGATGGATCTAGGTGGGGGGGGGGGAGAAGGAATCCCTGAGATTGCTAGCAGTATGTTACTGGATGTACCCCGCATAGGGTGGGGGGGTGAGTGGGGGAAAGCCAGATAGATGCAGATTATCAACATGGGGGGGGGGGGCAAGAAGAAAAGAGCACCAAGTTCATGTTTTGGATGGAACAATGCAGCCTGTGGGTAGAATATACAGGTTAGAATAATAATAATAATAATTATGATTTTTATGGTAATAGCATTTATGTCCTTTGTAGCAGTTGTGGTCACCACCTTCCTATATGGGGGAATATGGAGTTTTGAAGAGCGTGAAGACGTCTTGGATTATGTTGTAGTATTTGGTAAGAGTTGGATTCCTTATGTTGTAGAACCTTGGTTTGGGGGAATCATTCCATCTAAGGTGGGGGGGGGAGGATCGTGATAGAGGAAAGAGAAAGTCTCAAGATGAACTATATCCGTGGGAGAGAGTGTTGAGGTCATGAAAGCTCCCTATTTGTGGTGGAAGCGTGTCTTGGTTCTTTCATTCGTAAAGTCCATGTTGATCCTGTCTTTGTAGAGCAACTGTAGGAGATCCCTTTTGATTTGAGAGGTGTTGGGACATGCGTTGGAGATCCAGTTTTTTAGTATGGCTCTTCTAGCGAATAGGAGGCATATAAGGATCCAATCCTTGCTAGAGGGGGTAGAGTTCGGTGACCAGGGTAACAGTTGGGGGACCCAGTGTCCGAAAATGAGGAGTAGGGGGTCCTTAGGTAATTTTAGCAGGGTTACCTCGAATATGTACTGTAGGACCTGGTCCCAGAAGGTGGATATGTAAGTGCATGACCAGAAACGATGGGTCAAAGAAGGCCTGGGGTGTAAACATAAGGGGCATGTGGAGGAGGTTTGAGCTTGTTTGTTCGAGAGGAAAGGTATGTGGGCTCGATGGACGATCTTAAGTTGGGTTTCCCTCCAGGATTCGTTGGGCACCAGTTTGTGAACAGTGTTGAGGCCTTGAAGTAATTTGTTGACCAAGTCGGCATCAGAGAAGTCTTTTGCCCAGTTAGCTGCTGATGAGGTCTCCAGTGAGGGAATGACTTTTAGGAGGAGAGGCTGGTATATGTCTGATATTTTGTAGGAGCCCTTTAAAAGAAGAGAGTCCAATAGGGACGTTTTAAATCTTTTGTGATCGTCTATGCAAGCATTTTTGAGAAAGCTGATACATTGACCATAATGAAATATGTGTGACTGTGGAAGTTGGAATGTCTCCGCTAATGACTTGAAAGGGATGGGGCGGCCAGACTCTGAATCACAAAGCGAAGAAAAGTTGGAGATGCCTTTCTGTTGCCAGGTGACATATGGCTGACGTTCCAGACCTGGGGGAAAGCTCGGGTTTCCTTGTATTGGGAGGTGTCTAGAAATAAACGGTGAAAGTTTGAGGCTTTTCCGGATCTCCCTCCAAGCAATTACTGTGTCCCGAAGTAGGAGGTTATGTTGAATGGGCGGAGGAATGCAGTGGAGGAGAGCTACCAGGGAGTATGGGTTGACCATTTCAGTTTCCAGGTAAAAGTTGTAGTAACGAGATGTTTGAGCTACCCAATCTAAACTTATCCTCAAGAGGCAGGCTAAATTATAGATCCTGACATTAGGGAGACTAATACCCCCTTCGCGCCTGGGAAGGAAAAGTTTAGTGAATGCAATTCGTGGTCGCTTATTTCGCCATAAAAATTTGGATATTGCCTCATTGAGAATTTTTGTGTCTTTATGTTGCAAGAGTAAGGGAATGGTTTGTAGTGGATAAAGTAGGCGGGCGAAGCTGACCATTTTCACTAGATGACATCTTCCCAGTAGCGAAAGAGGTAGATCCATCCAGTTTGCTAGTTCTTGAGAGATCTTTTTGAGTAATGGTGGGTAATTGAGGTGATAGATAGAGGAGGGTAGTTTTCCTATTCTTATGCCTAAGTAGGTGATGTGGGATTATGCTACCGAGAATATGGAATTCTGTGTCCAAGGAGGGTTGGATATGGTGCCTAGGGGGAGGATTTCACTTTTGTTATAATTTATGCGAAGGCCCGAGCATAATCTAAATTGGTCAAAGATTAGCTTAATCGTGAGCATGTCAGAGGAGGGGTTTGCTGAGAATATAAGGACATTGTCCGCAAAGAGTGAGGTGCGAAGCTCCTGTTTGCCGATGGGGATGCCGTTTAGTGGGGCTACGTGTGATAAATACCTAGTGGTTCTAATGCAATGTTAAAGAGGAGTGGTGATAAGGGGCAGCCCTGCCGAGTTCCTTTGTGGAGGCGGAATTCCTCTGATAGGAGGCCTGCCGCCACCAGTCTAGCAGCTGGGGCGGTATACATGGTGTTTATAAGATGGGCGAAGGAACCGGAGAATCCCATTTTATTCATGACCAGAGAAAGCCATTCGAAGCTGACGTTATCGAAGGCTTTCTCCGCGTCCAGGGTGATGATAGCATACTTTCCCTCTGAGTTGCATTTGGCATGTTCCAGCGCCATCATTACCTTCCTGATGTTCATGGTGGCAGTTCTGCCTTTCACGAACCCTGATTGGGCAGGGTGTATCAGAGAGGGTATGATGTCTGCTAATCTTGTGGCAATAATTTTGGAAAGGATTTTGACATCCAGGTTTAGAAGAGAGATAGGCCTATATGAGCCTGGTTCTTGGGGGTCTTTACCTTTTTTGGCTAGTAATTTGATAATGGCTTGGTTGCCCGTGGGTAGGTATGTTCCCCCTGACCATATATGTTGATATACTTCATGAAGTGTGGATTCTAAGAGTGGTTGTAGGGACTTGTAGAATTCTCCTGTGAATCCATCAGGACCTGGGGCTTTCAAAGGAGCTAGGTTTTTAATTGTAGTGGAGATTTCATGGAGGGCTATTGGGGCGTTTAGAGCTTCTAACTGTGAGGGTGATACTTGAGAGAGGGTTACCTTTTCAAGAAAGGATTGTGCTGTCGCAGGGTTTATGGGATCTGGTCCGTATAGGGATGAGTAGTATTGTAGCATGGTTCCATTTATGTCTTTTTGGATGGTTTTTATGTTACCCAGAGAGTCACGGAGAGATGAGATGTGTGTCGGACGATAGGGTCCCCTACATAAATTGGCGAGAAGTTTACCTGCCTTATTGCCGAATTTGTGGAGGGTGGCATCCATGTAGGCTTTTTTTGTTTGTTCTAGGGTTTCGGCCCAAGTATCAAAGGATTGTTTTGCTGATTGCCATGCCTTCCTGTTATCATTGGAGTTGTTTATGTATAGTGATCTTTGGGCTAGGTGCAGACGGGAGCTGGCTTGTTTGTATTTTTTGAGTGTGTTTCTCTTAAAGGATGCTGCATAGGAGATTATACGGCCTCTGAGGAATGCTTTGCCTGCTTCCCAGAATAAATTGGGGCTGTCGGAGTGTTCAGCATTGGTCGACGTGTATTCTGACCAGACGTTTTCCATGTATTGTCGGAAGTCAGTGTTGTTGTGGAGATAAGATGGGAAACGCCATATTTTAGGATTCGGGTGTAAATCAGGGTTATCAATCGTGGTCGAGATTGGTGCATGGTCGGATATGGCAATGTCGTGAATGTCCGCGTCGGATATCAGTGGTAGAAGGTCGTCTGAGCAGAAGAGATAGTCAATTCTGGTGAAGACGTTGTGGGGATTGGAGTAAAAAGTAAATTCTCTGTCAGCTGGGTGCCGGAGTCGCCAAATGTCGTGTAGGTGGAGGGATTCCATCGTTGAGGCTAGTAAAGTTTGTGAATCGAGATCTGAAGGGAGATATGTGCGCTTAGGAGTGGATCTGTCGTCTATCGGGTGAACTGTGGAGTTAAAGTCTCCGCCAGCTATATGCGGGAGAGTCGGGTCGCTAAGGAGCCATGTTGAAAGTTCACTATAAAATTGTTTTGTGGGGTTATTGGGCACATAGATGTTTGAGATTATCATTTCCTTGGTTCCTAATTTGATGTGGGCTGAAATAAGGCGACCCTGTGCATCTGCTTTGATAGATAGGACCTCACATGGCAGGTTTTTGTGAATGAGTATCAGGACTCCTGCTTTGCGTCCATTGGAATCTGAGCCTAGTACTGTGCCTACCCATAATTTTTTCATGCGGTGGAAGTCAGAGGTGGAGAGGTTTCTTGGAGTAGGGCAATATCAGTTTTGAGTTTTTTAAGGTGACGGAGGATTTTCATTCTCTTATTGAGTGAACAAAGCCCTTTAACATTCCAGGAGACCAGTTTCATATAGGAGGGGTCACTGGGGGGATATGTGAAGATATTGTAAGATTTTCACCTGTTAATAGGTGGTGGTGTGATGTGAAAGTAGGCTGGGTTTTGGAGGGGATTGTTTTGTCTGAACGAGGGTTTGTATAACTGCTAAGGGCGTGTGTACCATAAGATGGGGGTGCGTAGTATAGGTAGGGGTCTAGAAGGAGGGGGTAGAAAAGAGAAACAATAAAACATATTCAATAAACTTCGCTTTTTTCCGCATGGAGTCGACTGTGTAGGCCAACTCCCATCGCAAGACCCAGAGACTGCTGTATTTGAGAACCCATATTTAAGGGGGTGATGAGTATTGGCAGCTTGGGTTGTGCAATAATTGACGGAGGAGTTGGTTACACAGGAGAGCCAGGTATCTTCAAGAGGGGAAAATGGTTCTCCGGATAGAATTTCTAGGACAGTTGATAGGTCCCATGTTGGGAATGAAGGCTTTCTGGGAGGCCTTAGCTTCAGGCATGCTTTCTGGAATTGAACCACAAGAGGGTTAAGTGCCCACCTAACCCCTGTCAGAGCAGAGATGGCAGAGACTTGGACATTCAGGGTGCTGGATCTAAGGCCTTTGTCTAGGCCTGACTGTAGGAACTCAAGCACTTGTATTGCTGATGGGGAAGAAGGGTCCCAACCTTGTTCCTGAGCAAAGGAAGAGAACTTTCCCCAGACTCTCTCGTAGGTGTTATTCGTGGAAGATTTCCTGGCTAGAAGCAGGGTTTCGACTACCTTCTGCGAACAGCCTTGATCTAGGAACCTCGACCTTTCAGTCTCCAGGCCGCTAGGTGCAATCTCTCTGGATTCGGATGTAGTAGCTGGCCCTGGGTTAGTAGATCCGTTGTCACCGGAAGAGGAATTGGATCCGCTGTGCTCAGTTGCAGGAGGGTGGTGAACCAAGGCCTCCGTGGCCAGAAGGGAATCACGGCCAGGACTAGAGCTGCTGAATGTTTGAGCCTCAGAAGGAACTTGGCTATCAGTGGGGTTGGTGGAAAAATGTAACCTAGGCGAAAGTTCCAGGTGTGCTGGAGACAATCCGTTCCCTCCGCTGAGGGGAAGGGGTTCCTCGACAGAAACCTCTGACATTTCCTGTTCTCTGGTGTTGCTGCGAGGTCTATGTCTGGATGACCCCATGTCTGGCATATGAGGGCGAAGGCCTGCGGACTTAGACACCACTCGTTGTTGGAAACGAATGTCCTGCTGAGAGAGTCCGCCAGTAGGTTCTGAACTCCCGGAATATAGGCCGCCTTCAGGTCCCGCAGGTTCAGTTGAGCCCATCGCATCACCGGACCAACTTCCCGCATCATGGAGATGCTCTTGGTACCCCCCTGCCTGTTGATGTAGGCCACAGCCACTCGGTTGTCCATCTGGATGAGGACCTGTTTCCCTCTCAGAAGTGAGCTGAATGCCAAGAGGGCTTGGAAGGCTGCCTTCATCTCTAGGACGTTTGACACTACATCCCTGGTTTTGAAGTGCCAGCGGCCCTGAGCTGCATAATGTAGATAGTGTGCCCCCCATCCCTCCAGACTGGCGTCCGAAGTTACCACCTCCTGATGGAGGATGACTATCTGTTTGCATCTGCTGAGGTTGTCGGGGTGAGTCCACCACCGTAGAGATAATCTGGCTTCTTCTGAGATGCGAATCGATTGGGACATGGACCATCCATCCCACTGGCACAGGAAGGAGGCTTGTAGAGGTCTGGTATTCCATTGCGCCCATCTGATTATTGGAATGGTTGCTGATAGGGACCCTAGCAGACTGAGGTATGCTCTGGCCGGTAAGTATGATGCTGGAACCACCTCTTTCACCTTCTGAATTAGTAGGGACAACTTCTCCCTTGGCAGTTCTACCGTGTTGGTTCGGGTGTCTAGTTCGGCTCCCAGGAAGACCATCCTCTGGGTAGGCTGAATGTTGCTCTTCTGCCAGTTGATTATCCAACCCAGACTCGTTAGGGTGGAAACTAAGATCTCGCGATGTTGCACGAGTGATTCCTGGCTGTTTGAGAGGAGAAGAATGTCGTCCAGATAATGGTGGACCCTTAGACCCTTCTCCCTCAAAGAGGCTATTACTGGAAGCAGAACCTTTGTAAACGTTCTGGGGGCCGTAGAGATCCCGAAGGGGAGGCTTCGAAATTGGAAGTGTTCCTGGCCCACCGAGAATCGCAGGAACTTTTGGAATGCCACGTGAATTGGTATGTGTAGGTAGGCATCTTGGAGATCTATGGAGAGCATCCAGTCTCCTAAGTTTAGGGCCTGAAGGATAGACTGCAGGCTTTCCATCCTGAACGACTCCACTCTGATGGACTTGTTGAGTTTCTTCAGATCTAGAACCGGCCGAAAGTCCCCTGACTTCTTTTTGACAAGGAATAGTGGAGAATAGAATCCCCTGCCTCGTTGTGCTGGCGGAACCTCTGTTATCGCTCGTTTTTGAAGAAGTTCTAGGACATACATTAGAAGGGACAACCTTTTCTCCCCCGGAGGAGGAATACGGGTTGGGCAGAATTGATCTCTTGGGGGTCGATTTCTGAAGGCCCATCTGTGGCCGAAACTGACGGTGGCCAGGGTCCAGGTATCGTGTATAGTCCCCGCCCAGACCAGCTTGAAACTGGAAAGCCTTGCTCCTACTACTGCTGGCCGGATGGGCGCACCTTCAAAAAGGCTTCTGGTCACTGGGAGTGGGAGTCTTAGGCTTTTGGAATTTCATAAAAGAAGTTTGAGGGTTCTTCCAGTTCCTTCGGTACTCCTTCCCTGGTCTGTACGCTTTCGCGTCTCTATACCTTTCTGGGAGATTCCGCTTAAAAGGAGGAGGTCTCTGTTTGGGTCTCCTATCTGAGGGAATGAGCCCGGATTTTCCACCGGTTACTTTGGAGATGGCCGTATCCAACTTTGTTCCGAAGAGGTGCTCACCGTCGAACGGAATATGGCACCAGTTGGACTTGGATGCCGGATCCGCCGTCCAGGGCTTCAGCCACAAAGCTCTTCTGGCCATCACTGAGGCCAACATAGACTTTGATGCAGACCTGATAGTGTCAACTGAGGCTTCAGCCACGAAATCACCAGCCAAGCTTAACTCTTGTAATGCCTTCACTATTTTCTCTTGGTCTGCCCCCTCTAATATCAGCTTTTCCGTGCTTGAAGACCAACTCGAGATGGCCCTTCCTACTGCCGCGAGTGCTATCGCAGGCCTGCATGCGCCTCCGGCCGAAAGGTAAGCCCGCTTAAGATCCGTGTCAATCTTTCTGTCAAGAACGTCTCTGAACGTTACCGCATCTTCTAGCGGGAGGGTAACATGCCTGGCGAGGCGCATTAAAGATGCGTCCACTACCGGAGGGGATACCAGAGGGTTCACTTTAGGCTCCTTGAGTGGGTACAGCTTCTGGAGTCTGTTGTTCAGACTAGATTTCTTCTCCGGTCTCTGCCACTCTTCCTTGATTAAATCTTCCAGTTCATCTATGAATGGAAAGGTTTCTGGTTCCTTTTTAAGCTGAGGAAAATATTTTCTCTGCTTTGGCTGGACTTCCTGGGGTTCCTCCCATCCTTTTGCCTCTTTGACCGATTTAACAAACGGCTCTATAAGGCCAAAGTCGAATCCGGCCGACACCTCCAGGCCTTCATTATCAAATAGGTAATCTTGCTCCTTTGATGTGCTGGCCCGGGCTGGAGAGGTAATGGTGGAAAGATCCACATCTGGTATTGAGGCCTGAGGCTCTCTCTCTTGTGGCCTCTTCCAGGCATCTCTGACAAACCAGCTTATCCGGAAGAGCCACTGTACCACAAATCCAGCATGCGTTCCCGGCGGGACGGAAATGGCGTGCAGGAGAGCGGTGCCTACGTGAGGACGACCTTCTGTGGAGGGATCGACCATGCCGAGAATGCGATCTGGAGCGGCTTCTTCTGCGGCTTCCTCTTGAGCGGCTTCTCCTATGGTAGGAGCGGCTTCTCCTATGGTAGGAGCGGCTCCGTCTATGTCTGGAGCGACTTCTCCTGCGTGAGGACTCCATATGTCTTGACGTAGACTTTCCTGAGGACCTGGTAGGGCTGACCAATTTAGGTAGTGTTAGAAGTGCTCTCTTTTTCAATCTTCACTACTTACCCTCTTCTCCCCCCCCCCTTACCTAGTAGGCTGGCGGTGATCTGCTGGGGCAGCGGTCTCCATAGCGAGTGGGTTGGAAACCTGCAAGGAAAAGACAAGCAGCAAATGTAGAGACTGACCCAGACCTAGACAGGAGGGGGGGGAGGGTGGGGGGAGAGACCCACCTTTGTAGAGCGTTTTTCTTTGCTATGGTTCGAAGAGCAGGCGTCTGTAGCATGCATCAACCATCAGCAGCCTTCACGGCAATGCTGTGGTTTTTAAATCTGCCGCCATTGGCGTCGGATGCTCGCGCATGCGCAGTAGCACCGCGAGGCGCCCGGCGCCATCTTGGAGATTGGCAAATAGCACAGAAGCGCCCAAAGAGCCGTACTGCGCATGCGCGAGGACGCCGAGAACGCTCGGCGGTCACACACAGCACTGCATGGACCACAGAGCCCAGCAGAACACCAACGGTATGTCAGAGAGGGGGGGGGAAGGAAGAGGGGGGAAATGGAGACCGCTGCACACAACTAAGCCTGTTTAAGGCTTATTTCCTGAGGCCATACTGAGGGTTCCCTGGCCAATCCTCCAGCAAGCCTGTTTAAGGCTTTTGTGGGCTGCTGCACTTGAAGCCTGTTTAAGGCCTGTCTTCTGGCAAACAGTTTGAGTTGAGATGAGTGCCCCTGAGACCACCAGAGTGGGGCTCCTTCCATTTAGCTCGTTTAGAGGCTGTACAAGAAGGACTTCCACCCAGGAGAGGCTAGAACCTGGCTGGGGCGAAGCGGTAAGGGGGTGCTGATCCGTGCGTCCTGACAGGTGAGGAAAAATAAGAGAATACTGGGGCAGGTGTCTACTCTCTAATTTATAGCTATGTGGTCCTATAAGGTTGTGGAGGCGGAGTCACAACCCCAACGTGTATGCTGCCATGATGCGACAGGAAATCAAGTTTACCAGTTAGCAAAATGTAAACAGTATGTAAAAAACATAAGAGAACTGCTTGGCCTACCAGTAGCTGATTTGCCTGGTGAGGAGGAGAGAACAAGCTTGAGAAAATTTTTTTTAACTTCATCTCTTGAGTAGGATATCCCGTGAAAGAGTTAGACCACCATAGCCGTAGAGGCGAGGCGGTATGGTGTAGCAATGTGGGACCATGCTTATGGTCCTCAGTGAGGTGTGGAGCGGTGTTGGTCCGGTGCCGAAGCTCTGAACTATTTTGGAGAGTCTTTGCGTGGGCTCCTTTGGTCTAGAGCACGGTTGACAGGAGCCGCTCTAGGAGAGGAGCTGAGGTTGGGGCCTGAGTGTAGCGATCGTAGGAAAGCCTCAGCTTCTTTTGGGTAATGGAAGGAGAGTTGGTTGCCATTTGGGGCTTTAAGTCGGAGGGTAGCTGGAAACGCCAAAGTGAATTTGAGTTGTTGATGATGCAGCTCCGAGCAAACCTGTTGAAAGGCTTTCCTCTTCTGGGACACTTCGATAGAGTAATCTGCGAAAATCAGGATTTTCATGCCGTCAATTTGAAGAGATCTAGATTGCCTGAATTTTTGCAGGATGTAAGCTTTGTCCGAGTAATTGAGGTATTTTGCGATTATGGGACGGGGCGATTTGCGATCTGAGTTGAAGGTTCCCATGCGATGTGCTCGTTCTACTGTGCAGGGACCTGGCAGGCCTAGTGCTTCAGGAATGCGTCTGGCGCATAGGTCTGTGAGAGCTGAGGGCTGCAGCGATTCTGGGATGCCCACAAATCGCAAATTGCTCCTTCTGGATCTATTTTCCAAATCGTCCAGCTTTTCAAGAATATATTTGTTGGTTTTATCTTGGGCCTGCACTGAGGATTGAGAGTGGTATAGTTCTTCCTCAATATTAGCTATGCGGTGCTCAGTTTCATTCAGCCTGGAGGCATGTTCCCCTAGCTGGGCCTGGAGCTGTTGCATGCCTGCGCTGACAGCCTTCTCCACCGAGGCTGTTATCATTGGGGAGAGGAGGGCTGCCACAGCCTGTGCTATCCTTTCTGTACTGGATGTGCTGGATGTGCTTGTGGGTTGTGCAGTTGCATCAGCAGATGGGGAGGGGGCCGCAGCGCCGCTTACCTCCATGTCAGGCTCTGACTCTGTGAGAGGCTCCGTGTAGGCCGAAGCCGGGGCCTCGATTTGCGGCTGTGGGGTCCGCGCCGCCGCGGCCGCGTACGATTGCGGGCCGGTTTTTTCTACGAATCAGTCCATTCTGTGACTGGGGATGGCGTGGGGTGAGTGCCGGTGTTTTTGGCAGGTTTGCCGGCTTTATAGGCAGATTTTGGAGTCGAGCTGCGGGAGCTGATGAGGAGAGCAGCTACTCCATGCGGCGCCGGAACCGGAAGTCCTCATGACATATGTTCTAACAAGGGATAAGACCAGGGTTCCTCAAACGTTTTAAATAGGGGGCCAGTTCACGGCCCCTCAGACTGTTGGTGGGCCAGACTATAGTTCGAGAAAATATGAACAAATTCCTATGCACACATCTTATTCGTAGTGCAAAAAAACAGGAAAAAACAATACATAGTAGGTGAGGTTGAAAAAAGTCCATCAAGTCCAGCCTATGTGTGTGAAATACAATATTTAAAATATCAACAATTTTAATCAACATAAATGTATTTGTATTTCACAGAATCTCCTCATAACAGAGCCCTCATATCCCCCCCCCCAATTACAGACTCCCCCCTATCACAGACTTCTCTTCATCACAGACTTCTCTCCATCACAGAGCCCCCATCACAGATCTGAGCCCCCCCTATCACAGACTCCTCTCCATCACAGAGCCTCCCATCACAGACTCCTCTACATCACAAAGCCCCCCATCACAAAGCCCCCCATCACAAAGCCCCCCCATAACAGATCCTCCCTATGACCGATCCCCCATCACAAATACCCCCATGACAGATCCCCCATAACTAATCTCTCCATCACAAAGTCCCCCTACACAGACCCCCCAATCATAGATCCCCCCCATCACAGACACCTCCAATCATAGATCCCCCTTAACATATCCTCCATCACAGACTCCCCGCATCACAGATCCCCCCCCCCATCAGACTCCCCAGTCACAGATCCCCCATCACAGATCCCCCTATAACTAATCCCTCCATCATAAAGTCCCTCTTCACTGACTCCACCCATCACAGACTCCCCATCACAGATCCCCCCCATCACAGATCCCCCCATGACAAATACCCCCATGACAGATCGCCCTATCATATATCCCCCTATAACTAATCCCCCCATCACAAAGTCCCCTTCACAGACTCCGTTCATCACAAATCCCCCCATCACAGAGTCCCCCATCACAGAGTCCCCCATCACAGACACCCCCATTACAGACACCCCCCATCACAGACACCCCTCATCACAGATCCCCCCAATCACAGAGCCCCCTATCAGACTCCCCCCATCACAGACTCACCCTTCACAGACCCCCCCTTCACAGACCCCTCCATCACAGAGTCCCCCCATCACAGAGTCCCCCCATCACAGACACCCCCATCACAGACACCCCTCATCACAGACACCCCTCATCACAGACACCCCTCATCAGACTCCCCCCATCACAGATCCCCACTATCACAGATCCCCACTATCACAGAGCCCCATCACAGACTCCCCCATCACAGATCCCCCAACACAAAGCCCCCCCAATAACAGATCCCCCATCACAGAGCCCTCCAGCGGTATTACACTGCCCCTTCTATAACATTGCAGCACTCCCCCTCCCCTCTGCCACCTTAATCAAACAAGACACAAAGCATGGCAGGTCCGGACAAGGGGTGGAACTGTTCAAGTGAAAGGCAGGTAATTGATTCCTGGGACCGCCCAGTTGTCTAGTAACCAATCACCCACTTCTTCACTCAAAAAATCTGTCATGTTTCTCATCTTGTGCGATTAAGGTAGCAGGAGGGAGGGAGAGTGCTGCGATGTTAAAAGGGCAGTCCACGCACTGGGTAAATCACTCTGGCGGGCCGTAGTTTGAGGACCCTTGAACACCATTATGATATGCATGCTGATTGTATTATGTTTGGAGTGTTTGGGAGGTTTGAAGCAGATGATGTATATGCTTGTATATACACAAAAAAGTAAATATTTCCATATTTAGGTTTCTATGCATTACTGTTGAGAGAACTGATCCAAAAAGACAGAGACTACTCAAAATTGGCAATTATATTTTTATATTCCTTAAAGCAGAGTTCCACCCAAAGTCAGCAGCTACAAAAAGTGTAGCTGCTGACTTTTAATAATCAGACACTCACCTGTCCCACGGTCCAGCGATGTGGGAGCACGAAGCTTCGCTTCTCTTCCCCTCTTCTCCGCGTCGTCAGCATTCTAAATGTGGGTGCGTGGCTGTGGCTTTACAGCCAGGCGCGCACTGTGCATGCGCAAGCCGCGCTGCATGCTGTGAATGGCTGGGCAGTCTTCTAGGACCTGTGACGTGTCCCAGAAGATTGCAGGGAGGAAGGGGGAAGAGGTGATCTTCCTTCCGGCGCCGCGGCGCCAGGGGAGAAAATGGGAGCTGGGTGCCTGTAAAAACAGGCACCCAGCTCCCATTTTCTCCCCCCCCCCCAAAAAAAAATGACATGCCAAATGCGGCATGTCAGAGGGTCACCAGCACTTAAAGCGGAAGTTCCATTTTTGGGCGGAACTCCGCTTTAAATACTGCATGCCTGGACCACTACTTAATTACTGCATGCATTTTCTTTATTTCCTTCTGTGAAATGACTTTAACCTCTTTTCATGTGGTATTTACTGACAGTCTTTAGCGATTTGTGGCAAATACCGCAAAACAGTATAGTGAATTGACAGTTGCAGAATCGCATGCGGCATTTAGGGAAAATGTGTCCAGACACCTACATACCACATGTGATCTGGTTCAGGGAATGGAGCCCAGTGTCCACCACCACGCCAGTCACAGTCCCTAATCACCACCTAGTGTCCCTAATCACCACCACCCACTCACAGTGTCCCTAATCACAAACACCCACTCACAGTGTCCCTAATCACCACCGCCCACCCACAGTGTCCCTATTTACCATTGCACCAGTCAGTGTCCCTAATCACCACAACCAACTGATAATGTCCTTAATCACTACCACCCACTCACTGCGTGCTTAATAACTGCTGCACCAATCAGTGTCCCTAATCACCATCACACCAGCTATATTGTCCCTGATCACCGCCACACCAATCATATTGTTCCTAATTACTGCCCACCAGTTACAGTGTCTCTGATCACCGTCACACCAGTTACCGTGTCCCTGATCACCACCACACCAGTCATATTGTACCTGATCACCACCACACAATTCACAGTGTGCCTGATCACTGTTACACTAGTAACAGTGTCCCTGATCACCACCACACCAGTCCCAGTATCCATGATCATCGCCACACCAGTCATATTGTCCTTAAACACTACCACACCAGTCATATTGTCCCTGATCACCACCACACCAGCTACAGTGTCACTGATTCCTGCCATGACAGTTATGGTGTCTCTGATTACTGCCACACCAGTGCAGTGTTGCCTCTGCCTGCTGCCTGTACTAACCCTGGCATGTTTATTGACCATGTTTCTGCCTGCTCCCTGGACTGATCCTTTGCCTGTTTGCTGACCACATCTCTGCCTGCGACCTGAACTTCCTGGGCAGTAGGGATGAGCCGAACACCCCCTGGTTCGGTTCGCACCAGAACCTGCGAACGGACCGAAAGTTCGCACGAACGTTAGAACCCCATTGACGTCTATGGGACTCGAACGTTCTAAATCAAAAGTTCTCATTTTTTCGGGAGCAGTGATTTTAATGATGCTTAAAGTAAAAAAAAAAAAGTGAAATATTCCTTTAAATATCGTACCTGGGGTGTGTCTATAGTATGCCTGTAAAGTGACGCGTGTTTCCCGTGTTTAGAACAGTCGGTGCACCAAATGTCATTTTTAAAGGAAAAAATCTCATTTAAAACTGCTTGCGGGTTTAATGTAATGTCGGGTCCTGGCAATATGGATGAAAATCAGTGAGACAAACGGCATGGGTACCCCCCGGTCCATTACCAGGCCCTTTGGGTCTTGTATGGATATTAAGGGGAACCCCGCACCCAAATTAAAATAAGGAAAGGTGTGGGGCCACCAGGCCCTATATACTCTGAACAGCAGTATACAGGCGGTGCAAACAAGACAGGGACTGTTGTTAGAATCTGTTTGTAATTTTGAACAGGTACATTTTTAACGTGTTTAGCTCCAGCCAAAAAATCTTTTTTAAGCTTTTTGGAAAACATAGGGAAGGGTTATCACCCCTGTGACATTTGTTTTGCTGTCTTTCCTCCTCTTCAGAAGATTTCACCTCACTTTTTGTCCCAATGAAAAATGTTTTTTGAAAATTTGGGGTTTTTTTGTGGAACAAGGATTGGAAAGCATCAGTGGAAAGGAGAATTTTTTTCCCATATTAACTCTTACAGGAGAGAATTTCCCTTCCTAGGGGTAGATTTCATCTCACTTCCTGTTGTCTCCTTCCGTTTGCAAGTAGGAGTCGTTTGTAAGTTAGATGTTTGAAAGTAGGGTCCTGCCTTATATACTCAGCAGAAATTTGGGCCTTAGGTGTTGCTGTGGCCACAACACTGTAAGCCCTCGCAGGGCTCTGCTGTGAAATATTAGATCAAGAATTGTAATTACATGCCCCTGTTGAACAGGAGCTGAAAAATTAGGCCTTAGGCACTGGTGCTGGTGCCACAACACTGCAACCCCTTACAGACACTCTAGTTGGAACGCAGGAACGAGCCCTGCTGCAAAGTATTGCATCAAAAATTGTAATTACACGCCCCTGTTAGACAGGAGCAGAAAAATTGGGCCTTGGGCACTGGTGCTGGTGCCACAACACTGCAACCCCTCACAGACACTCTAGTTGGAATGCAGGAACGAGCCCTGCTGCAAAGTATTGCATCAAAAATTGTAATTAAACGCCCCTGTTAGACAGGGGCAGAAAAATTGGGCCTTAGGCACTGGTGCTGGTGCCACAACACTGCAACCCCTCACAGACACTCTAGTTGGAACGCAGGAACGAGCCCTGCTGCAAAGTATTGCATCAAAAATTGTAATTACACGCCCCTGTTAGATAGGAGCAGAAAAATTGGGCCTTGGGCACTGGTGCTGGTGCCACAACACTGCAACCCCTCACAGACACTCTAGTTGGAAAGCAGGAACGAGCCCTGCTGCAAAGTATTACATCAAAAATTGTAATTACACGCCCCTGTTAAACAGGGGCTGAAAAATTGTGCCTTAGGCACTGGTGGTGGCGCCCAGAACCAAAAATGTTCTTACAAGCTATCAGCGTGATGATTGAGGAGGAAGAGGATAATTACTCAGGGATAGTCACTCAGCATCAGCATAGGCAGTCTTTGAAGGGATCTGAGATTTCAAAAAAAATTATTCGGTTACATCAGCATCAGGTGCTTGGTAGCTGGTGGTGATCCAAGACTGATTCATTTTTATGAAGGTCAGTCGATCGACCGAGTCGGTGGACAGACGCACCCTGTGATCGGTTACCACGCCTCCAGCAGCACTGAATGTGCGTTCCGAAAGAACGCTGGGTGCAGGACAGGCCAGTAGCTCAATTGCATACTGTGCAAGCTCTGGCCAGTGATCCATCCTCAAGACCCAGTAACCCAGAGGATTTTCGGTGGGAAAGGTGTCCAAGTCTGATCTTGCCCCTAGGTATTCCTGCACCATGTAAAACAGACGCTGGCAATGGTTGCTGGAACCGATCATACCTTGGGGCTGCGGACCAAAAAATTGTCTGAACGCATCGGTCAGACGTCCACCTTCTCCACTGCTCCTTCTTTGACTGACCGAAGCCTCAGCAACACGTTGTCCAGAAACAGGAGTTTGTAACCTCCCAGTCTCTGGGAACGCGTTGCACAGACCTTTCTGCAAGGCCTCCCGAAGATGTTTCATCCTCTGCTCCCTCTGCGATAGCAAGATAAGGTCCGCAACCTTACCCTTGTAACGTGGATCAAGGAGGGTTGCCAGCCAGTATTGGTCCTTCTCCTTGATACCACGAATACGAGGATCCTTACGCAGGCTTTGCAGGATCAGGGAGGCCATGCAGCGTAGGTTTGCTGAGGCATTCGGTCCGGAGTCCTCTGGGTCACTAAGGACGACATGGTCCGCAGCCACCTCCTCCCAGCCATGTACAAGTCCATGTGTTTCTTGGGACTGATCCCTTAAAGACTGCTGCTGATGCTGAGTGCCAGGCTCCACCTCCATACTGACACAATCTTCCTCCTCCTCCTCCTCCTCCTCGTCCTCTTCCTGTGTGATCGGCGGGCACGCAGGAACACTGTCTGGATAAAGGGGGCCTTGAGAGTTAAGGAAGTCCTCCTCTTCCTGCCTCTGTTCTGCCTCAAGTGCCCTGTCCATTATTCCACGCAGCGTGCGCTCCAACAGGTGGACAAGGGGGACAGTGTCACTGATGCATGCACTGTCACTGCTCACCATCCTCGTGGCCTCCTCAAATGGTGACAGGACAGTGCATGCATCCCTGATCATGGCCCACTGGCATGGGGAAAAAAAAACAAGCTCCCCTGATCCTGTCCTGGTGCCATAGTCGCACAGGTACTCATTGATGGCCCTCTGCTGCGTGTGCAGCCGCTGCAGCATGGCCAACGTTGAGTTCCACCTGGTGGGCATGTCACAGATTAGGCGGTTCTTGGGCAGGTTAAACTCCTTTTGGAGGTCCGTCAGCCGAGCACTGGCATTATATGACCGGCAGAAATGCACACAGACTTTCCTGGCCTGCCTCAGGACATCCTGTAAGCCCGGGTACCTGCCCAAGAACTGCTGCATCACCAAGTTAAGGACGTGAGTCAAACAGGGCACATGGGTCATTTGTCCCTGTCGGAGGGCAGAGAGGAGGTTGGTGCCATTGTCGCAAACCACCATTCCTGCCTTAAGTTGGCGTGGCGTCGGGCGCATGCACCGCAGCTCGTCGGATGGCTGCTTAATCCGAGAGATCCGCACCGCTCCGGCCACAAGACACCCTCCGGCGCCGCACACAGCGAAGAACCTCGGTTCTTTTCAGCCCCTATGGCAAGGGGTGACATCAGGGAACCCCAGGATGGCGGGGAACTCAGCAAGGAGAGACCTGTCAGCGGCTTTATCCTCCAGCCCGGGACCCGCGGCCTCGGCCAAGATGGCGCCGGCCGTGACTGAACGAGGGGGAGAGCAGGAGGAAGGGAGGGACTCCTGTTCAGCCATGGATGACAGCTCTGCAGGGCCAGCGGGCCCCACAGTAAGTGCACACTGTCATGGATATCTCTCTCCCACCTCCACTGAGTCCCTGTTCAGCAGGACCCTGAATGATATGCCCCTCTCCTCCTTAGAAGATTTAATGGCCGCACCAGAGGCAGGCTCAGCATTTACACAGGGCCTCCCATCCTCACCACAGGACTTTTCTGCGATGATGACCATGTTCGCTACCATGCTATCCAGAGGTCTTACACATACTGCCAACCAAATCACTAAAGCCATCCATGCTGACTTACAGCAATTAGGGGCACGAATCGACACCATAGAAACCAAAGCAGACCAAACTGTGCTTAGGATGAACCAGAACACGACCAGAATTCAAGATTTACAAGACCAACTCGAGATCGCAATTTCTAAAATTGACGATCTCGAGAATCGTTCGAGAAGATATAATTTCCGCCTTCGAGGAATCCCTGAATCCCTTAAAGACACTGACCACATTGTGCGATCATTTATCAAAGAACTGATCCCCAACATCCCAGACCACCGTCTTGAAATGGATCGCGCTCACAGAGCTCTACAACCTCCTCGCCAAGATGGCCTCCCAAGAGACATCATAGTAAAACCTAATTTTTACAAAGTGAAGGAGGAGGTGATGCAGCGCTCTCGTGCTGAAGGGGCACTAATGTTCCAAGGCCATCCCATACAAGTTTTTGCGGACTTATCACCGCTTACCATACAAAAGAGAAGAGTGCTCAAACCGCTCCTATTGGTGCTTAATCAGAAAGCGATCACCTACAGATGGTCATTTCCCTTCCGCTTATCATTCACTTTTAACAACAAATCATACGGCTTTTCATCGTTCCTGGAGGGGGAAAAGCTCTTGTTCCAGCTGGGTCTCATCTCCCAAGAACCAGAATCCGCATCCTCAAGTAAAGGACCTAATTCTTCTACCAAGAGACCACCACCGTCCAGCCCCATCGCTCCTATATGGCAGCAGCGCCTGTCTAAGAAATCCAAGGACTCTGCGACATCCAAGGAATCCAGGCCTCCCTAAACCGCAGTTAAAAGACAGGGCTCCCTTTGGACCTGTTTTCCATCTCCCATGTTCCACCCGGATCCTCTGAGGAATTCAGTTTCTCCGTGACCTGTTGGCTGCGCTAGCCGTAGCACCCCTTTGCCTTTACATAGTCGGGAGGTTTTTTCTTTACAACGTTTGCTCCTGATTACAAAGGGGGAAAGAGGAGGGAGGGGGAGGGAGGGAGGGGGAAAAAAAAAAAAAAAAAGGAGGGGGGAGGAGAAAGAAAAAAGGAAAGAGAAGGGAAATTTTTTTTTTTTCTCTTCTCTTGTTGGCTCCTTGATCTTTAACCGCAGAACTGTTCTTGTTCTGGTTACGTTCTGAAAATTCCTAGTTAAATAGGTTCTTCTTTTTGCTGCTGCAACATTTATAGACACCTACAAAAATGGTCGACATAACATTATGCTCGGCATCCTTTAAATAATCAGCTTATACGCATAAGTAGTTCATAATCTACGACGTAATTTTTCCCCACACAATATGCTGAAATTATTTTGGTTCCCTTCAAGACTGTGGTGGGCCGCCCCCGATCTCCTGGGCCCTCTCGAACTGACTCCTGTTTCAGGAGTCGCGGGGGGGCCCAGCGGCTCGGGTGGTTGGATCGCCACTGTCACATTATTGGGGCCTTGCCCACATACACTACAATGTCTGGGTGCTGGAGGGTGGCCGGAGCGGATGCCATATGCCTCCGCTTGTCTCTGACCGGGAAGAGTATTTATCTCTCTTCTCAGGCAGTGACTGTTTACCCCCCCGGTTTTTAGGGAGGGTTATTTTTCTTTATTTGTTTTTGTTTAAAACGAACGAACGATGCTGTGTGAGAATGGGTTCTCACATGCTACTGGGGTTCGGGTAATTTTAACCCATTGGTTATGTATTGTTAACATGTTTCCTACTTCTTGCCTCTTCTTAGATGGTACTCATCTTCCTCTTCAATCTCCGTTCTTCCTCCTCTCTTCTCTCGAAGGTCACCTAGAAGTCCATTTTCTACCAGATCGAAGATGTTCGGGTGCTCACCACAAGGTAAGTCCCACTCAATTAGGGTTCATACCTCCTCCCTGATCCATGCACGTAAATGATACGAAACCCCCTCTAATACGTATAGTATCACATAATGTTCAAGGCATTAATTCCCCTATAAAAAGAAGAAAACTCTTTAAACTATATCAATCCCAAAAATCCGATATTCTATTGCTCCAGGAGACCCACTTCCCTGGAAGCTATAACCCCTCTTTTCTTCACCAACACTTTCCCCTATTTTTCCTCTCCAATGCGGAGAACAAAACAAAAGGGGTGGCCATTTGTTTCTCCAAACACTTAAATTTCACTATGACATATGTATTTAGGGACCCATCAGGCAGATACATTCTGGTTAAGGGCACCATAGATGGAACGCTATATTCTTTTGTCTCGTACTACTCAACAAATAAGGCGCAGGACAAATTCTTTTCCTCTATGATGCAGTCCCTCTCTTCTCAACTAGAGGGAATCATCATTCTGGGAGGAGACTCGAATATAGCGTTCGACCAGGCTCTAGACAAATCAGGATCTGGTCGACCCCGTTCTAAACGGCCCCCCAAACATAGTCTAAAAATTGCCAAACTCCTCTTTGACTCAGGACTAGTTGATATCTGGAGGGAACTCAACCCAAGCACCAAAGACTATACGCACTTCTCTGCCCCGCACCAGACCTATGCCAGGATAGATCACGTTTTCCTACAAGCGACACACATTCCCCTGGCGGTAAAATCCTCCATCAAAGAATCACCTATCTCAGACCATTCCATGGTAATTTTCACAATACGCCAAGTCAATAACACACAAAAGGAATTCAAATGGCGGCTTAATGAATTGTTATTAAGTAACCCGGTACACTGTACCATACTAGCAAAGGAACTCAAGGATTACTTTCACGAGAACGACACTGAGACGATTTCCCCAACTGTTCTATGGGCTGCCCACAAAGCAGTAATGCGGGGCAAACTCATTCAGCTTTCTTCCCGCATTAAAAAAGAACACAGAGCTGAGATCGAGAATCTTACGAAAGAATATAGGGAGTCTTGTAGGCGTAACAAACGTGAACACACTCAGTCCTCTCAACAAAAACTGGAAGCAGATAGATTGAGGCTCAACCTGGCCCTCACTACGGAGGCAGAGAAGCACCTCCGTTGGATGGGGGCTAGGTTTTATCTTCAAAAAGATAAGATCGGGTCCAAATTAGCCGCCAAGCTCTCCCCCAAACCTCGTCAGTTGGCTTTTCCCAAAATTCGATTACCGTCGGGCACACTCACACAAAATCCTCAAAGAATTATGGAATGTTTCCATGACTTCTATTCTTCCCTTTATGGGAATAACGAATCAAGTCCAAATTCCTCCACTAAAGAGTTTCTTGATTCCATCTCACTCCCCAAACTTTCCAGGGACCACGTTGACTTACTAGAACAACCTATTACCTCCAAGGAAATCTGTGATACCATCAAATATCTTAAACAGGGATCAGCCCCGGGTCCGGATGGATTCTCGGTGGGATATTATAGGAAATTCTCTGACATCCTGTCCCCTTACCTGGCCAGATTCTTTAATTTCCTTCAAAAAGGTTCTCCCCTGGATAAATCCCTGAATCTAGCATACATTTCAGTCATACCCAAATCAGGAAAGGACCCCTCTCTCCCTAGCAACTATCGTCCGATCTCTCTGATCAATAATGATCTCAAATTACTAACAAAAATCTTAGCAAACCGTCTGTCCTCATTCATAGCCCAGTATGTCCACCAAGACCAAGCGGGATTTATCCCGGGGAGACAAGGCCCTGACCAAGTGAGAAGGGCAATTGATGTAGTGTCGCTCTTAAGATCTCAGTGGGACAAAGGTCCCCCTCAGGAGGGTCTTTTGCTTTCCGTTGATCTACAAAAAGCATTTGACACAGTCACATGGCCATATATTTTTGAGGTACTGGAGAGATGGGGTTTTGGCCCTGTCTTCCTAAGTACTCTACACTCCCTCTACTCTACTCCAAGCGCCCAAGTGAAATTGCAGGGCAGATATTCGGATACATTCCCAATAGAAAAAGGCACAAGGCAGGGATGCCCGTTGTCGCCCCTGATTTTTGCAATTGCAATAGAATCCCTAGCAATCGCCATTCGTGCCCATCCAGATATCAGAGGAGTATATTGCGGTCCGCAAGAACATAAATGTGCTTTATTCGCTGATGATCTCCTTCTCTTCATCACATCACCCCTTATTTCCACCCCTAATATTGTTAAGCTCCTAGAACAGTTTGGGAATGCCTCGGGTCTCCGTGTCAACGTCTCCAAATCCGCTGCCCTAAATATCTCAATACCCCCAGACCTCCTTAAACGCCTACAGATGCATTTTCCTTTCACTTGGTGCTCCTCACATATTCCTTACTTGGGCATCAACCTGACTTCCTCATACGAAACTTTATTCGTGGCCAATTACCCTCCGATGTTCAAAAAACTGGAGGCAGACATGTCAGTGTGGTCAAGGCATGATCTATCCTGGCTGGGCAGAGTGAACTCCATAAAAATGACCCTGCTTCCTCGTCTCCTGTACCTCTTTCGTTCCCTCCCTATCCCACTGAAAAAAGCGCAGCTCCTGCAATTCCAATCCTCCATCCTGAAATACGTCTGGGGCTCCAAAGGCAGAAGATGCTCTAAGGAAACACTCTATAGACTAAAAACCCAAGGTGGACTTGCTCTTCCTAACGTTTGGTGGTATTACCAAGCAGCACAAATCGCCCAAATTTCCATAGCATACTCCAAGGGCCCAAAACCGGACTGGCTACGGATGGAAAGGCAAGCAACCCCAAGACACACAATAGATTTTTTGCTCTGGGTTCCTTCCCGTCTTAGACCGGCAATATTAGCCCCAACACTCTCTCACTCGATGTCCTTGTGGGACAGGTTGCAAAAGCACGCCTCCCTGACATCACACATTCGCCCTCTCTCCCACCTATTTAACAACCCAGAATTTCCCCCAGGCCAAAACATACTTGCTTTCAAGTGGTGGCTTGATAAAGGCCTATACCGAATTGGACACTTTGTAAATGCCAATGGGCCCCTCAATATCAGATTTTGCCAAAATAAATTAGAAATGCCTGACTCAGAAAGATATAGACTGTTACAAATCACCCACTTCCTTCGGTCCAAATGGCCCAATACCTCTGAACCCCTTACCCTAACTGCCTATGAGACATGGTGTTCTGACATAAAGGATCAGAGGGGAGGTATCTCCGTTATCTACACCTCGCTTGCCAGCAATATTTGTAAACCTCACTACGCCCTAAAGTGGGAACATGACCTGGCAATTGAGTGGGACTTAAAGGACTGCTATCGAGACTTCCACAAATCATTCAAGGGCATCCTGAACATCTCTCTTATGGAAGCTAGTATTAAAATTATCACGCGTTGGTACCGAGTGCCTACCTCCCTAGCCAAAATATTTCCAGATTCATCCCCATTATGTTTTAGAGGCTGCGGCCATGAGGGTTCATTGTTCCACGTTTGGTGGACGTGCCCACGACTCCGGAGCTTCTGGAATAGTTTTTTCCACATAGCACGGAAAATTACGGGAATGGATATTCCACAGACTCCAGAAATAGCACTCCTCTATGCCCAAGTAGATAACATTCACAGACACAAACAATCCTTGATCTTTTATATGCTCTTGGGTGCCAAAATTACTATTGCCAGACATTGGAAGAGACATTCGGTGCCAATAACCGCAATGCAACGTAAGATATCCTGGATCATGGCCCAGGAGAAGATTGTCAGCAAATTACTGGACAAAACCCATAAATTTGATTTAATTTGGGAACCCTGGGCTACATATGTAGGGGTCCGTTACATCCGGCTTAGCAGATATCCCCGAATTTTCCAACATGCTCTAGGTGACCTTCCTTCCTTTTCCTCCTAATATCACTATTCTTTTTTCGTTGCTGACTTTTCTTATTCTTATATTTCCTTTTCCTCTAACTCCTTTTCCTTCTTCTTCATAATTTGGCGACAGAATACAACCGCTGGTACACTAGATACAGGAGCTAGTTGACCAAGTATTACTATTGCCTTTCTTTCTTCCATCAAAGTTAACTGTACTTTTGAATGCATAGGCTGAGACTGGAATAGGTGGTTCCGGAAGTCTTCCGCCCATTCACGTGCCGAACTGAATGATTAATTCATGGCTTTGTTTTACACCACGAGTGTCATTTTTGAAACTGAGAGGGGCAGACCAGGGTAGACAGGAATTACCAATTCCTGTGACCAATATATTATCCAGAGGCTGCTTCTGGGTAGGTCATCTCCACAGCGAGTTCCCCATGGGGTGGAGAAACGTCCTGTCCTGGATATTTAACAGCTTATTAAAACTCTAATTATATCTTGGTCCACTTACACCGGTATGGATACCCATTGTTACCAGTCAGTGGATCTGGATGGTCCTGTCTCACCGGTCCCCCCTTAACCCTGAATATTTCGTTCATGGGATTACGCCATCTAATACCTCTGCTATGCTATGTTTAGTTCAAACACCTCTACATGTATTTACTGAATACCTGTTTCAATGCGCATTTTGATCTGACAGAGTGTATCAAACGTTTTATGTAACCTACAATATTGTTATCTATCATTAAACCAATAAAATAAATGTTGATAAGGTAAAAAAAAAAAAAAAAAAGTTGGCGTGGCGTCAACCACCTCTGAACCTGCCCCTGCAGAGCTGACAGAACCTCTGCCCCAGTGTGGCTCCTGTCCCCCAAGCACACCAGCTCAAGCACCGCATGGCATCTTTTGGCCTGCGTACTTGCGTAGCCCCTTGAACGACTACGGAGCACCGCTGGTTCCGAGGAAGAGGCCATGGAGGAAGAAGAAGAGGAGGGGGTGGAGGAGAGAGGTGTGTCACAATCATTAGCATTTTGGAGGCGTGGTGGCGGAACAACCTCCAACACTACTGCACCTTGTCCTGCATCCTTCCCAGCTGCCAGCAGAGTCACCCAATGCGCCGTGAAACTTAGGTAACGTCCCTGTCCATGCCTGCTGGACCATGAGTCAGCGGTAATATGCACCTTACCGCTGACCGCCCTGTCCAGCGAGGCATGGACATTGCCTTCCACATGCCGGTAGAGAGCCGGAATCGCCTTCCGTGAGAAAAAGTGGCGTTTGGGTACCTGCCACTGAGGAACCGCACATTCCACAAACTCACGGAAGGGGGCAGAGTCTACCAACTGAAAAGGCAGCAGTTGAAGTGCCAGCAAATTTGCCAAGCTAGCATTCAACCGCTGGGCATGTGGATGGCTGGGAGCAAACTTCTTTCGGCGGTGCAGCAGCTGGGGCAGGGAAATTTGCCTGGTACAATCTGACGTCGGTGTACCAAAAGCAGATTGCCCACAAGTACTTGGCTGTGACACACCTAATTCTACACCTTCATTCCTCTCAGTGCAGGTCTCAGAGAGGACTGAAGGTCTAGTGGGGTTGGAAATCTCAGCTGATGAGGAGCAAGGAGAGGTCCTCTTTGTTCTTTGGTGTGGGTCTTTTAGATGCGCTTGCCAACGAACTGCATGGCAGGTCAACATATGTCTGGTCAAGCATGTGGTACTCAAGCGGGAGATGTTTTGGCCACGTGAGATACGCTTGAGACATATGTTGCAAATAGCAGCGGTGCGATCTGATGCACTCGTCTCAAAAAAGGCCCACACCAAAGAACTTTTTGAATAACGCGCAGAGACTGCAGCGCCCTGCACATGTGATGCAGTCAATGTGCTGCCCTTAGGCTGGCCCCTGGAGGGCATCCTGCTTCGTTGGTGATGTGCCGCCTCCTCCTCCTCCTCCTCTCTCCTATCAGGCACCCACGTTGAGTCAGTGACCTCATCATCCCCTCCCTCCTCATCACTGGAGCAAACCCGGCAGTATGCTGCAGCAGGGGGAGCATGACTGCCAGATTGCTGTCCTTCTTGGGCACCCCCTCTGTCCGTGCTCATGTTACTGCCTTCATCGAGCTCAGTATCATCATCAGAGCCTTCCAAACGCTGGGCATCCTCCTGGAGCATGTACCCAACACTGTGGTCAAACAGTTCGAGGGACTCCTCAGGAGGACATGGTGGAGCTAGGGAAGGAGTCACTGATGACATTGAGCCGAGGGAAGAGGCCGCTGCTTTGCCAGACAAAGCACCCTGGGCATGGGTGAGAGAGGATGAGGAGGATGAGGACGGCTTGGTCATCCACTCGACCAAGTCTTCCGCATGTTGCGGCTCAACACGGCCAGCTGCCGAAAAAAAGGCCAAGCGTGTCCCATGGCCACGTGCTGATGAGGATGCACCGTCTCCACGACCAGCACTAGACACAGAGCCTGCTTGCCCTCTCTTATTGGCTTGTGACTGTCTGCCTCTCCTTCTTGGCCTTCCAGACATACTAATGGCCTGTAGCTGCACTAAGCTGGGATATATATATATATATATATATCATGCAGCTAGCAAAATCAACTACCTGCCTGTAGTATGAGAACACCACCAATCTTTTACAGGTAGCTTTAGCTGAACACTGTGAGGTGGACGCACCCCACTAACTTGTAGGTTTAGCTGAACACTGTGAGCAGGACGCACTGCACTAACTGTAAATAGTCTAGCTGCCTGACCGTGGTACTAATAGAATCAAAAGAACACCAGTAATTTTCTTCAGGTAGCTTTATATACTGTAACAAGACAAGCCTGCCTGTCAGTAGGAAGATAACAGGAACGGATCTAGCTGAACACTGTGAGCAGGACGCACTGCACTAAATGTAAATAGTCTAGCTGCCTGACCGTGGTACTAAGAGGATCAAAAGAACACCAGTAATTTTCTTCAGGTAGCTTTATATACTGTAACAAGACAAGCCTGCCTGTCAGTAGGAAGATAACAGGAACGGATCTAGCTGAACACTGTGAGCAGGACGCACTGCACTAAATGTAAATAGTCTAGCTGCCTGACCGTGGTACTAATAGGATCAAAAGAACACCAGTAATTTTCTTCAGGTAGCTTTATATACTGTAACAAGACAAGCCTGCCTGTCAGTAGGAAGATAACAGGAACGGATCTAGCTGAACACTGTGAGCAGGATGCACTGTACTAAATGTAAATAGTCTAGCTGCCTGACCGTGGTACTAATAGGATCAAAAGAACACCAGTAATTTTCTTCAGGTAGCTTTATATACTGTAACAAGACAAGCCTGCCTGTCAGTAGGAAGATAACAGGAACAGATCTAGCTGAACACTGTGAGCAGGACGCACTGTACTAAATGTAAATAGTCTAGCTGCCTGACCGTGGTACTAATAGGATCAAAAGAACACCAGTAATTTTCTTTAGGTAGCTGTAAATACTGTAACAAGACAAGCCTGCCTGTCAGTAGGAAGATAACAGGAACGGATCTAGCTGAACACTGTGAGCAGGACGCACTGCACTAAATGTTAATAGTCTAGCTGCCTGACCGTGGTACTAATAGGATCAAAAGAACACCACTAATTTTCTTTAGGTAGCTGTTAATACTGTAACAAGACAAGCCTGCCTGTCAGTAGGAAGATAACAGGAACGGATCTAGCTGAACACTGTGAGCAGGACGCACTGCACTAAATGTAAATAGTCTAGAAGATAACAGGAACGGATCTAGCTGAACACTGTGAGCAGGACGCACTGCACTAAATGTAAATAGTCTAGAATTTAACAGGAACGGATCTAGCTGAACACTGTGAGCAGGACGCACTGCACTAAATGTAAATAGTCTAGAAGATAACAGGAACGGATCTAGCTGAACACTGTGAGCAGGACGCACTGCACTAAATGTAAATAGTCTAGAAGATAACAGGAACGGATCTAGCTAAACTGAGTACAGTGTATATATATATATGCAACACCTGGGATGCATATATATACACAATACACTGTAAGTGCAGCTAACTGACTGACTGTTCTGCCTAATCTATCTAACTCAAATCAAACACTGTCTCTCTGTCTATCTCTTTCAACGCCGGAACACACACTACACAGGGCCGCCGTGCAGGCGGCCTTATATAGTGTGGGGCGTGTACTAAATCCCCTGAGCCATAATTGGCCAAAGCCTCCTTGGCTTTGGCCAATTACGGCTCTCTGTTCAGGCGGCGCTGTGATTGGCCAAGCATGCGGGTCATAGTGCATGCTTGGCCAATCATCAGCAAGCAATGCACTGCGATGCCGCAGTGAATTATGGGCCGTGACGCGCCACACGAATTTGGCGCGAACGGCCCATATCGTTCGCAATTCGGCGAACGACCGAACAGCCGATGTTCGAGTCGAACATGGGTTCGACTCGAACACGAAGCTCATCCCTACTGGGCAGTCATGTCACAGTAGCCTAGGCTAGTTTGGCTTATAGGAGCTGGGATTGCTATAGGTGATGCTTTACTACACTGTATTCCCTGACTACTTCTATAGAGGTGACCATTATAGTACATTGGTTTTTGACACAATTGGTTGATTTGTGTGATACACAATATACAATGTCCGGTACATAATCAGTCCAGACAGTGAAAAGCCTATGCTGTGTGGGAGAAATATGAAATGAAATTGCCAACTTTGTGTAAAAAAAAAAAAAATAAAATCATTTTTTTCTGCATTTTCCAAAAACTTGTGGCAATAAAAGGAAGTCTAAGGACTCACTATGCCTCTTAAAAAACACCTTGGGGTGTTATGGGTGTTTCTACTGTCTTGGTACTCCAGGGCCTCCAAAATGTGATAGGTTGTCAGACAATTGAATGCATAAAATTTATTGCCCCTAAAAAGCCTGAAGGTGTTGTTAGAAATATATTTCTTCCAAAAATGTGTGGCAAAAAATGAAATTTTCAAAAGACTTACTATACTTTTCAGAAAATACCTTGGAGTGTTTGCTTTCCAAAATTGGGTTATTTTGTGGATGTTTCCACTGTCCTGGTGCTCTAGTGCTTCCAAAATGTGATCAGTAGTCAGGAAATTAGATGCGCAATTTATGTGTAATTTATGCTCCATGAAACCCAAAGGTGCTCCTCGGCCCCTTTATGCATCTAGGCTGTGAAAAAGTCTCACACATGTAGAATCCCTATACTTGGGAGTCATAGCAGAATGTGTTTTGGGGAGTAATTCTATAAGTATGCCTATGCCATGTGTGAGAACCAACTTTTTAAAATATATCTTGACAGGTATTCATTTTCCTGTATAAATGTTTTTAACCATCATGGCACTGCTCCCAAAACCTAATAAGGATCATGACTGTTGGATACCAGATGTTACTCCTGACCATATCTATACCCCCCTATGTTCTTAATCCCCTACAAATTAAGACTACACCATTCATTGGGGTATAAAAGGCCGTAGCAGCCTACTTTATTTATATATAAAAATACTTTTATTCAAAAATAACTATGGAAAAAATATCCATCAATAAACAAAAACTATAACGTACGGAAAAAGAGAGCGTTGGTCTGGGCAATAACATCTTGACAATCAATCCGATGGCCATCACCAAAAAATATGGCACTGCAGTCCTTATCAATATATCAAAAATTAGGCCTCAAGCCGACAAGCTGGCTCAGAGACTGCCAGTGACCGCAGTGCCCCCATATCACTTCCCGGCTAACCTCCGGTAGCCGGGAACCAGCATCTGGACCCATACAACGTCAGGTCCCACTCTTACTTGCCATCTTCCTTCCCTTGCGCAGACCAACGCCCACCTCTGCCACGACTTCTCTTCATCTCTCACCTGTAAAAACAGTTAAACAACCACAACGCCAAAAACGTAAAAGAAAAACAACCTTAGGGAGGGTGGGCGGGAACTTTCCACAACTTTCTGCTTGAACCTCCCAGGGCGGGCCTACTATTTATCAGTCCCCTCCCTGTGTTATCCTCCCCCTCGGCACCTTGTCTCCACCCCCTCATTCATTAACCCTGTTACCTCCGTCATGTGCGCCCTGCACATACCTCATTTTATTCGGCTGCTCCAGGCTTTTCTTGACTGTTGGATACCAGATGTTACTCCTGACCATATCTATACCCCCTATGTTCTTAATCCCCTACAAATTAAGACCACATCATTCATTGGGGTATAAAAGGCCGTAGCAGCCTACTTTATTTATATATAAAAATACTTTTATTCAAAAATAACTATGGAAAAAATATCCATCAATAAACAAAAACAATAACGTACGGAAAAAGAGAGCGTTGGTCTGGGCAATAACATCTTGACAATCAATCCGATAGCCATCACCAAAAAATATGGCACTGCAGTCCTTATCAATATATCAAAAATTAGGCCTCAAGCCGACAAGCTGGCTCAGAGACTGCCAGTGACCGCAGTGCCCCCATATCACTTCCCGGCTAACCTCCGTTAGCCGGGAACCAGCATCTGGACCCATACAACGTCAGGTCCCACTCTTACTTGCCATCTTCCTTCCCTTGCGCAGACCAACGCCCGCCACAGCACCCCAAGAGTAAAACCTTACTCGCGGGTGCCCTCCCAAACCCGAAGAGCTCGCTGAATCCCGTCCTGCAGTCCCAAGTTCCATAAATCAATTCCCACCTCGTTGAGATGGACGCCGTCCGCCCTCAAGTACCTCCAGGTCTCAAATTCCAACTCCATATGCCTTATCGCCAAACCCCCATTATTAACTACAAATTTACTCACTTCCTGGTTAATCTTCCTTCTGGCCCTGTTAACGCCTGCCACCGACCTAGCCATCCTCCAAGATCTACGAGCCACCATGTCTGACCACACTATAATAGTATGGGGAAATTCCGCCATCAATCGCCACACATCACATTTGATGTCCCGCGTGATATCCACCATGGAACGCAATCCTAGGTCGTTACCCCCAGCATGAACCACCAAGATGTCCGGTGGTCTGTCACGCTGAGAGTGACGCTGAACTTCTGGCACTAATCTGCCCCATAACATGCCCGGTATGCCCAACCATTTTAAGCAGACATCTCGCCTGTTAAACCCCAACTTCCTGCCCTCGTGGCGAGCATCCCCCCTTCTTGCCCCCCAACACACATAAGAATGGCCCATAATCCAGACCAATCTTGACACCGGACCTGAAATTAGAAGAAGACAAGAAAAACTAACCACTAACAATTTAGTGATGAAAAACCACTGAAGTCTATAACTGAAGACATTAACAAATTCAAACTTGCCTTCAACATTTCTCATACCTCTACTTATGTTTTTTTTTTTTTTTTATATTCCTACCACCAGATGAGGACGTACATAAGATTGGAACCTGTTAGATTCCCACCTCCCAATATGTTTAACCGACTCCGCGTCGAGACCATGCTTGGATGCCTCGGTAGCAACCCCAATCCTAAACGAATGGGAAGAAAATTACTTGTCTTCCAATCCTACCCCTTTCAAACATCTTCTAAAAACTACCGCAAACTGAAACCTGGATAACCAACTACCATCCCGATGCACTAACAATGGGCCCTTGAAATCTGGACGCACCGCTAAAAATTCCCTGACTGTGGCCACCGGGCACAACGGGGAACCATGAACCGGAAAAACTTGTACCACCTTACCTTTTCCTACCTGATCCGTTTTTGACCTCTTGAAAAACAACTGTAACACCTCCTTATGCAACTTCACATCCTGGCACCCCAAACCCCCTTCTACCTTTTTAGAAGGACTAACCAACTCCCCTATCCTGAATGCCCCAAAGAACGCTAACACGAAAGCCACCTTGAACAACAAAACTTCGTATTCAGATGAACACACCCCTTTTAAATGATCAATAACACCCCCCAAAATTTCGAAAGTAACCGGTCTCCTGGAATCCCGCTTAACCACTGACCTCCTGTATCCCTTTAACGCTTGTCTCACTCGAAAATCTTTTGTTACGTCCGGCTGCCCCTGTAACTTGAACAGGAAAGCCAAACCTGCTAAGTTCGCACTAATCCCAGATGCCGACCTATCTTCCTCCATTTTCCTAATAACAAAATATAACAGTAGCAAATTCACTGCCTGCCCAATCGGTTCCTCCCCAATCCCTTCCACAAAAGCCATCCACTCCTTCCATACCTTTTGGTATGCTGACCAGGTACCCCCGCTTACCGACCGCTCGATCCATCCTGCGGCGACTCTAATGCTATGTCCCACATCCACTCGGGACAAGGCACCCCTCGTTGCTCCGCCTCCGGCGCCAACTCACGGAACCTGTCCCACTGGAATCGAGACAACGCATCAGCTATCACATTTTCCACCCCCGGTAAGTGAACAGCATGAATAAAAACGTTCAATTGTAAACATCTTAACACTAAATGTTGTAGCAACCTGATCACTGGCGGAGAGGACGCCGTCATCCTATTTATCACTTGCACCACCCCTAAATTATCGCCATGGAAACGCACCTTCCGATCCCCGAAAGATGCTCCCCATAATTCCACCGCCAGAACCACTGGAAACAGTTCCAGCAGCACTAAGTTCTCCGTAAACCCTCCTTCCACCCAAGATTGTGGCCAAGGACCAGCACTCCACTGCCCTTGGAAAAACGCACCAAAACCAGTGGCACCCGCCGCATCAGTAAAGAGCTCCAAGTCAAAATTGATGACTGGGCCCGACATCCACATTGCCCTGCCATTAAATGACTCCAAAAAGGTATGCCATACCCTTAAATCCTCCCTGTGCGTTTTTTTGATCCTAACGAAATGCCTTGGTGATTGTATGCCACTAGTGCTAGCCGCAAGCCTGCGGCTAAACACTCTCCCCATCGGTAGTATCCGGCACGCAAAATTAAGTTTTCCCAACACAGACTGCAACACTCGCAACTGAACTTTTTGCAATCCTATTAAACCTGCAACCTCTTTTTTTAAATCTTCCAACTTGTCATCTGGCAGCCTGCATTCCATTGCCTCTGAATCCAAGATTATGCCCAAAAATTTGATGACCGTGCATGGTCCCTCCGTCTTGTCCGCCGCCAGTGGAATGCCGAATCTGTCCGTGATATGTGCCAATGTCGCCATGAGCACCGCGCAGATTCTGGACGAAGCCGGGCCGATACAGAGGAAATCGTCCAAGTAGTGAATGACTGAATTCACCCCTGACACGTCCCTCACCACCCATTCCACGAACGAGCTAAATTGCTCGAATAATGCGCATGACACTGAGCAGCCCATTGGCAAGCATTTGTCTACATAAAATTCTCCATTCCAATGGCAGCCCAGCAGCCGAAAACTTTCCGGGTGAACCGGCAGCAGGCGAAATGCCGATTCCACATCTGCTTTTGCCATCAAGGCCCCCTTACCGTAATGCCGTACCCAGCCCACTGCCGCGTCAAAGGACGTATACGTCACCGAGCACTCCTCCTGCCCAATAGCATCATTCACCGACCCACCCTTAGGGAACGATAAGTGGTGAATGAGCCTAAATTTGTTGGGTTCTTTCTTGGGCACCACCCCCAATGGAGATACAACCAAATCTGCCAGAGGTGCCTCTGCGAAAGGGCCACCCATTCTACCCATTGCAACCTCCTTCTTCAGTTTCTCTGAAACCACCTCCGGATGTTGCAATGCAGAACGTAAGTTGTTTGGCACAGGAGGAATAACCGTTAACGTGCATGGGATCCTAAAGCCTACCGAAAAACCTTCCTCTAACAGGACTGCCGCTCTCCTATCCGGATACCTACCTAGAAACGGCCGCATCCTTTCCACTTTCACCGGAGTCCTCCCTTTTGTTTCCAGCTTCACCTGTTCGTCCCTTACTTTGCTTAAAGCATCTTGACGCTGGATGCGTTCCACCGCAGCCTGTACACTCGTGTTTATACTTACACGTGGCCCCGAACTTACAGGCCCCTGTGTTGTACTGCCAGCAGATCCCTTTTTTGTTTCCTGCCGAGTGTCCCTGGGCTGAAGGTCCACCGGCTCCCCCCTGAAAAAACTGGTTAGGAGCCCTCGCCGTTGTCATCAGGTGCATCCACAGGCTAATGTCCTTGTGGTCCCAACGAAGCTCCGGACGCACCGCTCTCCTCTGCCTGAACTGTTCGTCATACCGAAGCCACGCTGTGCCACCGTAGACTCTGTACGCTTCCCCTATCGCATCTTGATAGCAAAATAACGCCGAACAGTGTTCAGGCTGTTTTTCCCCAATCACGCTTGCCATGATTGCAAAGGCCTGCAACCAATTCGTAAATGTCCTAGGTATTAAACGATATCTCCTCTTCTCCTCGTCGTCTTTCTTGGAACTATCGGGTTTAACCCTATCCAAGTTAAACTTCTCTAGGGGCAACAATGAAAAAATTTCCACGTACTCACCCTTCCACAGCTTTTCTCGAACCTCCTGCTTCAGGTGAGCTCCCAGTGGCCCCTCAAAACACACATATACCTCACAACGTGCAGCGTCCGCTAATCTAGTTATATCCTGCCTAACCGCGACTTCCTTAGCCGCCTCAGCATTGTCCGTCCCCTGCTTATCTCCGCTCCCCACTGCCTCCAGCACCGCAGGTGCTGCCGCCACCGCCACCGTTGGCAAAGCTACTGATGCATCCGCGCTCCCAGCTGCTGGGACCCACGCCGTCGCTGGTACTGGAGCCGGCCGTTCTGCCGCCTCAAACTTCTGTACCAACTCCTTGATACCCGCCAAAAACCCCAATAAACCAGAAACCCCCTCCGCAGGCCCAACGCTTACTTCACTGTCACTTGACCTCCCAACAGTAACCCCTGTCCCCACAATATCATCGCTACCCATAATATTCCCTGATGTAAGGGACTTACCGGGCTGCACAGGTAACGCCCCATCAGCCGACCTTCCGCACGCTGTTGCTGCTGCTCTCCTGGAAGGGGGGTGCGCCTCCTCTTCCGATCCGGATCCTTCTTCCACCACACCAGGGATCTCCTCTTCCTCCTCTGATGAGGGCCCGCTAGGCCCGCCGACCACCGCTGCCACAGACACCTCCATGTTTTCCCTCCTCTGCGCATGCACCGCTCCGCCCGACTTCCGGACAGCCTTGCCAGGACCGGTGTGGGAAACCGCGGTCCTGCCGGCCTCCGCTCTGCTGCTCACCATGCCCGATCGGCCTCTCTCTCCCCTCTTCAGGTCCCCTGCCGCAGATGCAGGTGGCCCGGGAACCCCCGCTCTAGACCTGGCCTGCTCTCCTGCTGGGCCGCCCGCCATGTTCCTGGGGGCGGGGCTCGCGCTCTTTGCAGATGCTCTCCGTCTAGGCCTCAACTCCGCTCTCTCCTTTTCCCGCCTCACAATCCGGTCCCCTGTGGCCGCATAGCCACTGCTTCCTGCTCCCCCAGCCGCTCTTTTAGATGGTGGGCCCGCAGGGAGCCCCGCACCGGGACTACCCCGCTGCCGCTGTGATGTCCCTGGATGCTCTGGGGAGAAACGCTCCGGCGGCCTAGAGCGGCGCGCTCTGTTACTGGTTCTCCCGCTCTCCACTGGTAGCCGCTCTTCCCCTGCCAGCGCAGAACCGATCGCTGCCTGTAGCCAAGCTGTGCCCCGCACCGCCGCTTCTTCCCTCAGCTGGTCCATGATCCGCTCGATCTCCGCCATGCTGCCTCTGAACTTTCCACAACTTTCTGCTTGAACCTCCCAGGGCGGGCCTACTATTTATCAGTCCCCTCCCTGTGTTATCCTCCCCCTCGGCACCTTGTCTCCACCCCCTCATTCATTAACCCTGTTACCTCCGTCATGTGCGCCCTGCACATACCTCATTTTATTCGGCTGCTCCAGGCTTTTCTTTCTGTACCACAACACTTTAGATGAATTTCTGGTATTAATAATAACCTTAAAATATTTAGCAGACTATTAGCATATCGACTTGCCTCAGTCATTCCTACGTTATTCTCCCTCTCCCAGTCAGGTTTATTTCTAACAGATTGATCATTGATCAATATCCATATGATATTAAACATTATTCAAGATTCCATTGCCAATTTATGAGCTTAAAATCACCTGCTTCTTAGTTTGGATATACATAATATATTTGCTAATGTCACCTGGCAGTATTAACACCTTTCTATTATTGCTTTTGCGATAAATTCTTCCATGCGTTTCAGACCTTGTATCATTCACCTAAAACTAGAATAAAGTTTCCTCAATGTAACGTGGGTTTCTTTGCACTAGGAAGCGGCATCAGAGAGGGGCGTGTGATGATAAAGCGGACTGGGCACCTCACAAGGCTGTGTGAAAGGGCTAGGTTGCCATGTTGTCCAGAATTCAGCCATGGTAGTTTGTAATAATAGTAGACAGAACAGCAGTGATCCCATTTACATCCTCCCAGGAAGGCATCTGATAAAATCAACAGACTTTAAGCTGCATTCCAGAACATTCATATCAGTCCATTGAGAGGACAACAGACCCACTCAACCCTATCAACCCAAACCACATTTTGTTCTCATTCTAAAGCCCCGTACACATAGGCCAAATGTCGGGAGACATCGGCCGATGTGTTTCTTGGTCTGTCTGACAGAAGCCAGCTAAAAGCCAGCTTCTGTCAGACAAGCATGCTGGAAAACCTGGAAAACCAACATGACAGCTCAGTGGTTGGGATAGCTGTACTAACATTGGATGGTTAGTACAGCAAGTGTCCAGAGCTGTCAGGTTTTTTTCATTCAACCCGCTGGGTTGAACGATAAAAAACTTGTAGTGTGTACCAGGCTTAAGTTAAGTAATTAGTAAAACAATCAATAAATAACATAGCTGGAGTTGTCAGTGGATAAACATTGCTGTCTATCTTTTCTTGTAGGATCAAAAATGTCAGTGTATTTCATTACTCCTGAAAGAATATCAAAAATTATCTGCCAAGGTTATCACCACGTTCCACTGAGGGAATAAGGATTAGCCATTGTAAAACCGTAAAACATCTCGGTTCTGTCATGGATGGAACCTCAAGGTAATTAAACCCATTAAGAGTACATGACGAGCCATAAAATGTATTACGCAGGGCTAAGTAATGTTGTAAAAGTCTCCAAATCTGCACATAATTCAATAAATCAGGCATGACCAAGCTACATTACTAATAATTAAATATTTGAATGTGGATGAACAAATCAAGATTATGCATGACTAGGCTATCGTATACAGCAGGCGAGATAGCTGTCTCCCACCTCCTGGGTGACAGACCTATCTAAGAGATATCATATTTAGTATCTCTACAATGTAAATTCAATGCTGGACTTTATAATAATAGTTCTCAGAAGGTGACTTGTGCATATTTGAAGATATTAATATCTGTATAAAACTGTTTGTAGGGAGTGGCCAAGCTACGGTCATAAACCTGTGACATCAGCCACTCCTTTATCTCTTAATTGATCAGGTAATTTCTGTCAATCTGAGCTATCCTCCACATTGCTTTCAAGATTGTACAAACTCTGGTCCGGCCGCACCTGGAGTATGCTGTCCAGTTCTGGGCACCAGTCCTCAGGAAGAATGTGCTGGAACTGGAGAGAGTCCAGAGAAGGGCAAGAAAATTAATAAAGGGACTGGAGGACCTTAGTTATGAGGAAAGGTTATGAGCACTGAACTTGTTCTCTCTGGAGAGGAGACGCTTGAGAGTGGATATGACTTCAATGTACAAATACTGTACTAGTGACCCCACAATAGGGATAAAGCTTTTCTGCAAAAAGCAATTTAATAAGACACGCGGCCATTCACTAAAATTAGAAAAGTGGTTTAACCTTAAACTGCGTAGAGGGTTCTTTTCTATAAGAGTGGTTAGGATGTGGAATTCTCTTACACAGGCAGTGGTTTCAGCGGGGAGCATCAATAATTTCAACGACCACAACATACAGTGATATACAATGTAATACTGACATAAAATCACACACATAGGTTGGACTTGATGGACTTGTGTCTTTTTTCAACCTCGCCTACTATGTATGTAACACAGGAACCCATTTGCATATCTGGTGGTCTTGCACCATTGTGTCAGCTTTCTGGACTGAGGTATTTCGTATGCTACCCACGCTTGTTGGCGTGACCTTAGCACCTGATCCTGCGGTAGCACTTCTAAATAAGCGATCATCTGACTTAAATACCTCAACGTTTAAACTATTGTTGTATGTCACCACTGCATCAAAGCAAACCATAGCTAGGGCTTGGAAACCCCCAATCTCTACTTCCTTGAGGTGAAGCATGGGATAACGCAATCCATGACCCACAGTAAAATAGAAGCCACGTTGCTTGATCAGGTCCCTAAACATCTGTGTAGCAAGGTCCCAGGCCTCCTTTGGTCTGATGAGAACCTCTAGGGCCAGGAATAGCTGACATCTTTTTGTATGTAGTGGGTTGTGAGTCTTAGTGGGTGCAAAGATGGTGAAAGTCATTGGGCTCCAGACATTTCTTGTAAAAGAGTTTTTATTTCTCTTAACAGTCCCTTTTGTATTTTTGGGGGAAAGAAGGTTAGGGCCAGGACATGCTTAGATAGTTGCAAACTCAATTAGCAGACTCCGAGACTTCAATAGTAGGACAGCCGTGCAGCTATAATAAAAAAGAAATAAATTGTTTAAAAAAAAAAGGGTTCTTTATTGAAAAGTTGTCATCGTAACATGAAAAACCCTCTTTGTTTAATATGTTGATAATTAAAATGCTAAAAACAGAATTTTTTAACAGCAAACCAATGCCCTGAGGAAGCCCTTGACTATTCAGGTCTAAACGTGTCCTATACAACAGACATTCAATACATAATGCTGTGTATTATTTTATGTTTTCATTTTTTGTGTACTTTTGAATGGCAATATACCCCCCGACCAGAGTTCATATTTTAATGGCAATGCGTTCGTTCTTTTTTTTTTTAACAATTTATTTCTTTCATTTACTAACCCTGCTGTGGAAAACCCCCACTGGTGGAACATTTCCATATTGCATCTCAATCGGGGCGACGGCATCAATATCACTGACAACATGTGTCTTTCCCATGCGGCATACTGTACTGTTATTTTCAACTCTTCATACTGCTATAACCCTACTTCCTGATATTCAGGGCTATTTGGGTGCACATATAAGCATTTATGATGATGTGGTGTTATTTCTCTTTCAGCCAACCTACTTACACTTTTGCCACAATTCACTTTTCTTTTGGGACTGACAGTCAAGTTTACAAAATCCATAGCCATGTTTATTGCTATTCCCCCTTTTCAGTGTGAAAAACTCTGTACATCATTTCATTTTATCAGGTCTACTGACTTTATTAGTTACTAAAATGGCATTGAGAAAGGAATGTTAGTATAACAAGAAATTGCAAACACACTGGCGCCATAAGTATCAGTTGGTAATCCAGGTAGACCAAGGCTCCCACAATTTATCAAAGGAAGCTACAGAATCATTCACAATGATCTTGTTGACGCATATACTGATCAGGAATCTGAGATGCAGCGCCTCCAAAATAAAATAGCGGATTTAGAAGACCGTTTGAGGTGGAATATTATTAAATTTAGAGGAATACTTGAATCTATTCCACCTAATGAACTAACCAACTTTGTGCAATGCCTCATGAAAGGTCTCATACCATTTCTGACCGATATTGAATTATGTGTTGACAGAGCCCACCGCATTCCTAGACCAAAATTTTTACCTGACACAGCACCCAGAGATACCCTGGCGCGTATTCACTACTACCATGTAAAAGAGTGAGTAATGGCGGCAGCTAAACAAAGCCCTGTAGTGCCAGGCGATTTTACTGGTATCTCATTACACACAGATATATCACAACACAACAGCAATGAATAGAAAGAAGCTCTCTTCGCTTACAAGGGTTCTGCGCAACAACAGTGTAGTATATCGCTGGGGATTCCCCACGAAACTACTTGTCACATGGAATGGCAAAATATTCCCAATATACACTGTGGAGAAGGGCACCCAACTTTTCAAGCAATGGCAACTGCTTCCTCCAGATGCACAGCTGCCTGCTCAGCCCTACCCGAAACGTCTGGCAACAGGATGGAATTAAATCAAACCCCCCATCTAATCGTGAGCCTCTGCCTACCACCATAAATTCCTCAGTAGCGTGAGGCAATCATTCAGTTGTATCTCCCTTCTGGTACCTAGTGCATTGCACTACTGGCTGATTACCCCCGGATACCACAGCAGCTCCGGCTGCCCGTTGTACCTGTGTTTTGACAGTTTTTTTTTATGGAATTGTTGTCTTTTTTTTTATTCTTTTTTTTTCTAGTACTTTCTGCTTATCCAGTCACCACATATGATACCTCATCTACTTTGAATGGACCTGGCTTACTGATCTTACTACATACGCTAACCAATGACATCAAAGTTTTGCTATTCATCGTGACAACTCCAAGCTGCTCAAATACCACTACCAAACACGGATCTACTTATCAGAATTAAAGCATCCAGTTTACAGGTACTCTGTCCCTCATTTTTATTGTTACAATATAAGAGCACTTTGCAGCATCTTAGCAAATAATCAACTCCTACTATGCCTATAAAGCTTATGTCCTTAAACTCGAAGGGCCTCAATAGCCCCTTTAAACGCACAGCATTGAACTAAACCAGATAATTTTTACGCTCGTCAACCTATACGCTCCTAACACTAAACAGCAGAAATGTCTTGCCCCATTGTTTACTAAAATTGCGGAAGTAATACAGGACACTCTTATCATGGGTGGAGACTTCAATACAGTTTTGGTCCCCTCTTTGGATTCCACCACCTCTGCCAGGAAATCGGTCTCTTCCATCATTCCCCTACTCCAAAAATATGAACTGTATGATATCTGGCGATGCTTCCATGGATCTGAAAAAGACTTAACTTTCTTATCGGCTGCACACACTTCTTACTCTCATAATGATTTTTTCTTTACTGATAAAAGGTTGCTTCAAAATGTTCTGAGCGCGAACATTGGCACAATATCTTGGTCGGACCATGCCCCGATCATCCTAGAATTCAATGACAAACTTTGTAATTCCCCCCGCCCACTTTGGAGACTAAACACCTCCCTTTTAGAGGACAAGCTACTGTGCCAAAAGATTGTGCAGGAACATCACGACTTCTTTAAATACAATGACACTCCTGAAATGAATAGATTCACTTTGTGGAATGCTTATAAGGTGTATAGGAGGGGAGTATTGATCAAAATGGCCTCTTATGTTAAAAGACAGAGGCAGAAGCAGATTTCAGACTTACTCCTCTCCATAAACCAAAAAAAGCGCAATAACAAACTCAAACCAGACTCTTAACTTATGGAAGACATTATCCAAGATAGACAGCAGCTAAGGTCACTACTTCTTTATAAGCACGAAAACAACCTTAAATACCTTAAAGCCAGTTATTACAGCCTACATAATAAAGCGGGAGCTTGGTTAGCTAGAAAAAGTGAAAGCAAAACAGGTGAAACAAAAAATAAACTTCCCTTACCCATCAGCTTACCCATAATACTCTATCTAATCCAAAAGATATAGCTAATACTTTTGCAGATTATTACCAGTCCCTCTATGACCTTCGTAATGAAGCCTCCACCCCTCAACCCTCATCTGAACTTATTAATGCTTTAAGTAAAATAAAACTCCCTAACCTTACTGTAAGCCAACTTGACTCCATCTCACATCCATTTACAACCAAAGAAATTTGCTTGGAAATCAATAAATTACCCAATCGTAAGTCCCCATGAGATGATGGTTTTTCAAATGAGTACTACAAAGGCCTCTCCACAGAAATTGCCCCATACTTGCAATCAGTCTTCAATCTTGCTTCATCCTCTGGCACCTTTCCACATGAAATGTTGAGAGCAGTGATAGTGACAATCCCTAATTCTAACAAGGATCCTACCAATCCTGCACACTATAGACCCAAATACCTACTCAATAAAGACATAAAACTTTATGCCAAACTGTTAGCACTTCCACTACAGAAAGTTCTGCCATACCTCATCCACCCGGTCCAAGTGGGGTTTGTCCATGGCCGCCAAGCCCCTGGCGGTACTAGACGTCTTATCAACTTAATCTCACAGGCTGGGCCCTCTTGAAGGCCTTTTCTGCTTCTCTCCTTGGATGCGGAGAAGGCGTTCGACTGGGGATACCTTCAAACAGTGCTTAACACTTTTGGAATAATGGGTTGGATGCAGACAGGCATCTTATCTCTTCACTCCACCCCATCATCTATTGTCCTTACTTCAGGGATCACCTCCAAACCAATACATATAACTAATGGGACGACACAAGAATGCCCCTTATCACCAATCATCTTTACACTCCTTATGGAACCATTGGCAGAGAGCATTAGGTCCCACCCTAACATTACAGGAATCTCCATAGCAGGTGAAGAACATAAAATAAGTCTCTTTGCAGACATGCTCATGCTTTCCAATCCTAAGATGTCATTATCTGAGACACAGAAAATCCTAACTGAATTTAGTGGCATATCACATTATAAATTAAATGCCACCAAATCCCAAATCTTAGGCATCAACATCCCAACTTCTATGCAGACTCCAAAAATTCCCTTTTGAATGGTCTCCTCACTGTCCTTTCTGGGAGTTCAACTGACTCCACATTCCTCACAACGCAATAGCGACCCTTAAAATGCTGATCCTTCCTAAGCTCCTCTATTTATTTTGTACCCTAATAATCCCACTGCCAAATACCTTCCTCCCCTCAGTAAAAAAACTTTTTATACAATACATTTGGAACCACAAACCTCCTAGGTGCTCCTTCACTATTATGCTAAAACAGCAGGGCAGAATGGGAGTCCCCAATGTTCTGGCCTACTATAAAGCATGTGTAATGGACCAGATTAAATATTGGTGGACCCTCTCCAAACATAAATCTTAGGCACTCATGGAGTCCACTACTATTCTGGAAAAAGATCTTAAATTACCACTCATTGCTATAAAAATAGGAGCCCCAATACCAACCTCCCTTATCCCAACAGTCCAACTCTCTGCTAAATTATGGTCGGAACTCCCCTTTTCCCCATTACCTAGTGGGTCACTTTGCAAAAGTCCTACTCCAATATCAGTGCTCCAGCACTTCCGGTCTTAACCTAAAACATTGGACATCCAAAGGCCTTACCCTTTTAAAAGACCTATATTAGAACACCTCCCTCCACAATTTTGAATATCTGTCCTCCCGATTTAATCTTCCACTTTTAGCATATTTGCTCCACTTACAAATCCGATCCTTTCTGTTGAAACACCCCTTACCCTTATATTTAGAGATGCTAGCCTCGATATACACACTCTTCCAGGAACCTACTTCTCTGATAAAAGGAATCACATTTTTTTACAAATCTCTATAATGGTCAAAACTCCTTCTCCAAGACCACAACTATTATCAAATGGGAAAAAACGGAGAGCGCAGGCGGCGGGAGCGGATGCATTCCTAGACTGCTCCGCACACTCCTGGAACATTGAGCCTTCTTTAGCAGCCCACCTACCCTGCTCACCCCCGCATGACATCAGGGGCAGCAGGGGCACACCACGGAGACCTGCTCCATGTCCACCCGGTCGGCGGGGAATATCCTCGGCGACTCCCGCTACTTGCCTCGTGGGTCCTGGAAAGATTCCGGCCGGCACCAGCGCTATGCGGACGGACAAGAGACAGATGCAGCCACAGGGGAATAAAGGGAAGCCCCCTGGCTCAGGGGCACACAGCATGACTCCATCTGCAGCCATTCGGACCTCAGGTGAGCTGACTGACCCTCCCTGTGCTCCATCCAGCCCTGCCAGATCTCCTTCACAGGCTCTTTTCTCATCTCCAAGCCATGCTTCCCACACTTCCTCTGCCCTTGATAGGGACATGGCTGATATCTTCCTCAGACAGACCAGTGACCAGGATACAGACATTGATAATATGCAGCCCAGTAGCCAGGATGCAGACCCTGGTAGCCCTGAAGGACCCCTAGCTCCTTTACCTGCACCACTGCCATATTCTCCAGACACTATTCTTCTTGCACGTTTTGCAGATATGCTGCAAAAAGAGTTGGAAAAAGCTACCACTAAACTGGCCGCTGACTTGAAACAAGATTACCAGGAGCTGGGATGTCGTCTAGACAGTATTGAATCCAAAGTTGATGACACTGCACCTGGAAATTGAAGGCTACAAAACTCAGATCTTTGCAGACATCTCCAAAGCTACCATTCAAAAACGGAGAGCATTAAAACCTTTGCTTTCATCTTTGGTTCAACGTGACATTCGCTACCGATGGAACTATCCTTTCCGTTTACAATTTACCTACAACAATAGATCATATTCTTTTTCCACGTTTGCGGAAGGTGAAAGAATCCTGCTGAAATTGGGATTTATCTCCCATGATCCCTCGCCTCAGAACCAACCAAGATCCAGCGGTCCTCCACCTTCACCTTTCTGGTCTTCTCCATCGTCACAGAAATCTGCGACTTCATGCCAAGTTACCTGAGAACTCTCTGATTGGCACCAGTTGATCATTTTTTTTTTTTTTTTGGCGACAACTTCTCAGTGGTCCTTTTGCGGGACATTAGCCGCTGCCTATGTTTTTGTTATTATTCTATATGTCTCTGAACCTAGTGCTTTTTGTTCTCTGGGACACCTTGGCCTTGTTGATATTGGGACTTGTGTTGGTCTGGGAGGACATTTTACTTGCTACTTTATACTTGTGCCGGGAGGTGGCTATGCCCTCTCCTAATTTGTCGGACTCTTCGCATTGGTTATTTGGTGGAGACTCCCACATTTCAAGAACTTGGGTTCTGGACTACGTGGTTACGTTATATTGTGTTTTCCATTGTTTAATTATTTCTCTATGCTGCACCTTTTTGATACTGGGCGTTTCTAAGCCCTTGTATCATTTTATCCTTCTTTCTTTTTACTCTTTTCTCTGTTTTTAACCTTTTCTCCTTTTCCTTCCTGGGGGTCAGCCAGAATTTTGCCTGGACTTCCATGATGTCTGTACGTTGGTGGGTGAGTCTACCAGTTTACAGCTGTTTTTGTCCTTGTCCATGTCCAAGTTAACTAATCCTGTTGGAACCATACGACTACTTTCCCATAATGTCCAAGGGCTGTGTTCTTTGTCTAAACATATTAAAATGTTTAATTATTATAAGTCTATAGGTGCTGATATTGTGGCCCTCTACTTTTACTCCCCGGTATATACATAAGAATTATCCTGTTTATTATTTTGCCAATGCTACAGAGAAAAAACAAGGGGTGGCGCTCTGTCTTTCAAGACGGCTTTCGTTTACTGAATCCAAAATATTGCGGGACAAGGAGGTGCTTTACTTGTTGATGAAAGGGCACTGGTGTATTATGCCCCCAATACAAACCAGGTGGCCTTTTTCCATTCTTTGCTCCGTTCTTTGGCACTGGAATTCGAGGGAGATGTCATTTTAGCTGGGGAATAAATTGGCGCTGGATCACATATTAGATAAGTCCCATCTTTCCCACCTTCTAAACAAAGCTGCAAATTTGCTCAGCTGTTACACCATTATGACCTTATTGATGCTTGGAGGGAGGCCAATCCTACCACTTGAGACTATTCCCACTTTTCCAGAGCCCATAATCATTATTCACGTATTAATCATGTGTTTCTCCCCTCTGGTCTACTGCCCAAATTGATCTCAGCTAAGATAATTTTGACACCCTGGTCTGACCACGACCCCGTAGTATTGATGTTCACTAATTTATCTATCAGATTGGATAAGTCCCACTGGAGATTGAATGAATCTATACTTATTTTGATATTAATAAGGCAGAGGATACCACCCCCCCATCAATTGGGCGGCCCATAAGGCCTCTGTATGGGGCTTTTTGATCCAGTTGCTCCGTGCCAGGATTAGGGAATATGAAGACCTAGCTACTCAACACAAACATTCCCCACACCCTGATTTGTTGACTAAACTTGAACAGGCACATACAGAACTTAATATTTGTCTCAGCACAAAAGCAGAGAAACATTTACGCTGGACTAATCATAAGTTTTTCACTTGGCGGGACCGAACGAGTTCGTTGTGGCGCGTAAGCTTACCCCTAAACATTCACACGTAGCTCTTCCAAAAATCAGACTTCCAAACGGCAATCTCTCCCAACATCCCCAAAAGGTTCTTCAGGAATTTCAGGATTTTTACACTAAATTATACAACCCATCCCAGGGCCACATTCCTGTTTTCATTAATAGTTTTTTGCACACCTTATCTCTGCCTTCTCTCACGGAATCCCATAGAGAACTTATGGACCAACTCATTACCTGTGAGGAAATACATACCACTATTAAGATATTGTCATTAAATAACTCACCGGGCCCTGATGGCCTACCTAATATTTACTATAAGAAATTTTCTGACCACTTAGCTCCTCACATGCCTCTCTACTTTAATTTTTTGCGAGATGGCGGAAAAGTCCCTTTAGATGAAAATAGGGCATACATCAGTGTAATTCCCAAACCACACAAATACTCCACAGACATCCTTAATTATCGTCCTATCTCATTGATTAATTATGAATTCAAAATTCTAACAAAACCTTTAGCTTTACATCTTGGTACTTTTTTGGCGCAATACATTCACAAAGATCAATCTGGTTTTATAACTGAATGCCAAACGTTGGATCAGATCCGTCATTCCATAGCGTTGATCTCTGTGGTACAATCTAAATGGGGTGCCCCTATATCAAGGGAACTATTACTTCTTTCATTGGACCTTCATAAGGCATTTGATAGCTTAAATTGGAACTACGTATTTACTATCCTGGAGGCTTTCTGATTTGGCTCTGCCTTTATCTTATTGCTTAAACAACTTTATAGTAACCTGTGGGCCCAGGTTTCCATTCGGTGTTATAGATCAGCATCGTTTCCAATCCAACGCGGAACGAGACAGGGTTGCCCACTTTCCCCATTGTTATTGGCCCTAGCAATTGAACCCCTAGCTGTAGCAATTCAATCTCATCCTAATATATCCATATGGATATATGATATAGGTATATGTTGTGGGCAACGGGAGCATAAATGTTGCCAGTTTGCCGACGACATCCTCATGTATGTCACAAATCCTCAAGTAACCTTACCTAATCTTTTGACCGTGTTCCACAAATTTTCCCAGATTTCAGGGCTCTCTTTAAATACCCAAAAGACGATGGCACTTAACCACTTGACCACTGGGCACTTAAACCCGCTTCCTAACCAGACCAATTTTCAGCTTTCGGTGCTCTCACATTTTGAATGACAATTACTCAGTCATGCAACACTTTATACCCATATGAAATTTTCGTCCTTTTTTTCACACAAATAGAGCTTTCTTTTGGTGGTATTTGATCACCTCTGGGTTTTTTATTTTTTGTGCTATAAATGAAAAAATACCGAAAAATTTTGTAAAAAAATGAATTTTTCTTTATTTTTATTATAACATTTTGCAAATAAGTTATTTTTCTTCATAAATTTGGGCCAAAATTTATACTGCTACCTATCTTTGGTAAAAATAACCTAAATTCATAGATATTATTTAGTCTGTGTGAAAGGTATAGAGTCTACAAGCTATGGTGCCAATCACTGAAAATTGATCACATCTGATCACACCTGATGTACTGAGGCCTATCTCATTTCTTGAGACCCTAACAAGCCAGGCAAGTACAAATACCCCCCAAATGACCCCTTTTTGGAAAGTAGACATTCTAAGGTATTTAGTAAGAGGCACTGTGAGTTTTTTGAAGTTGTTATTTTTTTCCACAATTCTTTGCAATATTAAGATTTTTTTATTTTTATTTTTTTTCACACCAATTTGTCATTATAACAGGTTATTTCTCTCACATGGCATGTACATTACACAAATGATACCCCAAAATATATTCTGCTACTCCTCCTGAGTATGGCGATACCACATGTGTGAGACTTTTACACAGCCTGGCCATATACAGAGGCGCAACATTGAAGTAGCACATTCAGGCGTTCTAGGAGCATAAATTACACATCTAATCTCTCAACCGCCTATTACACTTTTGAAGGCCCTGGAGCACCAGGACAATGGAAGCGCCCACAAAGTGACCCCATTTTGGAAAGCAAATACCCCAACATATAATCTATGAGGCATAATGAGTCTTTTAGGAAATGAGTACAGCGCTGCCCCAATAATCGTGTGAGAAGGAAGGTTACACAGTAAGCAGCTGACACTCCTCTTAGACAAAAGGGAAATAAAATTAGGAACCATATACAGTGTAGCGCTATGAGTGTAAATATAATAAAAATACTAACAAAAAATGAAATAAAACTAGGCCTAAACCATTGCTGGGGGGCCACAACAAACAGTGCATCAAATTCAAAATTGCATGTAAAAATCTGAATACAGTACAAATTAAACAAAGTGCCACATACTATCAAAATAAATTGATATAGTGTGAAAGCAATGTGAAGAAAAATGGGAGTGCTAAAGAATGAAACAAAATTGTTTTTTATGACAAAAATGTTCAAAAATATTAGAGATTATAATCTGAATGGAATTCAACACCCACCACCCAAAAAAAAAAAAAAAAAAAAAAAAAAAAAAAAAAAAGTCTCTGAAAATTAAATAATAAAAACAATGGTGAAGAACTTTCGCCAAGTGGGTAGATGAAACACCAGATAGATGAAACTTCTAAATGAGTGTCGGGACCACCACCAAAGCATCAGAGGAGGCTTACCGGAACCAGGTGACTTGAAAAGACATACGTCTTACAAGTCCCAGAAAGCTTGTATAGCCACCAAGGCTGGCAGAATGGATCCTCAAATGTTCTCGACTTCCATTAGGAGAGGGGAGAAGAGAAAGGGTAGAGATCCTGTCGTAACCTCAAACGTCCAGACTCATCAACAGGCCAACCGGATAAAATTACATACCATGGGAGAAATAAAGCTCACATGGCATGATATCGTTTAAAACATAAATTTATTAAAAAAATATAACAGAAACACTCACATTTGTGAAGATCAGAATAAGCTCAAAACAGTATGGTAAACGCGGTAATCGTAGGGAGTCCACCCAACATGTTTCGGCTAACGAGCCTTCATCTTACACAGCCTGGCTACATACAGAGGCGCAACATTGAAGTAGCACATTCAGGCGTTCTAGGAGCATAAATTACACATCTAATCTCTCAACCACCTATTACACTTTTGAAGGCCCTGGAGCACCAGGACAATGGAAACGCCCACAAAGTGACCCCATTTTGGAAAGCAAACACCCCAACGTATAATCTATGAGGCATAATGATTCTTTTGAATGGTTCATTTTTTTCCAGAAGTTTTTAGAAAATGTGGAAAAAAAATGAAAACGCTTTTTTTTTACACAAAGTTGTCCATTTCTAAGATATTTCCAACACATAGCATGTACATAGCAAAAATGACACCCCAAAATATATTCTGCTACTCCTCCTGAGTATGGCGATACCACATGTGTGAGACTTTTACACAGCCTGGCTACATACAGAGGCGCAACATTGAAGTAGCACATTCAGGCGTTCTAGGAGCATAAATTACACATCTAATCTCTCAACCACCTATTACACTTTTGAAGGCCCTGGAGCACCAGGACAATGGAAACGCCCACAAAGTGACCCCATTTTGGAAAGCAAACACCCCAACGTATAATCTATGAGGCATAATGAGTCTTTTGAATGGTTCATTTTTTTCCAGAAGTTTTTGGAAAATGTGTAAAAAAAATGAAAACACATTTTTTTTATACAAAGTTGTACATTTCTAAGATATTTCCAACACATAGCATGTACATAGCAAAAACGACACCCCAAAATATATTCTGCTACTCCTCCTGAGTATGGTGATACCACATGTGTGAGACTTTTACACAGCCTGGCCACATACAGAGGCCCAACATTGAAGTAGCACATTCAGGCGTTCTAGGTGCATAAATTACACATCTAATTTCCTTACAATCTATCACATTTTTGAAGGCTCTTCATATTTCTAACACATAGCATGAACATACCATGAATTACACCCTAAAATACATTCTGCTGAGCAAAGGGTAAACAAAAGATTACCTGTGGTTTTAGTAGTGCAGTTGTCCACAGGAGGAGAGCCCTGATCCAGGCAGCAGGCAGGGACATGGTCAGCGACAGTGAATGGAATTGTCCAAGCAGCAGGCAGGAATATTGTCCATAGTACAGGCAGGGATAATGTCCTTGTACAGTCCAGGGTCAGTGCAAGTAGAGACATTGCCAGCAGTGCCAAAATATTGGTCCTGGTAGTAAGCAGGAACATGGTCCAAGTAGCAGGCCAGGAAAGAATGGGGACAGGGGTAGAGGCTTCTCCCATCCAAATCTCTTTGAAGCCTCCGAGTCTCCAGACCCTAAATCTGGGAATGAGAAAACTAAAAAATTAGTTTTCTTCATCCAGAAAAACATTTCTGGAGCCCCTCACATATGTGAGACTCCTGTGTTCCCACTAGCATAGCAGGGTAAATGAACAGTCCAAGAGGCAGGCAAAAAACGTGGTCAAACAGTCCAGGGTCAGTTCCAGAGCAGGCAGAGGTAGGTACAATTTAGCGTTAGGCATAAGCTTGGTCGTATAACAGGCCAGGGTCAGTTCCAGAGAAGGTAGAGGTATGTTTATCGTTAGGCAGAAGCTTGGTCGTATAACAGGCCAGGGTCGATTCTGGAGAAGGCAGAGGTATGTACAGTTCAGCGCAGTGGCATAAGGGGTGTGGAGGAAAATGACAGGAAATGAGAATTACGTTTACCATACTTCCCTAATAATGTAGAGAAATATGGTAACGGCGGAAACATTCACTTATACAGAGGCCTGGTTAGGAAGGACAATCGGGACAATAAAATGAGGTGTCTCTTCTAATTCCTCCTCTGGAGCACACCCGGCATCTCTTCTGACGTCTCTGGCCTGTTTCACTGGGGGGATTTTGTCAGGAAAGTGGCGTTCGTGGAGTCTGCTCACAGAATCAGAGCGAATAATTTCTGGTGGGCTTTTAGGGTACAAAAGGGCGGAGATTACTTGTTCCTGGTAGTGCAGATAGGATACGGGGTTCTCTGTCGATTTTTGGTAAATAACATAAGTGTTATACATGGCCAAACTGAAACCAGTGACGGGATTTTCTTGTGGGAAGGTAGGGTTCAATCATCTGATCGTTGAAGTCCACTCCCCCCATAAACAAATTGTAATCATAAATACAAGCAGGTTTCTGGACTGGGCCGTTTCTTCTTGGCACTTCCACGTAGGTGTCATTATGGATTGTCGTCAGCATGTGGACGTTTCGTCTGTCCCTCCACTTGACAGTTAATAGCTCCTGGTTCCGCAAAGACGCCGTCTCCCCTCGACGTATCCTTTCATTGACCAGTTTTTGCGGGAAGCCTTTCTATTCGTTCTTACGGTACCACATGCTGGGGTGTCTCTCCGGTGAAGATTACGGAAGAGGGGCAAACTTGTATAAAAGTTATCCACATAAAGGTGGTACCCCTTTCCAAGCAGTGGATAAACAAGCTCCCAGACAATTTTGCCGCTGACTCCAATATATTCTGGACATTCAGGGGGATTCAGTTGGGTGTCCTTCCCTTTGTACACCCGGAAGGAGTAAATGTACCCCGTGGCTCGGTCGCAAAGTTTGTACATTTTTACCCCATATCGGGCCCTTTTGCTGGGGATAAATTGTTTGATGCCGAGCCTGCCGGAGAATTTTACAAGGGACTCATCCACGGAAATATTCTGTTCGGGGGTATATAATTGGGGAAATTTTTCAGCGAAATAATTTAGGAGTGGCGGAAGTTTGAATAATTTGTCAAATGATGGGTCATTTCGGGGAGGGCACTGGGTGTTGTCGTTGTAGTGGAGGAAGTGCAAAATCATAAGGTATCTTGATCTTGGCATTATCGAAGAGAAGAGTGGCATGTGGTGGATGGGGTTAGTTGACCAAAATCAAGCATCACAAAATCATCGGTGTTCACCTGGACACCTGGCTGGGCGGTAAAAGGGGGGATATTTGCTGCTCCGGAATGAGGGGGAAGCCACAGGGGGTTTTGAAGGGCATAGGGAAGGTTGGCATGGCCTCTATCCTTTTGTGGCTGAGAGGACACCCTACTGGTACCTGGCCTTTGTTGCGGTGGCACTGCGCTTGAGGTGGACAGCACTGCGCTTGAGGTGTACGGCACTGCTATTGAGGTGGACGGCACTGCTCTTGAGGTGGACGGCACTGCTCTTGAGGTGGACGGCACAGCTCTTGAGGTGGACGGCACTGCGCTCGAGGTGGTAGTAGGCTGCTGCTCCACGCCAGAACGCCTTCTTTTCACGGGCACACGTTCCTCTTCCAAATCTGTATCAGACTCGCTGCTTGTCACGGGTTCATAGGCTGAATCCGAATCGGACAGAGACTCAGAGAGCTCCCCGCTGCTCTCATCGGTCATGCTGAGACGCTGGTAGGCCTCCTCGGCCGTAAATAATTTTTTTGCCATACTGGTGGCTGGTGAGGTTGATGTGGCGCAGATGAGCACTGATGGGCACAGGTGGCACTGATGTGGCACTGTAGTGGGACTGGTGTGGCTCTGGTTGCACTGTAGTGGGACTGGTGTGGCTCTGGTTGCACTGGTGTGGCTCTAGTGGCACAGAGGTGGCACTGGGGGGCTCAGGCGGCACTGGTGGGCACAGGCGGCACTGGTGGGCACAGGCAGCACTAATGTGGCACTGCAGTGGCGCAGATGAGCACAAGTGGCACTGATGGGCACAGTTGGCACTGATGGGCACAGGTGGCACTGATGGGGCACTGGTGTGCACTGTAGTGGCACTGGTGTGCACTGTGGTTGCACTGGTGTGGCTCTGGTTGCACTGGTGTGGCTCTGGTGGCACAGAGGTGGCACTGGTGGGCTCAGGCGGCACTAGTGGGCTCAGGCGGCACTGATGTGGCACTGCAGTGGCGCTGATGAGCAGAAGTGGCACTGATGGGCACAGGTGGCACTGATGGGCACGGGTGGCACAGGTGGCACTGATGGGCATAGGTGGCACTGGTGTGGTACAGGTGTGGCACTGGTGTGCACTGTATTATCACTGGTGTGGCACAGAGGTGGCACAGGTGGCACAGATGTGGCACAGATGACACTGTTGGGCACTGTTGGGGCACTGTTGGGCACTACTGTGGCACTGTTGGGCACTGCTGTGGCACTGTTGGGCACTGATAAAGGTAGAAAACTCACTGTTTGTCACTGTAAAAGCTCTCCTCTCCTCTCACGCTGCATTGGTGTGAGGAGAGGAGAGCTGTAACCTCCTGATGACCCTGCTTTGCCTTTTTGTTTACATTTGTGATCGCTCCATCATTGGACGGAGCGATCACATGATAAAGGGCCGTTGTCATTGGCCCTTTACCGCGATCTGCGTTGCGCCGGGTCCCCTGGACCCGGCGAACACGGATGTTCCTGTGTGCGCGCCCGGGGGGCGCGCGGGAGGGGTTCTCCGGGATCACATCATATGACGTGATCCCAGAGTTATCCAGCCGCCCTGCAGCCGTCATTCGGCTGTGGGCGGTTGGAAAGTGGTTAATATTTCTTTACCCCCTCGACCTTACGAAACACCTATAATTTCCAACTCCCTCCCATACTCTCTATCGGGCTAATTATCCCTCACTTTTCCGTCGTCTCCGGGAGGATCTTCAACGATGGGCAGACTATCCCTTGTCCTGGTTTGGTAGAATCAATTCTATTAAGATGACTTTTCTACCTAGGTTACTTTATTATTTTAGGACTTTACCGATTGCGGTTTCCGAGGGGAGATACACAGTGACTGCAATCAGACGTTCTCTGTTTTATTTGGAACAATAGGGAACCTCGAATGAATAAATTGACACTGTAAGTCTCGAAACAGTCTGGTGGGCTTGGCCTCCCTAATCTACAAGCTTATTATCAAGCAGCTCAAATAACCTAGCTTTCTTAAACAACGGACAAAGGATCTACACCCCTCTGGGTCTCTATTGAGGCCCTCTCGTGCCACCCTTTCGCTATAGGTTCTCTAATGTGGCTCCCTAGCCGTCTTCCCCCTCCTATCTTGTGCCCTACCCTGTCTCATTCACTAGCGGTCTGGGACAGAGTACGACTCATAAGCCTCTGTCCTCTCCACTGTCAGGGCTGGCTCAGCCCTTCCTTCTGAGCTGGCCGCCCAGCTGTCGGCTAATTGCCAGCTCTCATCTCTCTCCACAGTTAACCAGCTGTTGTGGATCTGCTCGTCAGTCTCGCCTACTTAAAGATCTCCAGCTCACTTCATTCCTGCCTTCGCCTTGATCACATCACAAGAAACCATCTCCTGCATTCCTGTTTAAAGACTGGCTTTGCTGACATCCCTTCTGGCTCCTTATTCTGCTTGCTGATCCTTTACTTGGATCCCTGACTTCTGGCCTGGCTGATTACCCGATCTGGTTACTGAACTCTGGCTTGGCTGACTACACGATCCGGTTACTCGACTCTGGCTATGCTTTGACTATGCTTACTCTATTTACCTTTTTATTTTTTATTAAAAAACAGTTATACTGTACTTCTGTCTCTGTCTGTTTCATGGTTTCTGACAGTAGGCGAAGGCCATGAATTCAGAAGATACAGTCAATCCATTTGTTGGTAATGTTTTTTCCAGATTGGATGAGCAAGATCACCGCATGGATCAGTTTGCTCACCTGGAATCCCCCACTGTGGCTGCTCCAGTACAACCTGAGTTGCAGGCCATCCCTGCTGCTGCACCAGTCTCTGTGCAGGCACCTGCTTTGAGTATTACCTCTATAGGAGGTATGTCTGGTTCCGCCCCCTTCCCTAGCAATTTGGGGGCGATCCAGTTCAATGCAGAGGGTTTCTCAACCAAGTTGAGATATACTTTGAGATGCTGCCCCAGGCGTTTCCCACGGACAGAAGCAAAGTAGGGTTTGTGATATCTTTGCTTTCTGAGCGAGCCTTGGCCTGGGCTAACCCTCTATGGGAGACGCAAAAAACTGTTGTCTTGTTGTCTTGAGTTAGCCAGAGTTTGTGGCCTCCTTTAAAAGAGTATTTGACGTTCCCGCACGCTCCGCTTCTGCTGCCAAGTGCCTAATGTCCATCAGAGAACTGTTGCCAACTATGCCATTGAGTTCTGTACGTGGCTGCTTTTTCATGGTCTCTCTGATTCCATCAAGAATGAGATAGCAGCCTGAGATATACCCACTGAGCTCGTTTGCCATCCTCATTGACTCCAGAAAGACTTTCTTTTAAGGAGCGCTTGCGGAAGCCTCCTGTACGTTTGCCTCCAAGCTTTGCAGTCCCACCCGTGCCTCCCTCACCTCCCATGCCTCCTGGTACCGAGTCAGTCAGTGAAGATGAACCCATACACTTGGGCTTCACGCATCTCTCTGCAGATGAGAGAGCCTTTAGGAAGAGGGAGAAATTGTGCCTTTATTGTGGCCAGGCAGGGCACTTTTTGAAGTCTTGTCCTACCTGTCCTGGGAAGACCCGAACATTGAGGTCCTGTCATGGGCAGACCTTAGGTGGTGTTGTGGCGTCCCCAGTTATCCAGAAGGATAAGCCCCTGGTTTCTGTCACCCTTTCTTGGGCTAAGTCGTCTATCAAGATACAGGCTCTAATCGACTCTGGGGCTGCAGGCCTGGTCATTGATGCTGCCTTTGTATCAAAGCACTCGATTCCACTGCAGCTGCGTGACACTCACTTGCCATTGAGGCTCTTGACGGGAGACCTCTACAGCCTGCCCATGTGACTCACGAGACAGTTCCGTTGTCCATAGCCGTAGGGGCTCTTCACCATGAGATAATCCAATTCCAAGTGATTTCCTCTCCTAAATTTTTGCTGGTTATTGGTTATCCTTGGTCACAGAGGCACAACCCCTCCTTTGACTGGCTCCATGCTGAGGTTCTCTCCTGGTCACCACAATGCAGTGAAACATGCTTCCGGAAGGTAGCCAAGGTCCTGTGTACCTTTTCACCTTCCTCCCTGCCAGAGGAGTACTGTGATTTTAGCGATGTCTTTGACAAAGCTCAAGCTGGTAGTTTGCCTCCACACTGGCCTTATGATTGCGCAATTGACCTTTAACCTGGTGCCACTCCCCCTCGTGGCCGGGTTTACCCTTTGTCGGTCTTGGAGGATAAAGCTATGGAAGAGTATGTTGCAGACGCACTTTCTCGGGGTTTCATCCGCAAATACTCATCTCCTGCTGGTGCTGGTTTCTTCTTTGTGAAGAAGAGGAGCGGTGAACTGAGACCTTGTATTGATTATAGGGGTCGCAATCGTTTCACGATTAAAAATGCCTACCCGATCCCATTGATTACAGAGTTATTCGACCGCCTCAAGTGAGCAACGCTTTTCACTAAGCTTGATCTGAGAGGGGCTTACAATCTCGTGAGGATTAAGGAGGGTGACGAGTGGAAAACTGCGTTTAATACCAGAACAGGCCATTATGAGTATCTCGTAATGCCTTTTGGCCTTTGTAACACCCCGGCAGTTTTCCAGGAATTTATTAACGATGTCCTCCGAGATTTGTTGCAGTTATGTGTGGTGGTTTATCTCGATGATATCCTCATATTTTCCAAGTCCCTGGAGAGCCACAACACAGATGTCTGTCGTGTGCTTCAGAAATTAAGAGAGAACAATCTCTATTGTAAACTGGAGAAGTGTGAGTTCCATAGGGAACAGGTTAAATTCATTTCCACTGCTGGTTTTTCGATGGACCCAGAGAAACTTTTGGCAGTCCTACAGTGGCCTCAACCTGTGGGGTTACGTCCTCTGCAGCGTTTCCTGGGTTTTGCCAACTATTATCGGAAGTTTATTCGTAACTTCTCGTCTCTGGTCAAGCCCCTGACCGATATGACCAGAAAGAACGGTAACCCACAGAGTTGGTCTCCGGAGTCCATTAAGGCCTTTAAAAGTCTGAAGGCTGCCTTTGTTTCTGCTCCTGTGTTGGCACATCCTGATCCTACGTTACCCTTTATCCTTGAGGTTGATGCTGCTAAGACTGGTGTTGGCGCCCTTCAGTCTCAACGTCCTACCTCTGAGAGTTCTATGCATCCTTGTGGCTACTTTTCCAAGAAATTGTCACCTGCCTAGTGCAATTACGAGATTGGTGACAGAGAGCTGTTGGCAATCATTTTAGCCATGAAAGAATGGAGACATCTCCTCGAAGATACCACTGTGCCAGTTCTCATTCTTACTGACCATAAGAATCTCACATTCTTGTCTGAGGCTAAACGCCTCTCTCCCAGAAGGGCACAATGGGCTCTTTTCTTGTCAAGTTTCAATTACATTGTCTCATTCTTACCCAGTACTAGAAATGTAAGGGCTGACGTCTTGTCACGACAATTTTCCTCCACTTCCAAGTTGGAGTCGGTTCCGGTTCCTATGATTCCACATGATCGTATTCTGGCTACAGTTCGCACCAGTCTTCTCCTTTGGGTGACAAAATTCTTGCTGCTCAGGTCGATGCTCCTCCTGAGAAACCTTGTGACCGCTGCTTCGTCCCAGAGTGTCTCCGTACTGCCGTGCTCCAGACTTACCATTCTCCCAAGGCAGCTGGCCACCCTGGTAAGAATCAACTCGTTTGGGCCATTTCTTAACAATTCTGGTGGCCTAGTCTACATGCTGATGTAACTGCCTTCATAGCTGCCTGTTCCATGTGTGCTCAGAGTAAGACTCCACGACACCTTTCAGTGGGCCTCCTACAACCCATACCCATAGAGAGGGGCCCTGGACCCACCTGTCTATGGATTTCATTGTAGAGTTGCCCAACTCCCAAGGCAACACAGTTATCCTTATGGTGGTTGACCGGTTCTCAAAGATATGTCATTATATACCACTTAAGAAGTTGCCCACTTCTAAGGAACTGGCTTCCATTTTTGCTTGGGAGATCTTTCGCTTACATGGGCTACCCAAGGTGATTGTCTCGGACAGGGGTAGTCAGTTTGTGTCCCGGTTCTGGCGAGCCTTTTGTGCACAGCTGGGAATTCAGCTTGCTTTCTCCTCTGCGTATCACCCACAGTCTAATGGGGCCCCAGAATGAGCCAATCAGTCCTTGGAGCAATTCCTACGTTGCTATATTTCTGACCATCACAACAACTGGTCAGACCTATTACCATGGGCAGAGTTTGCTCACAACAGTGCCTTGAATTCTGCTTCCCAATTGTCTCATGTTATGGCGAATTATGGTTCCCAACCTTCCATGTTGCCTGACTCGTTTGTTCCACAGAGTATTCTTGCGCTAAAGGAGCATCTCCGTGGTCTTCGTTCCACTTGGGCACAAGTCCAGGAGGCTTTGCGTCATGCTAATGATAGGTACAGACTCCATGCTGACCGCAGACGCCTGCCTGCACCTTCCTACCAGGTTGGGGACAGGGTCTTGCTGTCATCTCGCAACCTCCGACTTCGTGTTCCCTCACTGAAGTTTGCACTTCGGTTTATTGGGCCTTTCCGTATCCTTTGCAGGATTAACTCAGTGGCTTATGCGTTGGACCTTCCTCCTAGTATGCGCATCTCAAATGTGTTTCATGTCTCCTTATTGAAAACGTTGGTCTGCAACCACTTTACCACCTCGGTGCCACGTCCTCACCCTATACAGGTTGAGAACTATGAGGAGTATGAGGTACAATCCATTGTTGACTCATGTAGGTTCCGTGGGAGCATACAGTACCTGGTGCATTGGAAGGGGTATGGTCCGGAGGAACACTCCTGGGTCTCATCCTCTGACGTACATGCTCCTGCCCTCCCCAATGATTTCCAAAGATGTTTTCCCCCCAAGCCCGGTGGTCCTCCGAGGGGGAGGGGTCATTGAGGAGGGGGGTACTGTCAGGGCTGGCTCAGCCCTTCCTTCTCTGAGCTGGGCGCTCAGCTGTCGGCTAATTGCCAGCTCTCATCTCTCTCCACAGTTAACCAGCTGTTGTGGATCTGCTCGTCAGTCCCGCCTATTTAAGGATCTCCAGCTCACTTCATTCCTGCCTTCGTCTTGGTCACATCACAAGAAACCATCTCCTGCGTTCTTGTTTAAAGACTGGCTTTGCTGACATCCCTTCTGGCTCCTTATCCTGCTTGCTGTTCCTCTACTTGGATCCCTGACTTCTGGCCTGGCTGATTACCCGATCTGGTTACTGAACTCTGGCTATGCTTTGACTATGCTTACTCTATTTACCTTTTTATTAATAAACAAGTGTGATTATACTGTACTTCTGTCTTGGGCTGGTTCATGGTTTCTGACACCCACATACTCCACTAGCTCCCATATTCTTAAACCCTGAATTCTCTCCCGGAATGACTCCAATGCTATTCATATGATGGCTCAACAAAGGGCTTCTTAGGATAGGAGACTACCTTAATGGGGATCAACCGCACTCGTTGCAACATCTTAAGAACACACTTCAGATGCCCTCCGGAGAACTATTTCGATACAGATTATTTCTTTTGTACAATCTAAACTTAACCGGTTGGATGGACCCCTTGTACTTTTGAATTATCTTGCCAAATGAAGTACCTTTTAGGCCCCTTTCACACGATCGGACCGTTCAGGTCCGCCGGTCAGTTTTGAAGGCGGACCTGAACGGGTGCTCCATGTTAGCCTATGGAGCGACGGATGTCAGCGGAGACATGTCCGCTGACATCCGACCCAGTCCGATCCACTAAAAGCAGACGGATGGCCCTACGTCCAGGTCCGTCGCTATCGGATTGGGTGAGATCTGATGAGAACGGACATGCTGCCCGTTTTCATCCGATCCTTCCATAGGCGGCAGCGGTGCTTGACAAACCCCTCCCCACTCAGTGAGCAGAGAGGGACCTGTCATCCGCCGGCTAAGCAGAGATCAATGGACTGATCTCCCGCTGAGCCGGCGGACCGAGGCGGACTCCATGGAAGCGGAGTCCGCCTCGTGTGAAAGGGGCCTTGCGGGAAGGATATCTACAATATACACTATCCTAACCCAAATGCTAAGCTCTCTTAGATGAATCAATGGGAACGGGACTTGAATACCACGTTGGAATTATCGGATTGCTTATGCTTTATCCAAAATATCAATACAACAATAATTGAAGCAAATTATAAGCAAATTATAAAACACTTGTACGTTGGTATTTGGTCCCGACCAGTCGCAAAGATGCACTCGTCTGCGTCGCCCACCTGCTTCAGGCGTTGTGACCAGATGGGTACAATGTTTCATCTTTGCCGGCAGTGCCCTGAGGTCACTAGATTTTGGATTTGTATATATTTAACCTAGTATATTCTGTGACGGGGGTTAATATACGTAGATCCCCGGAACCATCGCTTTTTCAAAAATTATCTGATGAGGTCCCCAAAAAAAAAAAATCGACAAAACTAATCACATATATGTTTTTGGCAGCTAGAATCACTATTGCTAAACACTGGAAACAGTCGATGGTTCCCCTTGATTACGTGAAGAATAAACTTAGCTGGATCATGGTTAATGACAGACTTACCTGTGTCCTTCTCAATTCTACCAAGATATTTGATGCAACATGGGACCCATGGATACGTTATCTATCTACACCCTAAAGCACTTCTGGCTGATCCTCTTCTTTCTTTCCTCTCCCTTTTTCTTCTTTTCTTTTTTCAGTCTCTCGATTTATTTCCTTTTCCCTTTCTCTTTTCTTTTTTTCTTAAAATTTATTTTGATCTGGTTATTGTTGCCAACTATAAGATCCTCTGACAGAACATACATCTTTATTCTCTCCCCTCTGTTCCTTACAACATACATCTTTCTCCCTGTGCAAGTCACTCCTAATGCTATAGGTTAAAATAGCTTGATGGGACAACCTGCAACTGGCCCCTAATTGATTAGAGATGGGTTTATTTTTGACTCTACAGTGAATGACTTAACAAAAAAAAAAGAAAAAAAATGTTATTATGTTATATGGTTAATTGGTACTCCCGCCAAACGCATTTTACGTTGAGTTTGCTCTGTTTCTTATCCAAAGGTTCTATTTTTATGATTATTTGAAAGAGTTATGCCCCGTACACACGGTCGGATTTTCCGATGGAAAATGTCCGATCGGAGCATGTTGTCGGAAATTCCGACCGTGTGTGGGCTCCATCGGACATTTTCCATCGGATTTTCTGACACACAAAGTTTGAGAGCAGGAGATAAAATTTTCCGACAACAAAATCCGATCGCGTCAATTCCGACCGTGTGTGGCCTGTTCCGACGCACAAAGTGCAACGCATGCTCAGAAGAAATTTCGACACGGAACAGCTCGGTCTGGTAAAATGAGTGTTCGCAATGGATACAGCACTTTCGTCACGGTACAATGTTAAAAAAGGTTTAATACAGCGCACTCTCTTCTTCTTTATAATGTGACAAGAATTAAGTAGTTTTGCTGCTCATATTCACACACACTTCTCACAAACTTCTTTTGTTGTTTTTTTCTTGGGATTCCCTGAATATATTGTTATTTGTCACATCTGACATAATGTTTTTTTTTTTCTTTTAGTTTTTTTTGTGCTTTAAAGCCATTTTTCGTTTAGATTTTATGTTTGTATTTTTTCCAAGGCTGATCTTTGTTTAATCTTATTTTTATTTTTACTCCAGACTATTTTTGTGTGTGTTTTATGTGTCAAGTTACCACAACACCATTGATATCTTTTATTATTTAATCTCAAGGAGATTGTTTGTTGTTGGTGCCCCTTGTTAATTTCACATTGTATTTTTGAAATGTACCTGCCTCCTCACAAACCAACTGTCCTTTTTGAAGTAAAACACACATAGGCAAGTATAATTCAAACCAAAAATCCTTTATTAAGGGCTCAGAACCAAACAAAGAGGGAGGCAATGCTGGATCAACAGGAGAAATTAGTGAAGCCTGGGACCCCCAGGGCAGACATCAATTCTTCAACATCAAAATTGGTGGCCTGAGAAGTCCATATGTAAGGGAGGGCAGTCTGGTCCAGAAGTTGCAGAGACCTGGAAAGCAGCAGATGACATCTATGTCCCCAGGCTGTGGTACCACAAGAGGCTGCATCTTTTGGCCGACCAGACTGGATCCAGGGTCCTCACTTTCTGGTCTTCCTTCCACGCTTCCTTCCTGGCTGTGGCTCTTCTGTTGGAGATGTGGCAGGAGGAGGAGTAGGACCTGGAGGAGGAGGAGGACTACTCGGACCTGGAGGAGAAGGAGGAGAAGGAGGAGGAGGAGGACCTGCAGGAGGAGGAGGAGGACCATGTGTGAGTTCGCAAAGGTGTGTCTCAGATGTAATTTGGGCCCTCATACCTTTATTAAGAGCCTCCAATATGAGCGACTCACACATGAGCTGTTGTCCCTCCTCCATTCTCTGCTTTTTAGAGGCAATGATGCCAGCGAACTCCTCCTCCACAGTGTGTGGTGCTCCCAGGGCCTCTGTAGCCCTCCAAAAGAGGCCTATGGCAGCCTCCTCTAGGGCACTCCTCCTCCTGCCACTTTCTCTTTCCAGGGGGAGGGGAGGGACCTGCAGATCAGGCAGCCGGCTCGGCCCGGCCACCTCCTGGCTGAGACTTCCCTGTGTATGAAAAAGGGACATGGTTTTAGTTTTTGCTTCATCAATCACAATCCTAAATTAGTACTCCCAACTAACATCTAGTTAACATCATTGATTGGACAAGCAGAAATATTTAGAGGATTGCTATACCTGGCTCAATCTGGGCTCCTCCACGTGTTGTTGCCTGGAAGGCCCAGGTTGGGCGTCAGAAGCCTCAGCTGGGGGGGAAGGAAGTGTGGAAGGAAGACTGGAGAGGGATGACCTGGGTTCAGTCTGGCCTGCCAGAAAATGCAGCCTGTCATAGTACCACATCCTGGGGACATAAATGTCATCTGCTGCTCCGGATCTCTGAGAATCCTGGACTTTCTGGTGCTCCCTTACATATGTGCTCCTCAGGCCACCAATTAGGATCTTCAAATATGTGATGTCGGCCGTGGGGATCACCTGCTTCACAATTTCCAACAATTGATCCAGCGCTGCCTTCCTCTTTGTTTGGTTCCTGTAATGTGGGTGGTTGATCTCCCACAGACATGGCAGCTTCCTTAACATATCAAGGAATATTGACATGAAGTCATTATCTTTTAATAAGATATCCATGTTCACTGCAAGACGCAACACAAGACAAAGCCTAATGTCAGACCAAACTGTACTAATCTTGTTACAATATAGGCCTCAATCTAGAAGCAGTATAGGCACAAGTATGTCTCTTACCTTCGTTCTTACGATCGGCGGGTCCAATGCTCCTTCGTCCGCTCACAGATCGTATGTAATATGCACGTGTGTTACGCTTTATACACACTTGCGCATGCGTGTAACTCCGCCCGCCCCTGATGTTCTTTCTAGTCTATTCCCCGCCCCTTTTCGTTCTGCGCAGTGGGGGAAGAGCACATGGCGGAGACACAGCAGGTGCGTGCTAAATACAGGAACGAGGAGGAGGAGGAAAGCCCGGATCCGGACACGTCCCGATCCAGAAGGAGCAGATTTAAGGCCACAAATATGTCCTTTGGGGAGATGTTGGAGATGGTGGACATCCTGAAGAAGGCCAACTATGATGGAAAGTATGGGCCTTACCCCAACCCCAATATCAGAAAGGCCAAGATCATTGCGAAAGTGGTCAAAAGTCTGCACCAGAATTTCGGGGTACGACGATGGAAAGATCAGCTCAGGAAGCGGTGGTCGGACCTGAAATTAAGAGAGCCCGAGCAGTACAGAAAGATCCGGAGAGTGCTGCAAAAAAGTAAGTAGTTGTGCTGTGTTCCTATTCTTTTTGTCTTTCATACGTTGGTTCTGCTCCATATGGTTTTCTTAATTGTTGTACAGTTTAAAACTGAAATTTTAATGTTCATGGGACCATTTGAATCGTTTGTATCAAAAATTTTTATTTCGGCCTCTAAAACACCATTGTTTAGGCCATATGCATTTTCCAACATTTTTTAGGGCCTACTTGTCTGAAAAAAATTTGGTTGTGTAGATGGCTTTGTTACTAGAATGAAATGAAAACTAGATTCTGTGTAAGGAGAGGACACTGAGCAGCTGTTTTCACATCTGGACTCTGGAGCACTATAGTGTGGGACACAAGAACACAATTTTTATTAGGGTGGGCACACAGGTGCTCCAGTGTATACTATAGGGGGGTCTCCATCTGTGAAGCTTGTACAAAACAGGTAAACTATTGCAGGTTGACAAAGGCCAGTAAAAAAGCTACATCTTTGAACTCTGCTAAAATTGACAATTGTACCCCAATTCCAAGCAATGTTTCCTATTTATAGTTCTGCCATCAAATATCTGTGTGCTAATTATACCATTTTTGTTTAACATAGGGGAGAAAAGACTTGGAGGACCCCCTCATCCGAGGAGACCAGAGACCCCCCACCTCTAGAAGAAGGGGAAATACCCCAAAAACAAGCTGAGCAGGAGGAGGAAGAAGATGTGGAAATTGGCACCACAACAAGTGAGTGTCTGCGACTACAGGCTCAGGTAAGAGATGGATGCTGACAGATTTTTGATACCTGTTTTTGTTTGGTTACTCTCTTTTTAGGTGATCGTCATGTTATGGATCAAGATCCTTTCACATCAGAAAGTGCACAGATCCTGATCGGGGAGGTCATGGGGTGTAATTTTGAATTGGAAAACCTCAAGAAAAAAATCAATGATGTTATTCAAAAAAATAATAACATCATTGATATTTTGGGGCGAATTTAAAACCCCACAAAATCACTTTATTTTTTTGTGTGCTACAATAGGAAAAAATTTAGACTAATGTTTTGAAATTACAAATTTGGAGGATGCACACAGTGTGCCAACATGTGCTATCTGCCATCACGGGAGATCAATGGACGCATTTTGGGGGTGCAACCCCTTCCTCAATAATAAAGTAACGGTGAGGAAGGGCTTGCTCCCACAAAACACGTCCCTTGATCCCCCGTGATGGCAGCTAGCACAAGTTGACATTCGTAAATTGGTGTGCATCTTCCAAATTTGGCTTTTCAAGGGGTGACTTCACCCCATCTGAACGCAATATCAAAAACAGTTCCTCAATACTCATGTCTAATATTGCCTTCAAGTTTTACCAAATGTGAACTTTGTAAGTTCAAGATTTTTGTCTTTCTTGTTGGTTTTACACAGGCCTGTTTTATTGTAAATGGACATTTCTATTTTTGATAATGCCACCCAAAAAATTGTTATACAACAAACATGTTGGTTTGTTTTAAAAACATTTGGTAAATGCACATGCGATTGTTAATCGGGGCGTGGCCTGCGCGTGAGCTGGATGGCAGCATAAGACCGGAGCTCCGGTAAAATCCAGGGAAATAACGGCACAAAACACACCATCGGGTCCCGTTTTTGCTCCCCACAGCTGGCGATTCACCCTGGGACAAGGCAGAGAGGATGTCCAGGAAAAGAAAAGAGCAAAGGAAGCCACAACGCCTGACGGACTTCTATAGCATGAAACAACATGACGGTAGGCAAGATGGCGCCGGGTCGTCCTCTACCCCAGCTAATATCCCCGCCAGCCATCTGACTAAACAGAGCAGCCACAGGCAAAATAGACCCTCATCTGAAAGCCCACACCCATACTATCCCTCCCCGCCATCAGGTAGCCCTGCTAAAGCTAAATTTAGGATGGATGGAGAGGGATCCTTCGGAGCGGCAAGCCCTGGCATAGATTCAGGAGATGATACATGTGAGCTCCCTGACTCCATAGAAACCTTTCCTACCATGTATCAACCAGTGATAGACACAGTGCTGAAAGATATGCTCTTATCACTGAGAAGCTCACTACAATCAGACCTGATGAAGTGTATGCATAGGTTTAACACCAACCTTCAGGCTGTAGAAACACGGGTAGAGCACATTGAGCAAAAGATGGGAGAATATGCCGTCACCATTAATGACTTAGTGGACTTCCATGAGGAAAGAGAAGGAGATACTGATTGGATGAAAGATAAAATCGCAGACATTGAGGACAGAAATAGGAGGAATAATTTGAAAATCAGGGGGATCCCTGAAACAGTCCTGCAAGCTGACTTAAGATCCTATACTATCTCGCTGTTTAAATCTCTCCTACCTGATCTTTCTGATCTGGAGATCACAATTGACAGAATACATCGCCTGCCAAAACCGTCATACCTGTCAGAACACATCCCTAGAGATGTAATCCTGCGCCTACATTTTTAGCACGCCAAAGAACAACTGATGTCGATCATGCGTCAGAAAGATCAAATCTCCGTGCAATTTCAGCATCTACAGTTCTATGCTGATCTTTCTCAGTACACATTGCAAAAAAGGAAGAACTTAAACACCATCACCAAAGCACTGAGAAACCATCACATCACCTATAGGTGGGGGTACCCTACCAAGCTCACTGTTACTAAAGATGGACGCACCCACGTGGTGAATTCCCTAGAGAAAGGCCTCTCCCTTTTGGAGGAATGGAAGATTATACCGGAACAGGAGACGATCGCGGCTAAAGCGCCCAGATCAGTGGAATCTGCGTGGAAGACGGTCACTACGAAAAACGCAAAATCACACTCTTAACTCAGGATGGTTAATCTATAACCTACTAATCCCTGGAAATCTGTCCAAGAGCTCACAGGCTTGAACTTTTTTCCCCCACTTACTTGAACAGCAATAAGCTGTACCATAACGTTTGTGTTTTCAGGTTTGGGCTCAGCTCTTAAAAATGCTGATCCCACACAAGTTCGATGAATACACTGCCTTTCAATTTATGTTTGTTTTTCTGTTTCCCTTCTCCTTTTTTTTTGTTGTTTCTGAAAATTGCAGCAGCCGGAACCCGTGCAAGTACCGCAAAGACAAACCCTACTTCAACAACAAATATGAAGATAGAACTTCCTTCACTACACATTTCCAACTTGAGTATATCATTACGCTGCCACCCAAATGTGAGTACATCTCAAGCTCTGTTATGCCATATAGTGCCTATCCCTTGCTATTCCTGAAAACACCACAAGAGGGCAACATTACCTCAAAAATGATTACCTATTACAAAATCCTGGATAACACGCAAATCCCTCAATTATGGGTATAAAAATCCTCTCTATTAATACTAAAGGTCTCAACCACCCCGCTAAGAGCAAGTCAATATGGAAGGAGGCTCTCTCCAACAAGTCTGACATTATCTGTGTGCAGGAAACGCACTTCTCCACATCAGCTACTCCTTCTTGCGCTCACAGGAACTTCCCTTATATCTTTACTGCCAATGCCCAAAATAAAACAAAAGGAGTCCTCACAGCCATACGGGACACGGTGGCATTTTCAGTCCATGAAACAATCAAAGACCCTGGAGGTCGTTACCTAATTTTGATATGTGACCTTAATTCCATCACATACACTATTGTTAATGTGTATGCGCCTAACCAACACCAAATTCACTTCCTCCACAAACTTTTACGAAAGATCAAGGCCCACCAAAAAGGAAGGTTAATATTATGTGGAGACTTCAATACAACCCCTGATCTGAATCTGGACTCTTCCTCTAGCACTAGACGCCCGGGCATGTCTCTCCTGGCCACACTTCACGCACAGGACCTATTTGATGCTTGGAGGTGCATGCACGCTGGCGAGAGGGACTATACCTTTTTCTCCTCTCCACATAGAGTCTACTCTCGAATTGATCTTTTCCTTGTGGATCAAAGCACCTTAGCCCAAACGACATCTACAACCATCAACACCATCACGTGGTCAGACCTCGCGTCCATTACCCTCTCCATAAGAGATGACTCAGCTTGCAATGTACCAGGCAGGTGGAGGTCTAATACTTATCTAATGCAACAACCAGACTCTAAAAATGCTATAAGTCAGCACTTGAAAGAGTTCTTTAGCGTTAATGATTCTTCTGTGCAGGATCAATTTATGCTATGGAATACACATAAGGCGTATATACGCGGTATTTAGGGGCAAGAGCCAAGAGGCAGCAGCAACAACGGGTAAAGGAACTGACAGACAAAATCTTTTTGCTTGAAACCAGTAACAAACAAAAGACATCCCATATAATTTCCCAACAACTTACACAGCTACGCAATGATTTAAGATTATTATTACTTGAGAGCTTTGAAAGAACTTCAAAAAAGCTTAAAATGACATACTACGCTACAGGAAACAAAGCTGGCAAAACTTTAGCGTATAGATTAAAAGGCCTCAGACACAAATCAAAGATCCCTTATATACTACACCCTATAACTAAACACAAACTCTACCACCCTCAAGATATAGCGGACACTTTTAGTCACTATTATAGTACATTATATAACTTAAAAGACGATACAAACACCATACAACCTAGCACTGATGCGATTAATTCTTTTCTACAACACCTAGACATGCCTTCTCTCACACAAGAACAAATACAGACCTTAAACCAAAAATTTAACACAGAAGAATTACACAAAACCATTAATTCCCTCCCTAGTAACAAATCACCGGGCCCAGACGGCTTTTCTGGGGAATATTACAAAACTTTTAAACATCTATTAATTTCGTATATGGAACGTACTTTTAATACCGCTGCTGCCTCTGCCTCTTTCCCACCAGAAATGTTGAATGCAATAATAGTGACACTGCCTAAGCCAGGGAAGGAACCCAATACCCCCCCAAATTTCAGGCCCATCTCACTGCTTAACACTGATCTGAAAATATATGCCAAACTTATCGCATCCCGCTTACTAAATATACTCCCCCTTCTCATACACCCTGACCAAACCGGATTTACCAAGGGCCGTCAGACGTCTGATGCTACCCGCAGGTTGACAAATATCATACATTTAGCTGGGGTGCACAAAAGGCCTTCTCTGCTGTTGGCATTGGATGCAGAGAAGGCCTTTGACCGCATACACTGGCAATACCTCACTCAGGTCTTGAGTAGATTTGGTTTTTCTGGTACCATTCTCTCAGCAATTCTGGCCTTATACTCTAAACCTTCGGCCCAAGTATTTACATCAGGAGCATTATCCAAACCATTTAACATATCAAACGGCACTAGACAGGGATGTCCCCTGTCCCCATTAATTTTTAATTTACTCATGGAACCTTTAGCTATATATATTCGCTCTCACCCCGACATTAAAGGCTTCTGCATGGCTAAGTCCACTCATAAGATAAGCTTATTCGCGGACGACATAATCATGATCTTGACCAATGTGGAAACTTCCCTGGCTTTGTTACATAAGGCTTTAGATATGTTCAATAAAATATCCTACTACAAAGTAAATGAGAACAAATCCTACATAATGGGGATAGGCATTGACCCTGGTCTACAAGCTAAACTTAGTTCAAGATTCCCATATTCATGGGAAAATAAAGGGATAAAATACTTGGGTATAACCCTAACAGCAACGATAGATAACTTAGTGGCTGCTAACTATACCTCATTTTTGGGAACTCTGCAGAAAAAACTTTTGGATCTAGCCAAAGTAGAACTATCGTGGACAGGAAGACTGGCAGCGTTTAAAATGATGGTTCTACCACACCTGCTCTATTTATTTGAAACGCTCCCAGTCCCTGTCCCTAATTGCTTCTTTTCTAATGCTCAATCCCAGATCAATAGATTTCTCTGGCAAGGCAAGAAGGCTAGGTGTGCCTTCATGAAACTTACTAGGTCTAGAGATGCTGGAGGAATAGGACACGTTATACTAAAAGACTATTATATAGCAGCAATTCTTTCACAAGCCAAATATTGGCCATCCCAATCACAGACCCATAGATGGTTAGAGCTAGAGACAGCACAGGTCCCTAGGACAAACCTAGCTGACTTACTGTTATCTTCCAACATCCAGACGTACACTCAAACACACTTATCCCCTACAATGGTTGCTACATTACTAGCTTGGAAGACGTTCGTATCAATAAAATTCACGAACCAAACAACCAAAAGTATCCTGATTACTACATCCAGCTTAACACTGGTTATACCAAATTTATGTATAACACATTGGATGTCCAGAGGCATACTAACACTAGCTGACTTTATGAATGGTCCAATACCTAAAACATTTGAGGCCCTGCAAACCGAGTACGGTTTGAAAGACAACGACTATTATAGCTACATCCAGATATCTCATCTACTTCAGAAATAACCAAACACTTCCATTGAGGTACCATGGCGAGTATTCCTATACTTCACAAACCCCAACACCAACATAAAAGGTATAACATCATAGCATGGGAACATGAGCTGGGTACAACCTACACCGAAGAACAATGGCAAAAAGCCCTACGCAACACATTTGCAGGCACTAAATGCGTTAACCTGTGGGAGATAACCTATAAGTTAATGCTAATTTGGTACTTAACACCATACCGAATATCTAAATTCGCTCGACAAACCTCGTCTCTATGCTGGAGAAACTGCGGACAAGTAGGTACACTACACCACATTATATGGGAATGCCTAACTATACGACCATTATGGCAAAAAGTATTTAAATAAATTTCAACAATAGCAGGCTTTATAGTCACCCCGAAAGCGGATCTGGCTGTTCTTTCATTAGGCATAGAAAACAACCGGTAGCTATTAGAACTATAATTATACATATACTACTTAGCACTAGGTTAACAATACTGAGACATTGGAAGGATACTAAACCTCCCATTTTCCGTGAAATTATCGAGCTGACTAATACACACGCTACTTACGAACGTATGTTTGCAGCAGCCCAGGGTCAATACTTGAAGTCACAAACCAAATGGTCTAGTTGGATAAAATGGTACGCACTTAACCATAAAGGTTAAAGTTCTTTTCGTTCTGATTACTTACAACCCATACTCATATGAAGTGTGCAAAGCTGCTTTATTTCTGTTTATGTTTTAATTTAATTATTATTTATATTACCTTAACAATGTTATTACTAGTACAACAAAGTTTTATATAGACCGGAATGCTAGTCCTTTTACTAGCCTATTTCCGAAATAACTGTTTAGTATAAATGTTCATTGCCAAACATCCAACTGATGATTATACTATCATATTAAAGCTAGTCAACAACCGCTGGCATCTAACCTAACTATGTATACCATTACATATTACCTGATGTATAAGGCGAATCTGTGATGTCGCAGAATATCTATACACATTATACTGTATGCGAATTGTACTGTTTACAATATATACTGTTTACATTCTATACTGTTTAAGATTTATACTGTTTGACTCTTTCAAACCAATAAAAATCATTGGAATTAAAAAGATTGTTAATCAAGAATGTGTGGATTATTGTCTCAACGCTACAACACTTTTGTGGTGATGTAATTGCTGTTTTGTGAGAAAATGGAGGTTATTTCCTAAGGGCAAATCCTCTTTGCACTACAAGTGCAGTTTCAGTGCAGTTTCAAATGCACTTGTAGTATAAAAAGTGTCTTGGCCTTTAGTAAATAACACCCAACAGTGCTTTGTATACGGTTACACAATCCATTTTCAGGACTGCCCACATTGCTGTCATGGTCAGCTAAAACAAACACAAGCAGTAAATGTCAACAAACATTAGCTTTTTCTTTTTTATTTGATAAATGCTACACAAATTGTCTGGCATATTGATGGCCCCCCTACCTGCAAAGAACTCAAGGTATCTTAACCGCACATCACGGGCACTCAGGGAGGGCAAGCCAGGACGGCCACTTTTAAGCGCCGTCAGAGTTGGATTATGTATAATTCCGGCCTCAGGCCCAACTGAGCCAGCATAGTTGACAGAATGTTTGCGTAAAAAGTTATGGAGAACACAGCACGCCAGGATTAGATGATTAAGTTTATACTCCGCCATATGGATGGGGGTCAGAAATAGGCAGAACCAGCTGGCCAGGATTCCAAATGTGTTCTTCACCACTCTTCTGGCTCTGGCCAGCCGGTAATTAAAAACCCTCTGTTCCGGGGTGAGGGTCCTCATCGGGAATGGCCGCATAAGATGGTCCCCCAGCGCAAATGCTTCATCCGCAATGAAGACGAATGGGAGTCCTTCCACATTGTCCTCTGGAGGTGGCAAGTCCAAGCTGCCATTCTGGAGACGCCTGTAGAACTCCGTCTGGGCGATGACTCCACCATCGGACATCCGGCCATTCTTCCCCACGTCCGCATACAAGAAGTCGTAATTAGCCGACACCACCGCCAACATCACAATACTATTGAACCCCTTATAGTTGAAATAGTACGACCCCGAGTTGGGTGGTGGGACGATGTGGACGTGTTTCCCATCTATTGCCCCTCCGCAGTTAGGAAAGTCCCACCGCTGGGCAAAGTGGGAGGCCACAGTCTGCCATTCCTGTGGCGTGGAAGGAAACTGTTGAGGAAAACAAAAATAATTTACTATTTTTGCACATAAACATGGCAAGCAGATTAGGCACAAATATTCTTGGCCAACCTCCAGATAGCATTTATTAAGGGGAAATTAACACCAAAGTATAAGGTACACCTACCATATTCAACCCCCCACTCTCATGCGCCATTTCTAACATTATAAGGGGGGGGGGAATCTTGGACAGGTAACCCTCTTCACTTCATTGAGAGATGAATGCCTAAATAATGGGTATTACTTGTAACAGCCCCTCCTTAGTTACACTATTGGCAGCCCACTGGACAGGAAAGAAGTGTCATAATTAGGGATGAGCTTCGTGTTCGAGTCGAACCCATGTTCGACTCGAACATCGGCTGTTCGCCCGTTCGCCGAATTGCGAACGATATGGGCCGTTCGCGCCAAATTCCTGTGGCGCGTCACGGCCCATAATTCACTGCGGCATCGCAGTGCATTGCTTGCTGATGATTGGCCAAGCATGCACTATGACCCGCATGCTTGGCCAATCACAGCGCCGCCTGAACAGAGAGCCATAATTGGCCAAAGCCAAGGAGGCTTTGGCCAATTATGGCTCAGGGGATTTAGTACACGCCCCACACTATATAAGGCCGCCTGCACGGCGGCCCTGTGTAGTGTGTGTTCCGGCATTCATTGAGAGAGAGAGAGAGAGACAGACAGTGTCATTTGATTTGAGTTAGATAGATTAGGCAGAACAGTCAGTCAGTTAGCTGCACTTACAGTGTATTGTGTATATATATGCATCCCAGGTGTTGCATATATATATATACACTGTATTCAGTTTAGCTAGATCCATTCCTGTTATCTTCTAGACTATTTACATTTAGTGCAGTGCGTCCTGCTCACAGTGTTCAGCTAGATCCGTTCTTGTTATCTTATAGACTATTTACATTTAGTGCAGTGCGTCCTGCTCACAGTGTTCAGCTAGATCCGTTCCTGTTATCTTCTAGACTATTTACATTTAGTGCAGTGCGTCCTGCTCAGAGTGTTCAGCTAGATCCGTTCCTGTTATCTTCCTACTGACAGGCAGGCTTGTCTGGTTACAGTATATAAAGCTACCTGAAGAAAATTACTGGTGTTCTATTTGATCCTATTAGTACCACAGTCAGGCAGCTAGACTATTTACATTTAGTACAGTGCGTCCTGCTCACAGTGTTCAGCTAGATCCGTTCCTGTTATCTTCCTACTGACAGGCAGGCTTGTCTGGTTACAGTATATAAAGCTACCTGAAGAAAATTACTGGTGTTCTGTTTGATCCTATTAGTACCACGGTCAGACAGCTAGACTATTTACATTTAGTACAGTGCGTCCTGCTCACAGTGTTCAGCTAGATCCGTTCCTGTTATCTTCCTACTGACAGGCAGGCTTGTCTGGTTACAGTATATAAAGCTACCTGAAGAAAATTACTGGTGTTCTATTTGATCCTGTTAGTACCACGGTCAGGCAGCTAGACTATTTACATTTAGTACAGTGCATCCTGCTCACAGTGTTCAGCTAGATCCGTTCCTGTTATCTTCCTACTGACAGGCAGGCTTGTCTGGTTACAGTATATAAAGCTACCTGAAGAAAATTACTGTTTTTCTATTTGATCCTATTAGTACCACGGTCAGGCAGCTAGACTATTTACATTTAGTACAGTGCATCCTGCTCACAGTGTTCAGCTAGATCCGTTCTTGTTATCTTCCTACTGACAGGCAGGCTTGTCTGGTTACAGTATATAAAGCTACCTTAAGAAAATTACTGGTGTTCTATTTGATCCTATTAGTACCACGGTCAGGCAGCTAGACTATTTACATTTAGTACAGTGCGTCCTGCTCACAGTGTTCAGCTAGATCCGTTCCTGTTATCTTCCTACTGACAGGCAGGCTTGTCTGGTTACAGTATATAAAGCTACCTGAAGAAAATTACTGGTGTTCTATTTGATCCTATTAGTACCACGGTCAGGCAGCTAGACTATTTACATTTAGTACAGTGCGTCCTGCTCACAGTGTTCAGCTAGATCCGTTCCTGTTATCTTCCTACTGACAGGCAGGCTTGTCTGGTTACAGTATATAAAGCTACCTGAAGAAAATTACTGGTGTTCTATTTGATCCTATTAGTACCACGGTCAGGCAGCTAGACTATTTACATTTAGTACAGTGCGTCCTGCTCACAGTGTTCAGCTAGATCCGTTCCTGTTATCTTCCTACTGACAGGCAGGCCTGTCTGGTTACAGTATATAAAGCTACCTGAAGAAAATTACTGGTGTTCTATTTGATCCTATTAGTACCACGGTCAGGCAGCTAGACTATTTACATTTAGTACAGTGTGTCCTGCTCACAGTGTTCAGCTAGATCAGTTCCTGTTATCTTCCTACTGACAGGCAGGCTTGTCTGGTTACAGTATATAAAGCTACCTGAAGAAAATTACTGGTGTTCTATTTGATCCTATTAGTACCACGGTCAGGCAGCTAGACTATTTACATTTAGTACAGTGCGTCCTGCTCACAGTGTTCAGCTAGATCCGTTCCTGTTATCTTCCTACTGACAGGCAGGCTTGTCTGGTTACAGTATATAAAGCTACCTGAAGAAAATTACTGGTGTTCTATCCCAGCTTAGTGCAGCTACAGGCCATTAGTATGTCTGGAAGGCCAAGAAGGAGAGGCAGACAGTCACAAGCCAATGAGAGAGGGCAAGCAGGCTCTGTGTCTAGTGCTGGTCGTGGAGACGGTGCATCCTCATCAGCACGTGGCCATGGGACATGCTTGGCTTTTTTTTCGGCAGCTGGCCGTGTTGAGCCGCAACATGCGGAAGACTTGGTCGAGTGGATGACCAAGCCGTCCTCATCCTCCTCATCCTCTCTCACCCATGCCCAGGGTGCTTTGTCTGGCAAAGCAGCGGCCTCTTCCCTCAGCTCAATGTCATCAGTGACTCCTTCCCTAGCTCCACCATGTCCTCATGAGGATTCCCTCGAACTGTTTGGCCACAGTGTTGGGTACATGCTCCAGGAGGATGCCCAGCGTTTGAAAGGCTCTGATGATGATACTGAGCTCGATGAAGGCAGTAACATGAGCACGGACAGAGGGGGTGCCCAAGAAGGACAGCAATCTGGCAGTCATGCTCCCCCTGCTGCAGCATACTGCCAGGTTTGCTCCAGTGATGAGGAGGGAGGGGATGATGAGGTCACTGACTCAACGTGGGTGCCTGATAGGAGAGAGGAGGAGGAGGAGGAGGAGGAGGCGGCACATCACCAACGAGGCAGGATGCCCTCCAGGGGCCAGCCTAAGGGCAGCACATTGACTGCATCACACCCCAAAGCTCCACATGTGCAGGGCGCTGCAGTCTCTGCGCGTTATTCAAAAAGTTCTTTGGTGTGGGCCTTTTTTGAGACGAGTGCATCAGATCGCACCGCTGCTATTTGCAACATATGTCTCAAGCGTATCTCATGTGGCCAAAACATCTCCCGCTTGGGTACCACATGCTTGACCAGACATATGTTGACCTGCCATGCAGTTCGTTGGCAAGCGTATCTAAAAGACCCACACCAAAGAACAAAGAGGATCTCTCCTTGCTCCTCATCAGCTGAGATTTCCAACCCCACTAGACCTCCAGTCCTCTTTGAGACCTGCAGTGAGAGGAATGAAGGTGTAGAATTAGGTGTGTCACAGCCAAGTACTTGTGGGCAATCTGCTTTTGGTACACCGACGTCAGATTGTACCAGGCAAATTTCCCTGCCCCAGCTGCTGCACCGCCGAAAGAAGTTTGCTCCCAGCCATCCACATGCCCAGCGGTTGAATGCTAGCTTGGCAAAATTGCTAGCACTTCAACTGCTGCCTTTTCAGTTGGTAGACTCTGCCCCCTTCCGTGAGTTTGTGGAATGTGCGGTTCCTCAGTGGCAGGTACCCAAACGCCACTTTTTCTCACGGAAGGCGATTCCGGCTCTCTACCGGCATGTGGAAGGCAATGTCCATGCCTCGCTGGACAGGGCGGTCAGCGGTAAGGTGCATATTACCGCTGACTCATGGTCCAGCAGGCATGGACAGGGACATTACCTAAGTTTCACGGCACATTGGGTGACTCTGCTGGCAGCTGGGAAGGATGCAGGACAAGGTGCAGTAGTGTTGGAGGTTGTTCCGCCACCACGCCTCCAAAATGCTGATTGTGACACACCTCTCTCCTCCACCCCCTCCTCTTCTTCTTCCTCCATGGCCTCTTCCTCAGAACCAGCGGTGCTCCATAGTTGTTCAAGGGGCTACGCAAGTACGCAGGCCAAAAGATGCCATGCGGTGCTTGAGCTGGTGTGCTTGGGGGACAGGAGCCACACTGGGGCAGAGGTTCTGTCAGCTCTGCAGGGGCAGGTTCAGAGGTGGTTGACGCCACGCCAACTTAAGGCAGGAATGGTGGTTTGCGACAATGGCACCAACCTCCTCTCTGCCCTCTGACGGGGACAAATGACCCATGTGCCCTGTTTGGCTCACGTCCTTAACTTGGTGGTGCAGCGGTTCTTGGGCAGGTACCCGGGCTTACAGGATGTCCTGAGGCAGGCCAGGAAAGTCTGTGTGCATTTCTGCCGGTCATATAATGCCAGTGCTCGGCTGACGGACCTCCAAAAGGAGTTTAACCTGCCCAAGAACCGCTGACATGCCCACCAGGTGGAACTCAACGTTGGCCATGCTGCAGCGGCTGCACACGCAGCAGAGGGCCATCAATGAGTACCTGTGCGACTATGGCACCAGGACAGGGTCAGGGGAGCTTGTTTTTTTTTCCCCACGCCAGTGGGCCATGATCAGGGATGCATGCACTGTCCTGTCACCATTCGAGGAGGCCACGAGGATGGTGAGCAGTGACAGTGCATGCATCAGTGACACTGTCCCCCTTGTCCACCTGTTGGAGCACACGCTGCGTGGAATAATGGACAGGGCACTTGAGGCAGAACAGAGGCAGGAAGAGGAGGACTTCCTTAGCTCTCAAGGCCCCCTTTATCCAGACAGTGTTGCCCGCCGATCACACAGGAAGAGGACGAGGAGGAGGAGGAGGAGGAGGAAGATTGTGTCAGTATGGAGGTGGAGCCTGGCACTCAGCATCAGCAGCAGTCTTTAAGGGATCAGTCCCAAGAAACACATGGACTTGTACGTGGCTGGGAGGAGGTGGCTGCAGACGTTGTCGTCCTTAGTGACCCAGAGGACTCCGGACCGAATGCCTCAGCAAACCTACGCTGCATGGCCTCCCTGATCCTGCAAAGCCTGCGTAAGGATCCTCGTATTCGTGGTATCAAGGAGAAGGACCAATACTGGCTGGCAACCCTCCTTGATCCACGTTACAAGGGTAAGGTTGCGGACCTTATCTTGCCATCGCAGAGGGAGCAGAGGATAAAACATCTTCGGGAGGCCTTGCAGAAAGGTCTGTGCAATGCGTTCCCAGAGACTGGGAGGTTACAAACTCCTGTTTCTGGACAACGTGTTGCTGAGGCTTCGGTCAGTCAAAGAAGGAGCGGTGGAGAAGGTGGCCGTCTGACCGATGCGTTCAGACAATTTTTTGGTCCGCAGCCCCAAGGTATGATCGGTTCCAGCAACCATCGCCAGCGTCTGTTTTACATGGTGCAGGAATACCTAGGGGCAAGATCAGACTTGGACACCTTTCCCACCGAAAATCCTCTGGGTTACTGGGTCTTGAGGATGGATCACTGGCCAGAGCTTGCACAGTATGCAATTGAGCTACTGGCCTGTCCTGCATCCAGCGTTCTTTCGGAACGCACATTCAGTGCTGCTGGAGGCGTGGTAACCGATCACAGGGTGCGTCTGTCCACCGACTCAGTCGATCGGCTGACCTTCATAAAAATGAATCAGTCTTGGATCACCACCAGCTACCAAGCACCTGATGCTGATGTAACCGAATAATTTTTTTTGAAATCTCAGATCCCTTCAAAGACTGCCTATGCTGATGCTGAGTGACTATCCCTGAGTAATTATCCTCTTCCTCCTCAATCATCACGCTGATAGCTTGTAAGAACATTTTTGGTTCTGGGCGCCACCACCAGTGCCTAAGGCACAATTTTTCAGCCCCTGTTTAACAGGGGCGTGTAATTACAATTTTTGATGTAATACTTTGCAGCAGGGCTCGTTCCTGCATTCCAACTAGAGTGTCTGTGAGGGGTTGCAGTGTTGTGGCACCAGCACCAGTGCCTAAGGTCCAATTTTTCTGCCCCTGTCTAACAGGGGCGTGTAATTACAATTTTTGATGCAATACTTTGCAGCAGGGCTCGTTCCTGCGTTCCAACTAGAGTGTCTGTGAGGGGTTGCAGTGTTGTGGCACCAGCACCAGTGCCTAAGGCCCAATTTTTCTGCCCCTGTCTAACAGGGGCGTGTAATTACAATTTTTGATGCAATACTTTGCAGCAGGGCTCGTTCAGGACGGCCACTTTTAAGCGCCGTCAGAGTTGGATCATGTATAATTCCGGCCTCAGGCCCAACTGAGCCAGCATAGTTGGCAGAATGTTTGCGTAAAAAGTTATGGAGAACACAGCACGCCAGGATTAGATGATTAAGTTTATACTCCGCCATATGGATGGGGGTCAGAAATAGGCAGAACCAGCTGGCCAGGATTCCAAATGTGTTCTCCACCACTCTTTTGGCTCTGGCCAGCCGGTAATTAAAAACCCTCTGTTCCGGGGTGAGGGTCCTCATCGGGAAGGGCCGCATAAGATGGTGCCCCAGCGCAAATGCTTCATCCGCAATGAAGACGAATGGGAGCCCTTCCACATTGTCCTCTGGAGGTGGCAAGTCCAAGCTGCCATTCTGGAGACGCCTGTAGAACTCCGTCTGGGCGATGACTCCACCATCGGACATCCGGCCATTCTTCCCCACGTCCACATACAAGAAGTCGTAATTAGCCGACACCACCGCCAACATCACAATACTATTGAACCCCTTATAGTTGAAATAGTACGACCCCGAGTTGGGTGGTGGGACGATGTGGACGTGTTTCCCATCTATTGCCCCTCCGCAGTTAGGAAAGTCCCACCGCTGGGCAAAGTGGGAGGCCACAGTCTGCCATTCCTGTGGCGTGGAAGGAAACTGTTGAGGAAAACAAAAATAATTTACTATTTTTGCACATAAACATGGCAAGCAGATTAGGCACAAACATTCTTGGCCAACCTCCAGATAGCATTTATTAAGGGGAAATTAACACCAAAGTATAAGGTACACCTACCATATTCAACCCCCCACTCTCATGAGCCATTTCTAACATTATAAGGGGGGGGGAATCTTGGACAGGTAACCCTCTTCACTTCATTGAGAGATGAATGCCTAAATAATGGGTATTACTTGTAACAGCCCCTCCTTAGTTACACTATTGGCAGCCCACTGGACAGGTAAGAAGTGTCATAATTAGGGATGAGCTTCGTGTTCGAGTCGAACCCATGTTCGACTCGAACATCGGCTGTTCGCCCGTTCGCCGAATTGCAAACGATATGGGCCGTTCGCGCCAAATTCCTGTGGCGCGTCACGGCCCATAATTCACTGCGGCATCGCAGTGCATTGCTTGCTGATGATTGGCCAAGCATGCACTATGACCCGCATGCTTGGCCAATCACAGCGCCGCCTGAACAGAGAGCCATAATTGGCCAAAGCCAAGGAGGCTTTGGCCAATTATGGCTCAGGGGATTTAGTACACGCCCCACACTATATAAGGCCGCCTGCACGGCGGCCCTGTGTAGTGTGTGTTCCGGCGTTCATTAAGAGAGAGAGAGAGAGAGACAGACAGTGTCATTTGATTTGAGTTAGATAGATTAGGCAGAACAGTCAGTCAGTTAGCTGCACTTACAGTGTATTGTGTATATATATGCATCCCAGGTGTTGCATATATATATATATACACTGTATTCAGTTTAGCTAGATCCGTTCCTGTTATCTTCTAGACTATTTACATTTAGTGCAGTGCGTCCTGCTCACAGTGTTCAGCTAGATCCGTTCCTGTTATCTTCTAGACTATTTACATTTAGTGCAGTGCGTCCTGCTCACAGTGTTCAGCTAGATCCGTTCCTGTTATCTTCTAGACTATTTACATTTAGTGCAGTGCGTCCTGCTCACAGTGTTCAGCTAGATCCGTTCCTGTTATCGTCCTACTGACAGGCAGGCTTGTCTGGTTACAGTATATAAAGCTACCTGAAGAAAATTACTGGTGTTCTATTTGATCCTATTAGTACCACGGTCAGGCAGCTAGACTATTTACATTTAGTACAGTGCGTCCTGCTCACAGTGTTCAGCTAGATCCGTTCCTGTTATCTTCCTACTGACAGGCAGGCTTGTCTGGTTACAGTATATAAAGCTACCTGAAGAAAATTACTGGTGTTCTATTTGATCCTATTAGTACCACGGTCAGGCAGCTAGACTATTTACATTTAGTACAGTGCGTCCTGCTCACAGTGTTCAGCTAGATCCATTCCTGTTATCTTCCTACTGACAGGCAGGCTTGTCTGGTTACAGTATATAAAGCTACCTGAAGAAAATTACTGGTGTTCTATTTGATCCTATTAGTACCACGGTCAGGCAGCTAGACTATTTACATTTAGTACAGTGCGTCCTGCTCACAGTGTTCAGCTAGATCCGTTCCTGTTATCTTCCTACTGACAGGCAGGCTTGTCTGGTTACAGTATATAAAGCTACCTGAAGAAAATTACTGGTGTTCTATTTGATCCTATTAGTACCACGGTCAGGCAGCTAGACTATTTACATTTAGTACAGTGCGTCCTGCTCACAGTGTTCAGCTAGATCCGTTCCTGTTATCTTCCTACTGACAGGCAGGCTTGTCTGGTTACAGTATATAAAGCTACCTGAAGAAAATTACTGGTGTTCTATTTGATCCTATTAGTACCACGGTCAGGCAGCTAGACTATTTACATTTAGTACAGTGCGTCCTGCTCACAGTGTTCAGCTAGATCCGTTCCTGTTATCTTCCTACTGACAGGCAGGCTTGTCTGGTTACAGTATATAAAGCTACCTGAAGAAAATTACTGGTGTTCTATTTGATCCTATTAGTACCACGGTCAGGCAGCTAGACTATTTACATTTAGTACAGTGCGTCCTGCTCACAGTGTTCAGCTAGATCCGTTCCTGTTATCTTCCTACTGACAGGCAGGCTTGTCTGGTTACAGTATATAAAGCTACCTGAAGAAAATTACTGGTGTTCTATCCCAGCTTAGTGCAGCTACAGGCCATTAGTAAGTCTGGAAGGCCAAGAAGGAGAGGCAGACAGTCACAAGCCAATAAGAGAGGGCAAGCAGGCTCTGTGTCTAGTGCTGGTCGTGGAGACGGTGCATCCTCATCAGCACGTGGCCATGGGACACGCTTGGCCTTTTTTTCGGCAGCTGGCCGCGTTGAGCCGCAACATGCGGAAGACTTGGTCGAGTGGATGACCAAGCCGTCCTCATCCTCCTCATCCTCTCTCACCCAAGCCCAGGGTGCTTTGTCTGGCAAAGCAGCGGCCTCTTCCCTCAGCTCAATGTCATCAGTGACTCCTTCCCTAGCTCCACCATGTCCTCATGAGGATTCCCTCGAACTGTTTGACCACAGTGTTGGGTACATGCTCCAGGAGGATGCCCAGTGTTTGGAAGGCTCTGATGATGATACTGAGCTCGATGAAGGCAGTAACATGAGCACGGACAGAGGGGGTGCCCAAGAAGGACAGCAATCTGGCAGTCATGCTCCCCCTGCTGCAGCATACTGCCAGGTTTGCTCCAGTGATGAGGAGGGAGGGAATGATGAGGTCACTGACTCAACGTGGGTGCCTGATAGGAGAGAGGAGGAGGAGGAGGAGGAGGAGGAGGAGGAGGCGGCACATCACCAACAAGGCAGGATGCCCTCCAGGGGCCAGCCTAAGGGCAGCACATTGACTGCATCACACCCCAAAGCTCCACATGTGCAGGGCGCTGCAGTCTCTGCACGTTATTCAAAAAGTTCTTTGGTGTGGGCCTTTTTTGAGACGAGTGCATCAGATCGCACCGCTGCTATTTGCAACATATGTCTCAAGCGTATCTCATGTGACCAAAACATCTCCCGCTTGGGTACCACATGCTTGACCAGACATATGTTGACCTGCCATGCAGTTCGTTGGCAAGCGTATCTAAAAGACCCACACCAAAGAACAAAGAGGATCTCTCCTTGCTCCTCATCAGCTGAGATTTCCAACCCCACTAGACCTCCAGTCCTCTCTGAGACCTGCAGTGAGAGGAATGAAGGTGTAGAATTAGGTGTGTCACAGCCAAGTACTTGTGGGCAATCTGCTTTTGGTACACCGACGTCAGATTGTACCAGGCAAATTTCCCTGCCCCAGCTGCTGCACCGCCGAAAGAAGTTTGCTCCCAGCCATCCACATGCCCAGCGGTTGAATGCTAGCTTGGCAAAATTGCTAGCACTTCAACTGCTGCCTTTTCAGTTGGTAGACTCTGCCCCCTTCCGTGAGTTTGTGGAATGTGCGGTTCCTCAGTGGCAGGTACCCAAACGCCACTTTTTCTCACGGAAGGCGATTCCGGCTCTCTACCGGCATGTGGAAGGCAATGTCCATGCCTCGCTGGACAGGGCGGTCAGCGGTAAGGTGCATATTACCGCTGACTCATGGTCCAACAGGCATGGACAGGGACGTTACTTAAGTTTCACGGCACATTGGGTGACTCTGCTGGCAGCTGGGAAGGATGCAGGACAAGGTGCAGTAGTGTTGGAGGTTGTTCCGCCACCACGCCTCCAAAATGCTGATTGTGACACACCTCTCTCCTCCACCCCCTCCTCTTCTTCTTCCTCCATGGCCTCTTCCTCAGAACCAGCGGTGCTCCGTAGTCGTTCAAGGGGCTACGCAAGTACGCAGGCCAAAAGATGCCATGCGGTGCTTGAGCTGGTGTGCTTGGGGGACAGGAGCCACACTGGGGCAGAGGTTCTGTCAGCTCTGCAGGGGCAGGTTCAGAGGTGGTTGACGCCACGCCAACTTAAGGCAGGAATGGTGGTTTGCGACAATGGCACCAACCTCCTCTCTGCCCTCCGACAGGGACAAATGACCCATGTGCCCTGTTTGGCTCACGTCCTTAACTTGGTGGTGCAGCGGTTCTTGGGCAAGTACCCGGGCTTACAGGATGTCCTGAGGCAGGCCAGGAAAGTCTGTGTGCATTTCCGCCGGTCATATAATGCCAGAGCTCGGCTGACGGACCTCCAAAAGGAGTTTAACCTGCCCAAGAACCGCCTAATCTGTGACATGCCCACCAGGTGGAACTCAACGTTGGCCATGCTGCAGCGGCTGCACACGCAGCAGAGGGCCATCAATGAGTACCTGTGCGACTATGGCACCAGGACAGGGTCAGGGGAGCTTGGTTTTTTTTCCCCACGCCAGTGGGCCATGATCAGGGATGCATGCACTGTCCTGTCACCATTTGAGGAGGCCACGAGGATGGTGAGCAGTGACAGTGCATGCATCAGTGACACTGTCCCCCTTGTCCACCTGTTGGAGCACACGCTGCGTGGAATAATGGACAGGGCACTTGAGGCAGAACAGAGGCAGGAAGAGGAGGACTTCCTTAGCTCTCAAGGCCCCCTTTATCCAGACAGTGTTCCTGCGTGCCCGCCGATCACACAGGAAGAGGAGGAGGAGGAGGAGGAGGAGGAAGATTGTGTCAGTATGGAGGTGGAGCCTGGCACTCAGCATCAGCAGCAGTCTTTAAGGGATCAGTCCCAAGAAACACATGGACTTGTACGTGGCTGGGAGGAGGTGGCTGCGGACGTTGTCGTCCTTAGTGACCCAGAGGACTCCGGACCGAATGCCTCAGCAAACCTACGCTGCATGGCCTCCCTGATCCTGCAAAGCCTGCGTAAGGATCCTCGTATTCGTGGTATCAAGGAGAAGGACCAATACTGGCTGACAACCCTCCTTGATCCACGTTACAAGGGTAAGGTTGCGGATCTTATCTTGCCATCGCAGAGGGAGCAGAGGATAAAACATCTTCGGGAGGCCTTGCAGAAAGGTCTGTGCAATGCGTTCCCAGAGACTGGGAGGTTACAAACTCCTGTTTCTGGACAACGTGTTGCTGAGGCTTCGGTCAGTCAAAGAAGGAGCGGTGGAGAAGGTGGCCGTCTGACCGATGCGTTCAGACAATTTTTTGGTCCGCAGCCCCAAGGTATGATCGGTTCCAGCAACCATCGCCAGCGTCTGTTTTACATGGTGCAGGAGTACCTAGGGGCAAGATCAGACTTGGACACCTTTCCCACCGAAAATCCTCTGGGTTACTGGGTCTTGAGGATGGATCACTGGCCAGAGCTTGCACAGTATGCAATTGAGCTACTGGCCTGTCCTGCATCCAGCGTTCTTTCGGAACGCACATTCAGTGCTGCTGGAGGCGTGGTAACCGATCACAGGGTGCGTCTGTCCACCGACTCGGTCGATCGGCTGACCTTCATAAAAATGAATCAGTCTTGGATCACCACCAGCTACCAAGCACCTGATGCTGATGTAACCGAATAATTTTTTTTGAAATCTCAGATCCCTTCAAAGACTGCCTATGCTGATGCTGAGTGACTATCCCTGAGTAATTATCCTCTTCCTCCTCAATCATCACGCTGATAGCTTGTAAGAACATTTTTGGTTCTGGGCGCCACCACCAGTGCCTAAGGCACAATTTTTCAGCCCCTGTTTAACAGGGGCGTGTAATTACAATTTTTGATGTAATACTTTGCAGCAGGGCTCGTTCCTGCATTCCAACTAGATTGTCTGTGAGGGGTTGCAGTGTTGTGGCACCAGCACCAGTGCCTAAGGTCCAATTTTTCTGCCCCTGTCTAACAGGGGCGTGTAATTACAATTTTTGATGCAATACTTTGCAGCAGGGCTCGTTCCTGCGTTCCAACTAGAGTGTCTGTGAGGGGTTGCAGTGTTGTGGCACCAGCACCAGTGCCTAAGGTCCAATTTTTCTGCCCCTGTCTAACAGGGGCGTGTAATTACAATTTTTGATGCAATACTTTGCAGCAGGGCTCGTTCCTGCGTTCCAACTAGAGTGTCTGTGAGGGGTTGCAGTGTTGTGGCACCAGCACCAGTGCCTAAGGCCCAATTTTTCTGCCCCTGTCTAACAGGGGCGTGTAATTACAATTTTCGATGCAATACTTTGCAGCAGGGCTCGTCCTGCGTTCCAACTAGAGTGTCTGTGAGGGGTTGCAGTGTTGTGGCACCACAGCACCAGTGCCTAAGGCCTAATTTTTCAGCTCCTGTTCAACAGGGGCATGTAATTACAATTCTTGATCTAATATTTCACAGCAGGGCCCTGTGAGGGCTTACAGTGTTGTGGCCACAGCAACACCTAAGGCCCAAATTTCTGCTGAGTATATAGGGCAGGACCCTACTTTCAAACATCTAACTTACAAATGACTCCTACTTGCAAACGGAAGGAGACAACAGGAAGTGAGATGAAATCTACCCCTAGGAAGGGAAATTCTCTCCTGTAATGCCCCGTACACACGGTCGGACATTGATCGGACATTCCGACAACAAAATCCTCAGATTTTTTCCGACGGATGTTGGCTCGAACTTGTTTTGCCTACACACGGTCGCACAAAGTTGTCGGAATTTCCGATCGCCAAGAACGCGGTGACGTCAAGCACGTACGACGAGACTAGAAAAGGCCAGTTCAGAACCAAGCGCGGCACCCTTTGGGCTCCTTTTGCTAATCTCGTGTTAGTAAAAGTTTGGAGAGAGACGATTCGCGCTTTTTCAGACTCATGGCTTTCAGATCGTTTTCTGCCGTTCAGTTTGTGCTTGTGGGTTTGTATTTGCTCTTCAGTGCGTGCAGTCAGTTCGTATCGGAGTTTTCTGTGCGATCTTGTCCGCTCGTTGCTGTTTTTCAGGTCGCTCTTCACAGGCCTTGCTGTTCTTCAGTGCGTTCTGTTACTTCGTTCTGAGCAGCCGACCATTTTCTAGCCATGTTTCGTATGCGTACTCCTCGTACAGTTCGTGCTGTGCGGGGGCTTGGTGTTGGGGTCCTGACCTTGACACAAGTCCAGTCCATGAACAGGGTGGGGAGGAGTTCATGGACCAAGAATTGGTTGCTTCAGCGTGACCAGTTCTGTCATATGCCTTTGCTCCGTGAGATCCGTGAGAATAATCCTGATGATTTCAGGAACTTTCTCAGGATGACGGACCCCGTATTTCACCGTTTGTTGGCTTCGCTGACCCCCTATATCAGAAGGCAGGATACCGGCAAGCCATCACTCCGGAGCAGAGGCTCATCGCCACCCTGCGGTATTTGGTCACAGGGAGAAGCCTGCAGGACCTCAAGTTCTCGACAGGCATCTCCCCCCAGGCTCTTCTTTGTGGACATTTACTGCTTGTGTTTGTTTTAGCTGACCCTGACAGAAATGTGTGGAGTCCAGAAAATGTCGTGATTGTGTAACCTTATTATACAAAGCACTGTTGGCTGTTATTTACTAAATGCAAAGACACTTTTCACTACAAGTGCACTTGCAACTGCACTGAAACTGCACTTGTAGTGCAAAGTGGATTTGCCCTTAGGAAATACCCCCCATTTTCTCATCAAACAACAATTACATCACCCCAAAAGTGTTGTAGCGTGAGACAATAATCCACACATTCTTGATGAACAATCTTTTTAATACCAGCACAATCACATGTGCATTTACCAAAGGTTTTTCTGACAAACCGACATGTTTATTGTATAACAATTTTTGTGGTGTCATTATCCAAAATCAAAATGTGCATTTTATAGAAAACAGGCCTGTGTAAAACCCACAAGAAAGACACAAATCTTGATCTTACAAAGTTCACATTTGGTAGAACTGGAAGGCAATATCAGACATGAGTATTTAGGAACTGTGTTTGATATTGCGTTCAGATGGGGGGAAATCACCCCTGGAAAAGCCAAATTTGGAAGATGCACACAAATTTCCCAATGTCAACATGTGCTATCTGCCATCACGGGGGATGAAGGGATGTGTTTTTTGGGGAGAAAGCCCTTCCTCACCGCTACTTTGTTATTGAGGAAGGGGTTGCACCCCCAAAACGAGTCCATTGATCTCCCGTGATGGCAGATAGCACATGTTGGCACACTGTGTGCATCCTCCAAATTTGGCTTTGGGAAAAATCACAAAAACATTTCGCACATTGTAGCAGACAAAAGAAGAAAGTGATTTGGAGGGGTTTTAAACTCGCCCCAAAACATCAATGATGTTTTTATATTTTGGAATAACATCATTGATGTTTTGCTTGATGTTTTCCAATTGTAAATTACACCCCATGATCTCCCCAATCAGGATCTGGGCACTTTCGGATGTGAAAGGATCTTCATCCACAACCTCACGATCACCTAAAAAGAAAGGAAACCCAAAATAAATTAGGTCTAAAAAAAATGCAGCCATCCATCTCTTACCTGAGTCTGTGGTCGCAGACACTCACCTGTTGTGGTGACTAGCTCCACCACGTCTTCTTCCTCCTGCTCAGCTTGTGTTGGTATTTCCCCTTCTTCCAGGGGGGGGGCTCTGGTCTCCTCGGATGAGGGGTGTCCTCCGAGTCTTTTCTCCCCTGTGTAAAACAAAAATGGTATAATTAGCACACAGATATTTAATGTCAGAACTATAAAGATGAAACATTGCTTGGAAGTGGGGTACAATTGTCTATTTTAGAAGAGTTCCAAGATGTAGCTTTTTTAGTGTCCTTTGTCAAGCTGCAATACTTTACCTGTTTTGTACAAGCTTCACAGATGGAGACCCCCCTATAGTATACACTGGAGCACCTGTGTGGCCCCCCTAATAAAAAGGGTCCCACACTAGTGCTCCAGTGTCCAGATGTGAAAACAGCTGCTGAGTGTCCTCTCCTTACACACAATCTAGTTTGCATTTCATTCTAGTAACAAAGCCATCTACACAACCCAATTCTTTGAAGACAAGTATAGGGCCTCAAAATGGTGGCCAAATGCATATGGCCTAAACAATGGTATTTTAGAGTCCGAAAAAAAAATGTGTGATCCGAACGAATAATGTGCCCATGAACATGAAAGTTGCCATTTTAAACTGTACAACAGTTCCTAAAAGCACATGGAGCAGCACCAACGTAATAAACACAAGAACAATAGGAACACAGCACAACTACTTACTTTTTTGCAGCACTCTCCGGATCTTTCTGTACTGCTCATGTTCTCGTAATTTCAGGTCCGACCACCGCTTCCTGAGCTGATCTTTCGATCGTCGTACCCTGAATTTCCGGTGCAGACTCCTGACCACTTTCGCCATGATCTTGGCCTTTCGGACATTGTGGTTGGGGTAAGGCCCATACTTTCCATCATAGTCGGCCTTCTTCAGGATGTCCACCATTTCCAACATCTCCCCAAAGGACATATTTGAGTCCTTTAATCTCCTTCTGGATTGGGACGTTTCAGGCTCCAGCCTTTCCTCCTCCTCCTCCTCCTCGTTGCTGTACTTAGAACGATCCTGCTGTCTATCCGCCATGTGCTCTTCCTCCACTGCGCCGAACGAAAAGGGGCGGGGACTAGACTAGAAAGAACGTCAGGGGCGGGCGGAGTTACACGCATGCGCAAGTGTGTATAAAGCGTAACACACGTGCATATTACATACGATCTGTGAGCGGACGAAGGAGCATTGGACCCGCCGATCGTAAGAACGAAGGTAAGAGACATACTTGTGCCTATACTGCTTCTAGATTGAGGCCTATATTGTAACAAGATTAGTACAGTTTGGTCTGACATTAGGCTTTGTCTTGTGTTGCGTCTTGCAGTGAACATGGATATCTTATTAAAAGATAATGACTTCATGTCAATATTCCTTGATATGTTAAGGAAGCTGCCATGTCTGTGGGAGATCAACCACCCACATTACAGGAACCAAACAAAGAGGAAGGCAGCGCTGGATCAATTGTTGGAAATTGTGAAGCAGGTGATCCCCACGGCCGACATCACATATTTGAAGATCCTAATTGGTGGCCTGAGGGCGGAGTTATACGCATGCGCAGTGTGTATAAATCGTAACACGCGCGTCTTACGTACGATCTGTGGGCGGAGGAAGGAGCATCGGAGACGCCGATCGTGCTAACGAAGGTAGGATCTAAACTTGGGCCTATACTGCTTCGAAATTGAAGCCTATATTGTAACAAGATTAGGGGAGTTTGGCCTGACATTAGGCTTTGTCTTGTGTTGTGTCTTGCAGAGAAAATGGATGGGTTCAACGACCACAATTTCCTGCCCCTGTTTATTGACAAGTACAGAGAGCTGCCCTGTCTGTGGCAGGTCAGACACCCCCACTATAACCACAAATAGAAGAGGCAGGCAGCGCTGGAGAAACTGCTGGGGTTGGTGACACCGATGGTCCCCACAGCAACCATCCCTTATTTAAAAGCTAAAATTGGTGGCCTGAGGAGCACATATCTTAGGGAGCGCAAGAAGGTCACAGATTCCCAGAGGTCCGGAGCTGCAGCAGATGACGTTTATGTCCCCAGGCTGTGGTACTATGAGAGACTGCGATTTCTGTCAGACCACACTGAAGTCAGGGAATCCCTCTCCACTCTTCCTTCCACGCTTCCTTCCATCCCAGCTGAGGCTTCCGATGTCCAACCTGGGCCTTCCAGCCAGGAAGAAGTGGAGGAGCCCAGCTGGAGTCAGGTATAGCATTCTTCTACAGATTTCTGGGCAATAAATAAATGATGTTTACTAGATGTTATTATTGATCACTAATTGCTGCTTGAAAGTGTTTTACATATCAATACACAGTAGTGGGCACCCAAAATTGGGACAAGAATGCAAAATGCTGGGCTCAGAAGGATAGTCTGTTATATTTATTAACATTGAATTTGCAGGAGTCAGGAGGTGAAAATTGTGTGTGATTGATGAAAACAATACTAAAACTATGTCCCTTTTTCATACACAGGAAGACCTCAGCCAGGAGGAGGCTGTGGAATGTGGCAGTCAGGAGGAGGCGGGGATTAGTGGCAGCCAGGAGGAGGCAGGGCTAAGTGTCAGCCAAGAGAAGCCTGGGACAAGTCGCAGCCGGACTGAGTCTCAGGTCCCTCCCCTCCGCCTGCCATATAAAAGGGCCAGGAAGGCCACTCCCAGTCCTGTGCAGGATTCAGCGTACAGGCTGATCCAGGAGGCTTCGGCGTCCCTCAGAGCCTTCCCCACTCCTGAAGAGGCCTTTGCCTGCATGGCTGCCACCAAATTGCAGGGCATGCAGGAGGGCCAACGCAAGATTTCTGAGGACCTGATTTATAAAGTCCTTCGTAAGGGGGAGAGTGGGGAACTGACACCCAAGACGGATGTCATTGAGATGGACCATCCTCCTCCTCCTCCTGCTGCCACAACTCCACCACCACAGCCAAAGCCTGTAAGGAAGAGTGGAAAGAAGACCTGAGAGTGATTGCCCTGGGTTCAGTCTGGTCTGACAGAAGCTGCAGTCTCTCGTATGACCACAGCCTGGGGACACAGATGTCATCTGCTGCTTTCCGGATCTCTGGGACTTCTGGACCAGACTGCCCTCCCTTAGATATGGACTCCTCAGGCCACCAATTTTGCTTTTAAATAATTGATGTCTGCCCTGGGAGTCCAAGGCTTCGCCCACTTCTGCAGTTTCTCCAGCGTTGCCTCCCTCTTTGTTTTTTTATAGTTGTGACCCCTTAATAAAATATTTTTAGGTAAATTCTACTCTCCTGTGTGTGTTTTCATCCAAAAAGGACAGTTTGTTGGTGAGTATTCAGGTACATTTCTAAAGTACAATGTGAAATTAACAAGGGACAACAACACCAAACAATCTCCTCCTACAGATTAAATAGAACAACATATCAATGGTGTTGTGGGAACTTGTCACAAAAAACACACAAACATTTTCGGGAGTACAAATCAAAATCACCAAAAAATAAAAAAATAAAAAGAGAAACACAAAAAAAGAATCTACATTAAAGTAAAAAAAAAAAAAATATGTTGTCAGATGTGAGAAATCAAAATATATTGAGGGAATCCCGATAAATAGTAACGAAAAAAGTTTGTGAGAAGTGTGTGTGAATATGAGCATCAAAACTACTTAATTCTTGTCACATTATAAAGAAGAAGAGAGTGCGCTGTATTAAACCATTTTGAACATCGCAGCGTGACGAAAGTGCTTTATCCATTACGAACGCTAAGTTTACCAGAACGAGCTGTCCCGTGTCGGAATTTCTTCTGAGCATGCGTGGCACTTTGTGCGTCGGAACAGGCCACACACGGTCGGAATTGACGCGATCGGATTTTGTTGTCGGAAAATTTTATCTCCTGCTGTCCAACTTTGTGTGTCGGAAAATCCGATGGAAAATGTCCGATGGAGCCCACACACGGTCGGAATTTCCGACAACACGCTCCGATCGGACAATGTCCATCGGAAAATCCGACCGTGTGTACGGGGCATAAGAGTTAATATGGGAAAACAATTTCTCCTTTCCACTGATGCTTTCCAATCCTTGTTCCACAAAAAACCCAAATTTTCAAAAAACATTTTTCATTGGGACAAAAAGTGAGGTGAAATCTTCTGAAGAGGAGGAAAGACAGCAAAACAAATGTCACAGGGGTGATAACCCTTCCCTATGTTTTCCAAAAAGCTTAAAAAAGATTTTTTGGCTGGAGCTAAACGCGTTAAAAATGTACCCGTTCAAAATTACAAAGAGATTCTACCTAACAACAAACCTACAGTCCCTGTCTTGTTTGCACCGCCTGTATACTGCTGTTCAGAGTATATAGGGCCTTTCCTTATTTTAATTTGGGTGCGGGGTTCCCCTTAATATCCATACAAGACCCAAAGGGCCTGGTAATGGACTGGGGGGTACCCATGCCGTTTGTCTCACTGATTTTCATCCATATTGCCATGACCCGACATGACATTAAACCCGCAAGCAGTTTTAAATGAGATTTTTTCCTTTAAAAATTACATTTGGTGCAGGGACTGTTCTAAACACGGGAAACACGCGTCACTTTACAGGCATACTATAGACACCCCCCAGGTACGATATTTAAAGGAATATTTCACTTTTTTTTTTTTTTACTTTAAGCATCATTAAAATCACTGCTCCCGAAAAAACGGACGTTTTTAAAAGTTTTTTTTGCATTGATACATGTCCCCTGGGGTAGGACCCGGGTCCCCAAACCCTTTTTAGGACAATACCATGCAAATTAGCCTTTAAAATGAGCACTTTTGATTTCGAACGTTCGAGTCCCATAGACGTCAATGGGGTTCTAACGTTCGTGCGAACTTTCGGTCCGTTCGCAGGTTCTGGTGCGAACCGAACCGGGGGGTGTTCGGCTCATCCCTAGTCATAATACAAAGCTATAAATACACACTGTACACATTTGAGGATATTTGGACATTCTGATATTACCTATCAAGATAATAATCGAATCCAAAAACCTTAAACAGTACCATTTGAAAGTATACAGGCAGGCCCTTGCACTACATGCTTTGGGGAATTCATCCATAAATCTGACCAGTAAAGAGATGGGTATAGTGTGTATGGGCTTGGCAAAGTCAGCAGATAGATGATTGAGGATCGATAGAGAATTGTGATCAGCTGACTTAGCAGTTGGGGGGAGGGAGGGTTTAGAAAAATGATTTGGGGACACTACAAAAAAAAGCCTCTGGCACTCTGCCTGAATTTAAAGCACAAATCACATTTCAAAAGATTTTAGGGGGTGTTTGTGGTAAAGCCCAACTATGGAGCTGATAAAATACATTGTTAAGTGACTACATGAGGTGAATATAGGGGCAGGAGAGCATGTTGGGGAGGTAAGTGAAGGCAGATATGTATGAAGGACCTAAAAAATAATTACCTAAAAATCCAGCATGCATGAGAACAAAGGGGGCATTCACAGCATATTACAATCATGGTAATTAGGGAATGAGGAAAGAAATACAAGATATTATCAAACATTAAATACAATAAAATGTGATATTAAAGGATAAAAATCTTACCTTCATATACTCCTTCTGCAGGACCTGGATGATGGCAGAACAGGTCTCTGGGATGATGATCCCCAGAGCCTGGAGGGAGATGCCTGTCGAGAACTTAAGGTCCTGCAGGCTTCTCCCTGTCGCCAAGTACCGCAGGGTAGCGACGAGCCTCTGCTCCGGAGTGATGGCTTGCCTCATGCAGGTATCCTGCCTGCTGATATAGGGGGTCAGCGAAGCCAACAGACGGTGAAATACGGGGTCCGTCATCCTGAGAAAGTTCCTGAAATCATCAGGATTATTCTCACGGATCTCACAGAGCAAAGGCATATGAGAAAACTGGTCACGCTGAAGCAACCAATTCTTGGTCCACGAACTCCTCCCCACCCTGTTCATGGACTGGACTTGTGTCAAGGTCAGGACAGCAACACCAAGCCCCCGCACAGCACGAACTCTACGAGAAGTACGCATACGCAACATGGCTAGAAAACGGTCAGCTGCTCAGAACGAAGTAACAGAACGCACTGAAGAACAGCAAGGCCTGTGAAGAGCGACCTGAAAAACAGTAACAAACGCACAAGAACACAATGACAAGTCACGCGTAGCTTGCTTGCAGGCACTGAAGAGCAGATACAAACCCACAAGCACAAACTGAACGGCAGAAAACGATCTGAAAACCACGAGTCTGAAAAAGCTCGAATCGTCTCTCACCAAACTTTTACTAACACGAGATTAGCAAAAGGAGCCCAAAGGGTGCCGCGCTTGGTTCTGAAATGGCCTTTTCTAGTCTCGTCGTACGTGCTTGACATCACCGCGTTGTTGGTGATGGGAAATTCCGACAACTTTGTGCGACCGTGTGTACGCAAAACAAGTTTGAGCCAACATCCGTCGGAAAAAATCCTAGGATTTTGTTGTCGGAATGTCCGAACAAAGTCCGACCGTGTGTACGGGGCATAACACTACCTGAAGGTGCTCGGTTTTTACTTCTGTTTTTGTCACTGGTGCTTTATACAACATTATTACTTCAATAAACATATTGAAATACAAATGGGAAAAAACCCTGGGCAAGACCTTCACAGACATCTGCTGGAATAAAGCTTTCTCCACCACATACTCATCATTCAAATGTGTAAATCACTGGGAACATTTCCAGAAGGTTGTACACTCTTGGTACCACACCCCCTACAAACTCTCTAAGTTATATCCCAATCATTTAGCCCTCTGCAGGTGGAATTGCAGAGAATCTGGCACATTATACCACATCCTTTGGTCGTGTAGATCTGTACGATCCTTCTGGAACAAAATCTTCTCTATAATATCAGATATACACAACCAACAGGTAGACCTCAATCCTGAATTAGCCATACTACACCTAAATATCCACAAATTTCTACCCAAATTTTGAGTAGTAGTTATACCACTTTTGTTAGCAGTGAAACTTACAATCACAAGACTATGGAATACATCGGACCCACCCTCTCCTACTGATGCCATCCTCACTCTTAATCAGTGTGAAATGGAGAAATTGTTGGCAATTACCGACCTCAAGCTTATACCATTTAGAACTAAATGGGACATTTGGCTATACAATTCAAAATGCACAGTCAAAGTATGCTAACTTGTATAATACGACCTTACCATGACCCAGTCCATGCACTTTCATAATGTCTAACATATGGTGACTATCCTTTTTCTGCCCTCTTTCTCCCCCCCCTTTCTTTTTCCCCCATTCCTTTTCTATCCCTTCAAGTGCACCTTACCTACTCAAATGAGTGCCCTGTACGATTATATTAGTATGCTCTTACCGACAGCAAAATAAGGGTCATATGTTATACTACCTCCATTTCCAACAGGTGTCTCTTGTTACTCACACCCTTAATATACTTTATTTCTTGTTTTTGTATTACCCTAATTTGTTCTTCATAAAAATGATCACACTGACGGAGAGAGGTGTTGTCTCCCCCCTTTGACATAGTTTGTTCCCATATGGGGTGTCTGGGGGGGGTGGACAATACCCTTGCCTGATATGTAGCAATATTATCTTCCTACCGTTTACTTGTTAGTACCATGTTCTGTTACTTGTACTTAATTAAGAGATTCTTTTTCCATTGTCAATGTATAACAGAATCTGTTTTCATCTTGTTCTTTGCAATATAATTCAATAAAAAAAACATTGAACATAACTAGAGTGAGAGCTTAAGATGGGTTGGAAGACAATTGTTGCTTCCAGTGTCTAGCAATCATGAGTCTGGCAGCCAGGAGAATATCAGTAACAACCATGCGAAAAGGGGAAGGCACCACATAAAACCTAGACTCAGGATAGCTAGAGAAGGGATAGGAGACAGTAAAGTCTCTGTCACTGCAGATATTATCTGGAATATTTTCCTGCCAAAAGCGAACTATATTTTTACACATCCGAAGGATATGCATAAAGTTGCATCAATGCATCAAGACCACAACCTTGCCAGCAGAGAGGAAAATAAGAGGGGGACATTTGGGCTAATTGGCATGGGGTGAGATACCAAGATAGTGAGAGCTTTTGTGCCAGTTCCCAATATTGGACACCATCCGTGGCATTATAAGTAGATTCTAAAGCCTTACTAATTTGTTCTTCATAAAAATGATCACACTGACGGAGAGAGGTGTTGTCTCCCCCCTTTGACACAGTTTGTTCCCATATGGGGTGTCTGGGGGGGTGGACAATACCCTTGCCTGATATGTAGCAATATTATCTTCCTACCGTTTACTTGTTAGTACCATGTTCTGTTACTTGTACTTAATTAAGAGATTCTTTTTCCATTGTCAATGTATAACAGAATCTGTTTTCATCTTGTTCTTTGCAATATAATTCAATAAAAAAAACATTGAACATAACTAGAGTGAGAGCTTAAGATGGGTTGGAAGACAATTGTTGCTTCCAGTGTCTAGCAATCATGAGTCTGGCAGCCAGGAGAATATCAGTAACAACCATGCGAAAAGGGGAAGGCACCACATAAAACCTAGACTCAGGATAGCTAGAGAAGGGATAGGAGACAGTAAAGTCTCTGTCACTGCAGATATTATCTGGAATATTTTCCTGCCAAAAGCGAACTATATTTTTACACATCCGAAGGATATGCATAAAGTTGCATCAAGGCATCAAGACCACAACCTTGCCAGCAGAGAGGAAAATAAGAGGGGGACATTTGGGCTAATTGGCATGGGGTGAGATACCAAGATAGTGAGAGCTTTTGCACCAGTTCCCAATATTGGACACCATCCGTGGCATTATAAGTAGATTCTAAAGCCTTACTCCATTGTACAGCTGTAATTGTGGTACCAAGATCTTCCCATTTGAGGAAAAGTTTGAATTTACAGAAGGTCATTTTATCTTGGAGTATGTAATAAAAAAGGGATATTCCTTTTTTCCTTGGAGTAGCTGAGTAGTAAAATTGTCACACCGGGTCAGAAATAAGTTGTTTTTTTTTTGTTTGTTTGTTTTTTTTTTTGGGGGGGGGGGGGGGGTTGTAGGGGAGTGGAGATGCAAGAATGTGCTGGATTTGAAACTAGGTTAACTGGTCTTTGTATGACAGCCCAAATCTTACCCTCATTTCCTCTATGCTTTTGAGAGAGCCATTGCGGAGTATATCATCAATAACTGTAATACCTCTATTGCACCAGAATTGAAGGGAGAGGTTTGGAATAAGGGATGGTAAAACCTTAATGGGAATAGGCAATTTGTTACTTCTAAGGTTTCGTTTGGAAGTAGAGTGAAGGCCTCTCCATGCTAGGAGTGACGCCTGCACTGAAGGGGAAGATCATATAATTTTGTGGGGTGCCATAAATCAGCTAACAAAAGAGAGAGGAAATTGTAAGCTTGGATCAAGGCTTGTTCTATTGCTGTCCAAGGCATTATAGAAGGATGCTGAAACCACTTTTTCATCTGATCCAGGCCAGCTGCAATATATTAATCAGTAATGTCCACATAGCCCATACCTCCCGCCCATCTATGCTTAAGGATCTGGGTCTTTTCCTGGTTTAGGAATGGTTACAATGTGAGCCTTCAACATCTCTAGGGGGAAGGTCTCATTGTAGGCCATAACAGTAAAGACATCTCAAAGATATGGCAACAAAGTGTGTTTAAGGCTAGGTTCACACATGTCCAGTGCAAATTTCCCCTACATTTTCGCTGCATATTTCCAAAGCAGCTGTTCAGCAGTTCAGCTGCGATTTAGATGCGGTTCAGATGCAAATTTTTGGAGCCAGCAGCCACCGCTATCTTTAACATTAGCTGGTTGTTAAGGAACGAGCTGGAAAGCCAGCCACTATGCCCTTAACAATGGATGACTCCTCTGTTTCTGGCTGATAGCTGAATGTAAAGGAACCACATTGTGGGCAATAAAAAAATTGTGAAAAGAACAGCATGGAGTCCTTCCCAATCCCTACCAGACCCCTTTGTGTCTGGTACTGATTTTAAAGGGGAACTCCCATGCCAAATTTTTTTTTAAAAAATGGCGTGGGTTTCCCCCCAAATTCCATACCAGACCCTTATCTGAGCATGCAGCCTGACAGACCAGGAAAGGGGGGGGGGGGGCAATTTGATAATGTCATAAGGGGGCAGTGCCACCAGGTGACATCGCTGGGTGGCCCTGCTCCTTAGCTAATTAAGGACTGTCAGACAGCAAAGCAGACAGGCATCGGGAGCCTTCAGCATGAACTGAGCTTTTTTTTTTTTTTCTCTTGTCAGTGGTGGCGGAGGGCATCGTGATGGATGATAGATCTACACCAGGGGATATTGTTTGTTTTTTAATAAAAAGAATTGTCAAAAACTCTGTTTATTTAGTTTTGATGCTTTTCTTGGGATGTCATTCACATGGGGCTCTGGGGCCACCTTGTTAAAGGGGGATGATAGATTCCAATAAGCCCCCTGTCCGCAAACACCTACAACCACTGGCCAGGGTTGTGGGGAAGAGGCCTTTGTCCCCATCGACATGGGGACAAGGTGCATTGGGGTGTGGAGGCCCCTTCACCAAAGCACCCCCCATGTTGAGGGCATGTGGCCTGGTATGGTTCAGAAGGGGGTAGCACCCGCTCATCTCCAATTTCCTGGCCTGCCAGGCTGCATGCTCGGATAAGGGTCTGGTATGGATTTTGGGGGAGAACCCACCCTTTTTTTAAGGTTTGGCGTGGGGGTTTCCCTCAAAATACATATCAGACCTAAGAGTCTGATATGGATCTAGGGGGGACCCCACACCACTTTTTTAAAAAAAATGTTGGCAGCGGGTTCCCCTTAAAATCCATACCAGACCTGAAAGAGCCCAGTATGGATGGGGGGGGACCCCCACTTTTTTTTGTGGATCAAAATTGTGTTCAAAACTAATCAGGTGTGCGATTCAGATGCATTCTTATAAAAGGCAATGAGCCTAGATTTTGCATCTGAACTGCACCACAGTGCTCAAAAAAGCACAAGACTTTTTAAATTTTCAGCAAATTCGCACTGCTGCTGCACCGCATACTGTATAAGGGAACCGGCTCCATAGAAAGCCGGTTTGATTTATATTTCATGCGAATTGGATGCAGTTCAAAACACATGCGAACAGAGCCTAAACAACTTATAATAAAAATTCATGAAGCTGTCTGGGCCTGGAGCTTTCCCCTAAGTAGGAAATCTATAACTTTTGTAATTTGAAGTATCAAAAATGGGGCATTTAAAGTGGACATCTGTTCAGTAGGGATGGGACGAACACCCCAGCTTTGCCTTTGCAAATTTTTGCCTGTTCGCACCAGAACATGCGAACAGGCAAAAAGTTGAAGCAAACATGCAAACCCTATTAAAGTCTATGGGACACGAACATGGAAAATCAAAAGTATTAATTTTAAAGGCTTATATGCAAGTTATTGCCATAAAAAGTGTATGGGGACCCGGGTACTGCCCTAGGGGATATGTATCAATGCAAAAAAATTTTTTAAAACAGTTTTTTTCCAGGAGCAGTGTTTTTAATATTGCTTACAGTGATACAATGAAAATGAAATATTCCTTTAAATTTCGTGCCCCTTAGTCTGCCTGTAAAGTGGCACATCTGTGCAATGTGTAGAACAGTGCCGCAGCAAAATTACATTTCTAAAAAGGAAAAAAATACAATTTAAACTTGCCCGCTGCTGTAATGTATTGCTGGCTCCCGGCAATATAGATGAAAAAAATTAAGGAAAAAAAAAAATCTGCGACTGTTATGGATTTTAAGGGGAACTCCATGCCAAAATGTAAAAAAAAATTGGTGCGTGTTCCCCCCAAAAATCCATACCAGACCCTTATCTGAGCATGCAGCCTGAAGGGCAGGATGGGGGGGGGGCGAGCCCTCCTGAACCATACCAGACCATACCATGCCCTCAACATGGGGAGGGTGCTTTGGGGTCCCCAAAGGGTTCTTGAACTCCTACCCATTCACCAAAAAAAGTTTCAAAAAGTAAAAACCACAATAGACAGTTTGACAATTTCTTTATTAAAAAAGAAAAAAAAAAGTGTCCCACGATGTCCATCCATCTTCAATCATGGCGCCCAATGGACCCGTAAAATATAAGAAAAAATGAAAAAACTCTGCCTCCATGAAAGGCCCCCAGATCCTGGCCCCCCTCTATGTGAATGGGTATCGGGTACTGATGTAACCAGAAGGGGGTGGGGTTACATCACTGGTGGCCCCGCCCTAGCCTATATAACAGCTGTCACAGCCAAGAGACAGCAGTCGCTGGGAGGCCTCTCGTCGAGGTGGAGCTTTTATTTATTTATTTTTTTTTTTATATATATTTTGGGTCCGTTGGGCGGCGTGATTGAAGATGGATGGACATTGCGGGACACTTTTTTTTTTTTTAATAAAGGAATTATCAAAAACTGTCTGTTGTGGTTATTACTTTTTGACACTTTTTTTGGTGAATGGGTAGGGGTACAATCTACCCGATACCCATTCACATAGAGGGGGGCCAGGATCTGGGGGTCCCCTTGTTAAAGGGGGCTTCCAGATTCGGATAGGCCCCCGTCCACAGACCCTGACAACCAATGGCCAGGGTTGTCGGGAAGACCCCAAAGCACCCTCCCCATGTTGAGGGCAAGTGGCTTGGTATGGTTCAGGAAGGGCATTGCATATGCTGTATGAAAGAGTGTGTGGGTGCACCATGAGCCAGGACAAGTGACACATGCCTGCAAGGGGATGACAAGTGATAAATACATAAAACAGGAAATAAAAAATCTGGTTCTAAGGAAAACCTTGTGCAGAACAACTGTTATATGAGAGGAAGGTGTTACAATGAGCCAGGGTATGCATCCTCCCAGCTGGGGAATGAAGGAGTATGGAACTGCCCTTAAAGGGCCTATCAGGACCTGCCATGAGTGTTTCTTAGATGACCTTTTACTAGAGACTATACTTGCCAATCAGAGGTAATCACCTGAAAGCCCCTAGTTCCGAGAGAAAGCATCTTCTGGTACAATATCCCAATTCCGTAGTAGATAGAGACCTTCCTCAAGGGAGGATGCAGTGGCTGTTTGCCCATTGTGTGTGATTAGCAGAGTACAGGGATACCTACAGTGGTGCAGAATTTTATGGTTCCTTAGAGCTTTTATAATTGCTGCAAGGTTTCTGCATTTTTTGGAGGGTATACTGCAAACAAATCAGGAAGCAGCTATAGCCTTGGAAATTAATCTGGGATATGGTCCACTCAGCGAAAGGCAGTGAGGATTTTTTCCTTGCCCTGGCAGAAATGGATCCTTAGAAGCACATCCCGCGGCACATCTTGTGGCAAGTATGCAGGTTTGAGGATGCATTGTATCCTGTCAAAGATCATCTTACATCAGAGAAGGCACCATGGATTTAAACAGGTCTTGGACAAAGTGTGGAAGTTGTGCATTTTGAACAGATTCAGGAATACCGTGAATTTTAATATTGTTGTGGTGAGACCTGTCTTCCAGTTCCGCCACTTTCAATTTAAGCCACTCTAGATCATCACCATGTATATCGTGGGCATCTACTAAGGTGTTAAAGAAAGAGGCATATTCTCCAAGTTTGTCTTCTATGTGCTCCCCTCTATTCCCTAAACCCTGCAGGTCCCCTTTAAATCGGTGTAGGCATGAAAGCATGTCTGCTTGTAAGGACGCCCTTAGGGAAAGGCCATATCTTTCAGGGTGGAATCTGATACTGGTTGACCAAGGTGACAAAGGAAGCTATGGGAGAGTGAGATCTTGCTCAGGCCTAGACTTTGCAGGGCTTCTGGTAGATGGTGTAGGGAAGCCCGATTCATGCGATCCCTGCAGGCATATTGACATTCTGTCTCCCGATGCAGGTGCAGGTCCGGTGCTAGCCTTGAGGGAACCACTATTGCTCAGTGGTCACCATTGCCATCTTACTGCCCTTTCTATCTCAGTGGTGGGAAGAACCCATCTAGCTTGCGGGACTGATGGTTCTCCTGGCATCTGAGGCTGGTGGAGTGTGCAAGAGAGTTGGTTGAGTTCCTGAAGGACATGCGCTGGGTCAATTGTGTGTTGAGATCCCCTGCTGCAGAACAGAACTCTGCTATTCAGCGGCCATCACCACGCCCCTGGTTTCCCAGTGTTACCATAGTAACACTGTATTACTCTGGGGAAGTGATCAAGATTTTATTTTATTTTTTTTACACATTATGATTGCTTATACCAGTGAATTTCATAGGTATAAGCAACCATTTTTAATGAAGGAAACTGATTCATTCAGTGTATATTTTTGTGATCAGCTGTGATTGGTTACAGTGATCACATGGTACTGGCAGCAAGCTGGTACACTGATCAGTGTCTGATAGACACAGCCGGTGACAGATCGGGCCGCAGCGCAGCCCCAAGGCTGTGCACAAGGCATGAATGTGTCAATATCAGGCAACACACTGGTAACTGTGGCAATATGAGAGCAACATCCTGGACAATCATGGCACACCGGCAATTGTGTTAATACATACAGTATCACACAAAAGTGAGTACAACCCTCACAGTATTGTAAATATTTTATTATATCTTTTTTTACACTGAAGAAATGACACTTTGCTACGTAAAGAAGTGAGTGTACAGATTGTATAACAGTGTAAATTTGCTGTCCACTCAAAATAACTCAACACTAGGGATGAGCCGAACACCCCCCGGTTCAGTTCGCACCAGAACCTGCGAACGGACCGAAAATTTGCACGAACGTTAGAACCCCATTGATGCCTATGGGACTCGAACGTTCAAAATCAAAAGTGCTCATTTTAAAGGCTAATTTGCATGGTATTGTCCTAAAAAGGGTTTGGGGACCCGGGTCCTGCCCCAGGGGACATTTATCAATGCAAAAAAACTTTTAAAAATGGACGTTTTTCCGGGAGCAGTGATTTTAATGATACTTAAAGTAAAAAAAAAAAAAAGTGAAATATTCCTTTAAATATCGTACCTGGGGGGTGTCTATAGTATGCCTGTAAAGTGGCACGTGTTTCCCATGCTTAGAACAGTCCCTGCATAAAATGTAATTTTTAAAGGAAAAAAAGTCATTTAAAACTGCATGCGGCTTTAATGTAATGTCGGGTCCTGGCAATATGGATGAAAATCAGTGAGACAAACGGCATGGGTTCCCCCTAAGTCCATTACCAGCCCCTTTGGGTCTTGTATGGATATTAAGGGGAACCCCGCACCCAAATTAAAAAAGGAAAGGTGTGGGTCCCCCAGGCCCTATATACTCTGAACAGCAGTATACAGGTGGTACAAACAAGACAGGGACTGTAGGTTTGTTGTTAAGTAGAATCTGTTTGTAATTTTGAACTGGTACATTTTTAACGTGTTTAACTCCAGCCAAAAAATCTATTTTAAGCTTTTTGGAAAACCTAGGGAAGGGTTATCACCCCTGTGACATTTGTTTTGCTGTCTGTGCTCCTCTTCAGAAGATTTCACCTCACTTTTTGTCCCAATGACAAATGTTTTTTGAAAATTTGGGGTTTTTTGTGAAACAAGGATTGGTGATAAAGCATCAGTGGAAAGGAGAAATGTTTTTCCTGTGTTAACTCTTACAGGAGAGAATTTCCCTTCCTAGGGGTAGATTTCATCTCACCTCCTGCTGTCTCCTTCCGTTTGCAAGTAGGAGTCGTTTGTAAGTTGGATGTTTAAAAGTAGGGGCTTGCCCTAAATACTCAGCAGAAATTTGGGCCTTAGGTGTTGTTGTGGCCACAACACTGTAAGCCCTCACAGGGCCCTGCTTTGAAATATTAGATCAAGAATTGTAATTACATGCCCCTGTTAAACAGGGGCAGAAAAATTGGGCCTTTGGTGGTGGTGGTGGTGGTGCTGGTGCCACAACACTGTAAGTCCTCACAGATACTCTTAGTGGGCGCAGAAACGGGCCCAGCTGTAAATTATTAGATCAAGAATTTAAATTACATGTCCATGTTGAACAGGGGCTGAAAAATTGGACCTTAGGCACTGGTGCTGGTGCCACAACACTGGAACCCCTCACAGATACTCTAGTTGGAGAGCAGGAACTAGCCCTGCTGCAAAGAATTGCATAAAAAATTGTAATTACACGCCCCTGTTAAACAGGGGCTGAAAAATTGGGCCTTAGGCACTGGTGGCGGGACTGGCGGCGCCCAGAACCAAAAATGTTCTTACAAGCTATCAGCATGATCATTGAGGAGGAAGAGGATAATTACTCAGCATAATAGGATAGTCACTCAGCATCAGCATAGGCAGTCTTTGAAGGGATCTGACATATCAAAAAAATTTATTCTGTTACATCAGCATCAGGTGCTTGGTAGCTGGTGGTGATCCAAGACTGATTCATTTTTATGAAGGTCAGTCGATCGACCGAGTCAGTGGACAGATGCACCCTGTGATCGATTACAAAGCCTCCAGCAGCACTGAATGTGTGTTCCGAAAGAACGCTGGATGCACGACAGGCCAGTAGCTCAATTGTATGCTGTGCAAGCTCTGGTCAGTGATCCATCCTCCAGACCCAGTAACCCAGAGGATTTTCAGTGGGAAAGGTGTCCAAGTCAGATCTTGCCCCTAGGTATTCCTGCACCATGTTAAACAGACACTGGCGATGGTTGCTGGAACCGATCATACCTTGGGGCTGCGAACTAAAAAATAGTCTGAACGCATCGGTCAGACGGCTACCTTCTCCACCGCTCCTTCTTTGACTGACCGAAGCCTCAGCAACACGTTGTTCAGAAACAGGAGTTTGTAACCTCCCAGTCTCTGGGAACGCATTGCAGAGACCTTTCTGCAAGGCCTCCTAAAGATGTTTCATCCTCTGCTCCCTCTGCGACGGCAAGATAAGGTCTGCAACCTTACCCTTGTAACGTGGATCAAGGAGGGTTGCCAGCCAGTATTGTTCCTTCTCCTTGATACCACGAATACGAGGATCCTTCCGCAGGCTTTGCAGGATCAGGGAGGCCATGCAGCGTAGGTTTGCTGAGGCATTCGGTCCGGAGTCCTCTGGGTCACAAAGGACGACATGATCCGCAGCCACCTCCTCCCAGCCACGTACAAGTCCATGTGTTTCTTGGGACTGATCCCTTAAAGACTGCTGCTGATGCTGAGTGCCAGGCTCCACCTCCATACTGACACAATCCTCCTCCTCCTCTTCCTGTGTGATCGGCGGTCACGCAGGAACACTGTCTGGATAAAGGGGGCCTTGAGAGCTAAGGAAGTCCTCCTCTTCCTGCCTCTGTTCTGCCTCAAGTGCCCTGTTCATTATTCCACGCAGCGTGTGCTCCAACAGGTGGACAAGGGGGACAGGGTCACTGATGCATGCACTGTCACTGCTCACCATCCTCGTGGCCTCCTCAAATGGTGACAGGACAGTGCATGCATCCCTGATCATGGCCCACTGGCGTGGGGAAAAAAAACAAGCTCCCCTGACCCTGTCCTGGTGCCATAGTCGCACAGGTACTCATTGATGGCCCTCTGCTGCGTGTGCAGCCGCTGCAGCATGGCCAACGTTGAGTTCCACCTGGTGGGCATGTCACAGATTAGGCGGATCTTGGGCAGGTTAAATTCCTTTTGGAGGTCTGCCAGCCGAGCACTGGCATTATATGACCGTTGGAAATGCACACAGACTTTCCTGGCCTGCCTCAGGACATCCTGTTAGTCCGGGTACCTACCCAAGAACCGCTGCACCACCAAGTTAAGGACGTGAGCCAAACAGGGCACATGGGTCATTTGTCCCTTTCGGAGGGCGGAGAGGAGGTTGGTGCCATTGTCGCAAACCACCATTCCTGCCTTAAGTTGGCGTGGCGTCAACTACCCCTGAACCTGCCCCTGCAGAGCTGACAGAACATTTGCCCCAGTGTGGCTCCTGTCCACCAAGCACACCAGCTCAAGCACCGCATGACATCTTTTGGCCTGCATACTTGCGTAGCCCCTTGAACGCCTACGGAGCACCGCTGGTTCCAAGGACAAAGCAAAGGAAGAGGCCATGGAGGAAGAAGAAGAGGAGGGGGTGGAGGAGAGAGGTGTGTCAGAATCATTAGTGGTGGCATTTTGGAGGCGTGGTGCAGAACAACCTCCAACACTACTGCACCTTGTCCTGCATCCTTTCCAGCTGCCAGCAGAGTCACCCAATGCACCATGAAACTTAGGTAACGTCCCTGTCCATGCCTGCTGGACCATGAGCCAGCGGTAATATGCACCTTACCGCTGACCGCCCTGTCCAGCGAGGCATGGACATTGCCTTCCAAATGCCGGTAGAGAGCCGGAATCGCCTTCCATGAGAAAAAGTGTTTTTTGGGTACCTGCCACTGAGGAACCGCACATTCCACAAACTCACGGAAAGGGGCAGAGTCTACCAACTGAGAAGGTAGCAGTTGAAGTGCTAGAAATTTTGCCAAGCTAGCATTCAACCGCTAGGCATGTGGATGACTGGGAGCGAACTTCTTTCGGCGGTGCAGCAGCTGGGGCCGGGAAATTTGCCTGGTACAATCTGACGTCGGTGTACCGAAAGCAGATTGCCCACAAGTACTTGGCTGTGACACACCTAATTCTACATCTTCATTCCTCTTAGTGCAGGTCTCAGAGAGGACTGAAGGTATAGTTGGGTTGGAGATCTCAGCTGATGAGGAGCAAGGAGAGGTCCTCTTTGTTCTTTGGTGTGGGTCTTTTAGGTACGCTTGCCAACGAACTGCATGGCAGGTCAACATATGTCTGGTCAAGCATGTGGTGCCCAAGCGGGAGATGTTTTGGCCACGCGAGATACCCTTGAAACATCTGTAACCAAGACCTGAAGCGCCGAACAGTATGTTGTCTACCCGGCGCTCGGGTTCGGCACATCACGGATCTTGTGGACAGATTACTGGGAGGGGCTGGGGAAGACCCGGCTGTCATGGTGCACGTTGGCACCAATGACAAAGTCAGAGGCAGATGGAGTGTCCTAAAGAACGATTTTAGGGACTTAGGTTGAGGAAAAGGACCTCCAAGGTAGTATTCTCAGGAATACTACCGGTACATCGAGCCACACCAGAAAGGCAGAGGGAGATTAGGGAAGTAAACAAGTGGCTGAAGAGCTGGTGTAGTAAGGAGGGGTTTGGGTTCCTGGAGGACTGGGCCGACTTCTCAGTCGGTAACCGGTACTATAGAAGGGACGGACTGCACCTAAATGAGGAGGGTGCAGATCTGCTGGGAATGAAGATGGCCAAAAAGTTAGAGGGGTTTTTAAACTAGGCAATGGGGGGGAGGGTCCAGAGACAGTGATAGCCAGCGCTGATGATATTCCAGAGGTTAGTGTTGGGGGCATTAGTGGTAGGTTAACCAAAGCACAAAAACACAAGGTGAGTATAGTAGCAAGTCCTAGTTGCAATTTTGAAACACCCAATACGAGGACAATATGCGACCGGTCTAAACTATGTGGCATGTTCACCAATGCCAGGAGCATGGCAGACAAGATGGGTGAACTAGAGATACTGTTGTACAAGGAGGATTTGGATTTTGTGGGAATTTCAGAGACCTGGTTCAACAGCTCTCATGATTGGCTGGCAAACATTCAAACAAAGACACTGAATTTCAATAGAGCCAACTTCCCTAAACTACAAACCTTGCTAAAAGGCATAAATTGGGATAAAATATTAGGAACAAAGAATAAGGAGGAGAGATGGGTTTGCTTTAAGAGCATATTAAATAAGGGCATTAGCCAATGTATCCCATTGGGTAATAAATTTAAAAGAGCGAACAAAAATCCTGGATGGCTTAACTCCAATGTAAAAAAAGCAAAGGAGAAGGCCTTCAAAAAATACTAGGTTGAGGGATCATCCTCAGCATTCAGACTTTATAAAGAATGCAATAAGAAATGTAAGGGTGCAATTAGGATGGCTAAGATAGAACATGAAAGACACATAGCGGAGGAGAGCAAAAAAAATCCCAAGAAATTCTTTAAGTATGTAAACAGTAAAAAAGGGAGGACAGACCATATTGGCCCCATAAAGAATGAGGAAGGACATCTGGTTACAAAGGATGGGGAGATGGCAAAGGTATTGAATTTATGCTTCTCCTCAGTCTTCACGAGTGAATCGGGGGACTTCAGTAACCAAAACTGCAGTGTTTATCCTCATGACACAACACAGGAAGCACCTCCAAGGTTAACAGAGGACGGAATTAAAATTATACTTGAGAAACTTAACATTAATAAATCACCGGGACCAGATGGCTTGCATCCGAGGGTACTTAGGGAACTCAGTCAGGTGATTGCCAGACCGTTGTTCCTAATTTTTACAGACAGTCTATGGACTGGAATGGTACCAGCTGATTGGAGAAAAGCCAGTGTAGCACCAATATTTAAAAAGGGCCCAAAAAACATCCCTGGGAATTACAGACCAGTTAGCATAACATCAATAGTATGTAAAATCTTGGAGGGGACGATAAGGGATTATATACAAGATTTTAGTAATAAGAACGATATCATTAGCAGTAATCAGCATGGATTCATGAAGAATCGTTCTTGCCAAACCAATCTATTAACCTTCTATGAGGAGGTGAGTTGCCATCTAGATAAAGGAAGGCCCGTAGTCGTGGTGTATCTGGATTTTGCAAAAGCATTTGACACAGTTCCCCATAAACGTTTACTGTACAAAATAAGGTGCGTTGGCATGGACCATAGGGTGAGTATCTGGATTGAAAACTGGCTACAAGGGCATGTTCAGAGGGTGGTGATAAATGGGGAGTACTCAGAATGGTCAGGGGTGGGTAGTGGGGTTCCCCAGGGTTCTGTGTTGGGACCAATCCTATTTAATTTGTTTATAAACGATCTGGAGGATGGGATAAACAGTTCAATCTCTGTATTTTCAGACGATACTAAGCTTAGCAGGGCAATAACTTCTCCGCAGGATGTGGAAACCTTGCAAAAAGACCTGAACAAATTAATGGGGTGGGCGACTACATGGTAAATGAGGTTCAATGTAGAAAAATGTAAAATAATGCATTTGGGTGGCAAAAATATGAATGCAATCTATACACTGGGGGGAGAACCTCTGGGGGAACCTAGGATGGAAAAGGACCTGGGGGTCCTAGTAGATGATAAGCTCAGCAATGGCATGCAATGCCAAGCTGCTGCTAATAAGGCAAACAGAATATTGGCATGTATTAAAAGGGGATCAACTCCAGAGATAAAACGATAATTCTTCCGCTCTACAAGACTCTGGTCCGGCCGCACCTGGAGTATGCTGTCCAGTTCTGGGCACCAGTCCTCAGGAAGGATGTACTGGAAATGGAGCGAGTACAAAGAAGGGCAACAAAGCTAATAAAAGGTCTGGAGGATCATAGTTATGAGGAAAGGTTGTGAGCGTTGAACTTATTCTCTCTGGAGAAGAGACGCTTGAGAGGGGATATGATTTCAATTTACAAATACTGTACTGGTGACCCCACAATAGGGATAAAACTTTTTCACAGAAGAGAGTTTAATAAGACTCGGGGCCACTCATTACAATTAGAAGAAAAGAGGTTTAACCTTAAACTACGTAGAGGGTTCTTTACTGTAAGAGCTGTAAGGATGTGGAATTCCCTTCCACAGGCGGTGGTCTCAGAGGGGAGCATTGATAGCTTCAAGAAACTATTAGATAAGCACCTGAATGACCGCAACATACAGGGATATGTAAGGTAATACTGGCACATAATCACACACATAGGTTGGACTTGATGGACTTGTGTCTTTTTTCAACCTCACCTACTATGTAACTATGTAACTATATGTTGCAAATAGCAGCAGTGCGATCTGATGCACTCGTCTCAAAAAAGGCCCACACCAAAGAACTTTTGGAATAATGCACAGAGACAGCAGCGCCCTGCACATGCGGAGCTTTGCGGTGTGATGCAGTCAGTGTGCTGCCCTTAGGCTGACCCCTGGAGGGCATCCTGCCTCATTGGTGATGTGCCTCCTCCTCTCTCCTATCAGGCACCCACATTGAGTCAGTGACCTCATCCTCTCCCTCCTCATCACTGGAGCAAACCTGGCAGTATGCTGCAGCAGGGAGAGCATGACTGCTAGATTGTTGTCCTTCTTGGGCACCCCTCTGTCCGTGCTCACGTTACTGCCTTCATCTAGCTCAGTATCATCATCAGAGCCTTCTAAATGCTGGGCATCCTCCTGGAGCAAATACCCAACACTGTGGTCAAACAGTTGGAGGGACTCCTCAGGAGGACATGGTGGGGCTAGGGAAGGAGTCACTGATGCCATTGAGCTGAGGGAAGAGGCCGTGTTGGCAGCTGCTTTGCCAGACAAAGTACGCTGAGCATGGGTGAGAGAGGATGAGGATGGCCTGGTCATCCACTCGACCAAGTCTTGTCTTGTGCATGTTGCGGCTCAACACGACCAGCTGCCGAAAAAAGGCCAAGCGTGTCCCACGGCCATGTGCTGATGAGGATGCACCGTGTCCATGACCAGCACTGTTGCCTCTAGACACAGACCCTTCTTGCCCTCTTTTATTGGCTTGTGAATATCTCCCTCTCCTTGTTGGCCTTCCAGACATACTAATGGCCTGCAGTGAGATGTAGCTGCACTAAGCTGGGATATATACAGTTAGGTCCATAAATATTGGGACATCAACATAATTCTAATAAATTATAGAGAATGGGTATGACGGCGCTACCTCTAAGTTTTAAACTGGGACAACCTAAATTTAAGCGACTCAGTAAATGTGGTTTATGAGATGTTACACATATAGAGAGAAGTTTTTCCCCTTATATTAAGGATGTCACTTCAGCAGATGAATGTGTGCAGCTGGGTTGATGCTGCCGGTATATGACAAACGCTCAAGTGTCGCACAAAAATGATGTGGTCCTACAGCGTCTGGTAATGAAGCCAGAGGCTGTATTCCCTAACGTGCATTTATTAGACCATATACTGTGTGCTATATTCCTGTATTGGATCCGTGGCCATATCAAGCGTTAGAGAACACCCGGAAGTAGTGTGTTGCAAATATAAATACCATACAGTGCATACAGGTTAAATCACCTTAATCAAATACCATAAGTAAGGCCTGAACGTTGCATATATATACACAACTAGAAATAATAACACAGCTAGAAATAATAGCACAAAAATCACAGCAGTTATATCTCGGCCATATTATAACAGTTCCACATGCTGACACTATATTAGATAAATCCCCAATGGTGACTATGGTGCTGCAACAATTTGCCTGGTGACTCTCGTGCTCCCCCTCTTGGTGGCCTACTCACCAGCTCCCAGAACCCCAACAGGGGTATTACGCCTGTGATATAATATGCTGGGTTGTTTCCCTTGTTGCTTCCTCCGGTGAATGGTTGTGATGTAATCAGCTCACCACGTCTCACATCAGGGTAATGCGATTATGCTGGAAAACGGGTCGCTTGCCGCTATATTTTATGTTGGATGTTTCCTGGGCTTCTTACTCTGTAAGGATGTTGCTTCCCCTCGTAAATTGACAAAAAAGAGCTTCCATGGTGTGATAAAGTTTAAAACTTTATTTAAAACTTAAGTGCTCATACAGCGACTTAGCACGTGGACAAAAGTAGGTTCAAATAAGCAAACAGAAAAAAGTATTTTTATATAAAAAAATTATAAAAAATAAACCAAAAAATAAAAAATAGAAAATTAAAAAGTCCAGGCACCAGATGTAAACTCTGCCCAGATGGACAGCATAAGTTGCCAGACGTTAAATCAGGGTAAAAATGTCCCTCCTAGAAGGCATAAGCAGTGAGGTGGGGGGTAGGTTGTTCCCCAGCCGCTGATAGCGTCCTCCTCTCTCGTATGCCTAGGAGCTGACTAGCAGAGCGTGATGCCGTTGTGCGCGCTTCGTCTCATGACGTCCTCAGCAACGGTGTCACACTCCCCCATCAGTTAGATTTATAAGGAGAGAGCGTTCATACTCAACCCACCCCACTGAATACAGTGCTTTAGATATCATGTGTTTTTTATGGGGCTGGATGTGTATACAACAAAGTGATCTCCCACTTTACACTACATGAATTTTATATCTTTAATTTGTTTGTCCGTGTTACTAACAGATAAGGATCATGAACGCGCTCTCCATCAAGTCATAGAGGAATACATAGACAGTAGTTTACATAGACCAGGCTCCCTCTGCTGGTTCTAAATAGAACTCCACTGACATTACTCCAATATACCATTGATGCAGGGAGAATAATTATACAATGTATCACGTAGAATTGTGTTACTTGCTTTATACAGTGTATCAGGTAGGATAGTGTTACTTGCTTTACAATAAATATAGGAATACAGTTATGCCTATTCCCATTGCCTAATTATCACTAGTTGATTAGGTGCAGCTTAAATGTTCTGCCTAAGAATAAAACTATGTAGACCACATAGGATAATATATTAAATCAGGAAATGTACCCATTCATGGGTTGAAAAGTGTAATGATGTGCATAAGCTTGCATCTATAGGTGCTATAAAAAAGAATTTTTTTTTTTTTATATGCTGTTTAATTATTCAACATAATTCTAATCTTTTTGGCTCTATACACCACCACAATGGATTTAAAATGAAACGAACAAGATGTGCTTTAACTGCAGACTTTCAGCTTTAATTGAGGGTATTTAAATCCAAATCAGGTGAACAGTCTAGGAATTACAACGGTTTGTATATGTGCCTCCCACTTTTTAAGGGACCAAAGGTAATGGGACAATTGGCTGCTCAGCTGTTCCATGGCCAGGTGTGTGTTATTCCTTCATTATCCCATTTACAAGGAGCAGATAAAGGGTCCAGAGTTCATTTCAAGTCTGCTATTTGCATTTGGAATCTGTTTCTGTCAACTCTCAATATGAGATCCAAAGAGCTGTCACTATCAGTGAAGCAAGCCATCATTAGGCTGAAAAAACAAAACAAACCCATCAGAGAGATAGCAAAAACATTAGGTGTGGCCAAATCAACTGTTTGGAACATCCTTAAAAAGAAAGAACGCACCAGTGAGCTCAGCAACACCAAAAGACCCAGAAGACCACGTAAAACAACTGTGGTGAGATGACCATAGAATCCTTTCCCTGGTGTAGAAAACACCCTTCACAACAGTTGGCCAGATCAAGAACACTCTCCAGGAGGTAGGTGTATATGTGTCAAAGTCAACAATCAAGAGAAGACTTCACCATTGAATACAAAGGGTTCACCACAAGATGTAAACCATTGGTGAGCCTCAAAAACAGGAAGGCCAGATTAGAGTTTGCCAAACAACATCTAAAAAAAGCCTTCACAGTTCTGGAACAACATCCTATGGACAAATGAGACCAAGATCAACTTGTACCAGAGTGATGGTAAGAGAAGAATATGTAGAAGGAAAGGAACTGCTCATGATCCAAAGCATACCACCTCGTTAGTGAAGCATGGTGGTGGTAGTGTCATGGCGTGGGCATGTATGGCTGCCAATGGGACTGGTTCTCTTGTATTTATTGATTTATTTTTCTTTTTTTTTTTTTTTTTTTTTATCTTTATTATTTATTGATGTGACTGCTGACAAAAGCAGCAGGATGAATTCTGAAGTGTTTTGGGCAATATTATCTGCTCATATTCAGCAAAATGCTTCAGAACTCATTGGATGGCACTTCACAGTGCAGATGGACAGTGACCCAAAGCATACTGCGAAAGCAACCAAAGAGTTTTTTAAGGGAAAGAAGTGGAATGTTATGCAATGGCCAAGTCAATCACCTGACCTGAATCCGATTGAGCATGCATTTCACTTGCTGAAGACAAAACTGAAGGGAAAATGCCCCAAGAACAATCAGGAACTGAAGACAGTTGCAGTAGAAGCCTGGCAGAGCATCACTAGGGATGAAACTTAGCATCTGGTGATGTCTATGCGTTCCAGACTTCAGGCTGTAATTGACTACAAAGGAGCAACCAAGTATTAAAAAGTGAAAGTTTTATGGATGATTGTTAATCTGTCCCATTACTTTTGGTCCCTTAAAAAGTGGGAGGCACATATACAAACTGTTGTAATGTCTTGGTTTCATTTCAAATCCATTGTGGTGGTGTATAGAGCCAAAAAGATTAGAGTTGTCCCAATATTTATGGACCTGACTGTATATATATATATATATATATATATATATATATATATATATATATATATATATATATATATATACTGATACTGCAGCTAGCAAAATCAACTGCCTGCCTGTAGTATGAGAACACCACCAATCTTCTACAGGTAGCTGTAGCTGAACACTGTGCAGAGGACGCACTACACCAATGTTAAAATAATGTAGCTGCCTGCGGTAGTGATATGATCAGGAAAACACCACCAACCTTCTACAGGTAGCTTTAGCTGAACACTGTTTGGAGGACGCACTACACTAACGTGTAAATAATGTAGCTGCCTGCGGTAGTGATAGGATCAGGAAAACACCACCAACCTTCTACAGGTAGCTTTAGCTGAACACTGTGCAGAGGTCGCACTACACTAACGTGTAAATAATGTAGCAGCCTGCAGTAGTGATAAGATCAGGAAAACACCACCAACCTTCTACAGGTAGCTTTAGCTGAACACTGTGCAGAGGTTGCACTACAATAACTTGTATCTTTAGCTGAACACTGTGCACTACACTAACTTGTAGCTTTAGCTGAACACTGTTCAGAGGACGCACTACACTAACTTGTAGCTTTAGCTGAACACTGTTCAGAGGACACACTACACTAACTTGTAGCTTTAGCTGAACACTGTGCACTATACTAACTTGTAGCTTTAGCTGAACACTGTTCAGAGGACGCACTATACTAACTTGTAGCTTTAGCTGAACACTGTGCAGAGGTCGCACTACACTAACTTGTAGCTTTAACTGAACACTGTGAGGAGGAGGCACTACACTAACTTGTAGCTTTAGCTGAACACTGTACACTACACTAACTTGTAGCTTTAGCTGAACACTGTGCAGAGGTCGCACTACACTAACTTGTAGCTTTAGCTGAACACTGTGAGGAGGACGCACTACACTAACTTGTAGCTTTAGCTGAACACTGTGCAGAGGTCACACTACACTAACTTGTAGCTTTAGCTGAACACTGTGCACTACACTAACTTGTAGCTTTAGCTGAACACTGTTCAGAGGACGCACTACACTAACTTGGCTTTAGCTGAACACTGTGCAGAGGTTGCACTACACTAACTTGTTGCTTTAGCTGAACACTGTGAGGAGGACGCACTACACTAACTTGTAGCTTTAGCTGAACATTGTGCAGAGGTCGCACTACACTAACTTGTAGCTTTAGTTGAACACTGTGCACTACACTAACTTGTAGCTTTAGCTGAACACTGTTCAGAGGACGCACTACACTAACTTGTAGCTTTAGCTGAACACTGTGCGGAGGTCACACTGCACTAACTTGTAGCTTTAGCTGAACACTGTGAGGAGGACGCACTACACTAACTTGTAGCTTTAGCCGAACACTGTTCAGAGGATTAACTACACTAACTTGTAGCTTTAGCTGAACACTGTGCAGAGGTCGCACTACACTAACTTGTAGCTTTAGCTAAACACTGTGAGGAGGACGCACTACACTAACTTGTTACTTTAGCTGAACACTGTGCAGCGGTCGCACTACACTAACTTGTAGACTTGTAGCTTTAGCTGAACACTGTGAGGAGGCACACTACACTAACTTGTAGCTTTAGCTGAACACTGTGCAGAGGTCGCACTACACTAACTTGTAGCTTTAGCTGAACACTGTGCACTACACTAACTTGTAGCTTTAGCTGAACACTGTTCAGAGGATGCACTACACTAACTTGTAGCTTTAGCTGAACACTGTTCAGAGGACGCACTACACTAACTTGTAGCTTTAGCTGAACACTGTGCAGTACACTAACTTGTAGCTTTAGCTGAACACTGTGCAGAGGTCACACTATACTAACTTGTAGCTTTAGCTGAACACTGTGTACTACACTAACTTGTAGCTTTAGCTGAACACTGTTCAGAGGACGCACTACACTAACTTGTAGCTTTAGCTGAACACTGTTCAGAGGACGCACTACACTAACTTGTAGCTTTAGCTGAACACTGTTCAGAGGACGCACTACACTAACTTGTAGCTTTAGCTGAACACTGTGCACTACACTAACTTGTAGCTTTAGCTGAACACTGTTCAGAGGATGCACTACACTAACTGTAAATAGTGTAGCTGCCTGACTGTGGTACTAATAGGATCAGAAGAACACCAGCAATTTTCTTCAGGTAGCTGTACTGTAACAACACCTGCCTGCCTGTCAGTAGGAAGATAATAACAGGAACGGATCTAGCTAAACTGTATACAGTGTATATATATATATATATATATATATATATATATATATATATACACACACATACACACAACACCTGGGATGCATATATATACACAATACACTGTAAGTGCAGCTAACTGACTGACTGTCCTGCCTAATCTATCTAACTTAAATCAAATGACACTGTCTCTCTGTCTCTCAACGCCGGAACACACTACACAGGGCCGCCGTGTAGGCGGCCGTATATAGTGTGGGGCGTGTACTAAACCCCCTGAGCCATAATTGGCCAATTACAGCTCTCTCTACAGACGGCGCTGTGATTGGCTAAGCATGTGGGTCACAGTGCGATGCCACAGTGAATTATGGGCCGTGACGCGCCACAAGAATTTGGCGAGAACGGCCCATATCGTTCGCAATTCGGCGAACAGGCGAACAGACGATGTTCGAGTCAAATATGGGTTTGACTCGAACACAAAGCTCACCCCTACTCAACACACAGCCATTAATGTCTAAACTGCTGGCAACAAAAGTAAGTACAGCCCTAAGTGAAAATGTCCAAATTGGTCCCAATTAGCCATTTTCCCGCCACAGTGTCATGAAACTCGTTGGTGTTACAAGGTCTCAGGTGTGAATGGGGAGCAGGTGTGTTAAATTTGGTGTTATCACTCTCACTCTCTCATACTGGTCACTGGAAGTTCAGCATGGCACCTCATGGCAAAGAACTCTCTGAAAAAAAGAATTGTTGTTCTACATAAAGATGACCTAGGCTATAAGAAGATTACCAAGACCCTGAAACTGAGCTGCAGCATGGTGGCCAAGACCATACAGTGGTTTAACAGGACAGGTTCCACTCAGAACAGGCCTTGCCATGGTCGACCAAAGAAGTTGAGTGCATGTGCTCAGTGTCATATCCAGAGGTTGTCTTTGGGAAATAGACGTATGAGTGCTGCCAGCAATGCTGCAGAGGTTGAAGAGGTGGGGATTCAGCCTGTCAGTGCTCAGACGATATGACGCACACTGCATCAAATTGGTCTGCATGGCTGTCGTCCCAGAAGAAAGACTCTTCTAAAGATGATGCACAAGAAAGCTCACAAACAATTTGCTGAAGACAAGCAGACTTACTGGAACCACGTCCTTTGGTCAAATGAGACCAAGATAAACTTATTTGGTTCAGATGGTGTCAAGCGTGTGTGGTGGCAACCAGGTGAGGAGTACTAAGACAAGTGTGTCTTGCCTACAGTCAAGCATGGTGGTGGGAGTGTCATGGTCTGGGGCTGCATGAGTGCTGCCGGCACTGGGGAGCTACAGTTCATTGAGGGAACCATAAATGCCAACATGTACTGTGACATATTAAAGCAGAGCATGATCCCCTCCCTTCAAATACTGGGCCACAGGGCAGTATTCCTACATGATAATGACCCCAAACACACCTCCAAGATGATCACTGCCTTGCTAAAGAAATTGAGGGTTAAGGTGATGGACTGGCCAAGCATGTCTCCAGACCTAAACCCTATTAAGCATCTGTGGGGCATCCTCAAATGGAAGGTGGAGGAGCGCAAGGTCTCTAACATTCACCAGCTCTGTGATGTCATCATGGAGGAGTGGAAGAGGACTCCAGTGGCACCCTGTGAAGCTCTGGTGAACTCCATGCCCAAAAAGGTTAAGGCAGTGCTGGAAAATAATGGTGGCCACACAAATTATTGACACTTTGGGCTCAATTTGCACATTTTCACTTAGGGTGTACACACTTTTGTTGCCAGAGGTTCAGCCATTAATGGCTGTGTGTTGAGTTATTTTGAGGGGACAGCAAATTTACACTACTAGGGATGAGCCGAACAACCCCTGGTTCAGTTTGCGGCAGAACAGGCAAAAAATGTCTGAGAACACGCAAACACCGTTAAAGTCTAAGGGACGTGAATGTAAAACATCAAAAGTGCTAATTTTAAAGGCTTATTTGCAAGTTATTGCCATTAAAAAGTGTTTGGGGACCAGGTCCTACCCCAGGGGTGTCAATGCATCAAAAAATGTAAAACGGCTTATTTTTCAGGAGCAGTGATGTATTGTCAGATACCGGCAATATAGATAACAATCATTGAAAAAACAACGTGGGTCCCCCCCATACAATACCAGGTCCTTTGGGTGGTATGAATATTAAGGGTAACCCCACGCCAAAAATAACAAAAAAAAAGAAAAGAGAGGATGCCCCCCCCCAAAATCCATACCAGGCCCTTCAGGTCTGGTATGGATAATAAAAGGAACCTTGCACCAAAATTAAAAAAAAAAAAAAAGGCGTGGGGGTCCCCCAGGCCCTATATACTCTGAACAGCAGTATATATACACTATACGGCCTGCCCTATATTCTCTGCAGAAAAATTGGGCCTTAGGTGTTGGTGGTGCCAGAACACTGTAACCCCTCACAGTTACTCTTGTTGGGCGCAGGAACGGGCCCTGCTGTTAAATATTATATCAAAAATTGTAATTACATGCCCCTGTTAAACAGGGGCTGAAAAATTGGGCCTTGGGTGGTGGTGCCCTAAACCAAAAATATTGTTGGAAGCCAACATCATCAAAATTGAGGAGGAATAGGATAGTCAGCATAGGCAGTCTTCAAGGGATCCCAGATCCATAGCAAATTCAATCAGTTACATCAGCATCAGGTGCTTGATAGCTGCTGATCAAAGACTGATTCATTTTTATGAATGTGAGCCTATCAACGTTTGTGGACAGGCGCACTCTTTGATCCATTACAAACCCTCCAGCAGCACTGAATGTGCATTCAGAAAGTACGCTGAATGCAGGACAGGCCAGTAGCTCGACTGCATATTGAGAAAGTTCTGACCAGTGATCCATCCTCAAGACCCAGTAACCCAGTGGATGAAGTCTGCTCTTGCCACTAGATATTCCTGCACCATATAATGCAGACGCTGGCAATGGTTGCTTGAACCAATCAGACCTTGGCTCTGAAGACTGAAAAATTGTTTAAAGGCATCGGTCAGCCAGGCACCTTCTCCATCGCTCTTCCTCTGACTGAACAAAGCCTCAGCAACACGTTGTACAGCACCAGGAAATGGTAACCTCCCAGGGTCTGTAAATGCATTACACAAACCTTTTTTAAAGGCTTCCTGAAGATGTTTCATCCTCTGCTACCTCTGCGAAGGCAGGATGAGTTCTGCAACTTTATCCGTGTAACGTAGATCAAGAAGGGTTGCTAGCCAGTAATGATCCCTCTCCTTGATACCACAAATCCTAGGGTCCTTTCACAGGCTTTGCAGAATCAGGGAGGCCATGCAGCGTAAGTTTGCAGAGGCATTTGATTCAGAGTCCTCTGGGTCACTAAGTATCACATGATCCGTAACTACCTCCTCCCTGCCACGCACAACTCCTTGGGTTTCTGAGGACTGAAAACCATCAATTAAAGACTGCTGGTGAGTTTTATCCTCTACATCCACGCTGACACAATCCTCCTCCTCTTCTCTCTGTGTGTTTAGCGGGCCCACAGGAATGCTATCTGGATAAAGGGGGCCTTAAGAGGAAAGGAAGTCCTCCTTTTCCTCCTGCTGTTCTGCCTCAAGTGCCCTGTCTATGATTCCACGAAGCATGTGCTTCAGCAGGAAGACTAGAGGGACAGTATTACTAATGCATGCATTGTCGCTGCTCACCATCCTTGTGGCCTCCTCAAATGGTGACAGGACAGTGCATACATCCTTGATCAGTAGTCACTGACATGGTGAAAAGAAGCCAAGCTCCCCCCTGTCCTGGTGCCATACTTGCACAGGTACTCATTGATGGCCCTCTGCTGTGTGTGCAGCCACTGCAGCATTGCCATCATTGAGTTCCACCTGGTGGGCATGTCACAAATGAGGCAGTTGGTGGGCAGGTTGCATTCCCTTTGAATGCCAAGCACTGGCATTGTATAACCGGCGGAATTGACCAGACTTTTCTGGCCTGCCTCAGCAGATCTTGTAAGCCTGGGTACCTGGTCAAGAACCACTGCACCACCAAATTCAGGATGTGTGCCAAACATGGAACATGGGTCAAGTGTCCCTGTCGGAGGACGGAGAGAAGGTTGGTGCCACTGTCGCATACAACCATTCCTGGCTGAAGCTGGCGTGACGTCAAGCACCTCTGAACCTGCCCCTGCAGAACTGACAGAATCTTTGCCCTCATGGTCGAATAATTCTGCAGGCTCCTCCATGCATGATGGTGGGGCTATGGAGGGAGTGACTGTGGATAAGGAGCCAGTAGAATAGGCCGCTTTGGCATCTGCGTTGGAAGGAAAACTATGAGCCTGGGTGACAGAGGATGAAGAGGAAGAGGATGGCTACGTTATCCACTCCACCAACTCTTCTACATGTTGTGGCGTAATAACATGGCCAGCAGCAAAAAAAAAAAAAAAGGATCTGCCTAAGCGGCCTATTCTACCGGCTCCTTATCCACAGTCACTCCCTCCATAGCCCCACCATCATGCATGGAGGAGTCCCCAGAATTATTCAAACACAGTGTCGGTTATATGCTGCTGGAAGATGCGCAGCGATTTGAAGGCTCTGATGTTGGTTCACAGGTTGAGGAAGGAAGCAACGTGAAAAAAAAAAAGGGACAAGCGTACCCCACGGCCACCACTGTTGACTGTAGACACAGAGGCTGCTTTCCCTCTTTTAGTGGCTTTGAGCTCCTGCCTCTCCTTGGTGGCCTTCCAGACACAATGTATTTTTTGTTTTGCAACACCACACTACACTGTATTATATACTATGTACACTGCCGAAGTGTATTAGAAACTACACCACACTTTTTTTTTTTACCTACATAAATACATACATACACACACACATTAATACACCACATGAAGTGTATTAGAAACAGTACACCACCGAATGCACTGTAGATATAGGTTACACTGAATGCAGAGTATATACAGTAGCTCACAAAAGTGAGTACACCCCTCACATTTTTTGTAAATATTTTATTATATCTTTTCATGTGACAACACTGAAGAAAGCACTTCGGAGACTGGGCTGCAGTGCAGTATTCCAACATGATAACGACCTCAAATACACCTTCAAGACGACCACTGCCTTGCTAAAGAAGCTGAGGGTAAACGTGATAGACTGGCCAAGTGTGTCTCCAGACCTAAAGCCTATTGAGCATCTGTGGGGCATCCTCAAATGGAAGGTGGAGGAGCGCAAGGTCTCTAACATCCACCAGCTCAGTAATGTCGTCATGGAGGAGTGGAAGAGGACTCCATTGGCAACCTGTGAAGCTCTCGTGAACTCCTGTCTAAGTGGGTTAAGGCAGTGCTGGAAAATAATGATGGCCGCACAAAATATTGACACTTTTGGGCCCAATTTGGACATTTTCACTTAGGGGTGTACTCACTTTTGTTGAAAGCACTTTAGACATTAATGGCTGTGTGTTGAGGTTTTTTGAGGGGACAGCAAATTTACATTGTTATACAAGCTGTACACTCACTTTTTTACATGTAGCAAAGTACAAAAACGTGAGGGGTGTACTCACTCTTGTGAGAAATTATTTTATATATAGATATATATCTATATCTATATCTATTTATATAGACATAGATATATACAGTGGGGAAAGTATTCAGAGCCCCCTAAATGTTTCACTCTTTGTTATATTGCAGCCATTTGCTAAAATCATTTAAGTTCATTTTTTTTCCCTCATTAATGTACACACAGCACCCCATATTGACAGAAAAAACACAGAATTGTTGACATTTTTCCGGATTTATTAAAAAAGAAAAACTGAAATATCACATGGTCCTAAGTATTCAGACCCTTTTCTGTGACACTCATATATTTAACTCAGGTGCTGTCCATTTCTTCTGATCATCCTTGAGATGGTTCTACACCTTCATTTGAGTCCAGCTGTGTTTGATTATACTGATTGGACTTGATTAGGAAAGCCACACACCTGTCTATATAAGACCTTACAGCTCACAGTGCATGTCAGAGCAAATGAGAATCATGAGGTCAAAAGGAACTGCCTCAAGACCTCCATAATCCTTAAATGGAAGACATTTGGGACGACCAGAACCCTTCCTAGAGCTGGCCGTCCGGCCAAACTGAGCTATCTGGGGAGAAGAGCCTTGGTGAGAGAGGTAAAGAAGAACCCAAAGATCACTGTGGCTGAGCTTCAGAGATGCAGTCGGGAGATGGGAGAAAGTTGTAGAAAGTCAACCATCACTGCAGCCCTCCAGTAGTTGGGGCTTTATGGCAGAGTGGCCCGACGGAAGCCTCTCCTCAGTGCAAGACACATAAAAGCCTGCATGGAGTTTGCTAAAAAAACACCCGAAGGACTTCAAGATGGTGAGAAATAAGATTCTTTGGTCTGATGAGACCAAGATAGAACTTTTTGGCCTTAATTCTAAGCGGTATGTGTGGAGAAAACCAGGCACTGCTCATCACCTGTCCAATACAGTCCCAACAGTGAAGCATGGTGGTGGCAGCATCATGCTGTGGGGGTGTTTTTCAGCTGATGGGACAGGACGACTGGTTGCAATTGAGGGAAAGATGAATGTGGCCAAGTACAGGGATATCCTGGACGAAAACCTTCTCCAGAGTGCTCAGGACCTCAGACTGGGCCGAAGGTTTACCTTCCAACAAGACAATGACCCTAAGCACACAGCTAAAATAGCGAAGGAGTGGCTTCACAACAACTCCGTGATTGTTCTTGAATGGCCCAGCCAGAGCCCTGACTTAAACCCAATTGAGCATCTCTGGAAAGACCTAAAAATGGCTGTCCACCAACGTTTACCATCCAACCTGACAGAACTGGGGAGGATCTGCAAGGAGGAATGGCAGAGAATCCCCAAATCCAGGTGTGAAAAACTTGTTGCATCTTTCCCAAAAAGACTCATGGCTGTATTAGATCAAAAGGGTGCTTCTACTAAATACTGAGCAAAGGGTCTGAATACTTGGACCATGTGATATTTCAGTTTTTCTTTTTTAATAAATCTGCAAAAATGTCAACAATTCTGTGTTTGTCTGTCAGTATGGGGTGCTGTGTGTACATTAATGAGGAAAAAAATGAAATTAAATGATTTTAGCAAATGGCTGCAACATAACAAAGAATGAACATGTAAGGGGGTCTGAATACTTTCCGTCCCCACTGTATAAACACACACATACACAGTATCTCACAAAAGTGAGTACACCCCTCACATTTTTGTAAATATTTCATTATATCTTTTCATGTGACAACACTGAAGAAATGACAGTTTACTACAATGTAAAGTAGCGAGTGTACAGCTTGTATAACAGTGTAAATTTGCTGTCCCCTCAAAATAACTCAACACACAGCCATTAATGGCTGAACTACTAGCAACAAAAGTGAGTACTAAATGAAAATGTCCAAATTGGACCCAAAGTGTCAATATTTTGTGTGGCTACCATTATTTTCCAGCACTGCCTTAACCCTCCTGGGCATGGAGTTCACCAGAGCTTCACAGGTTGCCACTGGAGTCCTCTTCCACTTCCCCATGATGACATCACGGAGCTGGTGGATGTTAGAGACCTTGCGCTCCTCCACCTTCCATTTGAGGATGCCCCACAGATGCTCAATAGGGTTTAGGTCTGGAGACATGCTTGGCCAGTCCATCACCTTTACCCTCAGCTTCTTTACAAGGCAGTGGTCGTCTTGGAGGTGTGTTTGGGGTCAATATCATGTTGGAATACTGCCCTGCGGCCCAGTCTCTGCAGGGAGGAGATCATGCTCTGCTTCAGTATGTCACAGTACATGTTGGCACTCATGGTTCCCTCAATGAACTGCAGCTACCAAGTGCTGGCAGCACTCATGCAGCCCCAGACCATGACACTCCCACCATGCTTGACTGTAGGGAAGACACACTTGTCTTTGTACTCCCCCCCTGGTTCCCGCCACACACGCACCATCTGAACCAAATAAGTTTATCTTGGTCTCATCAGACCACAGGACATGGTTCCAGTAATCCATGTCCTTAGTCTGCTTGTCTGCAGCAAACTGCAGGCTTTCTTGTGCATCATCTTTAGAAGAGGCTTCCTTCTGGGACGACAGCCATGCAGACCAATTTGATACAGTGTGCGGCGTATGGCCTGAGCAGTGACAGGCTGACCCCCCACCCCTTCAACCTCTGCAGAAATGCTGGCAGCACTCATACGTCTATTTCCCAAAGACAAAGACAACCTCTGGATATGACGCTGAGCACATGCACTCAACTTCTTTGGTCGACCATGGCAAGTGGAACCCGTCCTGTTAAACCATTGTATGGTCTTGGCTAACGTGCTGCAGCTCAGTTTCAGGGCCTTGGCAACCTTATTATAGTTTAGGCCATCTTTATGTAGAGCAACAATTCTTTTTTTTTTTAGATCCTCAGGGAGTTCTTTGCCATGAGGTGCCATGTTGAACTTCCAGTGACCAGTATGAGAGAGTTAGAGCAATAAACACCAAATTTAACACACTTGCTCCCCATTCACATCTGTGACCCTGTAAAACTAACCAGTCACATGACACCGGGGAGGGAAATAGCTAATTGGGCCCAATTTGGACATTTTCACTTAGGGGTGTACTCTCTTTTGTTGCCAGCAGTTTAGACATTAACGGCTGTATGTTGAGTTATTTTGAGGGGACAGCAAATTTACACTGTTATACCAGCTGTACACTTACTACTTTACATTGTAGCAAAGTGTCATTTCTTCAGTGTTGTCACATGTTGTACACCCCTCACATTTTTGTAAATATTTCATTATATGTCAAATACACTGCCACTAGCTGAATAACCTGCCTGCTTAATTTAACTCAAGCTATCTCTATGTAAGCAGCCTTATATAGTTTTCCTAGGGAATGATTCTAACTGTAGGGGGCGGGGACGTACAAGGGGAGGAGAACGATCAGTGTGCCGCTGTACTGGGAACACAGATCGCTCTCCTCACAACTGACAGGATCCAAGGTCCAGCCCGGTTAACGGGCAATCGCGGGTGCCCGGCGGACATCGCGGCCATCGGGCACACGCACCGGGTCCTGAGCAACGCGGCGGGTGCGCGCGCCTCTAGACGGCCGGGAATCCCAGGCCGTCATATGACGTCCACCCAGGATGGGAGATCCCATCTGTGGATGTCATTTATCTATGGCCCGGTGCTGAAGTGGTTGAACAAAAAGGCTTTTATTTGTCAAGGAAGGATTTGTCATCCTGTGGTCAAGGATGAAGGCTCTTTCCCACCCGAATATCACTTCAGAGCCTCCCAAATTCCGGGTCCTAAATAAATCTAATGCCCTGTACACACGGTCGGACATTGATTGGACATTCCGACAACAAAATCCATGGATTTTTTTAGACAGATGTTGGCTCAAACTTGTCTTGTATACACATGGTCACACAAAGTTGTCGGAAAATCCGATCGTTCTGAACGTGGTGACGTACATCGGGACTATAAACGGGACAGTAGCCAATAGCTTTCGTTTCTTAATTTATTCTGAGTATGCGTGGCACTTTGTGTGTCGGATTTTTATACACACGATTGGAATTTCAGACAACGGATTTTGTTGTCGGAAAATTTTATAGCAAGCTCTCAAACTTTGTGTGCCGGAAATTCCTATGAAAAATGTGTGATGGAGCCTACACATGGTCGGAATTTCTGACAACAAGGTTCTATCACACATTTTCCATTGGAAAATCCTATCATGTGTACAGGGCATCAGGCAGAGAGAACTGCGAGTCAGTCCTCTCCTGATTGACTCTACTCCCGGGAATTCCTCACCCATTCTGGGTGACCCCCTGTACACTACCACACTTCCCTTAAAAGGGACCATACCCCAAATATCTGTGCTATATAGCACCCAACCTTGGCATCCTATATGGAATGGAGGCACCATTCACCACCATACAATGGACTCGGAAGAGGGCATCGGCATTCTTATGTTGTCTCCCAGGTCTGTGCTTTACCTTAAAGTTAAACTCCTGTAGAGATAGGAACCATGGGGCATGGTCGGACACCAGGTGAAACCTCCTACCTAGGAGTAAATATCATAGGGAGTCCAGAGCACACTTGATGGCAAGACACTCCCTCTCTACCACAGCGTAGTTTTTCTCTGCTGTCGTCAGTTTCCTACTCAGAAAAACTACGAGTGCTCTTCCCCATTGACCTCTTGAGACAACACTACCCCCAACTCCTTACTTGAGGTATCTGTCTACACCACAAACTCTCGCAAAATCAGGAGCCACAAGCACCAGATGCTGGCACAATGTCACCCTAAGCTTCTGAAAGGCATACGTATTCAATTTCATCATTATTGACTTCCTGCCTTTTGTTAAGTCAGTCAATGGTGCAGCAATGGTGGCAAAGTTGGGGACGAACCTTCGGTAGTAACCGACTATGCCCAGAAATGCTCTGACCTGCTTTTTGGTTAGGGGATGGGGCCATTTCTGTATGGCTTCTACCTTATTTATTCAGGTTTCACTAGCTCCCTACCCACAATGTACCCTAGGTACTTGGCCGCCTTCCAAACTGCACATTTCTCAGGATCAATTGTGAATCCTGATTTCCTCAGAGAGTCTATGACCGCCTGAACCCGGGGAAGATGGGGCTCCCAATCAGTGCTAAAAATGACAATATCATCCAGGTAGACAGAGGTGTATTTACGATGGGGGCGTAATGTTTTGTCCTTTGCACTTTGGAATGTGGCAGGGGCAGAGTGTAAGCCAAATGGCATTCGCTTATACTGGAAGTGGCCTTCGGGAGTGGAAAAAGCAGTTTTCTCTCTGGCTTCCTTGGTGAGGGGAATCTGCCAGTACCCTTTTGTGCAGTCCAATGTGGTGATGCACCAGGCGGGACCCAACCTCTCAATTAACTCGTCTACCCAGGGCATCGGATAGGCATCACATTTGGACACTTCATTAAGTTTCCTAAAGTCATTACAGAAACGCAGGGTGCCGTTGGGTTCGGTACCAAAACTATTGGACTTGACAATTCACTCTGCCATTCTTCAATGACGTCAAGCTCAAGCATCCTCCTCACCTCTTCGGACACTGCCTTCCTATGAGCTTCTGGGATACAATAGCTTTTTAGTCTAACCTTTACATTGGGTTCTGTTATAATGTCACGTTCAATGACATTGGTGAGCCCCGGTAACCCTGAAAACATTGCTCGGTTTCTCTGCAGAAACTCCTTTATTTGCTGGGTTTGCGGCTTAGAGAGGGTAGCAGCAACATGCACCAGGTCAACTACGGCAGGGTCCCCTAAATTGACACCTATTACAGCGGACACATGGTTTTAACAAATTGATGTGATAAATTTGGTATGTATTCCTTTTCCCAGGTTGGTGCACCCTGTATTTCACCTCACCCACTTTTTCCACCACCTCGAATGGACCCTGCCATTTGGCTAAAAATTTGCTCTCTACTGTGGGAATCAGAACAGCCACCCGGTCCCCCACTTGAAACTGCCTGACGTTAGCGGACCAGTTGTACACCCTCCTCTGAGCATCCTGGGCCTTCTGGAGATGCTCCCTCACTACTGGCATCACTCTAACTACCCTCTCCTGCATCTGAGTGATATGTTCTACCACCGTTTTGTGTGTGGATGACTCACTTTCCCAGGTCTCCTTCACTAGATCCAGCCGTCCACGGGGTCTTCGCCCGTACACCAGTTCAAATGGTGAGAAGCCAGTGGATGCTTGTGGAACCTTTCGGATGGCAAATAACAGGGCAGGGAGCAACATGTCCCAGTTCGTCCCGTCCTTCTGGACCACTCTTTTTAACATTGACTTCAGGGTCTTGTTGAACCTCTCAACGAGGCCATCTATCTGAGGGTGATAGACGGATGTCTGATAGAGGTAATACGCCACCCAGGTGTACTTCAGGTAATGCAGGAAGAGCTTCAGTGACCCCCAAATTTGTGAGAGACCAAATAAGACACAGGGAAACAAGCTGGAGTGTGTTCATAAGATCTCTAACCTTTACTGAATACCACAGTGGCTTATATGCAAAGGAATGAAGGGAGGAGCTGTGTTTTAATGCAAATGTTTCTAAAAGTTATACAAAACTCAGTATTTTATTATCATGATTAAAACTGCTGAATTTAGTGTAGCAAGAACTAGCTGATTTTGCTTAAACAACAGGCTGCTCCATGAATAAGCTTTAACCACAATGACTTGCAGGGTGTGTGTCTAAGCAAACTGTTAGATCAGTGGTTCTCAACTCCAGTCCTCAGGACCCACCAACAGGCCAGGTTTGCAAGATAGCTGAAATACATCACAGGTGGTATCACTTGCTGCTCAGTTAATGCAGTATTCTAGTCTGCAACTCTCCAAGGTAATACTTAAAATCTGGCCTGTTGGTGGGTCCCGAGGACTGGAGTTGAGAACCACTGTGTTAGATAATCTAATTATGTCAAAACACATATTGAAAAGTTAATTTCTACTTAAATAAAATGGAGTCATTTATACATTCTATTACAATGTCCGCAACTGCTTAATTTGAAACAGCTTGCACAAGTCCGCCATCACCTTCAACATGAAAGGGGTGTCCTGGTCCATAAGTATCTCCTTGGGGAACCCAGTTCGTGAAAACATTTAAAAACAACTCCCGGGAAATGGCCTTAGAGGACGTTTTCCTTAAAGAGCCTGCTTCAGGATACCTGGTGGCGTAATCCAGGACTACTAATATATATTGGTGTCTCCTGGCTGACTTTACTAAGGGCCCAACAAGATCCATAGCAATCCGTTCAAATGGTACCTCAATTATTGGCAGAGGTACCAGGAGGTTTCTGTAGTGGGACACTGGGGCGGTTAACTGGCAAGTGGGGCAGGACGCACAGTACTTTTTCACCTCAGCTTTTACCCCTGGCCAGTAAAACCTGTCAGTTATCCTGGCTTCTGTTTTTTCAGCCCCCAGGTGTCCCCCCAGCGCATCGTTGTGGGCTAAATCAAGGAGCATCTGCCGATACGACTGGGGAACCAGCAACTGCTTCACAGTTTCTCCTTTGGCTTTCTACTACTCTATACAGCAAGTCCTCGTTCACTGCAAAGTGAGGAAACCTTTGTTCAGCCCCGGGCACTTGTGGGACTCCATTAATAACCGATACCTGCTCCCGAAAATTTCACCAAATCAAGTGGCACACACTCTTTGCACATAGAAGGAGCTTCTCTGACCAGTCCCGCAATCCATAGGCTCCTCCTGAAGTGGGCATTGTGCCCGGGTATGCCCCCAGGACCGATATCGCCAACACTGTAGGTCCCCCATCCTTGGGACAGGAACCAACCTTGGTGGTTCTGTGGAAGATGATGCAGGTTTGTGGGTTCCAACGTCTGGCAGGGCTTCCTTCCTAGGTGCTATGGCCCGTCTGGTTGCCCTTGGTGTGGGTTCCCAACACTTGACAGGCCCAAGCAGGTCCTCCATCACAGTGTACCTTTCGACCAACTCAACCAGCTGGTCAGAGGTTGCAGGGTCTCCATGGCTTACCCAGCACTGTAGGTCATCTGGCAGGGACCGCAGGTACCAGTCCATCACCACCCGTTCCACCATTTGTGGGCCTGACAACTTTTCTGGCTGCAGCCATTTTTTAACCAGCCATACCAGTTTGTGCATTTGGGACCTGGGTGGTCGGTCAGGTTTGTACCGCCAGCGATGCACCCTGTGAGACCGGACAGCTGTGGTCACTCCCAGGCGGGCCAGGATTTCTGCCTTCAGACACTCATAGTTGCTGATGTGCTCAGTTGAGAGGTCAAAATAGGCCTTTTGTGGGTCACCGGTGAGGAAAGAGGAGATAATGCCAGGCCATTGGTCACGGGGCCACCCCTCTCTCTCCGCTATCCTCTCAAAGGTAGTGAGAAAGGCCTCTATGTCTTCGCTGGGTGTCAGTTTTTGTAAGAAAGTGCTGGCCCTCACGGACACTTGGCTGCCAGTGGTGACAATCGCTTGATCACCTCCCTGAGCCAGCCGCTGTACTGCCTCCTGCAAGGCAGCCATCTGTGCTTGAGTGGACTCCTGCTGGGCAGTAAACTGGGCAGCCACCAACCGTGTGTTTTCCTGCTGTGCAGCTACAGCCTGTGCCAGGGCTGCTGCTGAGCCATCTCTTCCTCATGGTGATGGTTTGCCTCTGCTGAAGCTTGCTGCTGGGTCACGGTGGCTTGTGCCAAAGCCTTGATGACCTCCTCCCTGTCTTTGCCTGCTGCTTGCAGTGTCTGAGCTGACTTTACCCAAGACATGCCATAGGTACACTGTCTCTTTAAATGTCAGTTTTTAGTTTTAAATGTTTTTTGCGGATGCAAACGCACTCTGCCAGCATCCAAGACACCAGTTGTAAAGTTTGGGGGATAATAGCTCCACAGGACCAAGTGCATAAACCGTTTAAACTTTAAACAAAAAGGCTTTTTTTTTGTAAGCAAATCAAAAATAAAGCTTTATTCAGCACACAGTACAAAGATATAAAACAAAGTCTGCTTATCTTCAGCACAAAGAAAATTAAAGAAAAGGCACATACAGTTTGTGGCCAGGTCTTTACCCCAGAGTTTTAAGAGTCCTTGTTGAATCTTTAGCAGCTTCCAACAGATACACAGCTCATCACAACAGGTGCAATCACCTACTCCTCCTCACCACCGCCTCTAACACTACTTCCTGTCTTTTATGAGCTGTTTCCTGGAGGCCTTTAACCCCCTGTGTGCTGAATCTCTGTGGTCAGAGGTGGAGGCTCTTTCCCACCCGAATATCACTTCAGAGTCTCTCAAATTCTGGGTCGCAAATAACTCTCTATTAAGACAGAGAGGACTGCGAGTCAGTCCTCTCCTCTGCACTTCAGTGACTCTGTCTGCTGGCACCCCTAAACACCTAAGCACTACAGATCATGTCCAGGCCACTGATATGCAGCACTGATGGTGCATACTGGACAGCAATGTGCACTTTCCATTCTCCCCTTCATGGTAAGAGGAAGCTGTGTCCTGTACAGCTTGGGAAAATGCATCTTTCTTATCCACCTAGCAATCTCCTCTCTGGGGAATGTAGTTCAAAAGCTCTTGATTACAGTACACAGTCTCTCCTCTGAACTACAGTTCCCACTATGCCGTGATGCCTGACTCATTTTATTGAACTATTCCTGCTCAGCAGCTCCCTCCTTTTGCTAAAATAGCTGTAAACCAGTTCAGCACCCAAAAACAGCAGCTACAGGGAGGAGCTGCAGCCAGTGTTTCACTTACTCTCACCCTTAGCCAAGCGCCTGGCTACACTTACAACCACTTTAAATGATTACCTATAGCAATTAATATAATTGTCATATAATTGTTTTCATGTGTCAAATCTGTGCTGAACAGTAGCAGAACCAAACACACACAAACCCACACATAATTTGTTTACTCTTTCTTTCCTTATGCTCAAGAGATACCGAAGAACACAAAAAAATTATATCTACTGTTGGTAATATATTCATGCTTCTTTGATATATCTATCTGTAAATGCCATAGATTTCTTTTTCCAAAGATAGGCTGTCTAAGAAAATACATTGCTTGCTACATTCAAATGCAAATTTTAGAAGTCATTTGAAGATATTTTATTTTTTTCCTTTCTGTACGGATAGAGTGCTCTACTTCACATATGAAAAATTGTAAATAGTTAGTATAATACTGTTATATTTATATACACATACATACTGTGTATATATATATATATATATATATATATATATATATATATATATATATTACAGGACGCCAAGGTTGGGTCCTGGATGGGTGCTATATAGCGCCGATATTTGGGGTATGGTCCCTTTAAGGGAAGTGTGGTAGTGGTCAGGGTGTCACCCAGAGTGGGTGAAGAATTCCTGGGAGTAGAGTCAATCAGGAGAGAGTGGACTAATCACTGTTTGTGATCAGATGGAGAGCTGCATTGTCACTGGGACTGGTGAACCGCTGCTGTGGGGATTTACTATCTTTTCCTGAAAAGACTGAGTCTTTTAGGAACTGACCATGCATCCATCTAGTAGCCTTATTGCCTTATTGAGAGAGGTACCTCTCAGGGGATATTGCACCATATCCTAGCCATTCTCTTGGATAGTGCACTCCAAACCAGTTATGCAGTGGTTCTCAACTCCAGTCCTCGGGACCCACCAACAGGCCAGATTTTAAGTATTACCTTGGGGAGTTGCAGACTAGAATACTGCAATCACTGAGCAGCAAATGATATCACCTGTGATGTATTTCAGTTATCTTGCAAACCTGGCCTGTTGGTGGGTCCTGAGGACTGGAGTTGAGAACCACTGAGTTACAGTATTCTTATCCATGCTGCATTTAATGTTTATATGCACTGCTTGTTGATGGCTTTGCTAATTTATGAGTTGATTCCAGTGTAGTGGTATAGATCTCTATCCTAAGTTACCTTGACATAGTGATTATACTGTCTATCACAGCCTTTTTCAACCAGGGTGCCTTCGGGATTCTTCAGGTGTGGCTTGGCAAAATGCCTAAAAATTTCCACAAATTGCCCAATATTGTCAACAAGCCAGTCAGGGCAACACTCCTGCCTTTTTGTTACACAAAGCCACAGGTTTTTATTGTGCAACATTAAAACCATGGGCAACGTGCGAACCAGCCACTGGCATCCTAACAACCAATGACGTGGTTGATAACGAGGACATTGGGCACCTGCACAGCATCCTTGTTTGCTCCCACCCCGTTCTGGGGGTTACGTTAGCAGAGAGAAGGAGAGTAGCCGAGGGAGTAGAAAAATACTGGAATACTAGTCAATACCAATGTGCAAAGATGGAGAAATAAATCGCCTCTAATGTTGGATGGCCCATGTGTTTGGATGCTGCTGCGATATGTAAACCTTAGTTAGTTTAGTGCCTCAAGATTGTGCATAATTTTAAAGGGTGCCTTGACAGAAAAAAGTTTGAGAAACACTGGTCTAGCAGATGGTTTCTGAACCCACATTCTGTTTGTTTATATTCAAACCACCATTCAGCCTAACCAGTACTCGCAGCCAAATTAAAGGTATCTATACTTGCGTTTTTATAAGTGCTTGCAGTGATTTTCATTTAACCAGGTGTGTAGGGGCTGAGGTTGTTCTTGGAATCTAGGCTCAGAACAGAGAACCAAAATTGCCAAGCGGCTCCTTTGGAGGTAGTGCTACATAAGGTTACAATTTTTTTTTAACCAATATAAAAAAAGATGCTCTTAACAGCTCTGTGCAAGGGTAATTCAAAGAGAGGCCCCAAACATCCTTGCCTGTGTGCATCCATAAATACACAGCAAGGCTCAGACCCATCCCCTGCTCTCCGGATTTAAATGACAGCAGCAGGAGCCAAGTCTGTGGTAGAGGGGAGAGAAGACCTGCAGACAAGCACAGCGCTGGATTGATAGGTATGCTGGGGGCGGGGAGAAGCAGCTACTGAAAGGTTTTTTTTTTACTATTAATGTATAGAATGCATTAAAGTGATATTAAAGCCTTATCCATGCATGCAGGAAAAGGAGGCAGTGTGCATGCTCCTCCCTTCTAAACAATACCACGCCACATTCCTTTAACAAGGGGAGGGTGACTTGCTAGGGTGGACTCTCCTGGCAAATACCCTTGGCCTGGTGGTTGTGGGGGTCTTGGGGGGGGGGCTTATTGGTATCTGGAAGCCCCTGTTAAAAATAAGGGAGGCCCAAGATACCGCTCCCTACCTGAGTACACAGTTCCCCTTCTGATTCACCAAAAAAAGTAAATGGTAAATAAAAACACTTTTTGAGGACAGCTTCTATGTAAGACATTGGCTCCTGCCAACCAGGAAAAAGGTTTGGTATTTAGATGAACACCCTAATGCCCCGTACACACGGTCGGACATTGATCGGACATTCCGACAACAAAATCCTAGGATTTTTTCCGACGGATGTTGGCTCAAACTTGCCTTGCATACAATACACACGGTCACACAAAGTTGTCGGAAAATCCAATCGTTCTGAACGTGGTGACGTAAAACACGTATGTCGGGACTATAAACTGGGCAGTAGCCAATAGCTTTCATCTCTTTATTTATTCTGAGCATGCGTGGCACTTTGTGCGTCGGATTTGTGTACACACGATCGGAAATTCCGACAACAGATTTTGTTGTCGGAAAATTTTATAGCCTGCTCTCAAACTTTGTGTGTCGGAAAATCCGATGGAAAATGTGTGATGGAGCCTACACACGGTCGGAATTTCCCACAACAAGGTCCTATCACACATTTTCCGTCGGAAAATCCGACCGTGTGTACGGGGCATAACAAGCAAAATTCCATATGAATCTTGCTTCAGACTGAATCAGGGACTCATTCCTATTAATACTATAGAAAATGAGTAAACTTATGGATGAAAAAGAGAAGGAGAACTAAAGAAAAACGGGTAAGAAAAGAAACAGAGATACCTGACACTGGTTCTATATTGGGATTTTCTAATTAATGGAATTGTATTATATCCACAGCTCCTGATCAACTTATTATTGATCATGATCCAATTCAGTTTTTGTCAATTAGGTCAAAATCTACTGTAGACTTCCTCTATCACTAATCAATTGTAATTTTGGCTGCCAAAAAATATATGTGGCAAAACTACCAGTCCTTTTAAGGTCACCTGGCAAAGGACAACCTTGCCTTTTGCCTTTTTGAATAGTAATCATTGAAGTTAAAACCACTAAGGGACATTTGAACAATAGGGGTGTCATATAGTACTTCTAATATCTGTATAAAAATTAGCACCAAAGCCATAAGCCTCAAGTACTGTATAGCCAATAGATCTGTTGGGGTTTGAGTCTCAGCTATATTGTACCACTGGGATAAGATCAATCGCTCACCTGGTTTGGTTTGACTCCTATCAGTTTCTAATAAATCTCAATTGGTCTGGATGAAAAAGGAGCTCTTATGTACTGAAGAAATTCTTAGCCAAAATCTTGATGTCCCAGTTGATAACAGATATACTGTAGGTCTAAAATTGACCATGTTGTTTTTAAAATGTTATTCAACCCCCCCCAAAAAAATTATATTGCAGCTTACCAAACTTCAGATGTGGTAGCTGCATTATTTTTCCTATTTTAGCCAGTAAGGTACTTCCTGTCTTATGCCCCGTACACACGGTCGGAATTTCTGTCCGATGGGAGCTTTTCATTGTATATTCCAAATGTGTGTATGCCCCATCAGACTTTTTACGTTGAAAATTCAGACGGACTTAGATAGAGAACATGTTTTATATTTTTGCAATGTACGGAAAACCGCTCGTCTGTATGCTGTTCCGACGTACCAAAAATGACGCATGCTCTGAAGCAAGTACGAGACGTCGTACGTGTAGAAAGCCCGGAGCAACATCAGCAGGAGAATAAGCGTAGGGCGGGCATGACGGGGTTAACAGGGATTTAACCAGTTTTCCTAAGGGGTGGTGAGTATAGAGCCGAGGGGGAGGGGCTGTAGGAGCTTTGATAAGGGGGACCCGCCTGGGATGAGTCACCAAAGCGCGGTGGAAAGTTTAGTGGAGAGCAACAGCATGGCAGAAGTGGAACGAATCCTGGCCCAGCTAAGAGAGGAGGCAGCAGTGCGGGGGCCTGAGTGGCTACAGGAGGCGTTAGGTTCGGCACTCAGGGGGACTGATGCGGCGCCTGAACAGGCGGCCAGGAACGTGACCAGAGCCCGCAGAGCCAGACCTCCGGAGCGGTACTCGCCGGAGCAGCGGGCGGAGGTACAGCGGCAGGCGGGGGGGAGCCGGGGGGTATCTACGGCGGGCCCACCCCCCAAACGTACGGCCCGGTTCCCCAGCAGCAGCCCAGCCAGAACGGATACCCGAGAACCCAGAGCAGGCAGCGCCAGGCAGGAAAAAGCTAGGGCCGCACTGAGGCCTAGCAGACGCGGGGAGCGCGAGCGCGCTGGCCCCTCCCCCAGGCTACCAGAGACAGAGCGGGGACAGACACAGAGCAGGACTGCGAACCGGAGCTCCGGGCCCCCAGCGGCAGGAGACACACAGCGCCCCGACCCAGGTCTGGGGGGGCAGAGAAAGGGGAGAACAGAGGCCGCCAGGACTGAGGTACAGCACACCGGTCCTGGTAAGGCTGTTAAAAAGTCGCCACACGGCCGCGCTGCTTAGGGGAGGGAGAGTATGCCTGAGGCAGGAACAGCCAGCGGGCCTGGTGGTCTCTCATCTGCAGAGGAGGAAGATTTGGTGCTGGACCTTGCGGACGATCGATCGGAGTCAGAGGAAGAGGAGGCCCTGCGTTCAGGGAGGACAGCAGAGGTGGACGGCAGACGATCGGCTGATGGGGCGACACCTATGCAGCCCGGTAAGTCAGCAACTATTGTACCATGTTTGCTAGAGTGCAGTGGGCCTAGCAGAGGGTCAGGGTCTGGGACAGAAAGGGGGGGACAGGGGAGTCCTCCGGGGGTGCGGTAGGTTTATTGGGTTTCTTAGAAGGAATTAAAGATCTAGTTCGGAAGTTTGAACAGGCCGGCAAAACAGCAGCGGGGCCAGCGGCAGCTTGGGTCCCGCCGATAGCAGGAGCGGGGGAAAATGCAGGGTCAGGGATAAGTACGGAGATGCCGGCGGTTGCAGCGGCCGGCACGGTGCCAGCCAAGGTAGGGGAGGGGACAGTCGTTGCGCAGGGGTCAGGCAAGACGGCTGGGGCCAGTGAAACGGTGGCAAGGCAAGATATAATTAGAATTGCGGATGCAGCAAAATGTGAAGTATATGTGTGTTATGAAGGGCCGTTAGGAGCACATCTGAAGCAGGAAGTCAGAGAGAAGCTGTGGAAAGGTGAGTACGTGGAGATCTTTTCCTTACTCCCTCTGGAAAAATTCAATTTAGATAGAGTAAAACCTGACGATTCCAAAAAAGAGGACGAAGAAAAAAGGAGATACCGATTAATCCCGCGTACATTTACCAATTGGCTGCAAGCGTTCGCCATAATGGCAAGTGTTATAGGGGAAAAACAGCCCGAACATTGTTCGGCGCTGTTTTGCTATCAGGATTCTATTGGGGAAGCGTACAGGGTTTATGGTGGGACTGCGTGGCTGAGGTATGATGAGCAGTTTCGGCAACGGAGGGCAGTCCGGAAAGAGCTGCGTTGGGACCACAAAGACATCAGCCTCTGGATGCGATTAATGACGTCTGCGCGGGCACCGAACCAGTTTTTTCAGGGGGGGGCCGGCGGAACTTCAGCACAAGGACAGTCGGCCGGAAACAAAAAAGGGGTGTGCTGGCAATATAACTCAGGGACATGCAAGTTCGGAAGTTCATGTAGATTCAAGCATGAGTGTTCGGGGTGCAACGGAGCCCATTCGGCAGCCAGATGCTTCAAGCAGGCAAAAGGTCGTTCAGGGGAAGCTGGACACAAGAGGGAGGACTCCGGTGAGAGTGGGAAGGATGCGGCCGTTTCTCGGTAGGTATCCGGATAGGAAAGCGGCAAAATTATTGGAAGAAGGTTTCTCAGTGGGCTTCCGAATACCCTGTGCACTGGCGGTAGTTCCTCCCGTTCCGCCCAACCTCCGGTCCGCTTTGCAACACCCGGACGTGGTTGGTGAAAAACTACGTAAGGAGGTTGCAATGGGCAGGATGGCGGGGCCATTCGCGTCGGCTCCTTTGGCTGACCTGGTAGTGTCACCACTGGGGGTAGTGCCGAAGAAGGAACCCAATAAATTTAGGCTCATCCACCACCTGTCCTTTCCAAAAGGGGGGTCGGTGAATGACGCCATAGATCAAGAAGCATGCTCAGTGACATACACGTCGTTTGACGCAGCCGTAGGGTGGGTGCGACGGTACGGAAAAGGGGCACTGATGGCTAAGGTGGATATAGAATCGGCTTTTAGGCTGCTACCAGTGCACCCCGACAGTTTTAGGTTGCTGGGATGCCATTGGGACGATGAGTTCTACGTCGACCAATGCCTACCGATGGGTTGCTCTATATCATGTGCGATATTCGAGCAATTCAGCTCTTTTGTGGAGTGGGTGGTAAGGGAGGTTTCGGGTGTGAATTCTTTAATTCATTACCTGGACGACTTCCTATGCATAGGACCGGCCGAATCCAGGATCTGCGCGATGCTCTTGGCGACGCTGGAACACATAACAGACAGGTTCGGCATTCCACTGGTGCCTGAAAAAACTGAGGGTCCTTGTACGGTCATCACGTTTCTAGGCATCGTCCTGGATTCGGAGGCCATGGAATGCAGATTACCGGAGGCAAAGTTGGCGGACCTGAAAACGGAGATCGCGAGGCTGATTGGATTGCGAAAAGTGCAACTGCGCCTATTGCAATCGGTGTTGGGCAAGCTTAATTTTGCTTGCCGCATTTTACCTATGGGGAGGGTGTTCAGTCGGCGTCTGGCAGCAAGTACGAGTGGTATTAAGTCCCCGAGACATTTTGTTCGCTTGGTGAAGGCACATAGGGATGACCTGAGGGTATGGCATACCTTTTTGGAGTCATTCAATGGCCGAGCGTTGTGGATGGCAGGACCGGTCAGTAATTTCGACCTGGAGCTTTTTACTGATGCAGCAGGGTCTTCAGGTTTTGGAGCTTTCTTCCAGGGACAATGGAGTGCGGGCCCCTGGCCACAGTCCTGGACAGCGGCGGGTTTCACGAAAAATTTGGTGCTGTTGGAATTATTTCCGGTAGTGCTGGCAGTGGAGTTGTGGGGAGCATCTTTCAGGGACCTGAAAGTGCGCTTCCATGGGGACAATTTGGGGGTAGTGCAGGTAATCAATAAGAACACGGCGTCTTCTCCGCCGGTTATTAGATTACTTCAACATTTGGTGCTGAGATGCTTACAACTGAATGTTTTCATTCACGCTGTACACCTGCCAGGGGTGGAGAATGTGATAGCTGATGCATTATCTCGCTTCCAGTGGGACAGGTTCCGACAGTTGGCACCGGAGGCGGAGCAACAAGGAGTGCCTTGTCCAGAATGGTTGTGGGGGATTGCATTGGAATCATCACGGGATGGATAAAGCGGTCGGTAAGTGGGTCTACGTGGTCAGCGTACAAGAGGGTTTGGAAGGAGTGGTTGGCGTTTGTGCAAGAGGTGGGCGAAGAGCCGAAGGGGCGAGCAGGACGTTTGCTCGTTTTATATTATGTAGCCAGGAAAATGGAAGAGGGGGTGTCTGCATCGGTAGTGAATGCACAACTGTCAGGTCTAGCCTTCCTGTTCAAATTACAGGGGCGGCCTGATTTTACCAAAGATTTCTGGGTGCGACAGGCCGTAAAAGGTTACAGGCGATCGGTGGTTCGGAAGGATACCAGGAAGCCCGTGACATTCGAAATTCTCGAGGGTATAATAGCTAAACTGAGGGAGGTGTGTGCATCGGAATTCGAGAGAAAATTGTTTACAGTTGCGTTTTTGTTGGCGTTCTTTGGGGCATTCAGAATTGGGGAACTGGTCAGTCCTTCAAAGAAAGTACAAGGGGGAATTGGAAGCCAGGAAGTGGAGTGCAGTAGGGGAAGGCTGTCCTTGTGGTTAAAAAAATCAAAAACAGATCAGGAAGGCAGGGGGAAGCTGGTACAGGTGTTTCCAATTCCGGGTTCGCCTTTATGCCCACTGGAAGCGGTAAGGGTTTTTATGCAGGTTCGCCCGGTGGGGCTAGGCGCGTTTTTGGTACACGAGGATGGAACGTCGTTGTCACGTTTTCAGTTTGGGGCTATATTCAGAAAATGCCTGGAGCGGTTGGGTTTGGAGGGCAAAGCTTTTTCATCCCACTCATTCAGGATAGGAGCAGCAACGGAAGCAGCGAGGCAAGGGATGGATATGGAGGCAGTGAAACGGATTGGGCGGTGGGAGTCCAACAGGTTCAGGTCTTACGTTAGGCCCCACCTGGTAGTAGGTTTATGAGGTAATCAAGTGGGCAGGACTCTTCAGTCTGCCCGGGTATGATTTGTGAAAATGATGGTCATGTTATAGTGTATGTTGTTTTTTTCCTCTTTTAATTTCAGGTTCGGCGACCGGGATGGTCTGGATCATGGGCCATTCCTATGTCTGCTGGGGGGCACGGAGAGGGGACGTGAGGTACGATGGTAGGCAGTTGGGTTTTGACAGAAGGGAAGCCTACATAAAATGGTTCGGAGTCCCGGGAATGTTATGGGGCCGGTTGGTTCCTGAGGTGCAGCATTATGCAGCTAGGGACAGACCGCCTGATGTGTTAGTACTACATGTGGGCGGCAATGATTTGGGGATTAGGTCCATGTTAGACATTACACGAGACATCAAATCAGACATTGACCGCTTGATGGAGCAATTTCCTGATATGATCGTAGTATGGTCAGATATAGTGGCGCGTACGACATGGAGAATGGCCAGATCAGTGGAAGGTATTAATAGAGCCAGGAGGAAGATTAATAGGGAGGTGACCAAATTCGTGGTACGGAAGGGAGGGTTGGCAATACGTCATCTAGAGTTGGAATTTGAGACCTGGAGATATTTAAAAAAGGATGGGGTTCATTTAAACGAGGTCGGCATAGACATGTGGGCTTTGGGCCTTCAAGACGGGATACAACGAGCACTTCGGGTGTGGAGGGGCATCCAAGGGTAAGGGAATTACCCTTGTTTGCTGTGGCGGACGTTGGTCTGGGCAGGAAAAGAAGATATCAGAAGGATGAGATCGGGACTATCGTTGGAGGGGTCCTGATGGTGGTTCCCGGTTGACGGAGGTTAGCCGGGAAGGGATAATGGGGCACTGCGGTCAGGGGTAGTCTTTGAGCCAGCTTGTCGGCTTGAGGCCGGGATAATACATTTGAGAGGGACTGCAGTGCAAGAAGGTTTATTAACAGAGGTTTATTGAGTTCCTGCTCAGACCAACGTTAGATTTCAAAGGTGTTTTTTTATAACAGATATGTTTTTCCATTTATACGTTTTTATATTTTTATATTTTTGATATTTGAGTCATTATATTTGTTAAATAAAGTAGGCTGCTACGGCCTTTGTTACCCCAAGAGTATGGTGTGGTCTCGGTTAATGAATACGGTTATAAGTGGGGTAGTATAGTTTATGGGGGAGTTAAACACATCTGTTATACAAAAGTCAAGAAAGCCCGGAGCAACATCAGCAGGAGAATAAGCGTAGGGCGGGCATGACGGGGTTAACAGGGATTTAACCAGTTTTCCTAAGGGGTGGTGAGTATAGAGCCGAGGGGGAGGGGCTGTAGGAGCTTTGATAAGGGGGACCCGCCTGGGATGAGTCACCAAAGCGCGGTGGAAAGTTCCCACCCACCCTCCCTATGGTTAGCAGTTTTTTGGTTGTTTGGGAAGTGTTTTTCTGGTTTTTCTTCACAGATGCTGGCAATGGATGTCGTAGCGGTGGCGGACGTTGGTCTGGGCAGGAAAAGAAGATATCAGAAGGATGAGATCGGGACTATCGTTGGAGGGGTCCTGATGGTGGTTCCCGGTTGACGGAGGTTAGCCGGGAAGGGATAATGGGGCACTGCGGTCAGGGGTAGTCTTTGAGCCAGCTTGTCGGCTTGAGGCCGGGATAATACATTTGAGAGGGACTGCAGTGCAAGAAGGTTTATTAACAGAGGTTTATTGAGTTCCTGCTCAGACCAACGTTAGATTTCAAAGGTGTTTTTTTATAACAGATATGTTTTTCCATTTATACGTTTTTATATTTTTATATTTTTGATATTTGAGTCATTATATTTGTTAAATAAAGTAGGCTGCTACGGCCTTTGTTACCCCAAGAGTATGGTGTGGTCTCGGTTAATGAATACGGTTATAAGTGGGGTAGTATAGTTTACGGGGGAGTTAAACACATCTGTTATACAACAGTCATGTCCCGTCGTACATGTTGTACGTCACCACGTTCTCGATGGTCGGAATTTGGTGTGACCGTGTGTATGCAAGACAGCTTAAGTGGAATTCTGTTGGAATTCCTTCGGAAAAACTTTCAGAGTTTATTCCGACGGCAGGGCTGGACTGGGACAAAAATGTGACCCTGGACTTCATCCAGACCGGCCCAGGGCACAACACATCAGGGTATGGTACATCAGGGCACAGCACATCAGGGTACAGAGCCCAGCACATCAGGGCACAAGGCACATCAGGGTACAAAGCCCAGCACATCAGGGCACAAGGCACATCAGGGTACAACACATCAGGTTACAATACACCAGGCCACATCAGGGTACAGGGCACAGCACATTAGGGTACAGAGCCCAGCACATCAGCGTACAGGGCACATCAGGGCACAACACATCAGGGTACAGAGCCTAGCACATCAGGGTACAGGACATCAGGGTACAGAGCCCAGCACATCAGGGTACAGCACATTAGGGTACAGGACATCAGGGTATAGGACATTAGGGCACAGGTCACAGTACATCAGGGCACAACACATCAGGGTACAGGGCACAACACATCAGGGTACAGGGCACAACACATCAGGGCACAGCACATCAGGGTACAGGACATCATGGCACAGGACATCGGGGCACATCAGGGCATGGGGCACATCAGGGCACAAGGCACATCAGGTCACGGGGAACATCAGGGCATAGGACACCAGGGTACAGCACATCAGGGCACGGGGCACATCACACATCAGGGCACGGGGCACAAGGCACATCAGGTCACGGGGAACATCAGTGCATAGGACATCGGGGCACAGCACATCAGGGCACGGGGCACATCAGGTTATGGGGCACATCAGGGCATAGGACATCGGGGCAAATCAGGGCATGGGGCACATCAGGGTACGGGGCACATCAGGCCACATGGCACATCAGGGCACAGGGCACATAGCTCATCAGGGCACGGGGCACATGGCACATAGCACATCAGGGCACGGGGCACATCAGGGTACAGAGCCCAGCACATCAGGGCACAAGGCACATCAGGGTACAAAGCCCAGCACATCAGGGCACAAGGCACATCAGGGTACAACACATCAGGTTACAATAAACCAGGCGACATCAGGGTACAGGGCACAGCACATTAGGGTACAGAGCCCAGCACATCAGCGTACAGGGCACATCAGGGCACAACACATCAGGGTACAGAGCCTAGCACATCAGGGTACAGGATATCAGGGTACAGAGCCCAGCACATCAGGGTACAGCACATTAGGGTACAGGACATCAGGGTATAGGACATTAGGGCACAGGTCACAGTTCATCAGGGCACAACACATCAGGGTACAGGGCACAACACATCAGGGCACAGCACATCAGGGTACAGGACATCATGGCACAGGACATCGGGGCACATCAGGGCACGGAGCACATCAGGGCATGGGGCACATCAGGGCACAAGGCACATCAGGTCACGGGGAACATCAGGGCATAGGACATCAGAGTACAGCACATCAGGGCACGGGGCACATCACACATCAGGGCACGGGGCACAAGGCACATCAGGTCACAGGGAACATCAGTGCATAGGACATCGGGGCACAGCACATCAGGGCACGGGGCACATCAGGTTATGGGGCACATCAGGGCATAGGACATTGGGGCACATCAGGGCATGGGGCACATCAGGGTACGGGGCACATCAGGCCACATGGCACATCAGGGCACAGGGCACATAGCTCATCAGGGCACGGGGCACATGGCACATAGCATATCAGGGCACGGGGCACATCAGGGCATGGGGCACATGGCAAATCGGGGCACATCTGGGCTCGGGGCACATTATGGCACATTAGGGCACATAGCACATTATGGGGTACATCAGGGCACATTATGGGGCACATAGCACATCAGGGCACAGGGCACATCAGGGCATGGGGCACATCAGGCCACATGGCACATCAGGGCATGGGGCACAAAGCACATCAGAGCACGGGGCACATCAGGGCATGGGCACATGGCACATTGGGGCACATCAGGGCTCGGGGCACATCAGGGCACATTATGGCACATCAGGGCATATGGCACATTATGGGGCACATCAGGGCACATTATGGGGCACATTGGGGCACATAGCACATCAGGGCACATTAGGGGGCACATTGGGGTACGTAGCACATCAGGGCACATTATGGGGCACATTATAGGGCACATCAGGGGGCACATTATAGGGCACATCAGGGGCACATCATGGGATCTTACTAGCCAGTATGCAGAGTAGCGCAGTAGCGCAGGAAGCGTCTGTCTGTAGTAAGTTCACTCTCATGTCACGCTGCGTTGCTCGCTCCCCGGTGGCCCCTCCTCTCCTCTCTTCTCGTCTATCCCAGATGATGTCACAAGCCAATGGGGATAGACGAGAAGAGAGGAGGGGCCGCCGGGGAGCGAGCAGCGCTGCGTGACATGAGAGAGAACTTACTACAGACAGACGCTTCCTGCACTACTGCGCTAGTCTGCATGCTGGCTAAATCTCGATCTACCCGTCAGGCGCCAGCTGTCGGAGGTTGACGGGTAGATCCTCGAGCACCGCAGATGCGGCTGAAACCGGCCCACTCTGAGCCATCGGCCCACCGGGAATCTCCTGGTGGTCCCAATGGCCAGTCCATCCCTGAGAGGAAAAAGTGATTTTAGCCCGGATCAACCACCAGGTTATATTAATTAATTGAGTATGAACAGATATTCATCCAAAAAATAATAATAATGGGTGCAGTTTGGGTCGCCTTATAAGGCATACAAAAATAACAAGGAAAAAGAGATTCCCCAAAGGAAGGCAAAAACCCAAACACAATCTGTCAAAAAACGATATATTTATTAGGCTATAAACACCACACAAAAATAAAAAATTAGGAAATATCGGGCAAATCAGGGAAGATATCAAATGACTAATTAAAATTGATAACGTTATCATTAAAAACAGCGGAGCCGCGGCCAAGCATATCCCATACACACACCAATCGCAGCAGCAGATTCTAACTAGATCGGCTAGTGTTAGATAATATAGGACCTCAGATAAGTCCAAGTACAGACGGTATGGCGGTGTGGGGGTGGGGTGGATGAATGTGGATTTGATTTGGTAATGTTGCAGGGAGGTTCAGTGGTTTGAACACAATTGAAAATTTAGTACCAGTCCGGGAGCTGAACAATGATATATAGGCTGACCGCAATGACCGGTAAAACCTATTAAGGCAGTGATAACTCAGGACTTTCAAGCAAAGCAGTTCATACGGACAGCAAGCAGTGGGGGGAGCATGTACGGCAAGGCTGCACTGATATCATAAATTGGAGTAATACATCTCTCACCAGGTAGATCAGCAGCTCACAGAATCACAGGCTCTACCCCGAGTGGTCACTTGTAGACAAAGACTGTTGCGTTTGCTTGTGCCGTCAGATGAAGAAAGTCCCGCTATGTTAGTGCCTTCTATCAGATGGTATAAGCCGGTCGTCAGCTGTTGGTTCCCGGTAAAGCATTCAAACGCCCTGTGCTCGCGGCTCCGAGATGACGTGCTGACGTCACGTGCTGACGCGTTTCACCAGCCAATCACCGCTGGTTTCCTCAGAGCAAAGGAGGGGTCCGTGGGCGAGGGTTAAATAGACTAACCAATATAGGGTGTAATTACATCAAGTATCCACCAGATGTCGCACACAGTCACCACTCATCACAGACATTTCAGCAAGAGCAAAAAACTCGCAGATGGCTTCACAGACATGACTGCAATCACTTAATCAAAAACCATGCACATTAAACTATGATATATCGTGATACAAAAAAGCCTTTGATGGTGGTGGGTATGTACATTTACATGGAGACCAAATGAAGCGAAAAACAAGAAATAAAGACAAAAACACCGGTAAAGCATAACAAATTAAAGCACCAGTATAACGCTAGAAAGTCGCATAGAGACAAAGAACAGGAAAAAATATATTAATATAGATGGTTGCTGCAGGGGAGGTCAATTAAATCATTTCTCCAAGAAGGACTGGAGGCTACATTCGGTATTTAACCCATTAGGGGCCATCACCTCCAAATAATAGGTCCACATCTTTTCCTTCTGAAGGAGAATGGTGTCGAAATCGCCACGTCTTATAGGTAAATTCAACCTATATATGCCTTTTACTATTAGACCCTTGGGGTCCCGGTTATGGAATTTGGCAAAGTGTAGTGAAATGGGGCGTTCATCATTCAGTTTTTTAATACCAGCAATATGTTCCCGAATCCTAACCCTTAGGGCTCTTTTGGTTTTGCCCACATAGGTTTTATTGCACGGACAGGTAAGTGTATAGACCACTCGAGTAGTGGAGCAGTTTATAAACTGTTTAATCCTATAGTCTACACCTCCGCGGGGATTCGGGAACATATTTGTCTGGTGGACATACTTGCAAATGTTGCAGTGTCCGCATCTATACATGCCTGGGGAGATTCTGGAGTCACTAAGCCAGTTCTTTTGAGTGGTACGGGTGTATTCAGAGTGGACAAGCAGGTCACCAAGGTTTTTTTGTATCACGATATATCATAGTTTAATGTGCATGGTTTTTGATTAAGTGATTGCAGTCATGTCTGTGAAGCCATCTGCGAGTTTTTTGCTCTTGCTGAAATGTCTGTGATGAGTGGTGACTGTGTGCGACATCTGGTGGATACTTGATGTAATTACACCCTATATTGGTTAGTCTATTTAACCCTCGCCCACGGACCCCTCCTTTGCTCTGAGGAAACCAGCGGTGATTGGCTGGTGAAACGCGTCAGCACGTGACGTCAGCACGTCATCTCGGAGCCGCGAGCACAGGGCGTTTGAATGCTTTACCGGGAACCAACAACTGACGACCGGCTTATACCATCTGATAGAAGGCACTAACATAGCGGGACTTTCTCCATCTGACGGCACAAGCAAACGCAACAGTCTTTGTCTACAAGTGACCACTCGGGGTAGAGCCTGTGATTCTGTGAGCTGCTGATCTACCTGGTGAGAGATGTATTACTCCAATTTATGATATCAGTGCAGCCTTGCCGTACATGCTCCCCCCACTGCTTGCTGTCCGTATAAACTGCTTTGCTTGAAAGTCCTGAGTTATCACTGCCTTAATAGGTTTTACCGGTCATTGCGGTCAGCCTATATATCATTGTTCAGCTCCCGGACTGGTACTAAATTTTCAATTGTGTTCAAACCACTGAACCTCCCTGCAACATTACCAAATCAAATCCACATTCATCCACCCCACCCCCACACCGCCATACCGTCTGTACTTGGACTTATCTGAGGTCCTATATTATCTAACACTAGCCGATCTAGTTAGAATCTACTGCTGCGATTGGTGTGTGTATGGGGTATGCTTGGCCGCGGCTCCGCTGTTTTTAATGATAACGTTATCAATTTTAATTAGTCATTTGATATCTTCCCTGATTTGCCCGATATTTCCTAATTTTGTATTTTTGTGTGGTGTTTATAGCCTAATAAATATATTGTTTTTTGACAGATTGTGTTTGGGTTTTTGCCTTCCTTTGGGGAATCTCTTTTTCCTGGCCAGTCCATCCCTGTCTGATGGCAAAACAGGTCATGTGTACATGGCATAAGAGTGACTCGACTTTCTGAATGAAGGAACAACAGCAATACAGCAGCATTGGCAATCCATGGAGAGGATAGTATTAGATGCGCCAGAAGAATTAGATGCAGTTGACTAACAAATTAAAGCAGTTGTAAACGCTTATTTAAAAAAAAAAAAAAAAAACAGATTTGTACCTACCTCCCCTGCCAGCGCTCCTGGCTCCTCCCCTTCAGCAAGTTCCCAAGTTCCCCCATAGAAAGCCGCTTTCTTTGGGGGTCACTCATGCAGGCTCTCTCCTGAGCCTCATTGCCCATGTTTATTGACACAGACAGCGTGACTCAGCCCCAACCCCACTATCTCATCACTGGCTTTGATTGATAGTGGGAGACAAAAGCTCATGCTGCCTCAGCAAAGCCTGTGAGACCAAAAAGTGAGGGAAGAGAAGAACTGTAGACATGCACAGTGCTGGATTGACTGAAGGCTCAGGCAAGTAAAAGGGGGAGGGGGTGAGGGTGGATACTGATGCCTAAATATTTTTCATCTTAATGCAAGGAATTTAAAGGCTTTAGAACCACTTTAATGCTTAACTCTAGGCTGTTACAGCAACAGATTGTTTTCCCTTTTCGGATAAGGGTTTTCAAAAATGGATAAACGATTGTAGTCACCCCTGTCAGCATTAAATGGTTTGTCTCAATCCTCTAACCTAAACCTCCTCTAACCTCCTTTAAAACCATTTTTACTGTTAAAGGAAGTTGAAAAATAACAGACTTACTGGCTGGATCAGCAAGTAACAAATAAAGAATAACTGGTAAGCTGCAATACAATACATTTTTGTTTTTGGGTTTAATGCCACTTTACTTTACTTTTTTCCATAATAAAAAGATATATAACACTAATATACCTGTGCTGTGTCTTTTACTTTTTATGTAAATAAAATGTTGCTTTCTAAATTGTGTCCAAGAATATAAATATATTATGCTATTACACCTACTGTATGGTTTGTTTGTGTTTTTATTATCACACACCTCATCACATAATAAAAGCATTTGTGTGCATATAAGCAACCATAGGCGTGCGCAGCCTATTGCATTAGGGTGTGCACCCGAAAGCTCAAGCACACATACATGTGTATATGTATGTATATATATATGTATGTGTATATATATTCAAAAGTATTGGGACACCTGCCTTTACACGCACATGTACTTTAATGCCATCTCAGTCTTAGTCCATAGGGTTCAATATTGAGTTGGCCCACCCTTTGCAGCTATAACAGCTTCAACTCTTCTGGGAAGGCCGTCCACAAGGTTTAGGACTGTGTCTATGGGAATGTTTGACCATTCTTCGAGAAGGGCATCCATGTCTTTATGGACCTTGCTTTGTTCACTGGTCCAAATAATTTGGTGGAGGGGAATTATGGTGTGGGGTTGTTTTTCAGGGGTTGGGCTTGGCCCCTTAGGTCCAGTGAAGGGAACTCTTAAGGTGTCAGCATACCAAGACATTTTGCACAATTTCATGCTCCCAACTTTGTGGGAACAGTTTGGGGATGGCCCCTTCCTGTTCCAACATGACTGCGCACCAGTGCACAAAGCAAGGTTCATAAAGACATGGACTTAGCAGGGGTGGTGGGAAATTAACTTCAAGTGCAATAATTCACATTATAACCGTAACTAGAACATATAAAGTTCTATAATGGTGTGAACCTCCCAACTAAAAAGTTGTTTCACTTGAAGGTAATTTGTATTGTAATTATCTGTAGAGGGGTTTCCACCATCCCTGCTAAGGCAGCACTAATGGGCACTGATAGGCAGCACTGATGCGCACTGATTGGCAGCACTGATTGGCAGCGTTGATGGGCACTAATTGGTAGCACTGATGTGCACTGATAGGTGGCACTGATAGGCAGCACTGATTGGCACTGATAGGTGACACTGATGGGCACTGATAGGCGTCACTGATGGGCACTGATATGCATCACTGATGGGTTCTGATTGGTAGCACTTATGGGCACTAATGGGCTCTGATTGGCAGCACTGATTGGCAGCACTGATGGACACTGATTGGCACTGATAGGCAGCACTGATGGACACTAATGGGCACTGATAGGCTGCACTGATGAGCACTGATGGGCTCCGATTGGCAGCACTGATTGGCACTGATAGGCAGCACTGATGGGCACTGATTGGCAGCACTGATGGGCACTGATTGGCAGCACTGATGGGCAGCACTTATTGGCACTAATAGGCAGCACTGATGGGCACTGATAGGCAGCATTGGTTGGCACTGATAGACAGCACTGATTGGCACTGGTTGGTACTGATAGGCAGCATTAGTTGGCACTGATTAGCTGCACTGGCACTGATAGGCAGCACTGGTTTGCATTGATAGGCAGCACTGGTTGGCACTGGTTGGCACTGATAGGCAGAATTGGTTGGCACTGATAAGCAGCACTGACATGGATAGGCAGTACTGGTTGGCACTGATTGGCAGCATTGGTTGGCACTGATAGGCAGCATTGGGTGACACAGATAGGGGAGAGGGGGGGTTTCACATTCAGGAGATCGTGAGAATTGCCAGAGCTGTTCAGTGTATGAAACTGTCAGATAATAACACTGCATGCAGGGATAGAGACCAGCTGTTAAAAGTCAGCGGTGATGTCGGTGGTGGGCTGGACCGAACAGTTACCAAACACCAGCCAATAGGATGGGTCTGGGTGAGGCACTACATTTCTCTGGCTCTGCCCCCTCTCTGAAGCAGCCCAATCATTGGCTGGTGTTGGCGCTTGGTCCCTCCCACCTCCGACATCGCGGCTGAGTTGTGATGACTTACAACTCACCTGCGATGTTGGGGGAGGGCGGGACCAAGCGCTATAAACACCAGCCAATGTTTGAGCTGCTTAAGAGAGGGGGTGGGGCCACATAAATGTAGCGGCCCGCCCAGACCCCATCCCATTGGCTGGTGTTTGATGGCCATTCGGTCCCGCCCACCCCCGACATCACCACTGAGTCAAACATTATGAAACCATGCAATAAAACATGACAACATTGGACGTTTAGTAAATGTCCACTCTCAACTAGTGCTTTGATTTTAAGAAACACAACACGTCATGTAAACCACTTCAGCCCCAGAAGGATTTACCCCCTTCCTGACCAGAGCACTTTTTGCGATTACGTCGCTTTAACTGACAATTGCTCGGTCATGCGACGTTGTACCCAAACAAAATTGACTTCCTTTTTTTCTTACAAACGGAGCTTTCTTTTGGTGGTGTTTGATCACCTCTGTGGTTTTTATTTTTTGCGCAAAAGTTATAGCGTCTTCAAAATAGGGGATAGTTTTATGGCATTTTTGTTTATTTATTTATTTTTTCAGTAGCAATGGTGATCTGCAATTTTTATCGGGACTGCGACATTATGGCGGACACATCGAACATTTTTTACACTATTTTGGGACCATTGTCATTTATACAGGGATCAGTGCTATAAAAATGGATTGATTACTGTGTAAATGACACTGGCAGTGAAGGGGTTAACCACTAGGTGGCGATGAAGTGGTTAAGTGTGTCCTAGGGAGTGATTCTAACTGTGGGGGGAGGGGCTACAAGGCACATGACAACGATCATTGCTCTCGATGACAGAGAGCAGTGATCTCTGTCCTGTCACTAGGCAGAATGGGGAAATGCTTTGTTTACAAAAGCATCTCCCTGTTCTACCTCTCTGTGACACGATCGCGGGCACCCAGGGGACATTGAGTCCGCGTGACCCGCGGTCACGGTCACGGAGAACGCGGCGGGTTTCTTAAAGGGGACATACTTGTACGCCCTTTTGCCCACCAGCGCCATTCTGCCAACGTATACCGGCTTGCACTGGTCGGGAAGCGGTTAAATATAATTGATTGCTGCATGATAAACAGCAAAACAAGGCATGCCACCTCTTATCAAAAAGCTTTTTTACCAGAGTTTGCTTTCACCTTATAAGAAAGCAAGGTCAAAATGTACTCTTTACAAAGTCCTCAGGTATTATACTGTAGATAATCCACCCCCAACTCCAGCTCACGCCACTTTTCTCTTCTTTAGGTAGCAGACCACTTCCCAGTTCAATGAACTTCAGGTAACTCATGAGCTTTTATGTTCAATTGCATGGAAAGGAATGGATTTGCATTACATAAAATCTTTAAAAGCTTTATTTCTTATGTAACCTGAACTGTAGCTGAAAACTTTTTTCCTTTCTTGCTGCTATATTATCCTTCTGCAGTATGACAGGGGTTAAACTGAATATTAATTAATGCAGAAGTGTAGCAGCCATATTTAAGGAGGCCACATAATTCTTGTCTTTGGAGTGTCTCCAGTACAGGGGGCAGCCATCTTGGCTGGGTCTGGTTGAGCCCGGAGGATGGTGATTGGCTGATGCAACAGAGCAAGGAGAAGTGGGGTCTGTTGACACACGATCGGATTTTCCAACGGGAATTGTGTGATGACAGGCTGTTGGCAGAAAATCCAACCGTTTGTACGCTCCATCAGACAATTGTTGTTGGATTTTTTACAGACAAATGTTGGATGGCAGGCTTTAAAATTTTCTGCGGACAACGGTCTGTTGGTGGATTTTCTGAGCGTGTGTACACAAGTCCGTCGGACAAAAGTCCAAAGTACAAACACGCATGCTCGGAAGCAAGGACGAGCCAGAAGTGGTTGGTCTTGTTAAACTATAGTTTGTAATGGAGAATTCACATTTGTGACGCGGCAGATTATGAAATCTCGAAATGCAGCGCACATTCTCTTCTTCTTTATAATGGGATAATATTGAAACTGCTTTGCTGGGGATACTGATGGAGTTCTGCCAAACGTATTTAAAAAGGCTTTTTTTTCTAGTGATAACAAGAATAATTTTTTTTTTGGCTGAAGTTACCACAACACCATTATCCCATAGTTTTTAAGATCAAAGATACAACTATGTTGGTGTCCCTTGGTATTTTTACATTGTATTTTTTAAATGTTATTGCCTACTCTCAAACTGTCATTTTAAGTAAAACACATAGCCAAGTATTTTTCAAATTCATTTTATTTAATAAGGATCACAAGAAGGTCCTATAAAAATCAAGAGGAAGGCAGCAATGGAGAAACTGTTGGAATTGGTGAAGCCTTTGTACCCCAGGGCAGACCTCAATTATGTGAAGAGCAAAATTGGGATCCTGAGGAGTACATTTAATAGGGAGCACAAGAATGTCCTGGACTCTGAGAGATTGGGAACAGCAGCAGTTGACCGGTATGTCCCCAGGCTGTGGTATTACAACAGCCTGTGGTTTTTGACAGACCAGACCGAACCCAGGCCGTCGCTGTCAACGATCCCTTTCACATCAGCTGAGGCTATTTTTTTTGTGCATTATTCAAAAAATTAAATAAAATAAATTAGACATGTTATTTGCCATCCAAATCAAAATTCAATAACTTAACCAAAAAGTGCATTCTCTGCATACAAAAAAGAAATGAAGTATAACAACTAAAATCATAATTAAAAAAAAAAAAAAAAGCAAATTAGTAATTGTATGGCTGAAAATCCCCAGCCCAGTGGGCTTGATGGGGGTCTTTGGACTGGAACTGCCAATGTCTGCCATGCTGCTGTGGTTGGTGGGGCTGCTGTGGTGGGTGGGGATGCTGTGGAGGTGGTGAAGGTGGGGCATCCAAATCCAAGATATGGGTTTTGGAGGAAATTTGTCCCCTCCCCCCTTGTTGAGGAGCTGCAGGATTAGTTCCTCGCACATCCTCCTTTGATCCCCATCCATATCTTGAAACTTATTAGCTGTCAGACAGCCAAATGCCTCAACTGCATCTGGAGCCGTACTGATTGCAGGTGTTGCATGGCTGAGGAAGGCAGCTGTGGCCTGGTCCAGGTTCCTGCTCTTCCTGGCCCTTTTAGCAGGAGGGCGTAGGGGAGAGATCTGGGACTCTGTGTGGCTGCTGGCCACGGACTCCTCCTGACTGACACTTTCCCATGTATGAAAATGGGACATAATTAGTATTTTTTTTTGTTTTGGTCATCAATCACACACAATTTTGAGCTCATGACTGTTGCAAATTGAATGTGGAGAAATAGAAAAGACTATCATTCTGACCCCAGTATTTTTCATTCGTGTCCTAATCATTTTTGGCCACCACTGTTTATTGATATGGAAACCACTTTGTTAAGGCAGAAATTTTTCAAACAAATAACATCTAGTTATCATCATTCTATTTTTGAATACAAACATGTTCAACAATGCAACCTGGGTCAAGCTGGGCTCCTCCACACCTTCATCCTGTGTCTAAAAACCAGGGTGGACCTCAGGAGCTGTGGCCTCATCCGATGTGGAAGGGAGTGTTGAGAGTGATGGCCTGGGTTGGGTTTGGTCGGACAAAAAATACAGGCTGTGGTACTACCACAGCCTGGGGACATAGATATCATCAGCTGATGCTCCAGATCTCTGTGATTCTTGTACCTTCTTGTGCTCCCTATTAAATGTACTCCTCAGGTTCCTAATTTTGCTCTTCACAAAACTGATGTCTGCCCTGGGGTACAGAGGCTTCACCAATTCCAGAAATTCCATCGCTGACTTCCTCTTGATTTTATTACAGTAATCCTTACTCTTCACCTTCTACAGACAGGGCAGCTCCCGTTACTGGTCTTTAAATTGAGGCAAAAAGTCAGGCGCAGTGAATTTATCCACCACGATAAATTATCAGATGCCTGCAAGACAGAACACAAGACAAACCATAATTTCAGGCTTAACGCATAATCTGGACCCAATATAGGCCTCAATCTAAGCAGTATAGGCCACTAACCACCGATGCCCCAATTTACAATTGTACCTTTGTTTTATGGCTCCTTTTGCGTGTTGGCAATGGCGATCATTCGCCCTCCACACCCAGATTGTTCTTACGGCTGTTCCATCGATCACACATTATGGCTTTATATACACTGCGCATGTGTGAAACTCCACCCCTGTTCCTTCTTTCTAGTGTATTCCCCGCCTCTTCTCTTTCAGGGAAGTGGGAGAGCTAATGGCGGTAAAACAGCAGGTGTGTGGTGAGAGCAGTAATGATGAAAACCCAGAGAAAGCGACTTCCAGATCCAGGAGGCGCTATAAAGTTACAAATACTGTATGCCCTTTGAAGAAATGGTGGAGATGGTGGACATCTTAGTGAGGACAGACTATGATGGGAAGCATGGACCTTACAGAAACCCAAATGCCAGAAAGGCCAAAATCAGGACTAAAGTTGTGAGAAGTCTGCACAGGAATTTGGGGGTACGACGAAACAAGGATCAGTTGAGAAAATGCTGGACAGACCTTAAATGGAGAGAGGAAGATCAGTATAGAAAGATCATGAAAGTGCTGCGAAAAAGTATTTGTCCTGTGTTCCTATTATTACTTTAGTGCTGGTCCATGTTCGTTCTACAGTTTAAAATGCCAATTTTTTTTTTGTGGACACAGGAATCTTTTGCGGGACATGAAACATTGTTTTGATCAACCACTAATACTTCGTTATTGGGAGATGCACATTAAATACATTTGTTATGGCCTATTTTTATGTAACATACAGTAGGTAACCGCGATATTGTGTCAATTTCGCCGATGTAATCGGCGAGATTTGACACCTGCAAGCCCTGTCGCAGGAGCCAGTGCCGAGCTGGCTCACTCATCAGGAAAGGAAAAAAGCACCTTGTCCCCATGTTGATGAGGACAAGGGCCTCTTCCCAACAACCCTGGCCGTTGGTTGTCGGGGTCTGCGGGTGGAGGGCTTATGGGAATCCGGGAGCCCCCTTTAACAAGGGGGCCCCCAGATTCCAGCCCCCCACCCTATGAGAATGAGTATGGGGGTAGATTGTACCCCTACCCATTCACCTGGGGGAAAAAAGTGTCAATAAAAAAACACTCTAGACATTTTTTAAAAGTAATTTATTAGGCAGCTCCAGGGGTCTTCTTCCGACTTGGGGGATCTCTTCTGACCTCTCCGCGCTCTCCGGCCTCTTCTCCCGGTGTCCGGTTCTTCTCCTGCTCTCCGGCCTCTTCTTCAGGTCTCCGGTTCTTCTCCCCCTCTCCGGTTCTTCTGCCGGGCTCCTCCGCTATCTTCTGCTCTTTTGACACTCTTTTGCCAGCGGTGGCCCGGTCTTCTCCGTCGTCTTGTTCCCTCTTTTCTTCTTCCGATGTTGACACAACGCTCTCTCCCGCTGTAATGCAGTGTGTGCGGTGCGCAACAACCTATGAAGGCATTGGGCGAGGTCACCGGACCCCGCCCCTTATAACGTCACAGTTCCATCATGCCCCATCATGCCCCGGGACTGTGACATCATAAGGGGCAGGGTCACCGGGTGACATCACCCGGTGACCCCGCCCCATGCCTATATAAGTCGCTGCGCACCTCGCACATGTCATTACAGCGGGACAGAGCGTCGTGTCAACATCAGAAGAAAAGAAGAGGGAACAAGACGATGGAGAAGACCAGGCCACCGCTAGCAAAAGAGCGGCAAAAGGGCAGAAGATAGCGGAGGAGCCCGTCAGAAGAACCGGAGGGCGGGAGAAGAACCGGAGACCTGGAGAAGAGGCCAGAGAGCAGGAGAAGAACCGGACACTAGGAGAAGAGGCCGGAGAGAGCACAAAAGTTGGAAGAGACCCCCGAAGTCTGAAGAAGACCCCAGAGCTGCCTAATAAATTACTTTAAAAACCTGTCTAGTGTGTTTTTTTATTGACACTTTTTTCCCCCAGGTGAATGGGTAGGGGTACCCCCATACTCATTCACATAGGGTGGGGGGCCGGGTTCTGGGGGCCCCCTTATTAAAGGGGGTTTCTGGATTCTGATAAGCCCTCCGCCCGCAGACCACGACAACCAACGGCCAGGGTTGTCAGGAAGAGGCCCTTGTCCTCATCAACATGGGGACAAGGTGCTTTGGGGTGGGGGGCTGCAGGGCTCCTCCCTTCCCCAAAGCACCCACCCCCCCATGTTGAGGGCATGCGGCCTGGTATGGTTCAGGAGGGGGGGCGCTCGCTCGTCCCCACCCGCCTTCCTGACTGGCCAGGCTGCGTGCTCGGATGAGGGTCTGGTATGGATTTTGGGGGGACCCCCACGCTGTTTTTTCGGCGTAGGGGGTTCCCATTAAAATCCATACCAGACCTAAGGGCCTGGTATGTTCCTGGAGGTGAATTCCCTCTTGCGCTTTCCTATTGCAGCCAGAGCGAGATGTACAGTACCCTGTCACCGAGGACCAGCGCAATGGCATCGCGCTGGAAACACATTCTCGCGAGCAGGTACTGTAGGTTCATTAGATTGTTGTCTAGATGTGTTCATAACTACTGAAATGTCAACTTTATTCAATGTCAGTAGAGGACACTCAGCAGCTGTTACGCAGCTGGACGAAGGAGCACCAGTGTGGGACACCATAACACCCTTATTATGGTGTCCCAGGCAGGTGCTCCAGTGGATACTAGAGGTATCTCCATGTGTGAAACTAGCACAAAACAGATAAGTATTCCTGCTTTGGAAAGGGAAAAAAAACATGTATTCAGCTTCAATCTCTGCCAAAACAGACAATTGAAAGACACTTCAAAACACTTTATATTACTATTTCTAGCCTAACATATCTGTCTGCTAAGTATACCTTTTTTAGAAAAGAAGAAGAACATCTGAGCTGTGTGTGGACACCAGCAACCCAGCACCTCCTGAAGATCCAGAAAGTCAACTGACCAGACACCCCGAAGAAAATGTTGATGCTGATGTGCAGAAAGTACTGTGTGAAGTTCCTGAAACTGTGTCGAACACAGGTCAGTGTCTGAGACCACAGCTTCAAGTAATAGATGGATGCCTGCATATTTCTAATACATGGTGTGTTATATATTTTGTAGGTGATGTGGATGTTGTGGAAGACAAAACTCACTTCAGTAGTGCAAGTGCACAAATACTTATCAGTGAGCTCTTGGTTTGCAAAAGGGAATTGGAGAAAATGAAAGAAAACATGCATTATCTCCAAAACACAGTTATCAACATCATCAATATTTTTAGCTAAAATTTAAAAAGCAAACATGTTTTATTTTTTTTGTTCTGTTTGTACACTTTGAAATTGACTAACCTTTGCACATTTTGTAATAGTTGCAACTGTTATATTTGAATGTACAATTTCACTTTAGCAAAAGATTGACATATGAACCTGCAGCTCCATGACTTGTCATTATCTTTTTTGTTGCCTACATCATGTTAAACAGAATCAAACTGATGCGTTTCAGCACTTGCAGCCTTCCTCAGATGCGTAACTATGCTTTAGATGAAACACATCAGCTTGTTTCCTATTTACATTTTTTGGGAGAAAAAGAGGTATCATCGAGTTGCCAGCTCCTATTTTAACTTTGCCCATTTCTCAGGGTGGTTTGCTCCCTTAGCTACAGCACCAAATTTGAATCAGCACATTGTTGAATATGGTGGGGTAGCTTGTCCAAAAGTATTGAAGGTGCAAAAAGCTTGAAGGTGTGCTTTCGCACATTGTACAAATATCCATGTTTTGTATATTACTATTTCACCCAAAAACTTGAATACCTTCAACAGTTTTAGTTACACGTTTACCTGTAATTTTAGAAGTTTTATAAGAAACTTTTATAAGAAATGTGGCTGTTAGCCAAGTTACATCTAAAAAAGTAGGAACCAACTTTGTGTCTGTCCTTGCTTCTTTAGGAATGCTGTATTTTGTTTGCAGGAAAGTACAAATACGTACTTTGTTAATTTAGGATGCAAATTGGTTTGGACAACAAAGCCTTATTTGGCGAGTGCAAAAATCAATGTAAGCTATGGTTCACATTGATGCTACTTGGAAATCTCGCTACTTCACTTGAAGTTGCGTGATTTCTAAGTAGCAAGATCAGCACAATTTCAGGTGATAGACATTTGTTTGGCTTCATGCCCAGATGGCTATTGAAGTCGCACCTGAAATCGGCAAAAGTAGTACAGGAACTACTTTTACAAATTGGTGCGGCGCCGCTAATTCGGTGTCACACTGATTGGAACAGTGCATTGCCTCCAATAGGCTGCAACTTGTCATGCGATTTTATCTCTCAAATCACATGACAAATCGCTCCAATGTTAAACTAGGCTTTAGTGTCCAAGGTCAGTGTTTCTCCACTCCACTTCTCTAGGTGCACCACCAGGTCCTGTTTTCTGTATTTTCCTCATATAAAAACGACTGTGTGAATTACTAACCTTGAAAATGACATCATCACCTGTGGCAAAAGCAAAAAATATAGAAAACATGACCTGGGAATGCATCTGGAGAAGGAGAGTTTGGAAACACTGCCCTAAGTAATGTTAATTGTAATCTTTATGTGTACCCCCATACAAAATTTGAAGATGCCCACAAATTGTGCCAAAAGATTCTTATTTCCCTCATGATCCCATGCCTAAAATGTGTGTCTTTCCCTACATCTAGTTTGCTAAAGCCACAAAACACACAGTGGGTCAACATGTGCTAGCTCCCAGCATGGGGTATCAATGGACGTGTTCCGAGGGTGCAACCCCTTCCTCTTACCTACTTTAGTTATGAGGAAGGGGTTGTACCCCCAAAACGTGTCCATTGATACCCCGTGATGGGAGATAGCACATGTTAGCAATGGACACGTTTTGGGAGTGCAACCCCTTCATCTCACTTACTTTAGTTATGAGGAAGGGGTTGCACCCCCAAAATGCCTACATTTAACAGTTATGCCTCTACGTGTAAGTGGCTTCAAATTTTGGCTTTAAGAGGGGTGAGATCACCCCAATCTGAGGAAGGCAACATCAACACAGTCTTGGGATACCAATGTCTCATATGACCTTCACTTTACCAAACTCGAACTTTGTAAGTTCCTGAGTTGGGGATGTGTATCCTATGTTTTCAAACATGCCTGTTTAGCCCCAAAAAAGGCAAAATAATGGCAAACATACATATTTTTACACCAAGATGTTGGTTTGTTATAAAACCTTAAAACGCATATGTGAATGTGCTTTAAGTAAATAGTTTTTTACTAAACAATGTGTGGCTTATTATTTCAATGCTCAATAACATTGTATTTGTTAAGTATGTGCAGTTACAGTGACAATGTGCTCTAAAATGTGGCCAACTCAGGCAATTTTATGGCCTCAAAGAAATTAAAGGAGGCATAATGTTTTTGAACTTAAAGCATTAGATACATTAATAACAAAAACATTGTGTGTGTGTAGCAGACCCACAGCACAACATAATAGTTAGCTGAAGAAGAGATTGTCACCTCATGTAGCAAATAAGGTACATTTGCACTATTGTATAAAATGGTCAAAATAAAGGCCATTTGAGAACCTATTATACAGATAAGAAACACAGACAACAGTAGTTCAAATGAAATAGGAGTTTATAAGCAAATAAAAATATTATTCTGGATCAGCTACAGTTTGCTGCCAAGTAATCCATGTATTTTTGCCAGAAGTCTCGTGCATTATGGGAGGGCAACCCAGCACGGCCAGTTTTGAGAGCCGTCATCATGTCCACCAACGATACAACAGCATAATACATGGTTTATTTTATATTGTGTCAAGTTAATAGGTGTTAAAAACAGCCTGAAGCAACTGGAGAGGATGCCAAAGGCATTTTCAAGCACCCTTCTGACACGAGAGAGCCTATAATTAAAGATTCTCTGCTCTGGGGTGAGTTTCATCATAGGAAAGGGCTTCATAAGATGTTCCCCCAGCGCAAAGGCCTCATCTGCCACACAAACAAAATTGAGGCCCTCAACGTTGTCCTGAGCAGGTGGCAAATTTAAGGTGCCATTCTGGAGCCAATGGTAGATTTCTGTCTGCATAATGACACCTCCATCTGAGTTGCAGCTGTTCTTCCCAACATCCAAAAAAAGGAACTCATATGTTGCAGACACTACAGCTAGCAGGACTATGCTGCAAAGGCCCTTGTAGTTAAAAAAATATGAGCCCAAGTTGGGTGGTGGGACAATCCTGACATGTTTGCCATTAATAGCACCACCACAATTGGGAAAATCCCACTGATGCTGGAACTGGGCTGCAACATCCTGCCATTGCTGAGGGTTGGAAGAAAACTGTGGAGTCAAAAAAGAAATAAGAAATTACTACTTCTGCACATAACATTGCAAGCAGATTTGACACAAACATTCTTGGCCAACATAAGTATAAAATGTAATTGAGTATTTAAAGACAAAAGTGTAAGGTCAACTAATCAGATTCCTCACCCCCTCTGGTGGCCCATTAGAAAAATGTTATGGTGGGGGGAGGTAATGGGTAGATGTTTTGGACAGGTAACCCTCTCCACTTTCATGAGAGCTGAATGCATAAATAATGTGTGATACTTTGGCCAGCCCCACCTTACTTGCCCTATTGGAAGCCCAGTGGACAGGTAAGAAGTGTCATAATCTAAAAATATGAATACACACTGTCCAAATTGAAGCACATTTTGACATTCATAAATTACCTATCAAGATAATAGGAGACAAAAACTTTCTATGTTACATTTTGAAGGTAATCAGGTAGGCCCTTGCACTTGGTGAATTCATCCAGAACTATGACTGGGTTTTGCAAAGTCAGCATCGGTTGACTTAGCATTTTGGGGGGGGGGGTTGCAAATGAGTTTGTGCCCCCAAAAAATGGCCTCTTGCACTCTGTCTGAGTTTAAGGACAACAATAACATTTGGATAAATTTTAGGGGGTGTTTAGGGTAAGCACAAAAATGTAGCTGACAAAATACATTGTTAAGTTACTAGGCTAGGTATGTATGGGCCCAGGATAGCATGCTGGGTAGGTTAGTGAAACCAAATATGCATAAAGGAGAAAAAAGGAGCATAAAAAGCTTACAGCATGCATGAGGACAAAGAGGACATTCACAGAATACTGGTTGGTGGCTCAGCTCCGCTGTCACAATCTTTTCACATAATTGTGTCATTGCATTCTGTTGTAGCATTAGATCATAGCATTTCTGTCATAGCATTTGATTGTAGCATTTCTGTTGTAGTATTCGATCGTAGCATTCAATCGTAGCATTTCTGTTATAGCATTTTGATCGTAGCATTTCTGTCATAGCATTCTATCGTAGCATTCGATCATTAGCATTTCTATAGTAGCATTTTGATTGTAGCATTTCTGTCGTAGCTTTCGATCATAGCATTTTGATCATAGCATTTCTGTCGTAGCATTTCGATTGTAGCATTTCTGTAGTAGCATTTTGATTGTAGCATTTCTGTAGTAGGATTTCTATTGCAGCATTTTTGTCATAGCGGGGTTGCATCTGGTGTCATTATTCAGCAGTCTTGAGGGTTGTCAGGACTTCTGCTTGGGTCTTCAGGATTGCAGTGGATTTTGGGAGGAGGGGGGTTGTTGGCCCTCAGCTCTGCAGTACTGTTGGCCATGGTTGTGGAGGTGTGGGGGCCCACAGGTTGATTTAATTACACCTAAGTTCAGGGGAGGTTTGTCATCAGCATCCAATGGCTTCCATTGTAGGCGGGCATACAGGTAGGCCCAGTTGTCATCTGTTCTCATGGGGGCATTCATTTCTGTGTTGGTTACATTGGGTATCTTTAGCTCGGCACTAACACCAGTATCCTTTTCCGTCGTCTTAAACTTTTTTTTTTTTAAAAAGGGGAGGGGGGACATAGTAGCCAGCTGGTCTAAAAATAAGGGGGGGATCCCTTGTGTACGATGAGTGAGTATGTTTATAGTAGATAATAAATTGCTGCTAGACCTGAAAAGTGTATACAGTGCACTTACAGTGGGTATGATATAAAGAGTGGTCAGCGCAACTTATTAACAGCTGTGTGTATCTTAAAATGAATGTGTAAATATTGTTCTGTAAATATTGATGTGCAAACAAATATCTATGTGCAACTTCAATAAACAATGATATACTAGTAATCCTGTATGGGTAAATATGCATAAACGCATGCAATAACAAATCTTATATAAAAGGTTAATAATTGCTATTCTCAGTAATGAGTAATTAAATAATCAATTTCATATAATCAGAAAATAATAACGATATAATAGTCCATTAGCTCTGAAACAAAGGTGCAAGAGTGCAAAAAGTGCTTATGTGCAACAAAGTATCAAAAAGTGTATATAAATATACGTAAACGCAGTGCAATAACAAATCCTATATACAAGGTAAATGATTGGCTATTCTCAGTATATGAATAATGAGATAATCAATGCCATATAATCAGATGATAATAGCGATATAATAGTCCATTAGCTCTGAAATGCACTATTTACAGAGCAATATTTACACATTCATTGCAAGCCAGCTGGTCTGTCGCTGGAGGTCCGGGGGAGGGGAGATGCATGCTGTCAGTCCAGGTCTGGGCCTTGCAGCATGAATCACTAGGGGGGCGGCTGCAGACCACAGGTCATGTATCTGCAAGTCATGAATCTGTTGGCCAAATGTCTTCAGGCTGGAAGAAATAATAATAAGGGGGCTGGTTGGTGGCTCAGCTCTGCTGTCACGGTCATTTCTTGCGATTCATGTGATTTGTCATATTATTGTGTCATATCATTTCTGTGTCATATCATTTCTGTCATTAGATTGATTCCTTACTGGTTATAGTTGCATTTACCATGTTATATTCACAGGTTGATATCTGTTTTACATCATAGTCAACGAGTTGCATCCTGGGTTAAAGCTTATAGCTGATTTGTGGGGCAGTTCCTCTGCTGTGGTCAAGGTCATGCGATGCTGTGCAATCATTTCTGTCAGTCTAGGGTTGCTTTTGGTGTCTTATTTATTCAGCAGTCCTGGGGGTTGTCAGGACCTCTGCTCAGGCTTTCGGGGCCTCAACTGTCTCTGAGGGGCGTGATGCTAGCTGCAGTTTCCTTTCAGCCAGGATGGATTGTGCTGGGACTGGTAATTCTTTTGGCCACGGTTGCTCACAGCTTCTTATCTCCTGTACCATTCGTCTATGCGGTCATGAGGATGTGGAGGAATATGTGTGTAAATATGCTCTCCATGTCCATGTTACGGTTGCAAGATAGGATCAAGGTGATCGAAGCCCGCTCTGCTAGAGCTGAGGTGTCAGCCGCACCCCCAGCTCCTGCTATTCTTAGCACTCCTGTCGGCATCCCCCAAGGCCACCTGTCTTGCCAGGTCTTCTGGTTCGTCATGACTAAGCCAGGTATGTTTCTTTGATGGGGGCTTGTTTAGCCTATCCCAGGTCTTCAGACAGTTCCTGGTGGAGAATTTTTTAGTAGGCCTTCACGGGCCTTGTCGCTGTTCTGTCGGAGTCTTTCGAATGTAGTAACTTGGCTTCAGCAGACAGTCATTTTTCCATTTGTCGATCAGTTATTGGAAGCAGGAATTTCCAAGGAGTTTTGTGATTGGTCCGTTTCTTTCTCCATCGTTCTTAATGTGGAGGGTCGGCCCACTGGGGTGGTCAGTGGCAAGTTTTCCAAGATCTTTTGATTTACAATTTGGCTGCCCTCATTCCCACGGAAGTTTTTTGTGGCTCTGGCAATCTAGCTCTTTCTACAGTTAGGTGGGAATATTTGGCTGTCCAAAGAAGATATTACCTATGTGTTGAAGCTACTTCCATCAGACCTGCCCTCTGGTATGGTAAATGGCGCAAACCTTATTTTACTACCAGGTTACTTTCGGGTCAAAGCAGTCCTTGCTTATTTGACACCTTTGCCCACTCCATTGGATCTTGGGTAACAGCATGGGGTCAGGGGATAATTTTTTCTAGTTGATTTCCTGCTGTTAGGAGACCCTGGTCATCACCCATGGATCTGCAGTCTCTCTCATCTATGAGCTAACATCCTCTTGGCTGCCCACAAAGTGGAAGTTCTGGGCCAAAGTCATCACTTCGGACCAGTTCCTGTGTGAATGGAATGACATCTCCATGTTCATTCCACAATCAACGAGCAGGTCTCTCGAGTGTTTCAGACGCCGCTGACTCAGCTGGTTTTCAGCCATCTTTGGACCTGTGTAGTTGGCCCCCGGGAGTTTTTCCGTCTGCCCTAGTTTGCGCATACTTCGGCATTGTCCATTGTTTGCCCAATGCTGGCACTAACAGTCACATGGGGACCGGTCGGTCAGGGAGCTCAGTGTTTTTTCTTACGGATGGTTTGGTCACAGCCATTATTTAGGTAGTTTGGGGTCCCTTCTCATCATGTCCTTCATGCGTAGGTTTTGACTTGTACAGGTTTCACGTCCTGGGAGTGTTTATCAGTGCGAATCACGATGGCGCAGCTGTTGCGTTATTTCAACTTAATCTCCCCTTGTACCAAGGGTGGGAAGGTTTATCCTCCAATACTATCAAGTGTATCTATCAGGGTCCAGCACTTCAGGCCCCTACAAACTCCTGATAGTCCATCCATTTTTGAGGCTCACCCTCTCAACTTCCCAATAATAAGCGTAGACAGACAGGCCAGGGGTCAGTGGTATTATTTACAAGAACGACAACTCTGCAATCATTTCGCAGTGGTTTCTTTGGACAGCTCTTGCTCCGTTTTCCCACGCATCTTCTCACTACATGCAGTTCGTTCTCATGTTCAGGTTTACTCCCCAAATTAGGCTCAAATACAAAACCATTTTCTGCACATTTGTTTAGGATCGGGGCAGCTTTCACTCGTTCCAAACAGGGGGTTCCTTTTTTATATCCTCAAGTACATGGGGTGCTTGCGTTCCTCCTGTTATAGTTGATACATATCGGAATCCTATACTGCAGTCATCGCTACTTCACTAGACTGATTGTTGTTACGTGCCTATTCATTAAGCTTTCATATCACACCTACTTTCATATCTTTTTTGCTCTCTTTTAGGTGTACTGACCAGCTAGGCCAAGGCACACCTCAGGTCTTGGTGGTTAGGGTAATTGCATTTCCAAGTGAAGACTCTGACTACAAGTTAGAAGGCTGGCCGGAGGCTAGCCTGCATTTGTAGAAGGAGTCTGAGGGGTATATATCCCTCCTCCTTTGTCTAGGGCTGCATCGGCTCGTTTATGTGGTTCCCACCCACCCGTTTCCCCCAAACCTTCATATATACATATACACACCATACATGTTTCATATTCATACATTCGGGGCATGCCCTCTTTTAGGCGTGCTGACCAGCTAGGCCAAGGCACATCTCAGGTGTTGGTGGTTAGGGTTATCGCATTTCCAAGTGAAGACTCTGACTACAATTACTGTTATCCAGAATACTGCAGGTGCTTAACCATATCTCTCAGAGTAACGTTATTGGCATATTGATTGTTTGCATAAGTACATCTAATACCTCCAGGTGTGTTCGTAAGTGCTGGGTGAGTGAGGTGTGTCATTTTCAGGCATGCAGAGAAATCACAAAACAACTCAGCAGCTTTTTCTGTTGGTAGCACTACGCTTACAACATTAAAAGAAATTCACATTGAATGGTGTTATGGCCAGCACCAAAATCGGAATGCCAGTATACTGCAAAACCTCTGCAGTTGGAGCTGCAATGCACTTCTGGGTAGTGTGACAATGTCATGTCAAGTTGTAGGTAGAGTTGGGGGTAGATTATCATTGGAACTCAATGGAGGATTATGTACAAAAGTGCATTTTGACCTTCTTTACTATATGAGGTATGTAGCCAAGGGTTTGCTAATATAAGGCATTACAGTTGTTATAGTTGCAAATGAGTTTGGCTCCCTCTAGTGCCCTTTTAATGCTGTTAGGACTTTCTTTTAATTCCTGAGAAGCAGCGCTGCAAAGCATTGTGGGAGATGTAGTTTGGAGGAGGAGGTGACTCTGTTAGCTAGATCAGCCCTGAACTACAATACAGACAATGCAAAGCGCACAGCACTGCATGCTGGGAGCAGTAATAAAAGGAACAGCACCGCCATCTTTCAGCCTCTCTGGACGCCATTCAATACCAGCAGGAGGTCTGTGTGTGTGACCAGAAGACTGTGGCCTATACAGCACGGAGCAGGATGGCCAGCCTCTGAGGGACTTCAGAGTACAGCCCTGCCAGCTTAGCAAACAGATTGGTGTGCAGTGCCAGGAGACCTGGGAGATTTCCTGCATCTCAGCCATCCGGAGGAGCAGTACAGCGCGGCGGCACCATCTTTTCATCAGACTGAGACATCAGGAGGGGAGTCCGGGCTCAGCCTCACAGCCTCTGAGTCTATTGTGATGAGAGGGCACCTGACCATTTCAGTAAAGTGCACTGTTTGCTGAGTGAGTTATTTACAGACTGCTGGTGAGACTTGTAGTTCCACAGAAGTGATTCTACTTATTCACAGGCCACATACAGCTGAACTCTGGGGTTTGTCATTCCCTGTGCTGTAAGGTCAGTACTGTATTACACTCACACATAAGGAGGAAGTTACAAGTGCCATATTTCTTCAGTTAAACAGTTATTAACGTGCCATTTATTCTACAGTTTGCTTTCTCTCTTTTGCCCTGTTGGATTACAAATACTGCAGTTTAAACTACAGGCTAGCTGAAGATATCTGGTGTCAAGGAACTTTTATCATCTTTTGCAAAGCATCACAGTTCTATTTTGTAGTCTGAACATTGAATCACAACCTAGGGGGAGCACTTGAGTACAGGTTAAATATTGCATTGTATTATTGAATATAAGTAACATTATATTGCAATTTGGCGTGTGTATTGAGGCCTCAGTGGGAAGGTATTTAATATAGGTTTTGGAGAATATTGAACACTTGTCCCATTGTACACCTGTCTATACATACTCCCTACGGTGATTATTGAATCCACAGTTTTCATATCTATACTGATTGTTATCAACTGTCATTTATTGTTTGTGTTTACTCACATTGTTCATTGTGTTTAATAATCGCTCTAGTAAACTTTCTGAGTGGTTCAGTGACATTGTGCGAGTTTCTCATTGATAACATCCCATTACAAAATGGAACCCAAGGTGTCAGAGGTAAGAGAGGATCTGCAGAGTTGGGGTAGCCAGTGGGGTATAGAGTTAATCAGCAGCCCTCACAGGGGTACCGCTACAGGTGTTAAACTCTGCTGAGTGAGCCTTTTAATAAGAGGTGGCATGGGAATGGTTTACAGTTTATCAAGAAGGGAGCAATATTTACAAGCTTTTATTGGACTTCTAGTATTTGGTAGACATGTGCCGAATACCACCCTGTTCAGTTTGCAGCAGAACTCCCAGACAGGGGAAATGTTCTAACCCAAACAGCGAACCCCAATGAAGTCTAAGGGAGCCGAACAGGAAAAATCAAAAGCGCTCATTTTAAAGGCTTATATGCAAGTAATTGGACATAAAAGGGGTATGGGGGTATGGGTACTGCCCTGGGGGACATGTATCAATAAATAAATAAAAGTTTTAAAAACGATTGTTTTTTCAGGAGAAGTGATTTTAATTATGCTTAAAGTGCAACAATAAAAATGAAAAATTCCTTTAAATATAGTGCCTGGGGGTCCCCTCAATGTGCCTGTAAATTGACACATCTGTAGCATGGATAAAAGAAAAAAATGAGTCAAATCCCATTTAAAATGACTTGCAGTTACAATTTCTGGCACCCAGCTATTGAAAAAAATAAAGAAAAAAATGATGTGCCCCCAGTCCATACCAGGCCCTTCGGGATTGGTATGGATTTGGAGGTAAATCCAATGCCAAATTATTACTTTTTGACACTTTTTGGTGAAAGGGTAGGGATACTATGTACCCGATACTCATTCACATAGAAGTGGGTCAGGATGTAGGGGCACCCTTGTTAATGGGGGCCTCCAGATTCCGATAAGCTTGTGGGGATGAGAGCCCCCCCCACCCCAAAGCACCCCCTATGTTTAGGGCATGTGGCATGGTATGGTTCAGAAAGGGGGGCACTCACTCGTCCCCCCCTTTCCTGACCTGCCGGGCTGCATGCCCGGGTAAAAGTACGGATTTTGGGGGGGGACCCCATGCCGTCCCTTTCTTTATTTTTTAACCGGCACTTCTTTTTTGGATTCATCTGTCAGTGGGGAAACCCATTGACAGCTGATGACTCATCGGTTGTTAAGGTTGCCGCGGCCGACTTCTCAGATCCTGCTTCCTAACAACCAGCTTACACTGCGCCCTAATTTGGCAAAGCTTTTCCCAATCAGGGCACAGAATGCACTGTGCAGCACACAGTCAGTGCATCTTAGGGTGTTTGTTAGGGGTGAACACTCGGCGAGCGCCCTGAAAATTCATGTGTTCGGCGAATGGCTGAACAGGCAAATATTCGGCCCGAACTCATGCTTGGGCCGAACCGTTTGCTCATTCCTAGTATTTGGATGTCTATATGTTTCACTATTATGCATACTCTCAGAATGTTACTTATTTACTTAAATGTGCACAAATGGTTTTATCATGTCATGAGGTGCAAGCTAGTAAAAAACACAAACTCAGCACAAGTTTATTAGCATAATATATTTTTTTAAGTGTTGAACCCAATTTAGAAAACAACATTTTGTTATTTACATAGAAATTAATAGTCACAAGCTCAGTGCAAACACAGCGTAGGAATATTTTTATTACGTATCCTCCTATTACAGTGATGGGCACAACATAAACAGATTTTATTATCTGTATAGATAATTATTACAGCAGCTGAAATGGATCACGTATGTTTAATGAGTACAGAGCTACCTCTATAACTAGAATTAACTATATCTGAGAAGTCTTTTCCCAGTCTGGGATCACATTAATAAATACTGAGTTGTCTGCTGCCCCTAAGCATTCTCCCCTTCTAAGGGCATTGAATACCAGATATAAGTAAGGGGTAGGGATGAGCTGAACATCCCCTGGTTCGGTTTGCAGCAAAATATATAATTAAAGTGAAACAATATAAATGAAATATTCCTTTAAATATTGTGCTTGGGGGTCTCCTTAGTCTGCCTGTAAAGTAACACACCTTTCCCATGTTCATAACAGTACCACAGCAAAATTACATTTTTAAAGGAAACAAATTCATTTAAAATTGCTCGCAGCTGTAATGTATTGTTGGATCCTGGCAATATAGATAAAAATCATTAAAAAGAATGGCGTGCCCCCCCCCCAGTCCATAACAGGCCCTTCGAGTCTGGTATGAATATTAAGGGGAACCCCACACAAAATTTAAAAAAAATGGCGTGGGGGTCCCCCCCAAAATCCATAACAGCCCCTTATCCGAGCACGCAACCTGGTGGGCTGCAGGCCTCCTGAACCGTACCATGCCCCATGCCCTAACATAGGGAGGGTGCTTCCGAGTCCCCCCAAAACACCTTGTCCCCATGTTGAGGGGGACAAGGACCTCATCCCCACAACCCTTGCCCAGTGATTGTGGGGGTCTGTGGGTGGAGGGCTTATCGGAATCTGGAAACCCCCTTTAACAAGGGGGCCCCCAGATCCTTCCCTGCCCCTATGTGAATGGGTAAAGAGTACATTGTAACCCTACTCATTCACCAAAAAAGTGTCAAAAAAGTAAAAATGACAAGAGACAGTTTTTATCAATTCCTTTATTTAAAATAATAATAATAACAAATAAAGTGTCCCGCAATGTCCATCCATCTTCAATTACAGTGCCGACGGATCGAAAAAAAAAACATACAGAAAAACTGTGCCTCAATGGGAGGCATCCCGCCGACTGCAGCCTTTTCGCAATGACAGCTCTTATATAACCAAGGGCGGGGCCACCAGTGATGTAACTGGATGACCCCACCCCCTTCTGACGTCATGTGATGTCATGTGACGTCAGAGGGGGATAGGGTCACCCGCTTACGTCACTAGGTGGCCCCACCCTTGGATATATAAGAGCTATCATCGCGAAAAGGCGGGAGTTTTTCTGGGGGTTTTTTGTTTTTGTTCTTGGGACCATCGGCGCTGTGATTGAAGAAGGATTTACATCGCAGGACACTTTTTTCTTTTTTTTTTTAATAAAGGAATTGTCAAAAACTGTATCCTATTATTTTACTTTTTTGACACTTTTCGGCACGGGGTTCCCCTTAATATCCATACCAGACCTGAAGGGCCTGGTGATGGACTGGGGGGGGGGATTCGTACAGTTGTTTTCAATGATTTTTATCTATATTGCTGGGATCCGACAATACATTACAGCCGCAAGCAATTTTAAATGACATTTTTTTCCTTTAGAAATGTAATTTTGCTGCTCTCATTCATTACACCATGTAAGGCTGCAATGTAAGCAGCCTTACATAGTGTGGGGCGTGGACTTAGCCCCCTGAGCCATGATTGGCCAAAGGCACCCTGCCATTGGCTAATCATGGCTCTCACAGCGGAGCACGCTGTGATTGGTCAAAGCATGCAGGTCAGGTGCATGCTTTGGCCAATCAGCAGCCATCAATGCACTGCGATCTCGCAGTGCATTATGGGGCGTTCCGCGAGCATTCAAATTTCCCACGAACGCCCCATAATGTTCGGAATTCGGTGAACGGGCGAACACCCGATGTTTGAGTTGAACTTATGTCCGACTCGAACCGTAGGCTCATCCCCAACTCAATCGTTTTTTTCACTTTCTGCGTGTGCTTTTTCGGTTTGCGATCTTAAATGGCTATGTGGATTTTTTTTATGTTCTATTAACTGTGCTAGAGGTTCTTTAGACTTACTGTAGATTTTATGAGGGAGTTATTGGCTTTTTTTTTACCTTGAGCATAACTGTATACGGTGTCCTCGGATATTAGCTTTGAGGAGGTTTATTTAGTAATCCTTTATATTAATGGCTACAGCCTGAGAGAATGCTTAATTTCCAAAAAGAACTTAATTTAAACACCAATGAGATTGGTTTGCTTTAGGTCTGAGACCAGTGATATGGATTAGGACTGGGGCATGATCTGGTCAGGAAGAGGGCACATTCCATGCAAATGATACACTGTGGGGATCAACTGAAGCATATAAAAAAGTAATCTATTCTCCAATATTGGCTGTGTACAGGAAATATATAAATACACGATAATCTTACAAAAGTGAGTACACCCCTCAGATATGATGTGACAACACTAAAGAAATGACACTTTCCTACAATGTAAAGTAGTGAGTGTACAGCATGTATAATCATGTAAATTTGCTGTCCCCTCAAAATAACTCAACACAGCCATTAATGTCTTAATCGCTGGAAACAAAAGTGAATACACCCCTAAGTAGAAATGTTCAAATTGGGCCCAAAGTGTCAATATTTTATGTGGCCACCATTATTTTCCAGCACTGCTTTAACCTTCTTGGTCATGGAGTTCACAAAAGCTTCACAGGTTGCCACTGGAGTCCTCTTCCACTTCTACATGACGACATCACGGAGCTCGTGGATGTTAGAAACCTTGCACCTTCCGTTTGCGGATGCCCCACAGATGCTCAATAGGTCTGGAGAGATGCTTGGCCAGTCCCTCACCTTTACCCTCAGCTTCTTTAGCAAGGCAGTGGTCGTCTTGGAGGTGTGTTTGTGGTCGTTATCATGTTGGAATACTGCCCTGCGGCCCAGTCGCTGAAGGGAGGGGATCATGCTCTGCTTCAGTATGTCACAGTACATTGTTGACATTCATGGTTTCCCAGTGTGGGCAGCACTCATGCAGCCCAAGACCATGACACTCCCACCACCATGCTTGACTGTAGGCAAGACACACTTGTCTTTGTACTCCTCACCTGACTGCCGCCACACACGCTTGACACTATCTGAACCAAATAAGTTTATCTTGGTCTCATCAGACCACAGGACATGGTTTCAGTAATCCATGTCCTTAGTCTGCTTGTCTTCAGAAAACTGTTTGCGGGCTCTCTTGTGCATCATCTTTAGAAGAGGCTTACTTCTGGGATGACAGCCATGCAGACCAATTTGATGCAGTGTGCGACATATGGTCTGAGCACTGATAGGCTGACCCCCAACCCCTTCAACCTCTGCAGCAAAGACAACCTCTGGATATGCCACTGAGCACATGCACTCCACTTCTTTGGTTGACCTAGGCCTGTTTTGAGTGGAACCAGTCCTGTTTAACCGCTTTATGGTCTTGGCCACCGTGCTGCAGCTTAGTATCAGGGTCTTGGCAATCTTCTTATAGCTTAGGCCATCTTTATGTAGAGCAACAATTCTTTTTTCAGATCCTCAGAGAGTTATTTGCCATGAGGTGCCATGTTGAACTTCCAGTGACCAGTATGAGAGAGTGAGAGCGATAACACCAAATTTAACACACCTGCTCCCCATTCACATCTGAGACCAGGTAACTAGACATGTGCATTCGTTTTCGTCCGAATGCATTTTCGTCCGAATTTCAGGTATTTTCATTATCGTTTTAACAAACGATAACGAAAGTGCAGAATCTGAAAAACGAAAGATTCGACATAAACAAATGCTTTATTTTCATTTTCGTTGCTATAACAGTTTGATATAGATAGGAGATTCGACATGATGATGACAATAACAATCTGTGTCCATCAAACCTGTGGTCGAATGTGCCTAACCTTAACTCTATTAGTCCAAGATTATTCTACATAGAGAGAAAAGATTCGACATAGATAGAAAAGATTCAAAGTAGGGGAGAAAAGATAAATAAAAATAATGATGATGATGAATGTTATTGTCTGATTGTAACCAAAGAGGAGCAGCAGTAAAATAGCTAGAACTAAATACACACGTAGAGTTTAGCTGCTCCGTCGTATCTTCTTTGAACATTCGGCAGACACCATAAGCCTTCAATGACAGATCCGACCTTAATTTGGATTTTCGGACGAATGCAATTTTTAACGAAAAATGAAATAAATAAAAATGAATTTCGGGAGTAACTAAATAAATTTATTTTTCGGACGAAAACGAAATTCCGAAACGAAATATTTCAGTGTGCACATGTCTACAGGTAACGCTCAGGAGTCACGTGAGGAAAAATTGCTAATTTGGCCCAATTTGGGCATTTTCACTTAGGGGTGTACTCAATTTTGTTGCTGGCAGTTTAGAAATTAAAGCTGTACAATCACTACTTTACACTGTAACAAAGTGTCATTTCCTTTGTCACATGAAAAGATATAATAGAATATTTACAAAAATGTGAGGGGTGTACTCACTTTGGTGAGATACTGTATATATATATATATATATATATATATATATACATACACATTTGTGCTTAAAAGTTTGCATACCCTGGCAGAAATTGTGAAATTTTGGCATTAACCACTTCTGGACCAGCCGCCGCAGTTTTACTGCGATAGGTTGGCTCGGCTGGGCAAATCGACATTACCTTACGTCGATTCACCTTTTGGCCATTGCCCGGCAGGCATCGTGTGTACCTGCAGCCGATTCGAGTGCCCAGCAGGCACAATGTCTGCCGGGCACCTGCGATCGCTTGTGACAGAGCGAGAACAGGGATCTGTGTGTGTACAGCTTGTATTACAGTGTAACTTTACAGTTCCCTCAAAATAACTCAACACACAGCCTTTAATGTCTAAACCGCTGGCAACAAAAGTGAGTACACCTCTGAGTGAAAATTTTCAAATTGGGCCCAGTTAGCCATTTCCCCTCCCCAGTGTCATGTGACATTTGTGTTACAAGGTCTTAGGTGTGAATGGGGAGCAGGTGTGTTAAATTTGGTGTTATCGCTCTCACTCTCTCATACTGGTCACTGGAAGTTCAACATGGCACCTCAAGGCAAAGAACTCTCTGAAGATCTGAAAAAAATAATTGTTGCTCTACATAAAGCTGCAGCTCGGTGACCATACAGTGGTTTAATAGGACAGGTTCCACTCAGAACAGACCTCGCCATGGTCAACCAAAGAAGTTGCACGTGTTCAGATCACGAGTGTATGTGTTCAACATCATATCCAGAGGTTGTCTTTGGGAAATAGGCGTTGCAGTTTGTGACGTGTCCCAGAAGGCTGCGGGCAGGGTGGGGATAGGAAAAAAAATGGTAACTGCTCTCCCTACCAAAAAAAAAAAATTCCAAATATTGCAGAGGAGGTGGGGAGGAGGAGGAAGCGTGGAACGCCCCCTTTTGGGTAAAGTTCCACTTTAAAAAGAAGATACTTTTTTGTGAGCCAACAGGAGGTGTTGAGAAAGTTGGAGGTTAATGCACTTAGAGATACATGTGTAGAATGAAAAAGAGATAAAGAGATTTTTTTAATGGCACACAATCATGGTAGGCTATACATCAAAAGTTATTCACTAGGCAAACATTCACACAAACAGCCTCTATTCCTTTAATAAATGAACCCCCTTGTATGTGTTGCTGTTTAAATACAAGTAAAGGTCATAGTATATTTTTGATGCTTTTAGTTGAAAAAAAACTTTTTTTCAGAGCTTTTGTGGTGTAAACTAAATAGTTTTGCCTGGAAAAGAAGTTTTTGGGGAGAAAGTATAAATTATTTTCTTTTCCTAAATTGCTTTTTACTTCAGTTATAAAGCCTGTGTTCCTGCCAGAAACTTACAGCCTTCCTAGAGAAATAAATCTACTGCTTCTGATCAGATCCATGGTGTTCAAAGCTATAAATTATTTTTTTGTTCATGCTTTATATCTTGTCTGATATAAAACCACAGTCTCTGGATAGAATATTTTCAGAGAATCACAGTTCTCTACCCAAGTATTACCATGATAGCTTCAACTGATAACATTTTTATTTTGGATATGTAAATTGCTAGCTCCACTTTAATGCTTTAAACAGACTTTATACTTTTTATTTCATTGTTTTAATCCTTTATGTAAGTTTTATCCCTGCCCACTAAACTGGTCAAAACTGAGGAAAGGTTTATACATCCTAATGAATGTACTGTACTTTTAAATGTTACTAGCGCTGGATTTCTCCATAGCCAATATGGACCATAATCTCTAGCGGCAGGAATGCCAGGAGCTGTACATAACCACCCACACATTATGTTGCTAATTGTCAAGAACACATATCTGTGTATAATAAAAAGTATTCAGGCAATACAACCAGGCTTAATCTTTTTTTCTGATGCCCAGATATACTTGTATATTTTTGTTTGTAGAAGAGTAAGCACTTTACCGTGTAGAGTGCTTCAGATTGTGCTGAGACCTGCAGTTCCACGGAATGGCCTCATATAATAGACTGTGTTTAGTTAGGCCTCAGAACCTGCAATCCACTAGTCACTGATTGACGGTTTAACTCTATTCTCATCAGAGGAAAGTTACAAGAGTGTTGCATAATTAAGCACACTATTATCTACTACTTTATATTATTTTGTAATCTGTTCATTCCCTGGAATACAATTACTGCAGTATAATATGGCTAGCTGAAGAAAGAAGACAAGAGACTATACCATTCATTGTAAGGCCTTGTGTTTTACATATTCAAAGAACTGCATTACACCGCAAGGGGGAGCTCATGAGCAGTTATATTGTATTGTGTTGTTAACTAGCACTACATAGTGTGCTGAGGGTTTGGTGTGCTTGCATGGCCGTACTGGAATTGGTAAGGTACCCAGAGTAAAAGGTCTTACCACTCTGAGCCTCAGTCCCACTTGGAGACACACCTGCATGTACTATTTTTTAACTGTGTGTATTAGGGTGAGCATTTCTTTACATCTTTATTGCAACTGTTTGTATAAAAAAACTTGAGAGGTGTTCTCTCCAAAGTTAATCCAATCTCTTTTCAGTAAACTACTTAAGTTATTCAATCACCATCTGTGTGTGTGTGTGTCCCTCTACTGATAGCATAGAACCCAAGGTGTCAGAGGTAAGGGTAGCCCTGAGTAGCTGGGATAGCCAGTGGGAAATAGAACAAACCAGCAGTCACTGATTGACGGTTTAACTCTATTCTCATCAGAGGAAAGTTACAAGAGTGTTGCATAATTAAGCACACTATTATCTACTACTTTATATTATTTTGTCATCTGTTCATTCCCTGGAATACAATTACTGCAGTATAATATGGCTAGCTGAAGAAAGAAGACAAGAGACTATACCATTCATTGTAAGGCCTTGTGTTTTACATATTCAAAGAACTGCATTACACCGCAAGGGGGAGCTCATGAGCAGTTATATTGTATTGTGTTGTTAACTAGCACTACATAGTGTGCTGAGGGTTTGGTGTGCTTGCATGGCCGTACTGGAATTGGTAAGGTACCCAGAGTAAAAGGTCTTACCACTCTGAGCCTCAGTCCCACTTGGAGACACACCTGCATGTACTATTTTTTAACTGTGTGTATTAGGGTGAGCATTTCTTTACATCTTTATTGCAACTGTTTGTATAAAAAAACTTGAGAGGTGTTCTCTCCAAAGTTAATCCAATCTCTTTTCAGTAAACTACTTAAGTTATTCAATCACCATCTGTGTGTGTGTGTGTCCCTCTACTGATAGCATAGAACCCAAGGTGTCAGAGGTAAGGGTAGCCCTGAGTAGCTGGGATAGCCAGTGGGAAATAGAATAAACCAGCAGCCACCATGGGGGTACCGCTACATTTATATGTGCATTTAATATATTTAAGGATGTTATTTACCTGTTGCAGCCTCCATAATGTAGACATACAAAATCTCTGAGATTGTCCTTATGCATGGAAATCGAGGATGTGATGTCAGGAGCCTCAGATGCTACAAGAAATTATATGTAGGGAGCTGAGATGTCAATCGCAATATAATGAACAGGAAGTTTGTTTACTGGGAGACTTTACACAATCAAACAAACAGTGATCTGGTAACTCAGTAGTGAAGAATAGCAAACTATGGTCTTTAATAGTGTTAATCAAACCCAAAATGCACACTTCAAAATAGCAGTCAAACAACTTAAATAGATCTAGAGTGGCCTATGCACTGAGTCATAAAGGGGAACTGATCAGACTTAACAACGGTCAATCTGTTTGCCTCAAATCCTGAGACCACAGACCCAGGCAGTTAAATGTGAGGTAATAGGTGACAATTTATCACTTTAACAATTAATGTGACAGTTCCCCTTTAAAGGTAGTCACTGGGATCATTAAATTTCTGATACTGAAGGAGTAACAGAAAGGGTCCTCACAATGAAGATATCCAGGATCTTCAGCTAGCCTGGCGTTGGTGCACTTGGTGTCCTGTTGAGCAGGATAAACAAAGGGGTACTTGAAAGTATCCTGGTAGGCAAAAATGAGACATAGGATGCAAGCCGTATCCTGATAGGCAAAGTGAAATGTTGGATGCTAGCAGTATCCTGGTAGGCAAAGTGGAATATAGTGACTGTTCAGCAGGGTGCAAGTGTTCCCACAAATGTGTGCAATGGTGAGGCAATGTTGCCTGACTACCGTGCCTTTAAAGATGGGCAAACGCCCGCTCACCCATCCTGCGACCAAAGGATCAAGCAACAAGTTCCTCGAAAGGCCCGACTGGCCACCTTGTACCCAGATTGACCCACACCCTCAGGAACGCCTGGAGATATAGCTGGGATCCCTGTCAGGTGGCATGTCCATCACCGTCAGACTCCTGGAACCGTGGCAAGATCAGCACACTGACCTCTGGAGCTGTGGCAGGATCAACACACCGACCTCTGGAACTGTGGCTGAATGGATCCCCTCGGTGGGTAACAGCAGCCCCCCCAGATCACATCTGTGTCTTTCTTTGCCTTGTGAAGAACTCCCCAGCATTCCAAAATGTAGTCCTTAGCCAGCCCTCTGCTTTTTGCCCTCTGGGCTTTGTAGTCCTGCCCCTCTAAGAGTCAGTGAGGCTGCTCTGTCCAGGGACTTCATATCCCATAATCCTTGACTGCAGATGTTGCCAATTGGCTCTGTCCTCCTGTCAATACTGAGACTGGAGAGAAAGAGCAGAGAGGGCTGATGTCTGTGTCTTTCAGGAGAGAGAGGGGTGAAAATTCCCCTTGCAGCTGCTGGCATGCATCTCTCTCCTCTGTGACCTGTTACTAGGGATGGGCTATCTGTTCGAGTCGAACATGAGTTCGACTCGAACATTGGCTGTTCCCCCGTTCGCCGAACAGCGAACAATTTGGGGTGTTTGTGGCAAATTCGAAAAGCCGCGGAACACCCTTTAAAAGTCTATGGGAGAAATCTAAAGTGCTAATTTTAAAGGTTAATATGCAAGTTATTGTCATAAAAAGGATTTAGGGACCTTGCCCCAGGGGACATGTATCAATGCAAAAATAGTTTTAAAAACGGCCGTTTTTCGGGAGCAGTGATTTTAATAATGCTTAAAGTGAAACAATAAAAGTGAAATATTCCTTTAAATTTCGTACCTGGGGGATGTCTATAGTATGCCTGTAAAGTAGTTCCCGTGTTTATAATAGGCCGAGAGCAAAATGACATTTCTAAAGGAAAAAAAAGTAATTTAAAAGTACTAGCGCTAGTGCCGGCTATTAATGAATTGTCGGTTCAGACAATACACATAAAAGTCATTGAAAGTCATTGAAAAATAAAAAAAAAATGCGTGGGGGTCCCCCTAAATTCCATTACCAGGCCCTTCAGGTCTGGTATGGATATTAAGGGGAACTCCGCGCCAAAATGAAAAAAAAATTGTGTGGGGTTCCCCCCAAAAATTCAGGTCTGGTATGGATTTTAAGGGGAACTCCACGCCAAAATTAAAAAAAACGGCATGGGGTTCCCCCAAAAATCCACTCCAGACCCTTATTCGAGCACGCAACCTGGCAGGCTGCAGGAAAAGAGGGGGGACGAGAGAGCGCCCCCCCCTCCTGAACCGTACGAGGCCACATGCCCTCAACATGGGGAGGATGTCCCCATGTTGATGGCGACAAGGGCCTCATCCCCACAACCCTTGCCCGGTGGTTGTGGGGGTCTGCGGGCTGGGGCTTATCGGAATCTGGAAGCCCCTTTAACAAAGGGTACAAAATATTTTACAGCGCACACATACAAGAATGACATTTCCTGCAAGGCTAGCTAAAAACACTTGAACATATTCAAAAAATACGGGGGTTTGGTCACACTATATGGTCATATAGTGCTAAGCCCACTTACTGCGACAAAGTACCCCGAATCAGTGGGTCCTACTCTAGTAATAGAATGGAAGATCCTTTGTCTCAACCATGGGAGCTGAACTCCTCTATGTGGGAGAACTGAAGGGGATACATCCTATAACAATAACAAAGGGGACACACAGATCCTGGCCCACCCATGTGAATTGGTAAGGGGTACATTGTACCCCTACTATTTCACAAAAAGAAAATGTCAAAATGTTAAAAAACCACAGGAGATGGCCTGGGTGCCTCTGGTAGAGGCAGGATCCTGTGTGTGTTCCTCGCTGGAGTCGCTGGAGATCATCCATCGCTGGAGATCGAGAATTGGATTACATCGCTGGAGTAGGAAGCATGGCTTTATTGGATTACATCACTGGAATCTCTTTTTTATTTTTTATTTTTAATAAAGGGCTTGTCCCAAGCCGTTTCCTGTGGTTTTTTAACATTTTGAGAAATGGTAGGGGTACAATGTACCCCTTACCAATTCACATGGGAGGGGCCGGGATCTGGGTGTCCCCTTTATTAAAGGTGGCTTCCAGATTCCGATAAGCCCCCCGTGCAGGATCATTAATACTGTCTCTCTGTGTTTTTCTGGCAGTAACAACTGCCATCTTTCTTCGAGATCATAAGAGGGGCCCCTTCAGTAGACCACCCCTTGATGCAGCTGCAAACAATCCCACTCTCGGTGTAGTAGACGGGCCTCCTTCGGAGAGTCAGTGAGGAGCAAGTCAGGGCATTGGCTCTCTAAGGCCTTCAATGCTAAGCTACAGAGAGGGACTGCCAACTGGTCCCTTCGCAAGTCTTTCTTAGAAAGCTTTGACAGACCTTCATCCCCGACTTGGGTGATATTGCAATAACATTTGGGGACACCAGTAGCTGAAACTCCAATGTCTTCAGCCTTGAATCCTCCTCCAGCTTGGTGTTCTGCTCCTTGACATAAGGCTCATACCCCTTTAGGTGTCGGCCAGGCCCATTCTCCTGGATGGTCACTGGAGCAATGGGGCCTTCTTGACAGAGCATCCACATCTTTGTTCATGACCCCGGTCGATACTTCAGGCTGTAAGTAAACCCCGACAGGGCCAACCATCTGTGACCCGTGGCATCCAACTTGGCGGTAGTGAGGATGTAGGTGAGGGGATTATTTTCAGTCTTGATCACAAACTCTGCTCCATACAGGTAATCCCTCAGCTTATCCACCACTGCCCACTTCAAGGCCAGGAACTCAAGTTTGTGCATGGGATAGTTCTTCTTGGCAGATGCCAAGCTCTGACTCAAATAGGCAACAGGCCGTAGGTGCCAGTCATGCACTTGTTTCGGGATGAGCTTCGAGTTTGAGTCGAACTCATGTTCGACTCGAACATCGGCTGTTAGCCAGTTCGCTGAACAGCGAACAATTTGGGGTGTTCGCGGCAAATTCGAAAGCCGTGGAACATCCTTTAAAAGTCTATGGAAGAAACCAAAAGTGCTAATTTTAAAGGCTTATATGCAAGTTATTGTCATAAAAAGTGTTTGGGGACCTGGGTCCTGCCCCAGGGGACATGGATCAATGCAAAAAAAGTTTTAAAAACTGATGTTTTTTCAGGAGCAGTGATTTTAATAATGCTTAAAGTGAAACAATAAAAGTGTAATATCCCTTTAAATTTCGTACCTGGGGGTGTCTATAGTATGCCTGTAAAGGGGCGCATGTTTCCTGTGTTTAGAACAGTCTGACAGCAAAATGACATTTCAAAGGAAAAAAAGTCATTTAAATCTACTTGTGGCTATTAATGAATTGCTGGTCCGACAATACACATAAAAGTTCATTGATAAAAACGGCATGGGAATTCCCCACAGGGGAACCCCGAACCAAAATTTTAAAAAAAAATGATGTGGGGGGTCCCCCTAAATTCCAAAATTCCATACCAGGCCCTTCAGTTCTGGTATGGATATTAAGGGGAACCCCGGCCAAAATTTAAAAAAAAAATGGCAAGGGGTCCCCCTCAAAATCTATACCAGACCTTTAGGTCTGGTATGGATTTTGACGGGAACCCCGTGCCAAGATTTAAAAAAAAAATCACGTGGGGACAATATTATTTCACTTTAAGACGTTTTTAAAACTTTTTTTGCATTTATCCATGTCCCCTGGGGCAGGACCCAGGTCCCCAAACACTTTTTATGACAATAACTTGCATATAAGCCTTTAAAATTAGCACTTTTTGATTATTCATGTTCGTGTCCCATAGACTTTAACGGTGTTCGTGTGTTCAAAACAAATTTTTTGCCTGTTTGCATGTTCTGGTGCGAACCGAACAGGGGGGTGTTCGGCTCATCCCTACTCTTGATACAGAACCCCATCTAACCCATCTCGACTGGCATCAACATGTAGCTTGTATGGCTTGGTTGGATCTGCATAGGCCAGGACTGGAGCGGTTGTTAGGCTCCATTTCAGCTGCCTAAAGGCCTCTTCATATTGGGCAGTCCACTGTTCCTGAATGGACTCTCTGGGTTTTCTGGGCCCTCCAGCTGGTCTGACAGGCTTTGTCAGATCTAGGTCTTCATCTTCCTCTTCGCTTTTCAGTAGCTCATTGAGTGGGTGAGCTATTTTAGCGAATCCCTCGACAAATCTTCTGTAATAGGAACAGAATCCCAGAAATTACCTGAGCACGGTCACATTAGTGGGCTTCGGCCAGGAGGAAACGGTTTCCAGCTTCTGGGGGTCAGTGGCCACTCCGTCAGCAGAAACGATGTAACCAAGGTAGTTGACTGAGAGTTGATAAAACTGGCATTTCTCCAGAGACAGCTTCAGCCCCTCATCATGGAGCCTCTTGAGGACCTTCTCTAGACAATCTTCATGCTCCTCCATGGTCTTTCCAAAGACAATGATGTCATCTAGATACACTAAGACCTCTATTAGGTTCACTTCACTCACTCAAACAGATCTTTCCCACTCCTTCAGCTGGGGCCTTCTGTTCTTGCACCAGGCGCTGATAGGCTTGTCTCAACATGGGGTGTACACTTGTAGATGAAGTGTTGGATAAGAGGTGTCAACAGTCTTCTGACAAGGTCATTATTAGTCCCGATGATGAGAGAACTCTTACTGGTCCCTGGTGGGCGAGGACAGACCACTGCCAAAGTGTCAAAGGTCTCAACTTTCCCAGCTACGGAGGGATCGAAGGTCAGCTTGAATGGTAGATAGCCATCATAGGTGAAGTTCTGAGTTCTGAGAAGGGTCACTTGAGCTCCAGTATCCAGGAGGGCCTTGGTGTAGATTCCCTCCACTTGGATGGAGACAACTGGAGAAGGTCCTACTAGCTTGGCAGGGAATTTGTAGGAAGTGGCAGGCTTGGTCTGTTTGGTGGCTTGAATCCACGCTCCTTTCTTGCTGAGGTTCTGATCCGGCTTGAGACTCCATTGAGCTCTGGGAGTCTGGTGTGCACTGACTCCCTGACACCAGGTGGCCTGTGTCGAAGGGAGCAGGACAATGGGTCGTTTAGAGACAACCATGGGAGCCCTCAGAAAGGGTTGGGACTCCCGCCATGGTCTCCTTGCGTCATTGCTATTGGAGCTAGCTGCTGTAAGTGGGCACCTGGTTGACTACTTCACCAGGGCCCTCTGAAGTTTCCCGCCGGCTTCTACTACTGTGCTTCAGGCTTTGCTGGGCTTGAATACACCCATCTATAATGTCCCACTCCTCCACAGCTAAAGCATAACTCATTGCTCATTGGTCTCTTGCCAGAGGCAGCAGGTGGGGTCGGAAGCACACTTGCCTCTGTAACACTCTCGTCGGGGGTCTTAGCGATTTTCGCCACCAGCAAGGTCATCATCCCCATTATCTGTGCCATCTGAGACTTCAGGGCAGCTATTTCAGAGTTTAGCTCCACTGCCCCCATGGACCCGACTTCAGTTAGAGGTGTAGAGGCTGGACAAACAACTACTCGCTTGTCATCTAACATGACCTCTTCTTGGGGACAAACTCCAGCAGAGGTCTTCAGATGAAGCCAGACTGGGTCGGAGCATAGGGCCCCTTTAGGATTTGCTGTATTCTGACCTTGTCTATGGCAGAAGGCATCATCCCTTTTATAGCACAATCTGGTATAGCATCTTGTTCAGCTATCTGATGTATTCAGACAGTTGTTCACCTTGGCGTTGAAGAGCATGTTCAAATTGATAGATCAGGTCAGTTGCTTTCTCTGTCCGCCCAAACTACTCCTGTAACATGGCCAGGTAATCATAAGCCGTACAGGTTGTGTTACTAAATCTCAAGTTCCAGCAGCGGCTTCTCGCAAACTCTCACTGATGTGTTGCTTCTTTTGGGCCTCTGGCAGGTCCCACTCTTCTAGGGCCTGCATAGCCTGTTCCATCCAGACCTCATATTCTTCCTCTGCAGTGGGCACAGGCTGTTTTCCTGAGAAGATCCTCAGCTTCCGGTATGCAGCCCCAGAACACACTGGATTGCCCTTGTCACGTACCTGATTACAGAGCCTGTTATGCAGAGGATGGCCTCTCTTACATCTCTGACTTGGAGCCCCTGATAGAACTGACAGGGAGCGCCGAGATGCAAAGTCGCACGAGTGCCTGGCAGGATCGCTGAATCTGGAGCTGGACTGGAACTCCTGGTTGGACTGTAAAGGCATAGTAGAAGTCCAAGAACAACAGTAAGCAGGGAGCTGGAACAAGCTGGCACCGGAATCCCACAGGCAGAAGTGCAGTTACAGCAGTAGGAGGGATGGTGACACCTCCAAGACCGAAGAGAAGGCAGGTACAAGCAGGCTGGGTCATAAACAAGCGAGCACATCAGAAACAGAGACGTAGGCAGGAGCAGAGTCAGGATTCAAGCTCGTCAACGGGCTGGCAGCGGAGTGGCGGGAGGAACAGGCAGGTGCGGAGTGGAGGACAAGCCGAGGTCGGAGGCAGGCAGAAAACAGGAACGTTAGGAACAAGCTGGGTCACAGCAGGAATAGAAGTTAGGTAAATAATGCAAGTCACACAGGGAACGCTGTAGAGCAGACAGCACTGAGTCCATGTACTCACCTTGTTTAAATAGCAATTTTGGCGCCATGAGCGCTCGTGCATCGTACCACGCCGAGCGCATGCGCAGGCGCACGCGGACACGCGCACACAGACGCGTGAGCAAGTGCACCCTCGGCAACCTCTCAACAGGAACTGAAGTTCTGTCACCACCATTTTGATTGCTGGCATGGGCTTCCTAACAGCCCTTCTGGCATTTTGATACAAATTCTCCCATGGCGGTGAAAAATGATGCCCCGATCATGGCCAGGGGTGACAGGGAGGGAACTTCTTTGTAGTTTACTCAGCTTGACTGGAGCTGGTAGGACCCTTCAGATGTATTATACAAAGCTCCATCTTGTTGGCCAATTGCACACTGGCACCTTTGAAGCTTTCAGGGACTCCTTGTTTCCACTCTAACAGTACATAGGTGCGGGAGGTCCCACGGTCTGTTTTGACAGCAATCACCCATAACTTCCTGTCTGGGGACAGTGTCTTCACAGCTTGGCTGATTTCTTCCTCAGCCCAGGCCTCCCCAGGCAGTTTGATCACCATGCTCCACTCTTAGCGGGCGCCTTCTTCCTCACACCACTGGATCGCAGTGGCAGAGTCCATCCTGGCTCTTGTAGGGGTGTGGTTTGAGGGAGTTGATTGTAGAGTGGCGGAAAATCCCGGACAAGCCCCCACATGTAGCAATACCCCCAAAGGAGCTGCTTAAAGTGGAGTTCCACCGTAAAGTGGAACTTCCGCTCATCGGAATCCTTCCCCCCCTCCGGTGCCTCAATTGGCACCTTTCAGGGGGGGGGTACAGGTATCTGCACCCACTTCCAGGAATAGCTAGCCGCAGCTAGCCGCAAATGCCAGCCCCCCCCATTGTGTTGTGAGAAACACACAGTTCCCACAACACAACGGGGACCAGTGTAGACACGCAGCGCGACTCGCGCATGCGCAGTAGGGAACCGGGCAGTGAAGCCGCAACGCTTCACTTCCTGATTCCCTGACCGAGGATGGAGGTGGCAGCAGCAGAGAGACGAGCGATCGATCGGCTTCGGCTGCCGATATCGCTGGACCCTGGGACAGGTAAGTGTCTATTTATTAAAAGTCAGCAGCTGCAGTATTTGTAGCTGCTGGTTTTTAATATTTTTTGTTTAAGGTGGACTCCCTCTTTAAGTTTGTTCAGTCCGTTACTCTACCTCTCAACCTCAAAGAACTGTCCCAGCCCCTCTGGCACACCTAGCAAAAAGGGGAATTGCAAACACAGTAATAGGGCGTACACACGGTCGGACTTTGTTCGGACATTCCGACAACAAAATCCTAGGATTTTTTCCGACGGATGGTGGCTCAAACTTGTCTTGCATACACACGGTCACACGATCATTCTGAACGCGGTGACGGAAAACACGTACGTTGGGACTATAAACGGGGCAGTGGCCAATAGCTTTCATCTCTTTATTTATTCTGAGCATGCGTGGCACTTTGTCCGTCGGATTTGTGTACACACGATCGGAATTTCCGACAAAGTATTTTGTTGTCGGAAAATTTTATCTCCTGCTCTCCAACTTTGTGTGTCGGAAAATCCGATGGAAAATGTCCGATGGAGCCCACACACGGTCGGAATTTCTGACAACACGCTCCGATCGGACATTTTCCATCGGAAAATCCGACCGTGTGTACGGGGCATTAAACAGACACAAATGTAGGGAACAGGAAGTTTGTTTACTGGGATACTTTCCACAATCAAACAAACAGTGATCTGGTATCTCAAAAGTAGGGATAAGCTTTGAGTTCGAGTCAAACTTATGCTCGACTCGAACATCGGCTGTTCGCCGAACAGCAAACAATTTGGGGTGTTCGCGGCTAATTCGAAACCGGGTGACCAGAATCAGAAAATGTGAAAAAAGTGCAATAAGGTGCTGAGAGCATGGGGGTGATCTCCTCTTCGTGCACAGGACACACAGTGGTGTGAAGTGGCCTCTTACCTTGCGGTAAAGAGGTAACCGCATAAAGTTGCTGGTAATGGCTGCTTCTCCCTTGTACTCCTAACTGCCTCTCACTTAGATTCCTGGGCTGGATGGAGCTTTGTCTCTCAGTGGAGCAGGAGGGGGATTAAAGGAAAGAAGGGGCCAAATAGTGTAGTATTTCAATCAGAGGTTGGTTTTTATTAAAACAATGGTGAGGATACTCACTTCACTTACAAGAAAAAAAACACACAGAAAACTTATTTCCTACGAGCGGCGAGCTCGTTTGCATATATCAGTCTTGGATGCCTATCTCGTCCCTACGCTTGGATGATGTCATGCGTCTGATTGAAATACTACACTATTGGAGAGGTACATGCTACATAAGTACTAAAGCTTGGAGAGGTACATGCTATATAAGTATTTAACCACTTCCCGACTGTAGGTCGTCCATGGACGTCCTTTGGTTCGGGTAGTTTTATACCAGGATTATGCCTGAAGCTACATCCCAGTATCAAAATTTGCAGCCTATGATTGCCTTCTAAGCAGAAGTGATTTAAGTGGCTGAACAGCCGCTCGATCACTTCTGCAGGCAGTGCAAGTGTGTCCCCCCGTCCCACTGCCGCCTTTCCCGGGCTCACCTATCTGATCACAGAGTCCGGGACAATTGAAACTGGCAGCAACAGAGATGCTACAAAGAGAGAAGAACTGATGTTGTTCCCCCTTCTCTGTGACCCCAGAAATTGTAAGGGATTTTGTCACTTCTGGTTTTGGCTCTTTGTTTAGCTGGCCGTTAGCGGCCAGGTAAGCAGCCAATCAGACCAATCTGTGTCTGATCGGCTGCATTGGAGGCCAGAGGAGAGATTTGGGGTCTAATAGAACCCAGATCTCCCCATGGAGAGGACCTGTCACGGCCCAGGCTTTCACAAGGGATGTTGTTCATCATCAAAGTCAACATATACTCATACCCCACCTAGAAAACTGCATATTCTCATATCTCCTCATCCAAAACTCCATATACACTCACAACCCAACACTACATAAAATCGCACCCAACACCCAGAAGATGAAATACACTCACCCATTCACCCAGAGCACTATATTTACTCCAGCACACTACATACATATACTCACACCCCAAACAGAACACTATAGATCACACTCACACCCCACCCCTACCCAGGACATTTATTCCCTTCTCACAACCCACAGAGTTATACATACACTAACATCCCATCCTACCACTCTGCATATACACATCTCTACCCTGCATCTTTTTTTATCCCATCTCCCTCTTTGCAGACAGAGAACAACTGGGCTCTATACATTTTACTGCAGCCAATGCTTTAATAAACATCCCCCCCCCCCCCCCCAATAGTTTTTCTTGAAAACAAAGACCCCCTCCCTCATCTGCCACAATCACTATGTGCAGAAGATGGAGAAACTGTGAACACCACAGAAAATGTGGATGATCATCCTGTGTGCCGGAACACTGGAATGAAGGGTAACCATGTGAACTCCAAAACAGACAGAAAAGAGAATGAACTGTCAAACTACTATGTGGACAAAACAATGCAGTGACTGCTAGTACAAATAAAACACTGCTGCAATATTACACGTTTATTATAATACAGATACTATTTGGATGTAAATTTTATGATGGTATGAGATGACTGGCCAAAAACACTGATATATGTTAAAAGAGCCTAGGCATTAAGTAGCAGAATAGAAGGCAGCTGGCTATTTGTAAGGTGGTCATAGGTGTGCACAGCCTATTGCATAAGGGCGTGCACCCCAAAGCTCAAACTCACATGTGTCTGCATATATATACCGTGTATATTATGTGTTTAATATATATATATATATATATATATATATATATATATATATATATATATATATATATATATATATATAAACAGTGTCAGTAGAGCAGTGGACAATAGGATATTAGGATAGTAGGATAGAGATTAGTGTCAGTAGTTCATTTTAATTATTTGTTTATTTTTATTCTCTTACAATTTTATTTTTTTATTATTTATTTTATTCTTTTTTACAATATTTTTTCAAATAATTTTATTTATTTTTTTAAATTTTTTTAGGAGCCCCATTGGGGGGCTTTGGTGAAATATCAGGGATCTAAACAGACCCCTGATGTCTCACTTTTGACACAGAGAAAGGGACTGAGGACAAAGACTCCCCAGTCTCTTTCTCTGCAGCCAAGCAGCAGGGGGAATCTGCACAGCACAGGGTGATTAGGGTGTGCCCAGGCACACCTGGCACACCCTGTGTGCACACCTATGAAGGTGGTAAAAGGTTCATTCTGAAAACCAAGAATAGCCAATTATACAGTTTTCGGGCTATTGTAGATAACGCCCTTCATCAGAAGATCATGCCTGAGGCATGATCTTCTGATGAAGGGCGTTATCTACAATAGCCCGAAAACGTTTATTATGGATGCCTGATTTTATGGATGTCGTGGTGATGTCCTTTTGAAGATTTCAAAATAAATACGGTTTGTGCAGCAATCCCTTGTTTTTGGATATATATATATATATATATATATATATATATATATATATATATAAACTAATGCACAACTTAAATGATATTGCATACAATAAATCAATAATTCTCACAGTCCCTATTTTTTTCTTGTGGTATAAGCTGCTTTTAAAGCCTACCACAGATAAGAAACTCATCTTTTAAAAAGCAATTGGAGTTGCTAGGTGAAAGCAAAAGTTAATTAGTTCTGAAACAGTGAGTGATGCTTTTTTGGCTCCATCCACCATCCGTCAGGATCATGGTTTCAGTTTTTCTCCTGAATGACTGAGACTGGATTTACTGTCTCTTTTACTCTTTCTGTGGTACTACAACATGTAAAATCATCCCCTGCATCTACTTCCTTTACGTCCCACCACCCTCTCCCTTTAGAATGTAAGCTCTATGAGCAGGGCCCTCCTGTCCCTTTTGTATTGAACTGTACTGTAATTGTGCTGTCCCCCCTCTACATTGTAAAGTGCTGCTTAAACTGTTGGCACTATATAAATTGTGTATAATAATAATAATAATAATAATAATAATAATAATAATAATAATGTAAAAAGTCCAGAGATCCTGCATCATTTTCCATTCCACGCTTTGAATTGTTTTCAAGTTTTATCTTTACCAGCTAACCAAGTCCTCAGTCTTCTTGCACTTCATTAATTTAATCTGTTCTTTATTCCTAATCTTTTCATTACTTCTATAGTTCCCTCAAAAAAATGTTCAGGATTCTTTTTCTCATTTTTATGATAAAGTCACCTAGGGGCGGCCCGTCCATTAAGAGCGCAGGGCGCCACGTCCCCTTTCCATTTTTTTTTCAGGATGCCGGGCACATGAATTACAGCAGCGTTTTTTGTTTTTTAAAGCACCTGATTAGAGCCAGAGTCTCTAATAGGCTTCAAAATAGGGTGGGTTCCGGATGCAGAGCATTGCTCTTGGAGCCCACCCAAGTGTGTTAGAATAGCAAATTAAAAATTCTAACACTGAATCGCCCCTCTACCAATCAAGAAGCGTGGGTGTGAGACGTGTTTCCCGATTGGCCGAAAGGAGAAGCCTTCTGATTGGCCGCGGAGGAGGGTGGAGACGGAAGTTGGCGAGCAGGGGAAGGAGATACCTGCTCGTGATGCCCGTGGAGGAGAGCTGGGGAAGCCGCCCGTGGTTGAGGTAATTGCACCGTGCCCCCCCCAAAAAAATAACCACCAGCAGCCACTGAAGTCACCCATTTAAGATGGTGTTAGCTGTCTATATCTACTACTGTACTTGGAATTTACAGAAGTGAGAAAGTGGTGAAAATACAGTGGGGACGGAAAGTATTCAGACCCCGTAAAATTTTTCACTCTTTTTTTTTACTCACATGCCCAGTACACACGGTCCAATTTTCCGACAGAAAATGTGTGATAGGACCTTGTTGTCGGAAATTCCGACCGTGTGTAGGCTCCATCACACATTTTCCATTGGATTTTCCGACACACAAAGTTTGAGAGCAGGATATAAAATTTTCTGACAACAAAATCCGTTGTCGGAAATTCCGATCGTGTGTATTCAAATCCGACGGACAAAGTGCCACGCATGCTCAGAATAAATAAAGAGATGAAAGCTATTGGCCACTGCCCCGTTTATAGTCCCGACGTACGTGTTTTACGTCACCGTGTTACGAATGATCGGATTTTCCGACAACTTTGTGTGACCGTGTGTATGCAAGACAAGTTTGAGCCAACATCCGTCGGAAAAATCCTAGGATTTTGTTGTCGGAATGTCCGAACAAAGTCCGACCGTGTGTATGGGGCAAAAGAGTGAAAAATGTAAGGGGGTCTGAATACTTTCCATCCCCACTGTAGATCCATGAGATATATAGGGGTTGATTGTCTATGGTCTTGGAAAATGACCAGACACAGACATACCATATGCACATAAATTGTGACTACATTTTCTAGCAAATTTTATCAAATACTGAACTACATGATTGCTAAAACTATTGACCTAAAACTGTAAGATCATCAGAGCAAAGTATAGTCATTTTGCACATTGCAATTGTGGAATGTGGTGCAGTAAAATTTTTTGGGGAAATTCCTTGAGTGACTAACTATTTAGTCATTGTAGTCACACCCTATGCACTTATTAAATGTAATAGAAAAGTAAAGTGAAAAGCAGCGGCGACAGGAAGTGGGGAACCTCCTTCCTCCTCCTGTAAAAGTGATCCAGCTGCTGTATAGCCACTCAGATAACTTTTATATGAAAGAGAATTGCTAGCTGAAAAAATGGTACAGAGATCATGGTTGTAGCCTTAACCAGGATCCTGGCATAACCACCTCATTAAAAGGCTGTATATACTTATGACGTATTAAGGTAGTTAAGTTGATGATAGCTCACTGTTTATCAACTCCTCCTCCTTCATAAAGATTTTATTGCAAGGTCTTTGAGTGTAAATTGTATATTGTGAGATGATTGTTGAGTTAAAGCGGAGTTTCACCCAAAAGTGGAAGAGGAAGTTCTCCTTCCCCCCTTCCTCTCAAAGTCTTCTGGGACACATGACAGGTCCTAGAAGACTGTGGGGACCAGCCACAGAGTGCAGTACTGCTCGCACATGCGCATTGGGCACTCGGCTGTGAAGTCCCAAGCTGTCACAGTCGGGTGCCCATAGTAGAGATGCCGGCGCCGCCGAGGGAGGACACTAGGAGAACACGGCTGGGGTGAGTGAACCGCTGGATAGTGGGACAGTTGAGTGTGTGTTTATTAAAAGTCAGCAGCTACAGTTTTAGTACTTGTATTGTTTTTACAAAAACAAAAAAATGACTGAAACTCCACTTTAACCACTTGCCGACCGCCTCATGCAGATATACTGCGGCAGAATGGCACGGGCAGGCAAAGTAATGTATGGGTACGTTACTTGCCTCCCGCGGGCGGAGGGTCTGATCAGACCCCCCCGGTGCCCGAGGCGGTTGGCTTCTGTCCGAGCGATCAGAGGTGAGGGGGAGGCCATCCATTCGTGGCCACCCCCTCACGATCGCTCCCAGCCAATGACATTCTTCCTCTGCTGCTGTTAAGTAAACAGCAGCAGAGGAAGTGATGTCATCTCTCCTCGAGCCGGTATTTTCCTTACGGCGCCGAGGAGAGAAGACATCAAGTAAGTGCACCAAACACTACACTAACAGGAGAACACACTAGGCACACATTTCACCCCCCATCACCCCCCGATCACCCCCCTGTACCCCCTGTCACAGTGACACCAATAGCAGTTTTTTTTTTGCATTGGTGTCAGTTTGGGCCAGTTATAAGTGGTAGGGCAGTTAGTATTAGCCCCCTTTAGGTCTAGGATACCCCCCTAACCCCCCCTAACAAAGGTTAACCCCTTGATCACCCTCTGTCGCCAGTGTCACCAAGCAATCGTTTTTCTGATCTCTGTATTAGTGACACAGGTGACGTTAGTTAGGGAGGTAAGTATATAGGTTCGCCGTCAGTGTTTTATAGCGACAGGGACCCCCATATACTACCTAATAAAGGTTTTAACCCCCTGATTGCCCCCTAGTTAACCCTTTCGCCAGTGATCACTGTATAACTGTTACGGGTGACGCTGGTTAGTTAGTTTGTTTATTGTAGTTTCAGGGCACCTGCCGTTTATTACCTTATAAAAGTTTAACCCCCTAATCGCCCGGCGGTAATGTAAGTTAAGTTTTAGGGTCAGATAAGGTCTGCGTCGCCCCAGGCAGCGTTAGGTTAGCGCCAGTACCGCTAACACCCACGCACGCAGCATACACCTCCCTTAGTGCTAAAGTATCTGAACGGATCAATATCTGATTAGATCAGATCTATACTAGCATCCCCAGCAGTTTAGGGTTCCCATAAACACAGTGTCAGCCCAGATACCTGCTAGAACCTGCGTTTTGCCCCTTTCCCAGCCCTGCCCAGCCCACCCAAGTGCAGTATCGATCGATCACTGTCACTTACAAAACACTAAACACACATAACTGCAGCGTTCGTAGAGTCAGGCCTGATCCCTGCGATCGCTAGCAGTTTTTGTTTGATACAGTCGCTAACAGTCAGGAGCTTTTTTGCCTGTGAGTCTCACTAGTGTACCACTAAATTTAGAGCCCAAAATGGCAAATCAAAGGTACACTAGTGAAGAGGCCTACACGTTTCTGAGCATGACAGATAGTGAAGAGGAAGTCACTCATCTGTCAGATTCAGGCTCAGAATACGATCCTGTAGAGGACAGCGGCTCCATGACAGATAGCTCTGATGACGGAGTTGTGCCAAGGTCAGGCGTACCAGACCCCGAACTTCTTCTTCTGTCCTTGATGTGCAAGAACCACAGGTCCCTCGTATGGAGCAGAGCAGTACTAGTGCCGCTATTCCTTCTGGTGAACTGGCAAGCACTAGCGGCCTAGTACACCTTGGTCGTACATCCAGCACTGCAGTAACACTTGGTGACGTGGCGGGTCCCATAAGTGCAGTTCAAGCTGGCGAGGTCGCAAGCACAAGTAGTGTCCTGCTGCCACCAAGAAGACGAACACAGGCCCGTCGTGCCCATAGTGCCCTTCCTGCTGCAATCGCCAATCCGAATTGGGAACCCACCACTTCTGCAGCACATGTACTTCCCCCATTCACTGGCCAACCCGGCATTCATGTGGAAACAGTTGATTTTACGCCACTGGATTTTTATTTGCTGTTTTTCACCGAAGATCTCTATAGATCTATTGTGGACCAAAGCAATTTATTACGCTGGTCAACACATCGCCACTATTCCCCAGTCCTCCCTTGCCAGAGATTGGAGACCAATTACGGTCTCCGAATTTAAGCTCTTTCTGGGCCTTTCCCTCAACATGGGCATAACTAAAAAGAGTGAGTTGCGGTCATATTGGTCCACTGACCCTATTCACCATATGCCCTTGTTCTCTGCCTCCATGACCAGGGCACAATACGAGCAGATTTTGCGGTTCATGCACTTCAACAACAATGAACTCTGTTGTTCTCATGGAGACCCTGAATACGATCAGCTTTACAAAATTCGGCCCCTCGTAAACCACTTAAACCAATGTTTTGCAGACTTGTTTACTCCCCATAAAGTTGTCTGCGTTGATGAGTCCCTGATTAAGGTTTCTGGCCGCTTGTCATTCAAACAGTACCTTCCCAGCAAGCTTGCCAGATACGGGGTCAAGATGTATAAGCTCTGTGACCGGGCCACAGGCTATACATGTAGTTTTATGGTTTACGAGGGCAAAGATAGTCACGTAAAGCCGACAAACTGCCCTGACTACATAGGAAGCCCTGGCAAGATTGTGTGGGACTTGGTGTCACCCTTATTCGAAAAGGGGTACCACTTGTATGTGGACAATTATTATACGAGCGTGTCACTTTTTAGCCATCTTTTGATCAACAGATTGGAGCATGTGGCTCCGTGCGACCTAATCGCCGGGGCTTTCCCCAGCGGCTTGTAGATTCCCGTCTTAGACTGGGGGAAAGAGCCTACTTCAAGTGTAATAACTTGCTTGCTATAAAGTAGAGGGATAATAAGAATGTTTTCGTTCTTACCTCCCTTCATGCAGACACGACGGTCCAAATTACTACGGCGACTAGTGTTGTGGAGAAACCCCTCTGTGTCCACGAATGTAAGCAAAATATGGGAGGGGTGGACCTCAACGACCAGTTGTTGGCACCATACCTAGTTGCCCGTAAAGCCAGACGCTGGTACAAGAAAGTGTCTGTTTATTTATTTCAATTGGCTTTGCTGAACGCTCATGTACTATACAGAGCTTCAGGATGGACTGGATCCTTCCTTAAATTCCAGGAAGAGATCGTCAGTGCCCTTCTGTATCCAGACGGTGCTCCACCTCACCTTCCCCAACCAAATGCAGTAAGCCGGCCGCATGAGAGGCATTTTCCTTATGTCCTCCCGAGTACCCCTACCCAACGAGCCCCCCAAAGAAGATGTCATGTCTGCAGCAAGCGCGGATATAGGCGTGACACCCGGTATTATTGTCCCTCCTGTCCTGACAATCCTGGTCTATGCATTGGTGAATGTTTTGAACGCTACCATTCACTAGTTGAGTATTAGCGTCGGGTACAGCCCTGCACAGACTAGGCACACTAACACAGGGTCTCCCAAGATGCCATCGCATTTTGAGAGACTTGAACCTGGTACCAGTTATAAAAGTTATAGTTGCAAAAAAAAGTGTAAAAACATAAAAAATAAAAAAAAATAAAAATAAAATAAAAACACAAAAAAATATAAAATAAAAAAAACAAAAATAGTTGTCGTTTTAGTGTTCTCTCTCTCTCTATTCTCTCTCTATTGTTCTACTCTTTTTTACTGTATTCTATTCTGCAATGTTTTGTTGTTATTATGTTTTACCATGTTGGCTTTTCAGATTTGCAATGTTTTTATACTTTACTGTTTACTGTGTTTTATTGGTAACCATTTTTTTGTTTTCAGGTACGCCATTTAGCTGCAGAGAGGATTTATTTATCTTGACAGCAACAGCGTTTGCTCCCACGATACATAAAGCTCCAGCGCTGTCGGAGGTAATTTCACCACCACAGTTACATACTTCAGCATATATGCCGAAGCGTGGGGGCAGCAGTAGGTGGAGGAGCGATTTGCTCCTACCTTTTGCGGGAGGATGCCCCCATGCTTCGGCATATATATATATATTTTTGGCACAGGTTGCGTTAAATGTTTTATTTTTTTACTATTTTTTTTGCTTTTGCTTTGCAGGTATGGTAAGTCTTATGCCCCGTACACACGGTCGGATTTTCCGATGGAAAATGTCCGATCGGAGCGTGTTGTCGGAAATTCCGACCGTGTGTGGGCTCCATCGGACATTTTCTATCGGATTTTCCGACACACAAAGTTGGAGAGCAGGAGATAAAATTTTCCGACAACAAAATCCATTGTCGGAAATTCCGATCGTGTGTACACAAATCCGACGGACAAAGTGCCACGCATGCTCAGAATAAATAAAGAGATGAAAGCTATTGGCCACTTCCCCGTTTATAGTCCCGACGTACGTGTTTTACATCACCGCGTTCAGAACGATCAGATTTTCCGACAACTTTGTGTGACCGTGTGTATGCAAGACAAGTTTGAGCCAACATCCGTCGGAAAAAATCCTAGGATTTTGTTGTCGGAATGTCCGAACAAAGTCCGACCGTGTGTACGCCCTATTACTGTTATACTGTAATGTTACATTGTTTTATTGTTAACCATCAATTGCTTAGCAGGTACGCCATTCAGTTGCAGCGCGGATTTATTTATCTTGACAGCAACAGCGTTTGCTCCCACGATACATAAAGCCGTGACTCCAGCGCTGTCAGAGGTGATTTCACCACCAGTGGCGTCACTAGGGTTGGTGTCACCCGGTGCTGAAAAAATTGGTGTCACCCCCCTCCCCCCCGCCCTCCACCAAATATAGTCCCCCCTCAGTACAGACCCCTCTCCGCTAAGTACAGATCCTGCAGTATAGATCCCCCTCCCTCAGTATAGATCACCCTCACTAACAACAGACCTCCCCCCTCAGTGCAGACCCCCCCATCAGTACAGACACCCCCCATCAGTATAGACCTCCAAACTCAGTGCAGACCCCCATCAGGGTAGAATCCACCCCCTTAGTGCAGACCCCCCCATCAGTATAGAATCACCCCCTTAGTGCAGACCCCCCCATCAGTATAGAATCACCCCCTTAGTGCAGACCCCCATCAGTATATAACCTCCCCTTAGTGCAGACCCCCCATCAGTATATAACCTCCCCTAATGCAGACCCCCCATCAATAGAGACACCCCCTCTTAGTGCAGACCCCCATCAGTATAGAATCCCCCTTAGTGCAGACCCCCCATCAATAGAGACACCCCCTCTTAGTGCAGACCACCCATCAGTATAGAATCCCCCTAGTGCAGATCCCATCAGTATAGAATCCCCCCTAGTGCAGAGCCCATCAGTATAGAATCCCCCCTAGTGCAGAGCCCATCAGTATAGAATCCCCCTAGTGCAGAGTCCCCATCAGCATAGAATCCCCCTACTGCAGACCCCATCAGTATAGAATCCCCCCTAGTGCAGAGCCCATCAGTATAGAATCCCCCTAGTGCAGAGTCCCCATCAGCATAGAATCCCCCTAGTGCAGACCCCATCAGTATACAATCCCCCTAGTGCAGAGTTCCCATCACTATAGAATCCCCCTAGTGCAGAGTCCCCATCAGTATAGAATCCCCCTAGTGCAGACCCCATCAGTATAGAATCCCCCTAGTGCAGAGTCCCCATCAGTATAGAATCCCCCTAGTGCAGAGTCCCCATCAGTATAGAATCCCCCTAGTGCAGAGTCCCCATCAGTATAAACACCCCTCTCCCCTCCCATAGCGCCCCCCCCCGCACATGTCTATCTACTAATCTACTTAGAGTCTACAGTACAGTACCTCAGTACAACGTGGCCGCGGAAGAAAAAACACACAGAGGTGTGTGTCACTCGGAGCTCCTCCTCCTCCTCACTGGATGTAAACAGAGGAGGAGGCAGCTTCAGTCCGCTCCACGGGGGACACAGAGTGAGCGAGACGAGAGGCACAGGGCAGAGGGCGGTGTCAGCGGCTGCAATTCTGCTATACATGGGTGTCACCCCTCTGGCGGGTGTCACCCGGTGCGGTCCGCACCCCCCGCCCCCACCTTGCAACGCCTCTGTTCACCACCACAGTTACATACTTCAGCATATATGCCGAAGCATGGGGGCAGCAGAGGGCAGGGGAGCGATTTGCTCCTAACTTTTGCGGGAGGATGCCCCCATGCTTCGGCATATATATACGGTGCATGTATGCCCATCATTAGAAGTGGGTGGATGAAGGGAGGTATTCTAATGGTGGGCATACCCACCGATCATTCTCTTTTTTTCATTCAGCCCACAGGCGGCATGAAAAAAAAGTTTACAATATATGCCCAACAAGGACCAGCAACGTACTGGTATGTTTCTGGACTTTGAGTGGTTATACCAGAATGATGCCTGCAGGTTTAGGTATCATCTTGGTATCATTATATTCAGCCAGTGGTCGGCTTTCATGTAAAAGCAATTCTAGCGGCTGATTAGCCTCTAGACTGCTTTTAGAAGCAGTGGGAGGGAATGCCCCCCCCCCACTGTCTTCCATGTTTTTCTCTGGCTCTCCTGTCCCAACAGGGAACCTGAGAATGCAGCCGGTGATTTACCCAGCTAACCATAGAGCGGATCAGAGACCAGAGTAGCTCCAAACTTCTCTATGGCCTAAGAAACCGGAAGCTACGAGCATTTCATGACTTAGATTTCGCCGGATGTAAACAGCGCCATTGGGAAATTGGGAAAGCATTTTATCACACCGATCTTGGTGTGGTCAGATGCTTTGAGGGCAGAGGAGAGATCTAGGGTCTAATAGACCCCAGTTTTTTCAAAAAAGAGTACCTGTCACTACCTATTGCTATCATAGGGGATATTTACATTCCCTGAGATAACAATAAAAAAAAAAAAAAAAGCACCCCTGTCCCCCCCTGCTCTCGCGGAAAGGCGAACCCAAGCGTCGGTCTGGCGTCAAATGTAAACAGCAATTGCACCATGCATGTGAGGTATCACCACGAAGGTCAGATCGAGGGAAGTAATTTTAGCAGTAGACCTCCTCTGTAAATCTAAAGTGGTAACCTGTAAAGGCTTTTAAAGGCTTTAAAAAATGTATTTAGTTTGTCGCCACTGCACATTTTTGTGCAATTTTAAAGCATGTCATGTTTGGTATCCATGTACTCGGCCTAAGATCATCCTTTTTATTTAATCAAACATTTGGGCAATATAGTGTGTTTTCGCAAAAAAAAAAAAAATTTTTCATGTAAACAAAAAGTGTCAGAAAGGGCTTTGTATTCAGATGGTTAGAAGAGTGGGTGATGTGTGACATAAGCTTCTAAATGTTGTGCATAAAATGCCAGGACAGTTCAAAAATGGGGTCATTTGGGGGGGTTGTGCCATCTTGGCATTTTATGGCCTTCAAAACTGTGATAGGTAGTGAGGAGTGAAATCAAAAATTTACGCCCTTAGAAATCCTGAAGGTGGTGCTTAGTTTCTGGGCCCCGTACGTGGCTAGGCTCTCAAAAAGTCCCACACATGTGGTATCCCGTACTCAGGAGAAGCAGCAGAATGTATTTTGGGGTGTAATTCCACATATGCCCATGGCATGTTTAAGCAATATATCATTTAGTGACAACTTTGTGCAAAAAAAAATGTGTCACTTTCCCGCAACTTGTGTCAAAATATAAAATATTCCATGGACTCAACATGCCTCTCAGCAAATATTTTGCAGTGTCTACTTTCCAAAATGGAGTCATTTGGGGGGGGGGGGGTTGTGCCATCTTGGCATTTTATGGCCTTCAAAACTGTGATAGGTAGTGAGGAGTGAAATAAAAAATTTACGCCCTTAGAAATCCTGAAGGCGGTGCTTAGTTTCTGGGCCCCGTACGTGGCTAGGCTCTCAAAAAGTCCCACACATGTGGTATCCCGTACTCAGGAGAAGCAGCAGAATGTATTTTGGGGTGTAATTCCACATATGCCCATGGCATGTTTAAGCAATATATCATTTAGTGACAACTTTGTGCAAAAAAAAATGTGTCACTTTCCCGCAACTTGTGTCAAAATATAAAATATTCCATGGACTCAACATGCCTCTCAGCAAATATTTTGCGGTGTCTACTTTCCAAAATGGAGTCATTTGGGGGGGGGGGGTTGTGCCATCTTGGCATTTTATGGCCTTCAAAACTGTGATAGGTAGTGAGGAGTGAAATAAAAAATTTACGCCCTTAGAAATCCTGAGGGCGGTGCTTGGTTTTCGGGGCCCCGTACGCGGCTAGGCTCCCAAAGAGCTACATGTGGTATCCCCATACTCAGGAGAAGCAGCTAAATGTATTTTGGGGTGTAATTCCACATATGCCCATGGCCTGTGTGAGCAATATATCATTTAGTGACAACTTTGTGCAAAAAAATCTAATTAAATTTGTCACTTTCCCGCAACTTGTGTCAAAATATAAAATATTCCATGGACTCAACATGCCTCTCAGAAAATAGCTTGGGGTGTCTACTTTCCAAAATGGGGTCATTTGTGGGGTTTTGTGCTATCTTGGCATTTTATGGCCTTCAAAACTGTGATAGGTAGTGAGGAGTGAAATAAAAAATTTACGCCCTTAGAAATCCTGAGGGCGGTGCTTGGTTTTCGGGGCCCCGTACGCGGCTAGGCTCCCAAAGAGTTACACACATGTGGTATCCCCATACTCAGGAGAAGCAGCTAAATGAATTTTGGGGTGCAATTCCACATATGCCCATGGCTTGTGTGAGCAATATATCATTTAGTAAAAACTTTTTGTAAATTTTTTTTTTGTCATTATTCAATCACTTGGGACAAAAAAAAATTAATATTCAATGGGCTCAACATGCCTCTCAGCAATTTCCTTGGGGTGTCTACTTTCCAAAATGGGGTCATTTGGGGGGGGGGGTTGTACTGCCCTGCCATTTTAGCACCTCAAGAAATGACATAGGCAGTCATAAACTAAAAGCTGTGTAAATTCCAGAAAATGTACTCTAGTTTTTAGACACTATAACTTTTGCGCAAACCAATAAATATACGCTTATTGACTTTTTTTTACCAAAGACATGTGGCCAAATACATTTTGGCCTAAATGTATGACTAAAATTGAGTTTATTGGATTTTTTTATAACAAAAAGTAGAAAATATCATTTTTTTTCAAAATTTTCGGTCTTTTTCCGTTTATAGCGCAGGTTGTACACCATATATTTTTATTTGGTTCAATTATTTCTTTGTACCCACACTGTATTTGTCACTCAATTCATAGTTTTTTATACGTTTTACGCAATTTTGTTTCTTCAGTTTATTCGGATTTAGTGCTCACGAGATTGCACTTTATTTATACTTTTATATTTTGTATAATGTTTTCATTTTGCCTTTTGGAATTGATGACTCATTGTTTGAGCACTTTGTACTACAAGGCGGTGGGACTGTTCACCATTTATTTATTTACTTGGAGTCACCATTAAGTATTTGCTGAGTTACCACATATGTGCTAGTATGATACTAGCCCTTTTGCACTAAGATTTTTCTTTTGATATGTATTTGCTGAGTTACCACATATGTGCTAGTATGATACTAGCTCTTTTGCACTGAGATTTTTCTTTTCTTCTGTTTCAGTATTTACAATAATTTTTATGTGCTAGTATGATACTAGCCCTCATGCTCATTATACCTTTATATTTTGTATATTTTTTTCATTTTTCATTCACCTCTCTATACATTTGCGCTAGCCCCTTCCCCTTCCTCTTCCTTCCTTCCCCCTTTTTATCACAGCGCAATCACCACTTACTTTATTCACACCGATTTCTTTAAGGCTTTCAGAGCAAAGAAGAAGATCACAGCCTCTATAGACAATTTAATGATTACTGAATCATTCTAAAGTAATTCTCTTATGAAACAATCAGGGTTTCAATTTAATTGTATGGAAAAAATTGTTTTATATGGCCTTTGTCTGTTTTTTTTTTTTTGTTTAAATAATGCTGCAAATGTGAGCTGTACTGTAGTTATCTCTGTTTCCAACACACATTTAGAGTTTTGCTTTATTATTATTATGATAGTTAATAATGCAACAGTTGCATTTTTTACATAACTGTTTTTCAACTTGAAGAATATACCAGATTAGATTTTTTCAACCCTTTTATCCCTGAGAAACCTTTAGAAAAATTTAAAGGTATTGGGAAAACTCCTGCTAAAATGTATTTTACCTCCTGTATAGATCACAGCACTTTAGCTTGTTCAGTAAGTTGTAGAAAGTTTTAAATAAAATAATCAAAAATTAGGTTTACTCGAAATAGATGACACTTACAGTAGATTTTTTTTAAACTGCCTGTCTCTGTATGACAAAATTTCAGTAAATATTAAAACTTAGTATTGAAAATAATTATAACTAGATATGAGCTAAAGTTCAGGCCTAACTGAGTTTTTCCTGATCCTGCAGAAAAATGACATATAGCAGCAGGTATACTTCCCAATCAGCTGCAATCACGTCATATTAATGATGTCACAAGCATCTTCAACCCTTTTTTATGTGTGGCAGTGTGGCAGGTAATGGTATGGACACAACTGGTAGTAGGAGTAGGTGGCCTGCTGTCATCTGACAGTTTTCTGCAGGTTCAGACCAAACTGAGTTCATTCTGAACCTTAGCTCATCCTTTTTAACAACATGAAAGATGGGCATGGTTTGTGCATGAAAATGCCATTTCTCTGTGCTCTGACCTAGGCAACTGTCTTCATTGCCCAGACCTGTGCCATGCCTGCCAAAACCCCCTACCACAAAGGGGTAGGAAAGTCTATCCCTTGGTGGCTACCAGGGGGCTGAGGGATCGCAATCTGATAACATCAAATACTTTTTTTTAAAAAAATCTTCCTGCAAGAACATAGACCTACCCATGTCCTATCTAAGATTTATAAGAATTTGAATTCAGGAAAACAAGGACAGGAGTTGCCCTATATCAAGAAATGGGAACTAGAGATAGGGATGGAAATCCCCAGGGAAATGTGGAAAAAGGCAATCATAGCAACCCACAAACTTTCAATATCCGCTAAACATCAGGAAAGAAATTATAAAATTTTAGCCAGGTGGTATAGGTGTCCCGTGGATCTACATAAAATGAACCCTGATAATGAGGATACCTGTTGGAGGTGTCATGAAGCTCAGGGTACGATGTCTCATATTTGGTACTATGCTCGGAGGTCCAACCATTCTGGCAAAAAAATATTTGAGATATATAGAGATATGACCAGGATCGATCTGTATCCAGGAATACAGGTCGCAGTATTATCTATGATCCCAGGATCGGTGAAAAAAATAAAAAAGGGAATATTGAAATATTTTCTGACAGCGGCTCGAACCATTATAGCAAGAAAATGGAAAAGCACATGTGTGCCTTCTATAGTAGAGTGGGAGTGTGAGATGGCAAAAATGCGTGCCCTGGAGGAAAGAATGGTGTTAGAAAAGGGGCCCAAGCAACAAATATTAAACATATGGGCCAAGTGGGAGGACTTTAGAGCTTCTTCAAGGCTCCTGAGGATGGTGTAGAATTTAATGGGTCACAACAGGAGGAGGACGGGTGGGTTTTTTTTTTTTTTTTTCTGGTATGACTGAGTGTGAGAGAGGTTGGAGGGTGGGGGGTGGGTTTAAATACGGAATCTACATCCTTGAACTATTTTTGTTAATCAAAGGAAATAGAAAAGTGAGTAATTGTTCTGATAAGAAATATAGAATTGTTTTATGTTAGGGATGTGTATTTGTATTATAAGTTATTGTTAAAAAAGTTATGCTAAATAAAAATAAAAAAAAAAAAAATACTTTTTTTAGCAGCACCAGCTTCTTACCTGAAGAAACAAACATAGTGGACCCAGCCCCAGCTTTGGTGGCTCAGGATGGCTAGGTTAAGATTTCCTGCCACAGCTTCCAATCACCTGCACAACCTGCCTAAGCCATCTGTGGGGGGAGACTGGCATTTGCAGACATCTCTGCCTGCAAGGGAAGATATGGACAGGTATATGTGCACAGACTGGAAACCTCTAACAAAGCAGAGCTGCATTTACTCCAGCACAATCAAGATAGAGTACACACCCTCAAGACCAGAACCTTTGCATTAGAACACTGGCTTTCACAACCTACACCATGAACATGTTCATCACCTCAGATATGCTATTAACACTCTAGATAATCTGAAAAACATGATTTGGAAGCCTAATATAAGAGTTAAAGGGCTATCAGAGGCCACTGGTCTCAGGAACCTAATGCCCACGCTGCAAGGCATATTTAACACTCTGTTGCAATGCCTGCCTACCACCGATCTTCTCCTGGACCAAGCACATAGATCTAGTGGGCCTAGAAATTCTGACCCCTCTAAACCACAAAATGTTATCTGCAGGGTGCACCATTTTCACATTAGAGAAAATAATGATGGCTCCCTGCTATATGATTTGTCTAGACACACTCTGGCCCTGTGAAGGTGAAGTAAAACCCCTTTCTGGAAGCTGTCAGAAACAGAGATATTGCCTATAATTGGGGATTTCCATTTCAATTCCAAGTGTGTCACAACAGACATCTGGTAGTATTCTGCAACACTGATGATCTCTCCATTTTCCTGGAGAGCCAGCACCTTCCTGAGATCGAGCTGTCGCAATGGCCCCAGGCTAGCTTCAGCCCTCTACATGTGTGGACTGCCTTCCAGACATGGCTAGAGACCCCCTCCCAGCTCATCTTATTCACCCTGAAGAGGTTATGCAGCTCTCAATGGAGTGTCCTTCTTTCATCTATATGTTCTCTCAATAGCGGACATATCTTTGATTATTTGTTTGCAAGGGGCACCAATCTAGCATCAGTGACTTGTTTGACCTCCCCTCTCTTTTTACTCCTCATCTTGCATATTAAGGCTCAGCCTATATTCTGAATTATAATCTGTATTATTCTTTTTTTTCAGTTTCCATTACATGATGTCTATACTCCATCAGTACTATAGAGGAGAATCTCCCCTCACCTTTGCCTTCAAACACAAAATACAAATAGTCAGCTAAGTTACTTGATCTCCCCTATATTATAGACAGGAACTCATCTGTGAGCTGGACTCCTGCTCACAGACTGTATTAGAAGAAAATGGTTGGGGGGTCTGGACTGTAATGTTTATTATTGTGCCTAGGGCAGTTGCATTGGTTTCCTATTGGTTAAGTGTTTTTTACACTCCTCTCGTTGGACTCTACCACTTTAAGAAATGCGGTAAAATAGCGCTTTTAAAAAAAATGGATTTGCCATTCATGAAAACAAGCTTCTAAAATAGCATATGCAGTAAACCGTGTGGTAATTTACCAAATGTGTCATCATATCCAGCATGTGGCACTTCTTTTCAGGTGCACACACACATCTCAGGGCCTTGGCAGAAGTGAGTGATGATGGAGAGCTCAGCAGAAGAGAAGCCTAACATTCTGGGTCTGGTGGAGTAAAGCACTTTTGATCCTTTCAACAGACTCATTTGTCTTAGCAGTTATGCACTTTCATGTTTTGTTTGTAGCACATGGTTCTCCTTACTTTTGGAACACATGGCATAATTTCTGGTTCATGGTTTGTTTGTGGCACATGTTTGTTCTGTATTCTGGGACATATATGGCTAATTGTTGCATGTTTAGACCAATTTTTAGCTGTACACTTCTGCTTTGTGCCTCCCTGCTTGCTTCACACATGTTTCATGCTTGTTTGCCCAAAAATGCCCAGTGTAAATGTTCAACCTTTCTTCCCCATCTTGTTTGGACTTGTGAATCATGCCCAAACATGCTTGCTGTGCATTTGTTTGATATGGTTTAAAATAGGAAAAGTAGATAAGCACAAACTTCATGTAATCTTACCAAGATTTTTTATTTATTTACAGCTCCAAACATCCAACTTTGAGGCGGATTTTTCAACAGCAAAGGTACATACAGTATATACATGCTTATGTATTACAATGCTTTTTGTTATATTTACAGTCAATATATAGTGCATTTTCACTTCAATGATTGGAAAATGTTTTTTCTCTTGTTCTTAAATATGCTTCGGATGGTTTCTCTGCTCCTTGTAAGCATTGTATTTTGTCATTTTCAACAGTTTGAAAACATGAAGCACAAGTCACCCGTTGAACCCTTAAGCATCCATGGTCAAATGTAAGCATTTATTAATCACACCTACATATGCATATATTCAAATTTTGGTAGATGTTTTTTCTTTTGTGTCCAATAGATGGTACATCCCAGTTTGAGCCAGGAGCAAGAGAGGGAAACAAGAAATAATGTCCTGGAGGTCAGTCATCATAGCTTCCTCCCAATCCTAAACCGCGTGCCTTTAAATGCTCACACACGTACAATATCAATAGTTTGCTGCAAATATGTGCCTAGTGTTAGAAAAAAAGGGGGGTATGGCTAGATAGTCCTCAATATAATACGGCACCTCATCCCAATTAGTTTTGTAACAGTAGTAAGGAGAGGATAAGGGGATTATAGCGGTGCCAGAATTTTTAATATTATACACTAACACAATAGTCTAAAAAATATGTTATTTTATTAACAAGCAAGTTAAAAAAGGGTATACAAAAAGAGTATACACAATAAGGGTGTAAACAAACAATAGGGGAAGAGATACAGAGCCAGCATGTGCAGCAATAATACAAGGACCAGCTAATGGTGTGACAGCAGGTCTTGTTCACAGATACTGTATTCCTACATGTTTCGCCAACATTGGCTTCTTCAGGGACAGTTGGTTATACCTGTAGTAGTGTCAAAAATTCTGAATAAAGAAAATAGATAATCAGAGAAAATATAACAGTATATGTGTGGACATAACAATTGAAATGAACATTCAAAGGCAGCTGGACATGGCCAAAGGTCGCCCCACAAAAGTAATTGCCAGAGCAAGCGACCGCCCCAGATTCCCCCCCAGGGGAACACCTCCCCACCCGTCAGGTCACCCCAGAACCCCATCTCCCATTCCGATGGTTGTTAAGTACCTACCGGTGATTCACAGTAGGCGAACAGAACAGTCCCCCGGAAGTGAACTCAAGGTCCCAAGTCGCAAATAGGGTGGCTGCAGGGGGCGAAAAAAGGGGCCTGGCAATGTAAGAGAAGAGAAAGTATAAATTTCATAGTATTGGTGGATAATCTGAATAGATCAGAGTGTCCAACCATAATAAGGTAGGGCTAACATAGCCTCAAAAATACTTAGTCTATATCTTAATAAAAACCAAAACAGGAGGAAATAAGGGCGCCCGGTAAGCTGACAATCATGTGGAAAATCGAATGAGGTCACTGACGAATGGTGACTGAAAAAAAGGGAGAGGTGGGGGAAGGGAAAAAAAAAGAAAAAGAAAAAGTCAAAAGACAAAAGGAAAGGATAAGAGCAATAGAGAAATGATGTTTTTATCAAATGGTATATATTCTAGATAGGAAGTAGAGCCAGAATATATTCAAATAGACGTGGTGAAATTAAAAAGGTTCCTTGGGTTAGAAAGAAAAACTCACCCATAAGTCCAGCATGACTCTAAAAGAAGTATTTTCGACTATGGAGATACAGTGAGTGTGAGTTGATATATTAGACCCAGCGGAACTATACTAAAAAAGAAAGGCATATGGTCATACTTGGTATCCAGAGTATGGTGAGCCAAGAGACCATCAACACAAAGTAAAAGGAAGGCTTACCTCATTTAAATGACAGCGGGTATGGGCACCCTTGAATACCGGCAACAGGATGGCCGGAGGAGCCGGCCCTTTATGCCCCCCACACTCGTGTGAGTGGACACACGAAGCCATTGTGCATGCGCCCGTCAACAGCTCCATGGGCCTACAAAACCCATGGAGCAGTGCAGGAGCGTCTAGCGCGTCATATGCTGTAAAATGACTCGGAATACTGAATACGCTGGAGAGCCAACCAAAGCGGTGGTGCTGCAGAGTACCAGAAGATGTTGTAATGATTCATGCCAATGGCAAAAAGCGGGCGGACAATGCTGGAGGGCAGTGCCGCCCTTGGGTGTTCATACAGCCAAGGCGGCATAGGGAGCCACAATCCACCCACGGGGGGCTGACCAGGTGCGTCCCCGTGACAAGGACATCGGCAGGAGGAGGGGAAGGTGGGGGAGAGAGAACCCGGGGGCGGCAGGGGGAGAGCCAAGGAGGGGAAGGGGCCAGGCGCGAGCACCCAGCAAAGGGGGGAGAGAGAAATCGGGACATGAGCGGGGATTGTAGTGGCCGCAAGTCACCCATACACCAGTGGGGGCAAGGGGGCAGGTCCCCGCAAAAGTCCCGAGGGCTGGACATGTCGAGCAACCGAACAATAGTTAAATTTACATTTCAACATTAGAATTGTTGGGGGCGTGGCCTGACGAGGCATGTGAGCAGACCTGCTGCACGGAGCTCCTGCTGAGAATCCTGCCTTATATCCTTTCCTCACCACCGTGATCGCCCGTTTTTGCCCCAGAGAGCTGCCTGATACCTCCTGGAGACAACCGGTGTTGATTGCTGTGCGATTGGAGCCGATGATGACCCGGGGGAACGGATAAACCAGAGATGGCAGAAGAAATGCAAGAGAAAGCAAGGCGTTCATTTTTTTTCCCTTTTATGTATACCAGTTTGAAGAGGAACTATACCAGTTGTTTACACAGCGAGTGACTACCACTGAAATACCGTTATATCTTTCACAACCAGTTTTGTTCACTTGAGGCACAGACCCGCACAGGGGACGATATCGTGCAGAATAAGTAGAAAATGCTTGAAGTCATGGGATACATGGCTAATGTTTCAATGCCCTGTTGGCATTAATATCCAGGACAGATCGCATACCCTACAGCTTCAGGACAGTTCTGGATGTATGCGCCACGGCGTGGCGGGATCCAGGGCCCTCAACACAATCTGTTCCTAATTTTGCTTTGTTTTTTTTCACTGTTTTGCCGCGCAGTTGCGCGAGAGTATCCATCCTTTCGGAACACTGAGCTTCCATTGGGACAACTTTTTATCGAAAAAATGCTTTTTGATGCAACAAATTCTAATGCTCATGGGTAACCATATAACCAGATCAGCTCTGACTCTCAGAAGAATCTCCTCTTATTGTATATTTGAATATTTGCAATGGTATCCACGCCCATAGTTTCATGGAATGTGCGCGGAGTGAATGACCCTTTAAAAAGGACCATGATCTCCTCTGGTTTGCGCAAATTCCATCCGGCCATTATTGCCCTTCAGGAGACACACCTCCTGGGAGACAATGTGAACTGCCTGCAATATGCCTGGGTGGGCAAGTCCTATCACTCCACTCACACCGCCTATTCCCGCGGGGTGAGTGTACTGATACACAAAGCTTTGACATACCAGGAGCTGGACTCGCTGGTGGATGGTGCGGGTAGATATATATTCATTTACTGCAAGTTGTATACCTTAACATTGATTATAGCCTTTAGAGTAGGGATGAGCTTTGTGTTCGAGTCGAACCCATGTTCGACTCGAACATCGGCTGTTCGGTCGTTCGCCGAATTGCGAACGATATGGGCCGTTCGCGCCAAATTCGTGTGGCGCGTCACGGCCCATAATTCACTGCGGCATCGCAGTGCATTGCTGGCTGATGATTGGCCAAGCATGCACTATGACCCGCATGCTTGGCCAATCACAGCGCCGTCAGTAGAGAGAGCTGTAATTGGCCAAAGCCAGGGTGGCTTTGGCCAATTATGGCTCAGGGGATTTAGTACACACCCCACACTATATAAGGCCGCCTGCACGGCGGCCCTGTGTAGTGTGTGTTCCGGTGTGCTGAGAGATAGAGAGAGAGAGAGACAGTGTCATTTGATTTGAGTTAGATAGATTAGGCAGAACAGTCAGTCAGTTAGCTGCACTTACAGTGTATTGTGTATATATATGCATCCCAGGTGTTGCATATATATATATACACTGTATTCAGTTTAGCTAGATCCGTTCCTGTTATCTTCTATCTAGACTATTTACATTTAGTGCAGTGTGTCCTGCTCACAGTGTTCAGCTAGATCCGTTCCTGTTATCTTCCTACTGACAGGCAGGCTTGTCTGGTTACAGTATATAAAGCTACCTTAAGAAAATTACAGGTGTTCTTTTTGATCCTATTAGTACCACGGTCAGGCAGCTAGACTATTTACATTTAGTACAGTGTGTCCTGCTCACAGTGTTCAGCTAGATCCGTTCCTGTTATCTTCCTACTGACAGGCAGGCTTGTCTGGTTACAGTATATAAAGCTACCTTAAGAAAATTACAGGTGTTCTTTTTGATCCTATTAGTACCACGGTCAGGCAGCTAGACTATTTACATTTAGTACAGTGTGTCCTGCTCACAGTGTTCAGCTAGATCCGTTCCTGTTATCTTCCTACTGACAGGCAGGCTTGTCTGGTTACAGTATATAAAGCTACCTTAAGAAAATTACAGGTGTTCTTTTTGATCCTATTAGTACCACGGTCAGGCAGCTAGACTATTTACATTTAGTACAGTGTGTCCTGCTCACAGTGTTCAGCTAGATCCGTTCCTGTTATCTTCCTACTGACAGGCAGGCTTGTCTGGTTACAGTATATAAAGCTACCTTAAGAAAATTACAGGTGTTCTTTTTGATCCTATTAGTACCACGGTCAGGCAGCTAGACTATTTACATTCAGTGCAGTGCGTCCTGCTCACAGTGTTCAGCTAGATCCGTTCTTGCTATTTACATTCAGTGCAGTGCGTCCTGCTCACAGTGTTCAGCTAGATCCGTTCCTGGTATTTACATTTAGTGCAGTGCGTCCTGCTCACAGTGTTCAGCTAGATCCGTTCCTGCTATTTACATTCAGTGCAGTGCGTCCTGCTCACAGTGTTCAGCTAGATCCGTTCCTGGTATTTACATTTAGTGCAGTGCGTCCTGCTCACAGTGTTCAGCTAGATCCGTTCCTGCTATTTACATTCAGTGCAGTGCGTCCTGCTCACAGTGTTCAGCTAGATCCGTTCCTGCTATTTACATTCAGTGCAGTGCGTCCTGCTCACAGTGTTCAGCTAGATCCGTTCCTGCTATTTACATTCAGTGCAGTGCGTCCTGCTCACAGTGTTCAGCTAGATCCGTTCCTGCTATTTACATTCAGTGCAGTGCGTCCTGCTCACAGTGTTCAGCTACATCCGTTCCTGCTGTTTACATTCAGTGCAGTGCGTCCTGCTCACAGTGTTCAGCTAGATCCGTTCCTGCTATTTACATTCAGTGCAGTGCGTCCTGCTCACAGTGTTCAGCTAGATCCGTTCCTGCTATTTACATTCAGTGCAGTGCGTCCTGCTCACAGTGTTCAGCTAGATCCGTTCCTGGTATTTACATTTAGTGCAGTGCGTCCTGCTCACAGTGTTCAGCTAGATCCGTTCCTGCTATTTACATTTAGTGCAGTACGTCCTGCTCACAGTGTTCAGCTAGATCCGTTCCTGTTATCTTCCTACTGACAGGCAGGCTTGTCTGGTTACAGTATATAAAGCTACCTGAAGAAAATTACAGGTGTTCTTTTTGATCCTATTAGTACCACGGTCAGGCAGCTAGACTATTTACATTTAGTACAGTGTGTCCTGCTCACAGTGTTCAGCTAGATCCGTTCCTGTTATCTTCCTACTGACAGGCAGGCTTGTCTGGTTACAGTATATAAAGCTACCTTAAGAAAATTACAGGTGTTCTTTTTGATCCTATTAGTACCACGGTCAGGCAGCTAGACTATTTACATTCAGTGCAGTGCGTCCTGCTCACAGTGTTCAGCTAGATCCGTTCTTGCTATTTACATTCAGTGCAGTGCGTCCTGCTCACAGTGTTCAGCTAGATCCGTTCCTGGTATTTACATTTAGTGCAGTGCGTCCTGCTCACAGTGTTCAGCTAGATCCGTTCCTGCTATTTACATTCAGTGCAGTGCGTCCTGCTCACAGTGTTCAGCTAGATCCGTTCCTGCTATATACATTTAGTGCAGTACGTCCTGCTCACAGTGTTCAGCTAGATCCGTTCCTGTTATCTTCCTACTGACAGGCAGGCTTGTCTGGTTACAGTATATAAAGCTACCTTAAGAAAATTACAGGTGTTCTTTTTGATCCTATTAGTACCACGGTCAGGCAGCTAGACTATTTACATTTAGTACAGTGCGTCCTGCTCACAGTGTTCAGCTAGATCCGTTCGTGTTATCTTCCTACTGACAGGCAGGCTTGTCTGGTTACAGTATATAAAGCTACCTGAAGAAAATTACAGGTGTTCTATCCCAGCTTAGTGCAGCTACAGGCCATTAGTATGTCTGGAAGGCCAAGAAGGAGAGGCAGACAGTCACAAGCCAATAAGAGAGGGCAAGCAGGCTCTGTGTCTAGTGCTGGTCGTGGAGACGGTGCATCCTCATCAGCACGTGGCCATGGGACACGCTTGGCCTTTTTTTCGGCAGCTGGCCGTGTTGAGCCGCAACATGCGGAAGACTTGGTCGAGTGGATGACCAAGCCGTCCTCATCCTCCTCATCCTCTCTCACCCATGCCCAGGGTGCTTTGTCTGGCAAAGCAGCGGCCTCTTCCCTCAGCTCAATGTCATCAGTGACTCCTTCCCTAGCTCCACCATGTCCTCATGAGGATTCCCTCGAACTGTTTGACCACAGTGTTGGGTACATGCTCCAGGAGGATGCCCAGCGTTTGGAAGGCTCTGATGATGATACTGAGCTCAATGAAGGCAGTAACATGAGCACGGACAGAGGGGGTGCCCAAGAAGGACAGCAATCTGGCAGTCATGCTCCCCCTGCTGCAGCATACTGCCAGGTTTGCTCCAGTGATGAGGAGGGAGGGGATGATGAGGTCACTGACTCAACGTGGGTGCCTGATAGGAGAGAGGAGGAGGAGGAGGAGGAGGAGGAGGAGGTGGCACATCACCAACTAGGCAGGATGCCCTCCAGGGGCCAGCCTAAGGGCAGCACATTGACTGCATCACACCCCAAAGCTCCACATGTGCAGGGCGCTGCAGTCTCTGCGCGTTATTCAAAAAGTTCTTTGGTGTGGGCCTTTTTTGAGACGAGTGCATCAGATCGCACCGCTGCTATTTGCAACATATGTCTCAAGCGTATCTCGCGTGGCCAAAACATCTCCCGCTTGGGTACCACATGCTTGACCAGACATATGTTGACCTGCCATGCAGTTCGTTGGCAAGCGTATCTAAAAGACCCACACCAAAGAACAAAGACGATCTCTCCTTGCTCCTCATCAGCTGAGATTTCCAACCCCACTAGACCTTCAGTCCTCTCTGAGACCTGCAGTGAGAGGAATGAAGGTGTAGAATTAGGTGTGTCACAGCCAAGTACTTGTGGGCAATCTGCTTTTGGTACACCGACGTCAGATTGTACCAGGCAAATTTCCCTGCCCCAGCTGCTGCACCGCCGAAAGAAGTTTGCTCCCAGCCATCCACATGCCCAGCGGTTGAATGCTAGCTTGGCAAAATTGCTAGCACTTCAACTGCTGCCTTTTCAGTTGGTAGACTCTGCCCCCTTCCGTGAGTTTGTGGAATGTGCGGTTCCTCAGTGGCAGGTACCCAAACGCCACTTTTTCTCACGGAAGGCGATTCCGGCTCTCTACCGGCATGTGGAAGGCAATGTCCATGCCTCGCTGGACAGGGCGGTCAGCGGTAAGGTGCATATTACCGCTGACTCATGGTCCAGCAGGCATGGACAGGGACGTTACTTAAGTTTCACGGCGCATTGGGTGACTCTGCTGGCAGCTGGGAAGGATGCAGGACAAGGTGCAGTAGTGTTGGAGGTTGTTCCGCCACCACGCCTCCAAAATGCTGATTGTGACACACCTCTCTCCTCCACCCCCTCCTCTTCTTCTTCCTCCATGGCCTCTTCCTCGGAACCAGCGGTGCTCCGTAGGCGTTCAAGGGGCTACGCAAGTACGCAGGCCAAAAGATGCCATGCGGTGCTTGAGCTGGTGTGCTTGGGGGACAGGAGCCACACTGGGGCAGAGGTTCTGTCAGCTCTGCAGGGGCAGGTTCAGAGGTGGTTGACGCCACGCCAACTTAAGGCAGGAATGGTGGTTTGCGACAATGGCACCAACCTCCTCTCTGCCCTCCGACAGGGACAACTGACCCATGTGCCCTGTTTGGCTCACGTCCTTAACTTGGTGGTGCAGCGGTTCTTGGGCAGGTACCCGGGCTTACAGGATGTCCTGAGGCAGGCCAGGAAAGTCTCTGTGCATTTCCGCCGGTCATATAATGCCAGTGCTCGGCTGACGGACCTCCAAAAGGAGTTTAACCTGCCCAAGAACCGCCTAATCTGTGACATGCCCACCAGGTGGAACTCGACGTTGGCCATGCTGCAGCGGCTGCACACGCAGCAGAGGGCCATCAATGAGTACCTGTGCGACTATGGCACCAGGACAGGGTCAGGGGACCTTGGTTTTTTTTCCCCACGCCAGTGGGCCATGATCAGGGATGCATGCACTGTCCTGTCACCATTCGAGGAGGCCACGAGGATGGTGAGCACTGACAGTGCATGCATCAGTGACACTGTCCCCCTTGTCCACCTGTTGGAGCACACGCTGCGTGGAATAATGGACAGGGCACTTGAGGCAGAACAGAGGCAGGAAGAGGAGGACTTCCTTAGCTCTCAAGGCCCCCTTTATCCAGACAGTGTTCCTGCGTGCCCGCCGATCACACAGGAAGAGGACGAGGAGGAGGAGGAGGAGGAGGAGGAAGATTGTGTCAGTATGGAGGTGGAGCCTGGCACTCAGCATCAGCAGTCTTTAAGGGATCAGTCCCAAGGAACACATGGACTTGTACGTGGCTGGGAGGAGGTGGCTGCGGACGTTGTTGTCCTTAGTGACCCAGAGGACTCCGGACCGAATGCCTCAGCAAACCTACGCTGCATGGCCTCCCTGATCCTGCAAAGCCTGCGTAAGGATCCTCGTATTCGTGGTATCAAGGAGAAGGACCAATACTGGCTGGCAACCCTCCTTGATCCACGTTACAAGGGTAAGGTTGCGGACCTTATCTTGCCATCGCAGAGGGAGCAGAGGATGAAACATCTTCGGGAGGCCTTGCAGAAAGGTCTGTGCAACGCGTTCCCAGAGACTGGGAGGTTACAAACTCCTGTTTCTGGACAACGTGTTGCTGAGGCTTCGGTCAGTCAAAGAAGGAGCGGTGGAGAAGGTGGCCGTCTGACCGATGCGTTCAGACAATTTTTTGGTCCGCAGCCCCAAGGTATGATCGGTTCCAGCAACCATCGCCAGCGTCTGTTTTACATGGTGCAGGAATACCTAGGGGCAAGATCAGACTTGGACACCTTTCCCACCGAAAATCCTCTGGGTTACTGGGTCTTGAGGATGGATCACTGGCCAGAGCTTGCACAGTATGCAATTGAGCTACTGGCCTGTCCTGCATCCAGCGTTCTTTCGGAACGCACATTCAGTGCTGCTGGAGGCGTGGTAACCGATCACAGGGTGCGTCTGTCCACCGACTCGGTCGATCGGCTGACCTTCATAAAAATGAATCAGTCTTGGATCACCACCAGCTACCAAGCACCTGATGCAGATGTAACCGAATAATTTTTTTTGAAATCTCAGATCCCTTCAAAGACTGCCTATGCTGATGCTGAGTGACTATCCCTGAGTAATTATCCTCTTCCTCCTCAATCATCACGCTGATAGCTTGTAAGAACATTTTTGGTTCTGGGCGCCACCACCAGTGCCTAAGGCACAATTTTTCAGCCCCTGTTTAACAGGGGCGTGTAATTACAATTTTTGATGTAATACTTTGCAGCAGGGCTCGTTCCTGCATTCCAACTAGAGTGTCTGTGAGGGGTTGCAGTGTTGTGGCACCAGCACCAGTGCCTAAGACCCAATTTTTCAGCCCCTGTCTAACAGGGGCGTGTAATTACAATTTTTGATGCAATACTTTGCAGCAGGGCTTGTTCCTGCGTTTCAACTAGAGTGTCTGTGAGGGGTTGCAGTGTTGTGGCACCAGCACCAGTGCCTAAGGCCTAATTTTTCAGCTCCTGTTCAACAGGGGCATGTAATTACAATTCTTGATCTAATATTTCACAGCAGGGCCCTGTGAGGGCTTACAGTGTTTTGGCCACAGCAACACCTAAGGCCCAAATTTCTGCTGAGTATATAGGGCAGGACCCTACTTTCAAACATCTAACTTACAAACGACTCCTACTTGCAAACGGAAGGAGACAACAGGAAGTGAGATGAAATCTACCCCTAAGGAAGGGAAATTCTCTCCTGTAAGAGTTAATATGGGAAAACAATTTCTCCTTTCCACTGATGCTTTCCAATCCTTGTTCCACAAAAAAACCCAAATTTTCAAAAAACATTTTTCATTGGGACAAAAAAGTGAGGTGAAATCTTCTGAAGAGGAGGAAAGACGCAAAACAAATGTCACAGGGGTGATAACCCTTCCCTATGTTTTCCAAAAAGCTTAGAAAAGATTTTTTGGCTGGAGCTAAACACATTAAAAATGTTCAAAATTACAAACAGATTCTACTTAACAACAAACCTACAGTCCCTGTCTTGTTTGCACCGCCTGAATACTGCTGTTCAGAGTATATAGGGACCTTTCCTTATTTTAATTTGGGTGCGGGGTTCCCCTTAATATCCATACAAGACCCAAAGGGCCTGGTAATGGACTGGGGGGTACCCATGCCGTTTGTCTCACTGATTTTCATCCATATTGCCATGACCCGACATGACATTAAACCCGCAAGCAGTTTTAAATGAGATTTTTTCCTTTAAAAATGACATTTGGTGCAGGGACTGTTCTAAACATGGGAAACATGCGTCACTTTACAGGCATACTATAGACACCCCCCAGGTACGATATTTAAAGGAATATTTCACTTTTTTTTTTTTACTTTAAGCATCATTAAAATCACTGCTCCCGAAAAAACGGCCGTTTTTAAAAGTTTTTTTTGCATTGATACATGTCCCCTGGGGTAGGACCCGGGTCCCCAAACCCTTTTTAGGACAATACCATGCAAATTAGCCTTTAAAATGAGCACTTTTGATTTCGAACGTTCGAGTCCCATAGACGTCAATGGGGTTCTAACGTTCGTGCGAACTTGCGGTCCGTTCGCGGGTTCTGGTGCGAACCGAACCGGGGGGTGTTCGGCTCATCCCTACTTTAGAGTATTCCACCCCCGTTTTCACGGGAGGTGCTACAGTTGTTGCTGATGTACCTGGCTGGCAAACCTGATGTCCCACTGCTGATCATGGGAGACTTTAACTGCTACCTAGACCCTAAATTGGATAGGCATCCCCCAGTCCATTCTCCTAGGGGTGGTAGGGGTACAGCTCTCAGCCGCCTAATTCTGGAATTAGGTTGGACCGATTTTTGGCGCATACGCAACCCTAATGTAAAGCAGTTTTCATGCTTCTCTAAAACTCACGGATCCCTGTCCCGTATAGACCTTAGTATAGGCACCCCCAACTTGCTAGAATATATTTCTAAGATAGAGTACTTCCCTCGTGGAATATCTGACCATTCACCAGTGGCTGTATGGCTGACTGCTCAACCCCCAACCTCATTACCCAGGGCGCCATGGAAGCTCAACGCCTTTTGGCTGAAACTGTTTAACTCCCCAGAGCGAATTCCTAATCAAATAGAAACATTCTTTAACTCTCATAAGCATTTAACAGGTAAAATTCAAACCTGGGAAGCCTTTAAGGCCTACCTTAGGGGAGTATTCATTGCCGAAATAGCCACGGTCAAGAGAAATTCCTCAGCCCTATTGGAGCAGGTTGGGGATCAGGTGCGCCAACTGGAGCTTGCATATGTTACTGACCCTACAGAGTCTGCGAGGGAGGCTTGGATTTCGGCCCAGGATTCACTGGACCGCTTGAGAACCTCCGCCGCAGAACGCAAAAGGTTCTTTAGCAAACAGGCATTTTATGAAGAGGGGGAAAAAACGGGACGGTTATTGGCAAAAATAGCCAAGTCCCAGCAACTGTCTCCAGCGGTTGGGGCAATTCAAACAGCCGGTGGAAAGGTGGTCAATGGCCTGGATCAAGTTTTATCAGAGCTAGCATCCTTTTACAAAGATCTTTATAGTGCGAGGGATGATTACACAGATAACGAGCTAGAAGTATACCTTTCAGGGATTGATCTGCCCTTTCTATCTGAGGAGGCTAGGCAATCACTGGAAGCTCCCCTGACACTGGAAGAGTTACAACATGCGGCATGTTCCTTTCCTACGTGCAAGGCTCCAGGAGAGGATGGTATCCCCATGGAGGTTTTTGCCCAGTATGGCGAGTGGATAATGCCACACCTTCTGGAAGTGTTCAATGACTCGCTTAAAGAAGGCAGTTTGCCAATCTCCATGACTAGAGCTAATATAATTTTATTATTGAAACCTGGGAAGGATCCGGTTGACCCGGGCTCATACAGGCCTATTTCACTACTGCAAAGTGATGTTAAAATCCTGGCTAAGGCCCTGGCGCTTAGGGTCAATCGGATCATTGACTCCATAATACATCCCGATCAGGCTGGGTTTATGCCGCAAAAATCCACTGCCACCAACCTCAGACGCCTATTTTTAAATATGCAGCTGCAGTCAGATAATGAAGGGAGCATTTGACAGTGTGGGCTGGAGATATCTATGGGCGGTACTGTCAAAGCTTGGGTTTGGAAGTCGCTTTATAGCATGGGTCAAACTGCTGTATGCCTCCCCAAAGGCGACTATCAGGATGTCAGGTAGGATGTCTCATGCGTTTGCTTTGGGCAGGAGCACAAGGCAGGGATGCCCCCTGTCTCCCCTGCTCTTTGCCATCGCCATTGAGCCATTGGCGGCTGCAGTAAGGGCCAGTCAGGGGATCACGGGCTTTAAATATGGGAACCTCCACGAAAAGATTATGCTGTATGCTGACGACATGATGCTTTTCCTGGGGGACACCACAATGTCTTTGGCGGAGGTGACAAAAATCATAACTGGGTTCGGCCATTTTTCTGGCCTGACAATTAATTGGTCTAAGTCGGCTCTGATGTTGCTGGACGAGGGGGGAGAGGTGCATTTACCGGATTCCTGCTCGGTTCCAGTAACGTCATCATTTAAATATCTAGGCATACAAATTTCACCTAAACTAGCGGAATATTGCCCACTAAACATACACCCCCTGTTATCCAGATTTAGGGACAAAATCAACACATGGAACAGGCTCAAACTGTCACTGGCGGGCAAAGCAAATTTAATAAAAATGATTCTAATGCCGCAGCTACTCTATTTTTTACACAATTCCCCAGTAGTGATTCACCTAAAGATCTTTAGGGTGGTTAACACTCTTTTCCGGAAGTTGCTGTGGAATTCAGGCACACCTAGAATCAAGCTGGAACAGCTACAAAACCCTAAGGACAGCGGAGGGCTCGCGGTATCCAACCCTTGGCTGTACTATATAGCAGCTCAGCTGCAACACTTGGTTGGATCTATGAACCGAGACCCTGCTGGCTCATCGGCGCAGTTAATGCTGATTGGGACAGGAGCGGAAACAATCCCACTAGGTCTGGAGGCTCAGTTGTTTCACAAGTCCAATAAACTAACACCCACTCTTACTTTAATACAGAAAATCTGGAACAAGGGAAGGCAGCTACAGGAAGTGACAGGTTTCACGGCATACAGCCCAATATGGGGGAATCTTTCGTACGTCAAGCTAGCAAAGTTGCAACAGGGTCCCAAATGGCGCTCATTTGGTATTATCCTTTTATCCCACATATTTAGAAATGGCAAGCTGCTGACGTTTTCAGAGCTACAAAATAAATACAACCTCCCAAATAGTATGTACTATTCTTATATCCAGCTCAAACATGCGGTGGACACACAGGGAAAAGCTGCTCCCTGGACACTGTCAACCACCCCTATTTTCCATTTGATACAGTCCAGCACAGAAACTAAAGGATTTATCTCATATTGCTATCAAATGCTATTGATGCAACTTTTGAAAGCGCACCCGACTAAGGCACCGTCCCTATGGGAGCAGGACATAGGCCCAATTACGGGAGATCAATGGGAAGAAATTCTGCAATCTATTAATATATGTTCTCTCAATGTGGCCCAAAAGGTATCCCAACTATATATTGTACTTAGAATGCATTACACCACACTTAAACTTTACAATATGGGTAGGAGGCCTGATCCTATATGTAGCAGATGTGAGCGACATCAAGGTGATCTCATTCACCTACTATGGAGATGCCCAAAACTCCATAGGTATTGGAGTGAGGTTATTGGAACACTTAATCAAGTGTTCCAGACCACTATTCCCCTTGATCCAATTCACTGTATTTTAGGAGTCCTAGCAGATATTGTGCCGGAAGAGATGACTAGACTAGCACTTACTAGGGCACTGTTCCAGGCACGCAAACTTATATTACTTGGCTGGAAATCGACCTCGCCGCCATCGGTGAAATCTTGGATAACGCATATGGGTAACACCCTGATTATGGAAAAATATATTTATCAACACAGAGGCAGTTCCAATAGATTTGAGAAGATTTGGGCACCATGGTTAGATACCCCTGGACTGAGTCCTAGGGAGCTGGTATTGTCCAGACTGTTGCAGTGCCCCGGGGGGGGCTCGTGAGGTTCTGTAAATGATTGCTGACCGTAAAGTAGTAGAGCATTGAAATGTTACAAGATTTTCGGTAACAAATGATGAGTGGAATGTACTATGCAATATTTACATGAATGTATGTTGTTGCATGATGCTTGTACAATGGAAGCTATGTGAATTTGCTTAATAAACACCTTTCTGATTTAAAAAAAAAACATTAGAATTGTTACCATGACCAGAATCAGTACAGGGTGATATAATTAAGTTAATAGTAATCGTTAAACAAGAAAAAGAAAACAACAGTCAATGATGAAATATTAACACATATTAGAAAATAATGAAATTCAAATACAGGTAGAAAGTAATGAGGATAACCTATCCAATGGATCCATGGTAAGATTTTAAAAGTGGGGAGGAGGATGTTAACAAAATAACATAAAATAACATATTTTTTAGACTATTGTGTTAGTGTATAATATTCAAAATTCTGGCACCGCTATAATCCCCTTATCCTCTCCTTATGTGCCTAGTGTTGTTTGAAAGAATTTCACGTTGAAATGAGGGTCTTCATTTTCTTTCCTTTGTAGGCACCCAAAATATTCATCCCAGAAAATACCAAGGGGAAAAACACTGACGGATGAATAATTCCCAAAGTAAGTGCTATACTGCATTCTTGTAAAGAATTTTACTCCTGTCCAAGCAAACATACTGTACTTTACATTTCTCCATCTATCTGTGCATAACTTTGTGGTTAAATTGTAGTTGAAGGATGCATTCCCAAGAATGACAAGAATGACGATAACTTCAGCCAATCTCAAGAACAGCCATCTAATGTCATTGTTGAGGTAGTCAACCTTCTGACAGCATGTTCCCAAACCAAAGATAACAATTTACCACAAAGTTCAGCAGATGTTAACGTCAATTTGGGTTCACCCACTCCTCTTGACATATAATGTGCGCATACTATATGTCGAACAAAAACACAAAACACAACTTGTTTTTGAGCAACAGCAGAGTGAGAGGTTCCACCAAGCTCAAACAGAACATTGATTGTAAAGTCTTGTTTTTTTTTTCTATAAAAATAACAAACATGTTATACTTACCTGCTCTGTGCAGTGGATTTGCACAGAGCAGCCCGGATCCTCCTCTTCCCAGGTCTCTCTTCTGTGATCCTGGCCCCTCCCTCCTGTTCAGTGCCCCAACAGCAAGCAGCTTGCTATGGGGGCACCCAAGCCGAGTCACAGCTCCCTGTGTCCATTCAGACATGGAGCCCTGACCCTGCCCCACCTCCTCTCTCCCCTGATTGGCTAGCTGACATTGATTGACAGCAACGGCAGCCAATGGCACCACTGCTGTGTCTTAGCCAATTGGGAGAGAGAATCTCGGACAGCTGAGACACGTGTGGATATCGCTGGACAGAGAGGAGCCTCAGGTAAGTATTAGGGGATGCTGCTACACACAGAAGGCTTTTTATCTTAATGCATAGGATGCATTAAGATAAAAAACCTTCTGCCTTAATAACCACTTTAAGGACATTGAGGCATATATGCAGAAATTCTTTAGAAGTACAACAGATTATCGACAAAATAAACTTGACTTAGTCAGATAGTGGCTTAACAAGTCTTCTGGCATTAATCCACCGCCTGATTTTGCCTTTCCCTCTACTGTTGCCTTTCCTTATGTTAAACTACTTTCCTTAAGTTAAACTTTATCCACCAACGTTTTCTAGGCTATAGTGCAGAAAACCACTAGATAGTGAGATACAGCAGAAACAGCTTTTAAGGATCCCAGGATAGCCAGAGTCACCTACAATACAGTTTGAAAATGAAATTTTTGGAAACATAGTATTTAATGACAATTGTGTAATAACAAGAAAATTTTTTCCCTACATTTTGTATTTAATGACTAAACATGATTGTCATGTCAAGGCCTTAGGCCATATGGCCTTAGGTAAAAATTGTTATACCAGGATGGGGATCTGGTGTAGTTATTTCCCTAACAGCCATCACTAGCTCTAAAGGCACATACACAGCCAATTTCACTTTTTCATCAGACAAAAGCTGGATGCGAGATAGGGAATATCTCTCTCTTCCACCCCTTTACCGCCCCCCTTTCTCTTCCCCCATACCCCTCTCTCTCCTTCCTTCCTTCCAGGGTCCTGCTGTGAAATATTAGATCAAGAATTGTAATTACATGCCCCTGTTGAACAGGATCAGAAAAATTGGGGCTTTGGTGATGGTGGTGGTGGTGCTGGTGCCACAACACTGTAATGCCCTGTACACACGGTCAGATTTTCCAACAGAAAATGTGCGATCGGAGCTTGTTGTCAGAAATTCCAACCGTGTGTGGGCTCCATCGGACTTTTTCCATCGGAATTTCCGACACAAAATGTTTGAGAGCAGGCTATAAAGTTTTCCGACAACAAAATCCGTGCGTCAATTCTGACCGTGTGTGGGCAATTCCAATGCACAAAGTGCCACGCATGCTCAGAATAAATTCCGAGACGGAACTGCTCGGTCTGGTAAAATTAGCGTTCGTAATGGATATAGCACTTTCGTCAGGCTGCAATGTTTTAAATTGTTTAATGCAACACACTCTCTTCTTCTTTATAATGCTAGAAGAATGAAGTTGTTTTGCTGCTCATATTCACACAGACTTCTCACAAACTTCTTTCTTTATTATTTATCGTGTTTTCATGAATATAATATTTTCATTTGTCACATCTCCCAAAAATATATTTTTTTTATGTTTTTAGATTATTTATTTTTTTTAAATCCTGATCTCGTGTTATTTTTTGTATCTTTTTTTTTAACTCCAGAATAGTTTTGTGTGTGTTTTGTGTGTCAAGTTACCACAATAAGATTATTATCTTGTGTTATTTAATCTCAAGGAGGTTGCTTGGTGTTGGTGTCTCTTGTTAATTTCACATTATATTTTTGAAATGTACCTGCCCCCTCACAAACAAACTGTCCTTTTTGAAGGAAAACACACATAGACGAGTATAATAAAACAAACCAAACATTTATTAGGGGGTCCTAACCAAAGAAAGAGGGAGGCAACGCTGGAGAAACAGCAGAAATTGGTGAAGCCTTTGGCCCCCAGGGCACACATCAATTATTTTAATGCAAAATTGGTGGCCTGAGGAGTCCATATATAAGGGAGTACCATCTGGTCCAGAAGTCCAAAAGATCATGAACAGCAGCAGATGACATGTATGTCCCCAGGCAGTGGTCATACAAGAGCCTGCATCTTTTGTCAGACCAGACTGAACCCAGGCCATCACTTTCTTGTCTTCCTTCCACTCTTCCTTCCATGCTGTGTCTGTGGTGGTGGAGGTATGGCTGGAGGAGGAGGATGATGCAACTCACACAGGTGGGTATTGGGTGTGATTTCGCCCTTCACCCCCTTAGTTAATGTTTTATAAAGGATGTCCTCACACATGAGGCGTTGGCCCTCCTGCATGTCCTGCAGGTTTGTGGCAGCCATGCAGGCAAAGGCTTCTTCACGAGTAGGGGTGGCTCTGAGGGACGCAGAAGCCTCCTGAATCAGCCTGAGTGCTGAATGCTCCACGTTACTCCCCTTCCTGGGTCTTTTATTTGGAAGGCGGAGGGGAGGGACCTGGGATTCTGTAAGGCTCCTACTGGGCCCAGCCACCTCCTGGCTGCCACTTACCCCGCCTCATCCTGGCTGCCACTAACCTCCGCCTCCTCCTGTGTGCCACATTCCACAGCCACCTCCTGTGTGCCACATTCCACAGCCTCCTCCTGGCTGAGGTCTTCCTGTGTATGAAAAAGGGACATCATTTTAGTTTTTTATTCATCAACTACACACAATTTTCAGCTCATGACTGTTGCAAGTTGAATGTTAACAAATATAACAGACTATTATTCTGAGTCCAGCATTTTTCATTCTTGTCCCAATTATTTTTGGCCACTACTGTCAATTGATATGTAAAACGCTTTATCAAATCAGCAATTAGTGATCAATAATAACATCTAGTAAACATCATTTATTTATTGACCAGAAATCTGTAGAAGTATGCTATAATTGGCTCAATCTGGGCTCCTTCACTTCTTGGCTGGAAGTCCCAGGTTGGACATCAGAAGCCTCAGCTGGGGTGGAAGATAGGGTTGAAGGAAGAGTGGAAGGAAGGGTTGAGAGGGATTCCCTGACTTCAGTCTGGTCTGACAGAAAACAAAGTCTCTCATAGTACCACAGCCTGGGGACATAAACGTCATCTGCTGCAGCTCCGGATCTCTGGGAATCCTGGACCTTCTTGCGCTCCCTAAGATAAGTGCTCCTCAGGCCACCAATTTTGGCTTTTAAATAGGGGATGGTTACCGTGGGGACCACCGGCTTCTCCAACTCCAGCAGTTTCTCCAGCGCTGCCTGCCTCTTTTGTTTATGATTATAATGCGGGTGTTTGGCCTGTCACAGACAGGGCAGCTCCCTGTACTTGTCTATGAACAGGGGGAGGAAGTTGTGGTCATTGAAGCCATCCATTTTATCTGCAATATACAAGACTAACCCTAATGTCAGGCTAAAGTCTCCTAATCTTGTCCCAATATAGGCCTCAATCTCTAAGCAGTATAGGCCCAAGTTTAAATGTTACCTTCGTTATCACGATCGGCGCTTCCTATACTCCTTCCTCCGCTCACAGATCATATGTACGACGCACGCGTGTTATGCTTTATATACACTGCGCATGTGTGAAACTCCGCCCGCCCCTGACGTTCTTTCTAGTCTATTCCCCACCTCTTCTCATTCGGCGCAGTGGGGAGAGCACATGGCGGAGACAGAGCAGGTGCGTGCTAATTACAGCAACGAGGAGGAGGAAGAGGAAAGGCCAGAGCCAGAAACGATCCCGGAGGAGATGATTTAAGGCCTCAAATGTGTCCTTTGTTGAGATGGTGGAGATGGTCGACATACTGAAGAGGGCCGACTATGAAGGGAAGCATGGACCTTACCCCAACCCCAATGTGAGAAAGGCCAAAATCATGACGAAAGTTGTGAAGAGTCTGCACTGTAATTTTGGGGTACGGCGATCCAAGGATCAACTGAGGAAGCAGTGGTCGGACCTCAAAATCAGGGAGCACGATCAGTATAGAAGGATCAGGAGAGTGCTGCAAAATAGTAAGTAGTTGTGCTGTGTTCCTATTCTTTATTTTTATTATGTTCGTGCTGCTCCATGTGCTTTTCTTTACTGATGTACAGTTTAAAATGGCAACTTTCATGTTCATGGACACATTATTCGTTCGTAGGAAACATTGTTCGTTCGGCCAATAAAACACCATGTTTTGTTAAGATGCTGTTCAATACATTTTTTCTGGCCTACTTCTCTTAAAATAATTTTGTTGTCTAGATGGGTTGTTAACTAGAATGAAATGCAAACTAGATTCTGTGTAAGGAGAGGACACTCAGCAGCTGTTTACACATCTGGACGCTGGAGCACTAGTGTGGGACAAAAGAACACCCTTTTTATTAGGGGGCCCACACAGGTGCTCCAGTGTATACTATAGGGGTGTCTCCATCTGTGAAGCTTATACAAAACAGGTAAGTATTCAAGCTTGACAAAGGAAAAAAAATATTTCTTCATCTTGGAACTCTGCCAAAACAGACAATTGTACTCCACTTCCAAACAATGTTTCATATTCCTATTTCTGCCATCAAATATCTGTGTGCTAAGTATACCTATTTTTTTTACATAGGAGAGAGAAGACTCAGAGGACACCACTCATCAGAGGAGACAACAGACCCCCACCTCATGAAGAAGTGGAAATCCCCCAAACCCAAGCAGAGGAGGAGGATGGAGACGTGGTGGAAATATTCACCACAACAGGTGAGTGTCTGCGACCACAGCTTCAGGTAAGAGATGGATGCCGCCATATTTATAATACATGGTGTGTTTTTGTTTTATATATTTTTAGGTGATCGTGATGTTGTGGAAGAAGGTCATTTCACCAGTGAAAGTGCCCAGATCCTGATTGGGGAGATAATGGGGTGTAATAGGGACTTGGAAAACATCAAGCAAAACATCAATGATGTTCAAAACAAAATAAAGAACATCATTAATGTTTTAGGGAGAATTTAAAACCCCTAGAAATCCCTAACTTATTTCTGCTTTGTGTTTTTGGTGTTCTCACAATTTTGTGACAATTTTTTGACTTATTAAAGAAAAGCCAAATTTTGAAGATGCACACACTGTGTCAACATGTGCTATCTGCCATCACGGTAGATCAATGTACACATTTTGGGGGTGCAACCCCTTCCTCAATAATAAAGTAGCTGAGAGGAAGGGGTTGCACCCACAAAACACATCCATTGATCCCCCATGATGGCATCTTCCATATTTGGCTTTTCCAGGGGGTGACATCACCCCATCTGCTGAACGCAATATCAAACACAGTTTATAAATACTCATGTCTGATATTGCCTTCAATTTCTATAAAAGTTGAACTTTGTAAGTTCCAGAGTTGTGTGTTTCTTTTTGGTTTTAAACATGCCTGTTTTACCTTAAAAGGCAATTTCTAATTTTTAATGTGACCTAAAAAATTGTTATACAACAAACATGTTGGTTTGTTCTAAAAACCTTTTATAAAGGCACATGTGATTGTGTTTTGATAAAAAAGATTGATAATCAACAATGTGTGGCTTCTTCTTTCAATGCTCAAAAGCATTTTTTGTAGTAAAGTTGGTGTTTTCAGTGGCAATGGGGGTTATTTACCAAAGGCAAATCCACTTTGCACGACAAGTGCAGTTTCAGTGCAGTCTCAAGTGCACTTGTAGTGCAAAGTGTATTTGCCTTTAGTAAATAACACCCAACAGTGCTTTATAATTTTACACAATCACGCCATTTTCAGGACTCCCCAAATTTCAGTCATGGTCAGCTAAAAGAAAGACAAGCAGTAAATCTAAGCAAATAATTGTTCAGTTTATAATATATTTTTATTTAAAAAATGTCTCAGACATTGTCTGGCATATCGATGGCCCCCTTACCCGCAAAGTATTCCATGTATCTTAGACGAAACTCTGGGGGGGCAAGCCAGGACGGCCAGCTTCAAGCGCCATTAGGGTTGGTTCATTAATATGAATTCCGGCCTCAGGCCCAACTGAGCCAGCATAGTTCCAAGAATTTCTCCTTAAAAAGTTGTGGAGAACACAGCAAGCCAGGATGATGTGATTGAGTTTATATTCCGCCATGTGTATGGGTGTAAGAAATAGGCAGAACCGGCTGGCCATTATTCCAAACGTGTTCTCCACCGGTAATTAAAAACCCTCTGGTCCGGGGTGAGGGTCCTCATAGGGAATGGCCGCATAAGGTGGTCCCCCAGCGCAAACACTTCATCCGCAACGAAGACGAATGGGAGTCCTTCCGCAATGTCTTCTGGAGGTGGCAAGCCCAAGCTGCCATTCTGGAGATGCCTGTAGAACTCCATCTGGGTGATGACTACACCATCTGACATCCGGCCATTCTTCCCCACGTCCACATACAGGAACTCGTAAGTAGCCGACACCACCGCCAACATCACAATACTATTGAACCCCTTGTAGCTTGTAGTTGTAATAGTATGACCCCGAGTTGGGTGGTGGGACAATGTGGACGTGTTTCCCATCAATTGCCCCAACGCAGTTAGCAAAGTCCCACCTCTGGGCAAAGTGGGAGACCACAGTCTGCCATTCCTGTGGGTTGGAAGGAAACTGTGGAGTCAAACAAGAAAAATAAATTAATCATTTTGCACATAAACATGGAAAGCAGATTAGACACAAACATTCTTGGCCAACATCAGTATAACATTTATTTTATGGAGTATTTAAAGACAAAGGTATAAGGTCCACCTATCAGATTCCCCCCCCTCTCATGGGCCATTTTAAAAATTTTAGTGGGGGGGTGGGAGATGTTTTGGCCAGGTAACCCTCTCCACTTCATTGAGAGATGAATGTCTAAATAATGTGTATTACTTTGGCCAGCCCCTCCTTACTTTACACTATTGGCAGCCCACTGGACAGGTAAGAAGTGTCATAATACAAACATATAAATACACACTGTACACATTTTAGCACATTTTTACATTCTGATATTAACTATCAAGATAATAATAGGATACAAAAACTTGAAACAGTACCATTTGAAAGCATACAGGCAGGCCCTTGCACTACATGCTTTGGTGAATTCATCCATAAATATGACCATAAAAGAGGTGGGTATAGTGTGTATGGGTTTGGCAAAGTCAGCAGATAGAGGATTGGTATCAGCTGAGTTAGCAGTCTGGGGGAGAGAGGGTTTTGGGACCCCCAAAAAAAACCTCTGGCACTATGCCAGAATTTAAAGCACAAATCACACTTTTACACATTTTAGGGGGTATTTAGGGTAAAGCACTACTATGGAGCTGACAAAATACATGCTGGGGAGGTAAGTGAAGGCAAATATGTATGAAGGACAAAAAAAAAATTAAAAAAAAAAATCCAGCATGCATGAGGACAAAGGGGACATTCACAACATATTACAATCATGGTAATTAAGGAATAAGGATAGAAATACATTACATTAGCAAACATTAAATACAATAAAATGTGATGTAAAAGGATAAAAATCTTACCTTAATATAGTCCTTCTGCAGGACCTGGATGATGGCAGAACAGGTCTCTGGGATAATGATCCCCAGAGCCTGGGGGGAGATACCTGTCGAGAACTTGAGGTCCTGCAGGCTTCTCCCCATCGCCAAGTACCGCAGGGTGGTGACTAGCCTCTGCTCCGGAATGATGGCCTGCCTCATGCAGGTATCCTGCCTGCTGATATAAGGGGTCAGCAAAGCCAACAAACAGTGAAATACGGGGTCCGTCATCCGGAGAAAGTTCCTGAAATCATCAGGATTATTCTTACGGATCTCACGGAGCAAAGGCATGTGACAGAATTGGTCACGCTGGAGCAACCAATTTTTGGTCCATGAACTCCTCCTCGCCCTGTTCATGGACTGGGCTTGTGTCAAAGTAAGGACCCCAACACCAAGCCCCCGCACAGCATGAACTCTACGATGAGTACGTACACTCAACATGGCTAGAAAACGGTCGGCTGGTCAGAACGAAGTAACAGAACACACTGAAGAACAGCAAGGCCTGTGAAGAGTGACCTGAAAATCAGTAACGAACGGACAAGAACACAATGATATGTCAATGGGAACTCACTACCACGCACTGAAGACCAGATACAAACCCACAAGCACAAACTGAACAGCAGAAATACGATCTGAAAACCACAAGTCTGAAAAAGCGCAAATCGTCTCACACCAAACCTTTACTAACATGAGATTAGCAAAAGGAGTCCAAAGGGTGCCGCGCTTGGTATTAAACTGTCGTACGTGGTGTACGTCACCGCGTTCTTGGCGTTCGGAAATTACGTTTTTTGTGCGACCGTGCATATGCAAAACAAGTTTGAGCCAACATCCGATCAATGTCCGACCGTGTGTACAAGGCATAAGTCCTCACAGTTACTCTTGGTGGGTGCTGGAAAGGGCCCTGCTGTGAAATATTAGATCAAGAATTGTAATTACATGCACCTGTTGAACAGGGGCAGAAAAATTTGGCCTTTGGTGGTGGTGGTGCTGGTGCCACAACACTGTAAGTCCTCTTAGTTACTCTCGGTGGGCGCAGAAACGGGCCCTGCTGTGAAATATTAAATCAAGAATTGTAACTACATGTCCCTGTTGAACAGGGGCAGAAAAATTGGGCCTTAGGCACTGGTGCTACAACACTGTAACCCCTCACAAATACTCTAATTGGAGCGCAGGAACGAGCCCTGCTGCAAAGTATTGCATCAAAAATTTTAATTACACGCCCCTGTTAAACAGGGGCTGAAAAATTGGGCCTCAGGCACTGGTGCTGGTGCCACAACACTGCAACCCCTCACAGATACTCTAGTTGGAGCGCAGGAACGAGCCCTGCTGCAAAGTATTGCATCAAAAATTGTAATTACACGCCCCTGTTAAACAGGGGCTGAAAAATTGGGCCGTAAAAAAACGACAACACTCACAAGGAGTGTAATACCTCTGGTGGGACTTTTTAAAGCGGGTCACTCAAAATGAAAATGAAAAAGTAGAAAAAAATATTTTTCTTTCTCGAACATCACGGGACACAGAGCCACAGTAATAACTGATGGGTTATATAGGTATCACTAGGTATTGGACACTGGTCACACCCTAAACAGGAAGTTTAACCCCCTATATAATCCCTCCCCTTACAGGGATACCTCAGTTTTTACGCCAGTGTCTTAGGTGTTGGACGTGTAAAGATGTCCTGTGCTGAAGCTCCAAAGGGAATATCCTATACTGGGGCAAGCCAGGCGAACCGGATCCATTCAAAGTGTCTTTTCATGGCCAAATTGGATGGTACCCGGGCCTTGTATCCGAAGAAATGAGGTTTTACCTGTAACGCTTCTCTTTTTAGAGAGCTGGACCCCGCATACCAGAAAAGGGTCTTTAACACCTTATTTCTGGCTGAGTGCTTTACAGGGCCAGAACTGTGGATCCCCCTATTCATAGGGGGCCCCAGTCTCTGACGTTTTTTCAAACGAAGCCCACCGTGAGAGTTGAAGATTGGGTCTGTATAAACAGAACCCTGCGGCTGGATAAGGTAAGAGGAGATTCCACAGAATTTTTTAATTCTAGTAGGTTTTCTCCTTTAAGGTAAATGCATGCTATGCCTATTGTGACCACCGGGGGCTGCCAAGAGCACATACTTTCTCATGCTTATGTCTGTCTCAGTGTTCGATGCTGCACAAGCTCCTCCGGCCGGCTCCAGGTAGGATGGGATGGGGGGGTTTTCTCCTCTGGGATATTCCCCCCATGCTAGGGGGAGGCCGCAAGGCTGTTTTTACACCGCACTATCACTGCCGCCGTGGCCGCCGCCATTGCACGTGCAGGCCCATCACTACCGGCCTCTCTCCTTCCTCCCCCTCCCCCAGCCTTCCTCCATGTTGGTTCCGGAAGGGTCGGCTAGCGCGGGAAGCGCTCGTTTTTTCGAAAAACGAAAGGGGGGGCGGTAGAGGGGGGGGCGGGGTGTCAGCACAGCATCCAGTGTGCTTAGACACCCACATTTCAGGCTATTTTTCCATTTATCGTTTTTTATTGATTTTACAAAGGAAATACAGAGTACAATTTCGAGATTGTACGTCGTGCAACGACGTTTGATTAAACATATGTGATATAAACATATAAACATAAGTCTACAAACAGTGTTTAAATGTAACCAGTAGTAAACATGTATTGGTGAGAGTGTTATTGAGTACATTTAGGCCATTCCGCTGGAGGGGCACCCCATGTGGGATCTTTAGTGACCCTGAAGCGGAGAGGCCTTTTCGCATATCCAAACATGTTCACCACATTTGTCTATTAAGAACTTTGTGATTTGAGTAGAAATGTCTCCCAGTAGAGTTACACATATTGCTCGGTCAAGAAGGTGAGATCTAAGGTGTTGTGTTACTATGTGGGGTGTGCAGTTTTAGTCCAATCAGTCCATGGTTGCCAGTTTTTGTGTGCTCGTGCTGCATGGCCTGTGTATTCTGCAGTTGTTATCTCATAGCTGTAGTGCGGGGCCACGGTGTCTACAACTTGTGTTAATGTCGGGGGATTGTCGGACTTCCATTGTCTAGCAATATTGAGTCTGGCCGCCAGTAGAATATGTGTGATGATAAGTCTGGATGTGGGGTGTATTTCTCCTATATTTAAGTTTAAGATTGCAAGCGCCGGTTGTGGATGGATCCTGGTGCGGGTTACTTGTGATATTAGATGGAAAATATTTTCCCAGTATTTCTTAAGGGCAGGACATGCCCAGAATACATGAAACAGGTCACCTGAGGAGGATTTGCATCTCCAACAAGTGTTGGGAATTTGTGGGTTAAATGATGTTATTTTAGCTGGTGTCATGTACCAGCGCAGGGATATCTTCTGGGTCATTTCCCAGAGGGCCGCGCATTTGGTGGCTGTATATATGGACTTGAGGGCATGTTGCCATTGATCACTTGAGTAGGTGTACGCAAGATCAATGTCCCACCTGTGATGTGGTTTCAGTTTTGAGAAGATGCATTTTTGGTGTATGATGTTGTAGAAGTAAGAGATTCCTTTCGTTTTCGAGGTAGGGTTAGTGAGGTAGTCCCAGGTTTTAGATTGGATACAGTATAGAGGGGTGGGGATAGTTTTCAGACAGTGGCGTATGCGGAGGTAGGTATAGTGTTCAATCGAAGGCAGAGCGTATTCTGATTGTAGTTGGGGGAATGGTTTGATGTGGTTGTTATGTAATAGCTCGTGTAGATAATGGATGCCATTGAGGTTCCATGTTGATAATGATAGTTCAGGCATTAGGTGTAGCAAGGTGCTTAAGGGGATATGGGATTGCATCATTGTGGGGGTAGACGGTGAGAGGGTTGATAGTTTCTTCCACGCTTGAGCCGTGGCTTTCATAGTTGGTGATATAGCAGTTGGGATTATGGTGCCTAGCGGTATGCTAAGTATCCATGTTGTAAGGTTAGAGTGGGTGAGTGAAGCCTTCTCTATTTGTCCCCATTGTGTTGATGGATGGGTTTGAAACCAGGAGGGAAGTTGGGCTAGTATGGTTGCCAAGTGATAATCCTCAAAATCTATGGAACCCGTACCTCCCGCTAGTTTGTGTTTAGTCAGAGTGGAGTGGGCACACCTTGGCTTTTTGTCTTTCCATAGAAATTTGTTAAAGATTGTACGAAGAGTTCTAAAGAAGGAGACAGGTAGAGGGATGGGTAGAGCTCTGAAGTGGTACAAGACTTGGGGGAGGCATATCATCTTGAATGCTGCAAGTCTACCTGTCCATGAAATTTCGTGTTTTGATATTTGTTGTGATGTCGCTTGAATGTGTTGGAGAAGGGGTAAGAAGTTGTATTGGTATATGTGTTTGGTTTTTCGTGGTAGTTGGATGCCTAAGTAGGTAATGTCAGTGTCGGCCCATGCAAATGGGTATTGTAGCTGTAAAAGGTTTTTCGTGGTAGCGTCAATATTAATGTCTAGTATAAAGGACTTAGTCGTATTCACTTTATAGTACGATACCGAGCTGAACCAGTCTAGTAGTTTTTGCACTTCACCCAGGGAAGCAGTCGGGTTGGTAAGGATGAGAATCACATCGTCGGCGAAAAGACTGATTTTATGGTGGGAGTTACCAATTTTTAGGCCTGAGATTTGTGGGTGGGAGCGGACATGTTCCGCAAGTGGTTCCATTAGCATATTGAATATGAGGGGGGACAGGGGGCACCCCTGTCGGGTGCCATTAGTAATGGAGAATGGGCGTGAAAGCATGCCCTCTACATATACCTGGGCCTCAGGTGAGGAGTAGAGTGCCATGATGGCGCTCAGAATAGTGCCCTGGAACCCAAACTTCTGTAGAACCGCCTTCAAGTAAGACCAATGGACTCTATCGAACGCCTTCTCTGCATCTAGAGATAGAAGCAGAGAAGGCGTTCCAGTGCATTCTATATGGTGGATGAGGTTAATCATCCGTCTAGTGGCGTCAGAAGTCTGTCTGCCTTTCGTGAACCCGGTTTGGTCTTGGTGGATAAGGGTGGGCATGATTGCAATTAGTCTTGTTGCTATTGTTTTTGCGTAAATTTTTAGGTCTAGGTTTAATAATGAGATTGGGCGGAAATTTTGTGGGGTGTTCGGCTGCTTCCCTGGTTTCGGTAGCGTTATAATCAAAGCTTTTAAATATTCATTGGAAAAATTGGAAGAGGAGGCAGCGTTGTTGAAAAGGTCGGTGAGGTGAGGTGTTAACTGTGGGGCGAATTGTTTATAGTATTCCCCGGTCAAGCCGTCTGGTCCTGGTGCTTTTCCATTGGGTAGCGAGGTTATGGCATTTTTAATTTCCTGTTCGGTGAAGGGTGCGTTAAGGGCAGATAGTTGGTCCATAGTCAGTCTGGGTAGATTTATTTTGTCGAGGAATGCGTCTATGTCAGTTAGTGTGGGTTGTGGGGTATGAGGGTCTCTTTTTAGGTTATATAAATCTCCATAATATGTGCTAAAGGTATCAGCTATATCTTGAGGATTACTTAGAGAGATTTTCGTGTGTGGGTGGATCAAATGATCAATTTTAGATTTTGTGCGTCTACCTTTGATGCGTTGTGCTAATTTCTTTCCTGCTTTATTTGAGGTGGAATAGGTAGATGCTTTAACTTTCCTTAAAAGGAATTCATATGAGTGCAGGAGTAAAGACCTGAATTCCTGTCGCAGGGATAGAAGTTGATTCGTCTGAGAGTCATGAGGGTTTTTTTTATGTCTTGATTCTAGGGCTGTTATTTGAGCTGTCAGTTCGTCTATGCGCTGCGTCCTCTTCCGTTTATGATGGGAGCTCAGTTTAATTAGCATCCCCCTCATATACGCCTTATGCGTGCTCCACACCACGGCAGGGTCGGGCACTGAGCCCTTGTTTAGTGTGAAAAAGTCAGTGATTTGTTCAGATATTTCTGGGGCATATTTGTCATGTTGAATGATAAAGTTGTTTACTCGCCATAAAAAAGTGTTGTGTTGTAGGTTGGAGTCTTGGATTGTAATTGTGATAGGGGCATGGTCCGACCATGTCGCGGTGTGGATCACAGAGCTAGATATTTTTTGTAGGATACATTTATCAGTGAGAAAAAGGTCAATTCTCGAATACGAATTGTGTCTGGGAGAAAAAAAAGTGAAGTCCCGTTCTGAGCCATGATGGCATCGCCAAACATCATATAGGTCGTGGGAGGGTAAAAATGCTTTCAGAGGTGATTCCCTTCTTTTTGTTGCTGACGTGGAGTCCATGGTTGCATCTGGGACTTGATTGAAGTCTCCACATAGAATCATGTGACCCTTTTGGATAGGTCTGGCTGCTTTAAGAACTTTACGAAGAAATTTCATTTGGCGAAAGTTTGGGGCATAGACATTTATGATAGAGTAAGTCACTTTGTTAATGATGCATATTAGAATGATATAGCGACCCTCAGGATCAGTGAGTACATCTAATAGGTGGAAGTCAACAGTGTCCTTAATTGCGATCATGACTCCTCTGGTTTTCATGGAGTGAGATGCGTGAAAAATATGGGGAAATTGATAGTTTTTACAGAGGGAAGAGTGGTGTGGTATCAGGTGTGTTTCCTGGACACACAGAATGTCACAATGGAGATCTGCGGCAGTTTTCCAAAGTGAGTGGCGTTTGGCGGGGTGGTTTAACCCATTGGTGTTTAATGATAGAATAGTGAGCGGCATCTTGTGGTGGTATGGGTGTTGAGCGGTGCAGATGGCACTTACGGTTAGATGATCTTGAGGTTCGGAGGAGATCTGGAGGCAGAAGTCAGGTGAAGGTGAGCTGGGGTCCTAGCTTCGGAAGTCGTTTAGACCAGTAGAAGGGTGATGCGGCGTGTCCCTGTAGTGGCTTGAAGGCGAGATGTAGTTGCAGGCTTGTGGTTGCCTGGTTAGCTGTATGGAGGGTGGACTGTAAGACTGCGAATAGAGCAATATGTTAAGGAGCACAGTAGTAGAATTCAATAGGAGAACATCAGGTTCAAAAATAGAGAAAAAAAAAGAAAAATAAAAATAAATAACCAGAGATATAATAACAACTGGAAACAGTATCAGTGGGATACTCTGCTGGTGGGTGATTCGGTGTATCTTTTCGCTATGGGTATAGCAAATATTGACTAAGAGGGGGTGTTGAACACCGTGATTTCCTCTAAATGGGGTGCACAAAGTTAATGACACGGGAAGAAGAGATCAGGAGTAACAAGCTGTCAGCGCTCAGGGGAGCTGTAATGACGATCGGTGGCCGTGGGTAGCATTGAAAGGATCATCCTTCAGTGGAAAGTGTGCTCCAGGTGTCTACGGGGTGCAGTGGGGCCTTTGTCTGGAGGGGTTTCTTTTGGCAGTTCTGGAATTATTCCCCAGGAGTGGAGGAGTTTTAGGCCTTTGTCAAGGTTTCCGATGGTATGGCTTTGACCATTGCGCACTAAGAGTATGGTGGCTGGGTATCGCCATTTGTATGGTATTTTGTGATTTTGTAGACATTTAGTGATCGGGTTCATCTGTCTTCTCATCTGGAGAGTGTACTTAGACAGATCTGGGAAGAATTGAATTTCAGTATAGGGAGCTGGTAAAGGCGTTTTAGCTTTTACTCCCATGAGGAGTTTTTCCTTTATGTGGTAAAAGTGGACCCTCATTAGCACGTCTCTGGGGACTGAGGCTGCAAGGTGGGACGGTTTAGCGATTCTGTGTATTCTATCGATAATCACATCTCGTGGAGATGCTTCGGGGATGACAATGTGCATCAAATCTTTTGCATAACGCGGGAGGTCTGCGGGTGGTACACTCTCAGGAATTCCTCTCAGTTTAACATTGTTCCTGCGAGACCTGTCTTCTAAATCGGCCAGCTTGGCGCGCATCCATGTTTGCTCTTCTTTGAGTTCATCATAGGTATCAATGATGACATTCACTGTAGAGGTACAGGCATGTAGGCCCTGTTCAGTGTTAGTCACCCTGTCGTCCAGTGTGCGGATGTCAGAGGTGATTTTGTGAAACATGGCTGAGAGGTCTGTCATTAGGGATGATTGCAGAGAGAGGAGCATATCTTTTAATGTTGTGTCCATAACTGGCTGCCCTGAGGTGGGGAATGCAGCCATGGATGAGTGCAAGGCCTGATCCATGGAGGAGAGGTAAGTGACTGGGCCTCAATTTGTGGACGCTGCGTCCAGTGCTGCGGCGCGTCTAACCGCATTTTAGCTTTGGCTGGGCTGGGAGGAAGAGGTTCACCCTCAGGGGGATAGTGGGGCTCAGCGACGGTACCTGGAGGTGGTTGTTCGTCTGTGATGGCATCCGGGAGGTCGGTATAGGAGACTCGCGGCGCGGCCTGGTCGGCGCCATCTTGCGATCCGGTGTGCGCCGGCTTGTAGGCAAACTCTATGAGTTTTTGGGGTATATGCTCCGTAATTCTCTTTCTGGAGGCTTGCATCTTGCTCTGGAGGGTGGATGGAGCAAGGATGATGCGGATGTGGGTCGTGATGGCGGCCTGTTGTGGCGGATTGTGTCCCCTGGCTGACGAGCTGCAGGCTTAAGCGTCCATCTTCTTCTCCGGTCGGCCACGCCCCCCACATTTCAGGCTATTAAAGGCACACTGTACAGGTGCACAAAGCCTTGGAGGGACACAGAGCTGACGGTTGCATGTAAGGTGGGACACAGGCATTCTCCTAGGCAGCATTAACTAAGAAACACCAGACTGGGCATTTGGTAGCAAGGCTTTTGCCAGACTACCGCTCAGCAGTCAGTGTTCATTTTGTGATACCTTCACCTTGTTGCTTTGCACTATAGGTAGAAGAGGTTCACATACCCCAAGAACCAGAGACTCTAGGGGATCTCATTCAGGTTCTGAGGACCCCCTTTCAGCAGCACCTCCCCCCCTTAGGGGCCAGGAACGGCTAGCCAGGGAGAGCCTTTGGGGTCAGGGGCTAAACCTGCTTTTTGCACTTCAGCCCCTGTATACATTACACAGGAGGTTTTTTTCCTCAGCCATTAATGGTCTAAAGGAAGGATTAATGGCCGTAGTTGCATCTTCACTCGGTGGAAGAAATCGCACTAGATCTTCCTTTGTTACCCAGGACCCTCAAGCAGAGGAGCTCTGGGATAGGGGAGAAAAATACCTTTCAGAGGATCGGGATGGGAAGGATAATTCCTTCTCTGAGGAATCAAGTGGAGAAGGGCCCTCTTCGCTTCTCAGGATGAGAAAGTCTTAGTACAGATCCTTTCTGGATTGGTCCACTCCACATTTAAAGTACCCGTATCTGTATCAGTTTAAAGACCCTCTATTTCTTTGGGGTCAAGACTGAAACCTCCTTAAACAACACATGCTTTTCCTGTTTATAAATTACTTGAAAAAGCTTATTTATTGTGAGTGGGATCACCCAGATAGATGTTTTTTTCCGCCTGGAAAAGTTTTCAACACGTTATCCTATGGAAGAAATGTTTACAAAGATGTGGGGGATGCCGGCCGTTGATGCCGCCATTTCCTCTGTAGTCTGACTTGTCCTGTAGACAATGCTCAGAGGCTCAGGGATCCTGTGGATAAAGGATGGAATCCCTATTGAAGGAAAGACCATGTTAAGCAGGTCATCAAAGTTTTACTCGAACAGCAGGCCCAGGGTTTGGCTAACCTTCCAGCGGCCTTATGTTTTGCTGTTTATGCCATTAGAGATTCTATCAGGCAAACCCCTCGTTTTTTCACTTGGGTTGGTGCATATGCATAGAATCTTATGGTTTAAAAAATTGGTCAGCTGAAGCACCATATAAGAAGCTTCTGGCTGGATTTCCCTTTCAGGGTGCATGAAGAAGACTAGGATAATTATATTCAAGGGTTCTCTAGTGGGAGAGCACTCTCTTATCTGTTAAGAAGAGAAGTAAGCGTCCCTCTTTCAAACGGACTCTTTTCCCCAGTGCCAGGGGCATCAGCCTCTAGGCAGTCGCGACGGTCTTCTTCGTCTGGGTCATGAAACTAGAGTCAAACCCCAGAGACAGAGAAGTCCGGGGGGAAGAGGCCTGCTAGACAGGACTCTAAAGCCTTTTCATGAAGGACAGATGAGTAATCTCCACGGTAACCTTAGGTTACACACTGGAGTTCCAAGAGTTTCCCTCTCCTCGTTTCCTCAGATCAAGTGTCCCCAGAGATCCAGAGAAGAAGCAGTCGCTCCTTCTAGCATTAGAGCGACTTTTTGCAAGAGGTGGTTTCCGCGAAGGATTCGGTTCTTCCGCATGGAATCAATTCGGACAGTAGTCTCCATCCTGCAGGGAGGAGAATTTCTGGCATCAATAGACATCAGAGATACATATCTGCATGTGCCCATTTTTCCTGCTCATCAGAGGTTTCTGCGCTTCGAGATAGGAGGGCGCCATTTCCAGTTTGTGGCTCTGCCTTTTGGGACAGCCACTGCACCTCGAGTGTTCACAAAGATCTTGGTTCCTCCTCTGACCAGATTAAGGGCTCAGGGTATAACTGTCATAGCATACCTAGACGACCAGTTCTTGATAGACCGGTCGGTAGCCTCGTTGAACATGAACTTGTGGACCATAGTCAAGTATCTGAAACACCTAGGTTGGATCCTCGACCTAAAAAGATCTTTCCTAAAACCAGTAAGAAAGCTGAAGTATTTGGGTCTGATCATAGATACAAGCCAGGTAGAAGGTATTCCTACCTCAGGCAGGACCAAGAAGGGTCCTTCTGCCTGCCTTTGTATAAGGCTGCTAGGAAAGAGGGTAGCTTCGTTCGCAGCAGTTCGCTTCTTGTTTTTATTAGTGCTCTGTTATAGGCCTTCTTAAGACATGATTTAGAGTAACCACATAAAAGTAGTCTCTCCCTGAGTGAAAGTTAAGTTGAAGGTATTCGTATTGAGATACTTGAGAAAAAGTTCTAAGTGATCTTGGGGGCCGTCCCATATGAGGAAAAGGTCGTCAATGAATCTAAGCCAGAGACTCACGTTTTTCATAAAGGGGGCCAAGGCCTCAGATTGGTTTATCATTCGCTCCCATTCCCCCAGGTACAGGTTGGCATACAATGGGGCACAAGAAGTCCCCATTGCAATCCCCTGCACCTGGAGGAAATGGGAGCCATTGAATGTGAAATGATTATGTTGGAGAATATAATCAAGGGAACCCAACAAAAAATCGCTCATCTTGGGATCAAATCTCTCGTCCTGCGAAATGACATGTCGAATACAGCTCAAACCCATGTTGTGGGGTATTGAGCTGTATAAGGCCTCCACGTCGATAGCAACAAGAGTCGACGTGGAGGGAATGGATAGTCCATCTAGGACCTGTAATAGATGGAGAGTATCCCGCAGGTAGCTGGGAAGATCCCTCAAAAGATCCCTCAAAGATCATTTGATATCGAGTGAATTTAACAACATGGGTCGACGTGACCCATGCAAATACCCAGGTACTTTTACCTGTGGTGGCTGCAACTATTGTCGCTATATGAATACCATGCGCATTGTAACACTTCCCAATGGAGAATGGTATCGCCCTAAACACTATGCGAACTGTCAGATGACTGACGTGGTGTACCTCCTGCTTTGTGATTGTTTCTGCTTATACGTAGGCAAAACTATTCAGCCTCTTTGGCGACGTGCCTACCGATACATAGTGTCTATGCAGACCAGCAACCCTAGCCTCCCACTGGGGAGTAGGGATGAGCCGAACACCCCCCGGTGCGGTTCGCACCAGAACCCGCGAACGGACCGAAAGTTCGCACGAACGTTAGAACCCCATTGACGTCTATGGGACTCGAACGTTCGAAATCAAAAGTGCTCATTTTAAAGGCTAATTTGCATGGTATTGTCCTACAAAGGGTTTGGGGACCCGGGTCCTACCCCAGGGGACATGTATCAATGCAAAAAAAACTTTTAAAAACGGCCGTTTTTTCGGGAGCAGTGATTTTAATGATGCTTAAAGTAAAAAAAAAAAGTGAAATATTCCTTTAAATATCGTACCTGGGGGGTGTCTATAGTATGCCTGTAAAGTGACGCGTGTTTCCCATGTTTAGAACAGTCCCTGCACCAAATGTCATTTTTAAAGGAAAAAATCTCATTTAAAACTGCTTGCGGGTTTAATGTCATGTCGGGTCATGGCAATATGGATGAAAATCAGTGAGACAAACGGCATGGGTACCCCCCAGTCCATTACCAGGCCCTTTGGGTCTTGTATGGATATTAAGGGGAACCCCGCACCCAAATTAAAATAAGGAAAGGTGTGGGGCCACCAGGCCCTATATACTCTGAACAGCAGTATACAGGTGGTGCAAACAAGACAGGGACTGTAGGTTTGTTGTTAAGTAGAATCTGTTTGTAATTTTGAACATTTTTAACGTGTTTAGCTTCAGCCAAAAAATCTTTTCTAAGCTTTTTGGAAAACATAGGGAAGGGTTATCACCCCTGTGACATTTGTTTTGCTGTCTTTCCTCCTCTTCAGAAGATTTCACCTCACTTTTTTGTCCCAATGAAAAATGTTTTTTGAAAATTTGGGTTTTTTTGTGGAACAAGGATTGGAAAGCATCAGTGGAAAGGAGAAATTGTTTTCCCATATTAACTCTTACAGGAGAGAATTTCCCTTCCTAGGGGTAGATTTCATCTCACTTCCTGTTGTCTCCTTCCGTTTGCAAGTAGGAGTCGTTTGTAAGTTAGATGTTTGAAAGTAGGGTCCTGCCCTATATACTCAGCAGAAATTTGGGCCTTAGGTGTTGCTGTGGCCACAACACTGTAAGCCCTCACAGGGCCCTGCTGTGAAATATTAGATCAAGAATTGTAATTACATGCCCCTGTTGAACAGGAGCTGAAAAATTAGGCCTTAGGCACTGGTGCTGGTGCCACAACACTGCAACCCCTCACAGACACTCTAGTTGGAACGCAGGAACGAGCCCTGCTGCAAAGTATTGCATCAAAAATTGTAATTACACGCCCCTGTTAGACAGGGGCAGAAAAATTGGGCCTTAGGCACTGGTGCTGGTGCCACAACACTGCAACCCCTCACAGACACTCTAGTTGGAATGCAGGAATGAGCCCTGCTGCAAAGTATTGCATCAAAAATTGTAATTACACGCCCCTGTTAGACAGGGGCAGAAAAATTGGGCCTTAGGCACTGGTGCTGGTGCCACAACACTGCAACCCCTCACAGACACTCTAGTTGGAATGCAGGAACGAGCCCTGCTGCAAAGTATTACATCAAAAATTGTAATTACACGCCCCTGTTAAACAGGGGCTGAAAAATTGTGCCTTAGGCACTGGTGGTGGCGCCCAGAGCCAAAAATGTTCTTACAAGCTATCAGCGTGATGATTGAGGAGGAAGAGGATAATTACTCAGGGATAGTCACTCAGCATCAGCATAGGCAGTCTTTGAAGGGATCTGAGATTTCAAAAAAAATTATTCGGTTACATCTGCATCAGACTCAGCATCAGCATAGGCAGTCTTTGAAGGGATCTGAGATTTCAAAAAAAATTATTCGGTTACATCTGCATCAGGTGCTTGGTAGCTGGTGGTGATCCAAGACTGATTCATTTTTATGAAGGTCAGCCGATCGACCGAGTCGGTGGACAGACGCACCCTGTGATCGGTTACCACGCCTCCAGCAGCACTGGATGTGCGTTCCGAAAGAACGCTGGATGCAGGACAGGCCAGTAGCTCAATTGCATACTGTGCAAGCTCTGGCCAGTGATCCATCCTCAAGACCCAGTAACCCAGAGGATTTTCGGTGGGAAAGGTGTCCAAGTCTGATCTTGCCCCTAGGTATTCCTGCACCATGTAAAACAGACGCTGGCGATGGTTGCTGGAACCGATCATACCTTGGGGCTGCGGACCAAAAAATTGTCTGAACGCATCGGTCAGACGGCCACCTTCTCCACCGCTCCTTCTTTGACTGACCGAAGCCTCAGCAACACGTTGTCCAGAAACAGGAGTTTGTAACCTCCCAGTCTCTGGGAACGCGTTGCACAGACCTTTCTGCAAGGCCTCCCGAAGATGTTTCATCCTCTGCTCCCTCTGCGATGGCAAGATAAGGTCCGCAACCTTACCCTTGTAACGTGGATCAAGGAGGGTTGCCAGCCAGTATTGGTCCTTCTCCTTGATACCACGAATACGAGGATCCTTACGCAGGCTTTGCAGGATCAGGGAGGCCATGCAGCGTAGGTTTGCTGAGGCATTCGGTCCGGAGTCCTCTGGGTCACTAAGGACAACAACGTCCGCAGCCACCTCCTCCCAGCCACGTACAAGTCCATGTGTTCCTTGGGACTGATCCCTTAAAGACTGCTGCTGATGCTGAGTGCCAGGCTCCACCTCCATACTGACACAATCTTCCTCCTCCTCCTCCTCCTCCTCCTCCTCCTCCTCCTCCTCCTCCTCGTCCTCTTCCTGTGTGATCGGCGGGCACGCAGGAACACTATCTGGATAAAGGGGGCCTTGAGAGCTAAGGAATTCCTCCTCTTCCTGCCTCTGTTCTGCCTCAAGTGCCCTGTCCATTATTCCACGCAGCGTGTGCTCCAACAGGTGGACAAGGGGGACAGTGTCACTGATGCATGCACTGTCAGTGCTCACCATCCTCGTGGCCTCCTCGAATGGTGACAGGACAGTGCATGCATCCCTGATCATGGCCCACTGGCGTGGGGAAAAAAAACCAAGCTCCCCTGACCCTGTCCTGGTGCCATAGTCGCACAGGTACTCATTGATGGCCCTCTGCTGCGTGTGCAGCCGCTGCAGCATGGCCAACGTTGAGTTCCACCTGGTGGGCATGTCACAGATTAGGCGGTTCTTGGGCAGGTTAAACTCCTTTTGGAGGTCCGTCAGCTGAGCACTGGCATTATATGACCGGCGGAAATGCACACAGACTTTCCTGGCCTGCCTCAGGACATCCTGTAAGCCCGGGTACCTGCCCAAGAACCGCTGCACCACCAAGTTAAGGACGTGAGCCAAACAGGGCACATGGGTCATTTGTCCCTGTCGGAGGGTGGAGAGGAGGTTGGTGCCATTGTCGCAAACCACCATTCCTGCCTTAAGTTGGCGTGGCGTCAACCACCTCTGAACCTGCCCCTGCAGAGCTGACAGAACCTCTGCCCCAGTGTGGCTCCTGTCCCCCAAGCACACCAGCTCAAGCACCGCATGGCATCTTTTGGCCTGCGTACTTGCGTAGCCCCTTGAACGCCTACGGAGCACCGCTGGTTCCGAGGAAGAGGCCATGGAGGAAGAAGAAGAGGAGGGGGTGGAGGAGAGAGGTGTGTCACAATCAGCATTTTTGGGGGGGGTGGTGGCGGAACAACCTCCAACACTACCGCACCTTGTCCTGCATCCTTCCCAGCTGCCAGCAGAGTCACCCAATGCGCCGTGAAACTTAGGTAACGTCCCTGTCCATGCCTGCTGGACCATGAGTCAGCGGTAATATGCACCTTACCGCTGACCGCCCTGTCCAGCGAGGCATGGACATTGCCTTCCACATGCCGGTAGAGAGCCGGAATCGCCTTCCGTGAGAAAAAGTGGCGTTTGGGTACCTGCCACTGAGGAACCGCACATTCCACAAACTCACGGAAGGGGGCAGAGTCTACCAACTGAAAAGGCAGCAGTTGAAGTGCTAGCAATTTTGCCAAGCTAGCATTCAACCGCTGGGCATGTGGATGGTTGGGAGCAAACTTCTTTAGGCGGTGCAGCAGCTGGGGCAGGGAAATTTGCCTGGTACAATCTGACGTCGGTGTCTCAGAGAGGACTGAAGGTCTAGTGGGGTTGGAAATCTTAGCTGATGAGGAGCAAGGAGAGATCCTCTTTGTTCTTTGGTGTGGGTCTTTTAGATACGCTTGCCAACGAACTGCATGGCAGGTCAACATATGTCTGGTCAAGCATGTGGTACCCAAGCGGGAGATGTTTTGGCCACGCGAGATACGCTTGAGACATATGTTGCAAATAGCAGCGGTGCGATCTGATGCACTCGTCTCAAAAAAGGCCCACACCAAAGAACTTTTTGAATAACGCGCAGAGACTGCAGCGCCCTGCACATGTGGAGCTTTGGGGTGTGATGCAGTCAATGTGCTGCCCTTAGGCTGGCCCCTGGAGGGCATCCTGCCTCGTTGGTGATGTGCCGCCTCCTCCTCCTCCTCCTCCTCCTCCTCCTCCTCCTCCTCCTCCTCCTCTCTCCTATCAGGCACCCACGTTGAGTCAGTGACCTCATCATCCCCTCCCTCCTCATCACTGGAGCAAACCTGGCAGTATGCTGCAGCAGGGGGAGCATGACTGCCAGATTGCTGTCCTTCTTGGGCACCCCCTCTGTCCGTGCTCATGTTACTGCCTTCATCGAGCTCAGTATCATCATCAGAGCCTTCCAAACGCTGGGCATCCTCCTGGAGCATGTACCCAACACTGTGGTCAAACAGTTCGAGGGAATCCTCATGAGGACATGGTGGAGCTAGGGAAGGAGTCACTGATGACATTGAGCTGAGGGAAGAGGCCGCTGCTTTGCCAGACAAAGCACCCTGGGCATGGGTGAGAGAGGATGAGGACGGCTTGGTCATCCACTCGACCAAGTCTTCCGCATTTTGCGGCTCAACACGGCCAGCTGCCGAAAAAAAGGCCAAGCGTGTCCCATGGCCACGTGCTGATGAGGATGCACCGTCTCCACGACCAGCACTAGACACAGAGCCTGCTTGCCCTCTCTTATTGGCTTGTGACTGTCTGCCTCTCCTTCTTGGCCTTCCAGACATACTAATGGCCTGTAGCTGCACTAAGCTGGGATAGAACACCTGTAATTTTCTTCAGGTAGCTTTATATACTGTAACCAGACAAGCCTGCCTGTCAGTAGGAAGATAACAGGAACGGATCTAGCTGAACACTGTGAGCAGGACGCACTGCACTAAATGTAAATAACAGGAACGGATCTAGCTGAACACTGTGAGCAGGACGCACTGCACTAAATGTAAATAGCAGGAACGGATCTAGCTGAACACTGTGAGCAGGACGCACTGCACTAAATGTAAATAACAGGAACGGATCTAGCTGAACACTGTGAGCAGGACGCACTGCACTAAATGTAAATAGCAGGAACGGATCTAGCTGAACACTGTGAGCAGGACGCACTGCACTAAATGTAAATAACAGGAACGGATCTAGCTGAACACTGTGAGCAGGACGCACTGCACTAAATGTAAATTGCAGGAACGGATCTAGCTGAACACTCTGAGCAGGACGCACTGCACTAAATGTAAATAGCAGGAACGGATCTAGCTGAACACTGTGAGCAGGACGCACTGCACTAAATGTAAATTGCAGGAACGGATCTAGCTGAACACTCTGAGCAGGACGCACTGCACTAAATGTAAATAACAGGAACGGATCTAGCTGAACACTGTGAGCAGGACGCACTGCACTAAATGTAAATTGCAGGAACGGATCTAGCTGAACACTCTGAGCAGGACGCACTGCACTAAATGTAAATAGCAGGAACGGATCTAGCTGAACACTGTGAGCAGGACGCACTGCACTAAATGTAAATAGCAGGGACGGATCTAGCTGAACACTGTGAGCAGGACGCACTGCACTAAATGTAAATAACAGGAACGGATCTAGCTGAACACTGTGAGCAGGACGCACTGCACTAAATGTAAATAACAGGAACGGATCTAGCTGAACACTGTGAGCAGGACGCACTGCACTAAATGTAAATAACAGGAACGGATCTAGCTGAACACTGTGAGCAGGATGCACTGCACTAAATGTAAATAGTCTAGAAGATAACAGGAACGGATCTAGCTGAACACTGTGAGCAGGACGCACTGCACTAAATGTAAATAACAGGAACGGATCTAGCTGAACACTGTGAGCAGGACGCACTGCACTAAATGTAAATAGCAGGAACGGATCTAGCTGAACACTGTGAGCAGGACGCACTGCACTAAATGTAAATAACAGGAACGGATCTAGCTGAACACTGTGAGCAGGACGCACTGCACTAAATGTAAATAGCAGGAACGGATCTAGCTGAACACTGTGAGCAGGACGCACTGCACTAAATGTAAATTGCAGGAACGGATCTAGCTGAACACTGTGAGCAGGACGCACTGCACTAAATGTAAATGGCAGGAACGGATCTAGCTGAACACTGTGAGCAGGACGCACTGCACTAAATGTAAATAACAGGAACGGATCTAGCTGAACACTGTGAGCAGGACGCACTGCACTAAATGTAAATAGCAGGAACGGATCTAGCTGAACACTGTGAGCAGGACGCACTGCACTATATGTAAATAGCAGGAACGGATCTAGCTGAACACTGTGAGCAGGACGCACTGCACTAAATGTAAATGGCAGGAACGGATCTAGCTGAACACTGTGAGGAGGACGCACTGCACTAAATGTAAATAACAGGAACGGATCTAGCTGAACACTGTGAGCAGGACGCACTGCACTAAATGTAAATAACAGGAACGGATCTAGCTGAACACTGTGAGCAGGACGCACTGCACTAAATGTAAATAACAGGAACGGATCTAGCTGAACACTGTGAGCAGGACGCACTGCACTAAATGTAAATAGTCTAGAAGATAACAGGAACGGATCTAGCTGAACACTGTGAGCAGGACGCACTTCACTAAATGTAAATAGCAGGAACGGATCTAGCTGAACACTGTGAGCAGGACGCACTGCACTAAATGTAAATAACAGGAACGGATCTAGCTGAACACTGTGAGCAGGACGCACTGCACTAAATGTAAATTGCAGGAACGGATCTAGCTGAACACTGTGAGCAGGACGCACTGCACTAAATGTAAATTGCAGGAACGGATCTAGCTGAACACTGTGAGCAGGACGCACTGCACTAAATGTAAATGGCAGGAACGGATCTAGCTGAACACTGTGAGCAGGACGCACTGCACTAAATGTAAATAGCAGGAACGGATCTAGCTGAACACTGTGAGCAGGACGCACTGCACTAAATGTAAATAGCAGGAACGGATCTAGCTGAACACTGTGAGCAGGACGCACTGCACTAAATGTAAATAGCAGGAACGGATCTAGCTGAACACTGTGAGCAGGACGCACTGCACTAAATGTAAATAGCAGGAACGGATCTAGCTGAACACTGTGAGCAGGACGCACTGCACTAAATGTAAATAGCAGGAATGGATCTAGCTGAACACTGTGAGCAGGACGCACTGCACTAAATGTAAATAACAGGAACGGATCTAGCTGAACACTGTGAGCAGGACGCACTGCACTAAATGTAAATAGTCTAGATAGAAGATAACAGGAACGGATCTAGCTAAACTGAATACAGTGTATATATATATATGCAACACCTGGGATGCATATATATACACAATACACTGTAAGTGCAGCTAACTGACTGACTGTTCTGCCTAATCTATCTAACTCAAATCAAATGACACTGTCTCTCTCTCTCTCTATCTCTTAGCACACCGGAACACACACTACACAGGGCCGCCGTGCAGGCGGCCTTATATAGTGTGGGGCGTGTACTAAATCCCCTGAGCCATAATTGGCCAAAGCCACCCTGGCTTTGGCCAATTACAGCTCTCTCTACTGACGGCGCTGTGATTGGACAAGCATGCGGGTCATAGTGCATGCTTGGCCAATCATCAGCCAGCAATGCACTGCGATGCCGCAGTGAATTATGGGCCGTGACGCGCCACACGAATTTGGCGCGAACGGCCCATATCGTTCGCAATTCGGCGAACGACCGAACAGCCGATGTTCGATTCGAACATGGGTTCGACTCGAACACGAAGCTCATCCCTACTGGGGAGACATGTGAGGGACCTTCATGATAGGATTGCCCCTAAGATATCCTTTTTAATATTGGATAGGGTGCATTCCGGAATACGAGGAGGGGATACTAACAAATCACTTATGCAGGCTGAACAGAGATGAATATTTTGCTTAAATGCGTCAAAACCTCCAGGCCTCAATGGTACTATCTTATTCAGACCTTTCTTGGAGGGCTTTTCCTCCGGAGGGTCTGAATGGGAACCACAAGATTAATACGTTTTTATTCTTAATATGTGGCTCATTTACCCCCCAACCACTGTTCAGTCTATCATTTTTCTGTTGGGTTACATTGTACATCAACCTTCCAAGATTAGTGCCCTGTCTTTGATTGAGTCTACAAAAATAAATATTATAGGGATTTAACATTACCTTTTGTACCTGTGTATATATATTGTTCAAATTTGCTTATACACCATCATTATATATTCTTTGTATGCTGACAGGCATGATTTAATTCTGTTGAGTAGATGGCACTGCTATTAACATCTCATGTCCATCTATTTTTCAGTAGTCACTCAGACCAGGGAGGAGCCGGTCCTTTTCAGCTGCTTGGGGACCGAAAAACTTTCTCCCAGGCTGGTGGGGCTCTCCCCTTCCCCCCTTCTGTTTCTCTTTTCCACCTCTCCTTCTTTTCCCCATTTCTGCCTTTCTTTTTTCCCCTTTCCTCCCAGGGGTGGCACCATTCTCCACTCGGCGCACAGGGGGCCGTCCTGCACCCGCTCAGTCGCGTTCAGCACTCCCTGTTTTCTGGCAGTCTCATTGCATGGTTACCATGCCGACGGACACGCCAGTTCTGCTCAACACGGAGCGGTGTGGCGTGGACACGCCCACCAGCGACCTGATAGGTTGACGCTCTTTTTTCCATCAGTGGGCGTGTTCTGGAGATGGCGCCACTGCACTCGGGGGGCACCAAACCAATCGGTGCGTGTCTCTCCTCCCACCGCCCACTCAGTGTTCTGTACCAATCACAGGTCCGCTGTTCCATCAGACAGCGCTATTTAAATAATCTACCTCTCATTACTGACACTTGTTCACAGCCCTTCCATACATCACGTTGAGGACTGACAGCTTGCTTGGTAAGCATTTTTATGCTCCTGTGGTGGAGACACACTTGTGCCTCAAGCCGTGAGACATTTTTTATTTATTCATATATATTCACCTAGGCATCCCCTCTTTATTTTATTTTCTGTGTCTCCAGATTATATATACTGGATGTCTTAGGGAAGTGAGACTCCCCCCTGCTATACTCTTGGATCATTAACAGTGTTCTGTTCCTCCTCTCCTTGCTTAGGAAGCTGGAGATATATATATTACAAGCCAAGTCTTGGGGTATGTCTTATTTGGGGACTTTTACATTAACGAACTAATAATTTTTCTTCCCCACACATAACAAGCTTCTAATCAATTTCTTATTATTTTTTATATTCTAGTTGCCGGGTGAGACAACCAGCCAGCTCACCATAGCTGACCTTGGTCTGTCTCCCCTGTGAGTGGAGGATACGCTTTTGGTTGGGGGTGCCCTTTGCGGAGTCGGTGCACCTGCTGGGGTCCTTTAGCCCATTTTGGAGATTCAGCGCCTGAGTCAGGTGTCTCCCTCTCCACAACCCTATCCCCTCCCCCCCTTCCTCCCACCTCCCTGTTTTCAGCCTCTTTGGAGCTGTGACTAATTGGCTTCCTCCTATTGGATACTGGGGAGTTTCTGGAAAATGCAGTGTCAACATAAATGGTCAGTATTTCTATGCTAGTTTAATTTAATGTTGTTTTATACCACACTGTGTAGACCTTGCTACGTATAAGATTTTACTCAGTATATCTGCATATGAATATGTTTGTTTTTGAGTTATTCATTCCTGTTCTATCTGATAATCTTCTAGATGTAAAAACCCATCGTGACCATATTTGTTACCCCTGAAGAAGAGGTCCACCTGCTATACCTCGAAACGTCGGGTCATCTATTGTTGTAAAACGTATCTTCTCAATAGAATTGGTCACTACCATATGTATACAATTTTCCCTGCATTTACAAATGTATCCATTTTATTCGGCATAATTAGCAAGTCATGATGACTCCATTTAATTAATTTTTCAATAAAATTCATTTAAAAATATTTTTTTTCTACTTTTTCATTTTCATTTTGAGTGACCCGCTTTAAAAAGTCACCAGAGGTATTACACTCCTTGTGAGTGTTGTAGTTTTTTTGCATAACATAGGGATGTAGGTTTTTTCCCAAAATTCAAAACTCATATTGGGGTGACACCACTTCTATTTAAAAAATTGGGCCTTAGGCACTGGTGCTGGTGCAACAACACTGCAACCCCTGACGGATATTCTAGTTGGAGCGCAGGAACGAGCCCTGCTGCAAGTATTGCATCAAAAATTGTAAATACACGCCCCTGTTAAGCAGAGGCAGAAAAATTGGGCCTTAGCCACTGGTGGCGGAGCCCAGAACTAAAAATATTCTTACAAGCTATCAGTATGATCATTGAGGAAGAGGATAGTCACTCAGCATAACAGGATAGTAACTCAGCATCAGCATAGGGAGTCTTGAAGGAATCAGACATTTCAAAAAAATTATTCGGTTACATCAGCATCAGTTGCTTGGTATCTGGTGGTGATCCAAGACTGATTCATTTTTATGAAGGTCAGTCGGTCGACCGAGTCGGTGGACAGGCGCACCCTGTGATCGGTTACAAAGCCTCCAGCAGCACTGAATGTGCATTCCGAAAGAACGCTGGAAGCTGGACAGGCCAGTAGCTCAATTGCATACTGTGCAAGCTCTGGCCAGTGATCCATCCTCAAGACTCAGTGACCCAAAGGATTTTCGGTGGGAAAGGTATCCAGGTCAGATCTTGCCCCTAGGTATTCCTGCACCATGTAAAACAGGCGCTGGCGATGGTTGCTGGAACCGATCATACCTTGGGGCTGCAGACTAAAAAATTGTCTGAACGCATCGGTCAGACGGCCACCTTCTCCACCGCTCCTTCTTTGACTGACCGAAGCCTCAGCAACACGTTGTCCAGGAACAGGAGTTTGTAACCTCCTAGTCTTTGGGAACGCATTGCACAGACCTTTCTGCAAGTCCTCCCGGAGATGTTTCATCCTCTGCAAGATAAGGTCCGCAACCTTACCCTTGAAACGTGGATCAAGGAGGGTTGCCAGCCAGTAATGATCCCTCTCCTTGATACCACGAGTACAAGGATCCTTCCGCAAGCTTTGCAGGATTAGGGAGGCCATGTAGCGTAGGTTTGCTGAGGCATTCGGTTCGGAGTCCTCTGGGTCACTAAGGATGACATGATCCGCAGCCACTTCCTCCCAGCCATTTACAAGTCCATGGGTTTCTTGGGACTGTAAATGATCCCTTAAAGACTGCTGCTGATTCTGAGTGCCAGGCTCCACCTCCATGCTGACACAATCCTCCTCCTCCTCCTTGTCCTCTTCCTGTGTGATCGGCAGGCACGCAGGAACACTGTCTGGGTAAAGGGGCCCTTAAGAGCTAAGTAAGTCCTCCTCTTCCTGCCTCTGTTCTGCCTCAAGTGCCCTGTGCATTATTCCACGCAGCGTGTGCTCCAACAGGTGGAAAAGGGGGACAGTGTCACTGATGCATGCACTGTCACTGCTCACCATCCTTGTGGCCTCCTCAAATGGTGACAGGACAGTGCATGCATCCCTGATCATGATCCACTGGCGTGGGGAAAAAAAACAAGCTCCCCTGACCCTGTCCTGGTGCCATAGTCGCACAGGTACTCATTGATGGCCCTCTGCTGCATGTGCAGCCACTGCAGCATGGCCAACGTTGAGTTCCACCTGGTGGGCATGTCACAGATTAGGGCAGGTTAAATTCCTTTTGGAGGTCAGCCAGCCGAGCACTGGCATTATACGACTGGCAGAAATGCACACAGACTTTCCTGGCCTGCCTCAGGACATCCTGTAAGCCTGGGCACCTGCCCAAGAACCGCTGCACCACCAAGTTAAAGACGTTAGCCAAACAGGGCACATGGGTCAGTTGTCCCTGTCGGAGGGTGGAGAGGAGGTTGGTGCCATTGTCGCAAACCACCATTCCTGGCTTAAGCTTGCATGGTGTCAACCACCTCTGAACCTGCCCCTGCAGAGCTGACAGAATCTCTGCCCCAGTGTGGCTCCTGGCCCCCAAGCACACCAGGTCAAGCACTGCATGGCATCTTTTGGCCTGCGTACTTGCGTAGCCCCTTGAACGCCTACGGAGCACCACTGGTTCCGAGGACAAAGCACAGCAAGAGGCCAAGGAGGAAGAAGAAGAGGGGGTGGAGGAGAGAGGTGTGTCAGTTTTACCAGTAGTAGCATTTTGGAGGCGTGGTGGCAGAACAACCTCCAACACTACTGCACCTTGTCCTGCATCCTTCCCAGCTGCCAGCAGAGTCACCCAATACGCTGTGAAACTTAGGTAACGTCCCTGTCCATGCCTGCTGGACCATGAGTCAGCGGTAATATGCACCTTACTGCTGACTGCCCTGTCCAGCGAGGCCAAGACATTGCATTCCACATGCCGGTAGAAAGCCAGAATCGCCTTCTGTGAGAAAAAGTGGCGTTTGGGAACCTGCCACTGAGGAACCGCACATTCCACAAACTCACAGATGGGGGCAGAGTCTACCAACTGAAAAGGTAGCAGTTGAAGTGCTAGTAATTTTGCCAAGCTAGCATTCAACCGCTGGGCATGTGGATGGCTGGGAGCGAACTTCTTTCTGCGGTGCAGCAGCTGGGGCAGGGAAATTTGCCTGGTACAATCTGACATCAGTGTACCGATAGCAGATTGCCTGCAAGTACTTGGCTGTGACACACCTAATTCTACACCTTCATTCCTCTCAGTGCAGGTCTCAGAGAGGACTGAAGGTATAGTGGGGTTGGAGATCACAGCTGATGAGGACCAAGGAGAGGTCCTCTTTGTTCTTTGGTGTGAGTCTTTTAGGTACGCTTGCCAATGAACTGCATCGCAGGTCAACATGTGTCTGGTCAAGCATGTGGTGCCCAAGCGGGAGATGTTTTGTCCACACGAGATACGCTTGAGACATATGTTGCAAATAGCAGCGGTGCGATCTGATGCACTCGTCTCAAAAAAGGCCCACACCAAAGAACTTTTGAAATAACGCGCAGAGACAGCAGCACCCTACACATGCGGAGCTCTGCGGTGTGATGCAGTCAGTGTGCTGCCCTGAAGCTGGCCCCTGGAGGGCATCCTGCCTCATTGGTGATGTGCCTCCTCCTCCTCTCTCCTATCAGGCACCCACGTGGAGTCAATGACCTCATCATCCCCTCCTTCCTCATCACTGGAGCATACCTGGCAGTATGCTGCAGCAGGGGGAACATGACTGCCAGATTGCTGTCCTTCTTGGGCGCCCCCTCTGTCTGGGCTCATGTTACTGCCTTCCTCTAGCTGAGTACCATCATCGGAGCCTTCAAAACGCTGCGCATCCTCCTGGAGCATGTACCCAACACTGTGGTAAAACAGTTCGGGGGACTCTTCAGGGGGACATGGTGGGGCTAGGGAAGGAGTGACTGATTCCATTAAGCCGAGGAAAGAGGCCACGTTGGCAGCTGGTTTGCCAAAAAAAGTACCCTGAGCCTGGGTGAGAGAGGATGAGGAGGATGAGAATGGCTTGGTCATCCACTCGACCAAGTCTTCTGCATGTTGCGGCTCAACACGGCCAGCTGCCGAAAAAAAGGCCAAGCATGTCCCACGGCCACGTGATGATGAGGATCTACTGTGTCCACGACGAGCACTGTTGCCTCTAGACATAGAGCCTGCTTGCCCTCTTTTATTGGCTTGTGACTGTCTGCCTCTCCTTGTTGGCCTTCCAGACATACTAATGGTCTGCAGTGAGATGTAGCTGCACAAAACTGGGATGTATATATATACCGATTATACTGCAGCTAGCAGAATCAACTGCCTGCCTGTAGTATTATTAGTATGAGAACACCTGCACTTGTCTTCAGGTAGCTATACTGTAGGTGCAACTGTGCAGGGTACACAGTGCACTATCTGGAAATACTTCAAGAGCCTGCCTGTGCTATTAATAGGATCAGAAGAAGCACACAAGCACTTGTCTTCAGGTAGCTATACTGTAGGTGCAACTGTGCAGGGTACACAGTACACTAACTGGAAATACTTCAAGAGCCTGCCTGTGCTATTAATAGGGTCAGAAGAAGCACAAAAGCACTTGGCTTCAGGTAGCTATACTGTAGGTGCAACTGTGCAGGGTTACACAGTACACTAACTGTAAATACTTCAAGAGCCTGCCTGTGCTATTAATAGGATCAGAAGAAGCACACAAGCACCTGTCTTTAGGTAGCTATACTGTAGGTGCAACTGTGCAGGGCACACAGTACACTAACTGGAAATACTGTAAAAACACCTGCCTGCCTGTCAGTATATTAGTAAGAGAATAATAGGAACGGATCTAGCTAAACTGAATACAGTATATATATATATATATATATATATACATACATATATATATATATATATATATATATATATATATATATATATATATATATACAACACCTGGGATGCATATATACACAATACACTGTAAGTGCAACTAACTAACTCTACCTGCCTACTCTATCTAAATTAAATCAAATGACAGTGTCTCTCTGTCTATCTATCTCTCTCCGCCGCAACACACTACACAAGGCCGCCACGCAGGCGGCCTTATATAGTGTGGGGCGTGTACTAAACCCCCTGAGCCATAATTGGCCAAAGCCTCCCTGGCTTTGGCCAATTACGGCTCTCTGTACACACGGCGCTGTGATTGGCCAAGCATGCGGGTCATAATGCATGCTTGGCCAATCATCAGCCAGCAATGCACTGCGATGCTGCAGTGAATTATGGGCCGTGACGCGCCACTCGAATTTGGCACGAACGGCCCATAACGTTCTTAATTCGGCGAACGGCCGAACACACGATGTTCGAGTCGAACATGCGCTCGACTCGAACATGAAGCTCATCCCTAGTGACCACATTTCGAATGAACATATTTGCATTGCAGACAACCTGGATGTTCAGGGAGTGGTACCCCTTCCTATTACAGTATATGTGCTCTTTATTAGTGGGTGCAAAAAAGGCACATGAGTACAGTTTATGACACCCATGACATTGGGAATCCCAGCTACCACATAGAAATTGTTCTTGATCTGATACCACTCCTGACGTGTGGTAGACATGTAGATATAATTGGGGGAAATATGCATGAAACCTCGCAGGGTCTTAGGAAGCAAATGTGAAAAAGATGGTTATGATACTCTAACCACCTCTCCAGCTACCATCTGATAGGAGGCCTTGCCAAGAAAGTGCAGGTCAGAGTTGATGGGAAGATGGATGGAGCCAAATATAGGGCAATCTTAGAGTCTGCAAAAAACTTGAGACTGGGTCAGAGGTTCAAGTTTCCAGCAGGACAACGACCCTAAACATACAGCCATAGCTACAATGAAATGGTTTAGATCAAAGCATATTCATGTGTTAGAATGGCCCAGTCAAAGTCCAGACCTAAATCCAATTGAGAATCTGTGGCAAGACTTGAAAATTGTTGTTCACAGACTCTCCATCTGACAGAGCTTGAGCTATTTTGCAAAGAAGAATGGTCAATAATGTCACTCTCTAGATGCGCAAAGCTGGTAGCGACATCCTTTAAAAAGACTTGCAGCTGTAATTGAAAGGTGGTTCTACAAAGTATTGACTCAGGCGGGCTGAAAACAAATGCACGCCACACTTTTCACATATTTATTTGTAAAAAAATTTGAAAACCATTTATCATTTTCCTTCCACTTCACAAATATGTGCCACTTTGTGTTGGTCTATTATAAAATTCCAATAAAAAACATTTTTTTGGTTGTAACATGACAAAATGTGGAAAATGTTAAGGGGTATGAATATTTTTTCAAAGCACTGTATATAAATGCACATTTTTTTTTTTAAAGATTGTTTTTACAGGAGCAGTGATTATAATGATACTTAAATTGAAACAACAAAAATGAAAAATTCCATTAAATATAGTGCCTGGGTGGGTCCTCTTAGTCTACCTGTAAAGTGACACATCTGTACTGTGTATAGAACCTGCTGCAACAAACTTGACATTTCTAAAGTAAAAAAAATATATAAATTGACTCATTGCCAGTAATCCCAAAAAAAGAAAAACTGAAAAAAAAAAAAAACGCCTTGCGGTCCCCCCCTCATGCATATCAGGCCCTTTGGGTCTGGTATGGCTTTTAAGGGAAACCACACGCCAATTTTCTTTAAAAAAACAGCACGGGGTCCCCCCAAAATCCATGCCAGACCCTTATCCGAGCATGCGGCCTGGCATGCCAGGAAAGGGGGGGACGAGTGAGTGCCCTCAACATGGGGGGGTGCTTTGGGGCAGGGGGGACTCTGCCCCCCACCCCAAAGCACTGTGTCCCCATGTTTATTGCAAACAGGCACACACATTCATTTAGATCTGGCTAGCTTCACATGGCTGTGAGGCTTGCAATAACACACTGAAAACTCCCACCTTGATGGGATGCTGAAAAGGCATTTGACAGGGTGTGATGGTGCTTCCTGGAGGAAACTTAGAGACAACTTTGGACTGGCTCCCATTTTCTACAGAGAATTATGGCCTTATATTATGCTCAGAAGGCTAAAGTGCGCACAAACAGCATCCTTTCTGACCCTATAATAATAATCACAAACGGTACAAGAAAAGATGGTGCTTGTCTCTCCTCCTGTATATTTTGGTCATGGAGTATCTGACTGTTGCCATTCACAATAACCATAAAAATTCAGGGAATTTAGGTCAAGGGCAAAAATTATAAAAAGTCAGTCTATGCCGATGACCTGTTACTATATATCATCAAACTTTTAGTGACTATTCACGACCTAATGCTAGAATTCAACTGTTTTGAAGCCTTGAGTAACTTTAGGATCAGTTATGACAAGACCGAAGCCCTTAACATTTCTTTAACTCACCACTGACAAACTTTTCCCTTTAAATGTCAACCTGTGGCTAACAAATATCTGGATATATCCCCCGAAAAGGTTATTGGAACTGAACTATTCCTTGATCATTCACAATGCTATATAACTACTCAAAACCTATGATAGATCTGTTTTTTCTCGGTTAGTTAGAATCAATATAGTAAACATGGATATCCTGCTAAAATTGCTTTATGTTTTTCAAACAGTTCCACTATCCCCCCACCCCCTCACTAGAACACCTGAAAAAATCTCTACAAAACTTCATAAGGTCCCATAATCTTTCCCGTATTAAAAGGTCCATATTTATTAGATCCAAACACTCAGGGGATGTTGCCCTCCCAGACTTCACTTTATACTTACGTGCTGCCTCTATAACCAGAATTGTGGGTTGGTTCTGTAGCGCTGGTAGATTTTTTAATCTACCGCTGATAGGTTAATCTTGTGGGTTACTTGTTAGAGTAAGTTAGATTTGCCTCTGTTCCAGCTTGGCTGAGTTGCATGTAGTTCCACACTGTGCCGGTGGGTGTCGTTGTCACCATCGGCTGGTTTTGGAAAAGCAACGTGTTGAAGCGTATGAGTGCTCCTCTGTCCCGGAGACAACTCGGTGGAGGTGGTCCTCCGAGTTGCATTCTGGGAGAGTGTATTTATGGGACAGACACCATGTTTAGGGGTTCGTTTTCAGCCACCTGCTGGCCCTCCTGGCCGACAGGTATGCGTTAAGAGTTCCGGAGTTCCAACGTCGCTGCGGCGTGTGGGTGGGCCCAGAAGCCTGTCTGGAGCCTACCACAGTAGCAGAGGAACGGTCCTGAGCTGTCTATCCTTAATGAAGAAGCTGGACAACCGAGAAGATCCCAGGGGAGGACCCGTCATGGAAGGATCATGCAGAGTGCTGGTCTGGAGAGGGGCCTGGTGACTCGGTTGGAGGATGTATCCTGAAGTAATCTTACTGCATAGTACTGCAGGGTTGGCTTAAGCCTGGGTTCACACATGTGCGGTGCGAATTGAAGCTCAGGTTTCACTGGGGAGATAAAAATCTCCTGTTCAAAGGCTCATCTGCATTTTAGCTCAGGATAAGTGAGCAGGGAGAGGGGGAGGGAGAGGGGGGGAGAGGGGGAGGTGTAGTGAGGAGAAGGAGAAAATCCATGTTCAGAACGCAATGAATCTGCGAAGCAGATGCGTTCCCATAGAAGATAAGGGGCTCGTAATTCACACCGCAATGCCAAGAAAACGCACACGTTTTTTGTGCAATGCGCAGTGCGAATGCAACGCACATATGTGAACCAGATGCATTCATATGAGTGTATTTTAAAATGTCCTGCGAATTAGATGCGGTGTAAGCCGCATCTAATTCGCATAGGTGTGAACGGGGGCTAAAGGTTCAAGTACTATGTCTGACATTCATTGCAAACCAATACATCCTGTGGCAGAGGATCATACGGGTTTTATTCCAAACAAGTCTGTGGCAGAGACTTTTGTTCATGCTACGTAATGGCTGCTAGGCAAGTGAGAGAAGCCTATCCAGGCGGGCAAAGATTGGGTCCCACAAGGGGGAGCGCATTCAACCATTCAACCGCAAGTGTTCAATTCCAGAGAATGTTCTAAAGAATACTAAGGAAAGGTATTTGAGCTTCCCTGCAACTTTCCTTCTGCCTCTTTCCTGCTACTTCCTTTATTATTTGTTCATTAAAGCATTGGAAAATCTACTCAAGTGTTAGTGTCTACATCGTCCAGAGGTAAACTCAACGGAACCCTAGACCCAGGGCCGGTGAAACAGAGATGTCAAGAGTGAAGGTAACAGCCCGCTTTAAACCAGCAGCTCCATCGAGAGTTAGTGCTACAGTTCCATAATGCTAATTCAAAACAGTGGGTGTCCTTGGAAGGGGACATTACCTTTTTGAAACCCAAAACACTGCTGTGGGTACCCCCTCACTTTTGCCTAACAATAGAGGACTTAACTGTATTTGTTTCTTCTATCTTGAAGGCTTGGGACACCCTTCTCCAGAAAAAAAAATCCTCTCTACCTGCATAAGACCTATGGCTCCTTTGTTTTACAACCTGGAATTCCCACTATTAGGTTAGGTCTAACCTCTGATGACCTTGTCTTTTGGGCATAACACATGAGGTGGAGTTCCGATGTATGATGTTATCACATAAGGTGGAAGTAGGGTGGAAGTAGACTAGCACACACTAGTGCATGTTAGTGAATGGAAACAACAACAAAGAGAGGAAGCACCGACCTAGCATATTACCATAATACAATTTTAATAAATATATATATATATATAATATACATATATATATATATATATATATAATATACATACGACAAGTGTTATACTCACAAACACACAAACACATGACATGCACAAGTGTATCAGAAAATTCAAGAGACCACCTCCAGGAGGTCCACAGTATTGAACTGATGGCATGGGAAGACCTCTTAACATCCAAAACCCTTACGCATTTTGAGGGTCAAGCCTTTTTCCTCAGAGCCCATGTTAGTGGATGCCAGACCAATAGTGCAATTGACCTGCTGCTGGATTACATGCAAAGCAATACATTATGTTGTTATATGTGAATATACTGATTTAACATATTTTTTATAAACTTTTTCAAATGGAGAGCACTAGATTTCTTTATTCTAGTCTCTAACTGAGGAGAAGTGGAGGAATTGGTGTAAGTTCGATAAAGGGGAACATCCTAATATACATCTGGAAGTGAGAGTCCCTGGAAGTTGCTGAAGGTTTTCTAACAAGAAGCACACATAGACCTCTTGTAGCTTAGAGATCTATAGAGGGGTGAGAGCAGTGGCAGCCCGTCCATTAGGGGCGCCCCGGGTGCCTCCCCCTCTATCCTTGCCACCCCCCTATATGAATAATGGATAGATTCATGATTAGCTGTCAGGGCTGGGCTCAGCCCTTCCTTCTCTGAGCTGGCCGCTCAGCTGTCGGCTAATTGCCAGCTCCTATCTCTCTCCACAGTTACTCAGCTGTTGTTGATATCCTGCTTGTCAGTCCTGCCTGCTTAAGCCATCCAGTCCAAAGGAGCTTTGCCTTCACCTTGGTCAACATCACAAGAAACATCTCCTGCATTCCTGTTTAAAGACTGGCTTTGCTGACATCCCTACTGGCACCGGATCCTGCTTGCTGTTCCACAACAACAATAAAGGCACAATCTCAACCAGTTTGAGATCGTGCCTTTATTGTGGCCAGGCATGTCACTTTTTGAAGTCTTGTCCTACCCCTCCAGGGAAGCCTCTGAACCTTGAGGTCCTGTCACAGACAGACCTTAGGTGGCGTTCTTTCACCCCCATTTATCCAGGCTGATAAGCCCCTGGTTTCGGTCATAAAGAACAAAAAGTTGCGCTAAAATGATTGAAATCGTAAGACAATAAGATATGTACTCACAATAATGACTGCCAATATATTACACTTGGTGAACCTGAAATTCCCAGATCCACTCGGTGAAGGATCAAGAGTGAGTAAATGACTACATTAAATAGTGATGCTCAATAATCTACATGATACATCAAATTAAAACAAAATGTACTGCAATAAAGTAGTGAAAAAAATCAACCGTTATGGACTGGTGAAAAAGTAACAAAAAATGAGAAAAATAAATAAATAATTTAAACTGTACATTAAATCAGGTAACTGAGTGAAAAAAGTCCATAATAAATTTAAAAATCACCAAATCAAAATAATTAGTCCATGAAAAACCAGTGATTTTTCAATAGTGATGTGCTGTAGGATTCCACAAAAAATTGTGACAAGTGAAAGATGCCTCCACCACAGAAAAAACTGCCGCTTACCAGAACCCGGTGGTCTCTGGTACAGGGGAGCCCAGCCCGGGATCTCTCTGGCATGCACTTGGTTCCTCAGCCTCAATGGAACCGGTCCGCGGATGGATCAATTCGGATAAGTGGTATGTTCCCCATAAAACAATCAAGGCTTCACATAGCATAAAATCCTTTAAATTTATTAATAGCAGTAAGACGTAAAAACTTACAGGAAAACAGACAATAATAGACATAAAAACGAGCCGGCCGGCTTCAAAACAGCCCGTAGCTTCCGGGACTGGACATATAGCGGTGACGTCAGTGCGTCGTTCCTCCTCCCTACGTCGTTTCATCACTAGCGGATGTGGTCACGGGATAGGGTTTCGGTCACCCTTTCTTGGGCTGAGTCGTCCGTCAAGATACAGGCTCTAATCGACTCTGGGGCTGCAGGTGTCAGGGGCCTGCCAGCACAGAACGGACGAACCTGGCCGGTTTGAACATCTGCGCCTGTATCCTCCTAGTGTGTCAGCATGTGCCTCAGGTGCGCATGCGTGCGTGGCAGGTGCATGTATGCGCACAGCGCATGCACTCGCATTCGCGATAGTGCCATTTGGCGCCAAGGGGCCTTTAAAAGAATTGAAGCTGCACTTGTGCAGCGCTGTTTCATCTGCAGCTCTGTACCTAGTAACCTGAAACCTGCTTGCTGATCTTATCTACCTACCCGGCTCCAGTTTGACCTCGCTGCTCTCTCCTATCCTGATCCCAGCTTGCCTGACTCTGTTTATGGACTTCTGCTTGATACCCGTTTCCAACCTCTGCCTGTCATCTGACCCTGCTAAAGCCTGTTGGATCTGCCTGCCTGATTACTCGTTTTGACCCGGCTTGTCTGACCTTTCTGCTGCCTTGCTCCATGTGTGTGTGTCGTATCTTTTGGCTTGTCTCATCCAGTTCCAGTTGTCGCTGCTCCTGCACCTACCAGCGATTCGGGTCACTGACCTGCTACTGATTCAGCTGTCTTCTGCAGTTCCAGCCATCCCCGGAGGATCTCCATCCTGCTACAGTACCAGCTGCTGCAACTTCCCCAGGCACTCCTACTCCGCTGTGCTCACGAGACCACTGTCCCCACTCCAATGGCTCTTGAACCAGAGTTGTAAGAGAGGTCTTCTACCAGTCAGGCTCTACTACAAGGTACTTAACAGCCGGTCTGTTCATTGATGCTGCCTTTGTATCGAAGCACTCGATTCTGCTGCAGCTGCATGATACTCCACTTGCCATTGAGGCTCTTGATGGGAGACCTCTACAGCCTGCCCATGTGACTCATGAGACGGTTTCATTGTCCATGGCCGTAGGGGCTCTTCACCATGAGATAATCCAATTCCAAGTTATTTCCTCGCCTAAGTTTTCGCTGGTTATTGGTTATCCTTGGTTACAGAGGCACAACCCCTCTTTTGATTGGCTCCGTGCTGAGGTTCTCTCCTGGTTACCACAATGCAATAAGACATGCTTCCAGAAGGTAGCCAAGGTCCTATGCACCTCTTCACTCTCCTCCCTGCCGGAGGGGTACTGTGATTTTAGCGATGTCTTTGACAAAGGTCAAGTCGATAGTTTGCCTCCACACCGACTATATGATTGCGCATTTGACCTTCAACCTGGTGCCATACCCCCTCGTGGCTGGGTTTACCCTGCCGGTCTTCGAGGATAAGGCCATGGAGGAGTATGCTACAGATGCACTTTCTCAAGGTTTCATCCGCAAATCCTCGTCTCCTGCTGGTGCTGGTTTCTTCTTTGTGAAGAAGAAGAGTGGTAAACTGAGACCTGGTATTGATTATACAATCTCGTGAGGATTAAGGAGGGCGACATGTGGAAAACTGCGTTTAATACCAGAACAGGCCATTATGAGTACCTTGTAATGCCTTTTGGCCTTTGTAACACCCCGGCAGTTTTCCAGGAATTTATTAAAAATGTCCTCCGAGATTTGTTGCAGTTATGTGTGGTGGTTTATCTCAAAGATATGCTCATATTTTCCAAGTCCCTGGAGAGCCACCCCACAGATGTCTGTTGTGTGCTTCAGAAACTAAGAGTGAATCATCTCTATTGTAAACTGGAGAAGTGTGAGTTCCATCATGCACAGGTTAAATTCCTGGGCTATGTCATTTCCACTGCTGGTTTTTTGATGGACCCAGAGAAACTTTCAGTAGTCCTACAGTGGCCCGACCCGTGGGTTTACGTCCTCTGCAGCGTTTCCTGGGCTTTGACAACAATTATCGGACGTTTATTCGTAACTTCTCGTCTCTGGTCAAGCCCCTGACTGATATGACCAGAAAGGATGATAACCCACAGAGTTGGTCTCCGGAGTGAATTAAGGCCTTTGAGAGTCTCAAGGCTGCCTTTGTTTCTGCTTCTGTGTTGGCACATCCTGATCCTATGTTACCATTTATCCTTGAGGTTGATGCTTCTGAGACTGGAGTTGGAGCCCTTCTGTCTCGACGTCCTACCTCTGAGAGCGCTATGCATCCTTGTGGCTACTTTTCTAAGAAATTGCCACCTTCGGAGTGCAATTACAAGATTGGTGACAGAGAGCTGTTGTCATTTTAGCCCTGGAAGAATGGAGACATCTCCTTGAAGGTACCACTGTGCTGGTTCTCATTCTTACTGACCATAAGAATCTCACATTCTTGTCTGAGGCTAAAAGCCTCTCTCCCAGAAGGGTGTGATGGGCTCTTTTCTTGTCAAGTTTCAATTACAATGTCTCATTCTTACCCAGTACTAAGAATGTAAGGGCTGGCGCCTTGTCACAACAATTTTCTTCCACTTCCAAGTTGGAGTCGGTTCCGGTTCCTGTGATTCCTCCTGATCGTATTCTGGCTGCGGTTCGCACCAGTCTCACTTTACTTTTGGGTGACAAAATTCTTGCTGCTCAGGTCCATGCTCCTCCTGAGAAACCTTGTGACCACTGCTTTGTCCCAGAGAGTCTCCGTACTGCCGTTCTCCAGACTTACCATTCTCCCAAGGCCACCCTGGGAAGAATCAACTCATTGGTCCATTTCCCAACAATTCTGGTGGCCTAGTCTACGTGCTGATGTAACTGCCTTTGCAGCTGCCTGTTCCGTGTGTGCTCAGAGTAAGACTCCACGACACCTTCCAGTGGGCCTCCTACAACCCATACCCAATGGAGGCCCAGGACCCACCTGTCTATGGATTTCATTGTGGAGTTACCCAACTCCCAGGGCAACACAGTTATCCTTATGGTGGTTGACCGGTTCTCAAAGATGTGTCATTGTATTCCACTGAAGAAGTTGCCCACTTCTAATGAACTGGCTTCCATTTTTGCTCGGGAGATCTTTCGCTTACATGGGCTAACCAAGGTGATTGTCTCGGACAGGAGTAGTCAGTTTGTGTCCCGGTTCTGGCGAGCCTTTTGTGCACAGTTGGGAATTCAGCTTGATTTTTTCTCTGCGTATCACCCGCAGTCTAATGGGACCACAGAACGAGCCAATCAGTCCTTGGAGCAATTCCTACGTTGCTATATTTCTGACCATCATAACAACTGGTCAGACCTATTACCGTGAGAAGAGTTTTCTCACAACAGGGCCTTGAATTCTGCTTCCTGATTGTCCCCGTTTATGGCGAATTATGGTTTCCAACCTTCCATGTTGCCTGACTCGTTTGTTCCGCAGTGTATTCCTGTGGTAGAGTAGCATCTCTGTGGTCTTCGTTCCACTTGGGCACAAGTCCAGGAGGCTTTGTGTCATGCTAATGATAGGTACAGACTCCATGCTGACCGCAGACGCCTGACTGCACTTTCCTACCAGGTTGGGGACAGGGTCTGGCTGTCATCTCGCAATCTCTGACTTCGTGTTCCCTCACTGAAGTTCGCACGTCGGTTTATTGGGCCTTTCCGTTTTCTTCGCAGGATTAAACCAGTGGCTTACGCATTAGACCTTCCTGCTAATATGCGTATTTCAAATGTATTTCATGTCTCCTTATTAAAACCTTTGGTCTGCAACCGCTTTACCACCTCGGTGCCACGTCCTCACCCTGTATAGGTTGAGAACCATGAGGAGTATGAAGTACAGTCCATTGTTGACTCCCGTAGGTTCCGTGGGCGCATACAGTACCTGGTGCTTTGGAAAGGGTATGGTCCGGAGGAACGCTCTTGGGTCTCATCCTCGGATGTACGTGCCCCTGTCCTCCTCCATGATTTCCATAGATGTTTTCCCCTCAAGCCTGGTGGTCCTCCGAGGGGGAGGGGTCATTGAGGAGGGGGTACTGTCAGGACTGGGCTTAGCCCTTCCCTTTCTGAGCTGGCCGCTCAGCTGTCAGCTAACTGCCAGCTCCCATCTCTCTCCACAGTTACTCAGCTGTTGTTGATATCCTGCTTGTCAGTCCTGCCTACTTAAGCCGTCCAGTCCAGAGGAGCTCTGCCTTCGCCTTGGTCAACATCACAAGAAACATCTCCTGCGTTCCTTTTTAAAAATTGGCTTTGCTGACATCCGTTCTGGCTCCCTATCCTGCTTGCTGTTCCACTGCATTGATTCCTGACTTCTGGCTTGGCTGACTATGTGTTCCGGTTACTGAACTTTGGCTATGTTTTGACTACCTTTGTTCTTTTTACTTTTATTATTAAACAAGTGTGATTTAGCTGCACCTCTGTCTTGGTCTGATTTCATGGTTTCTGACAATAGCATAGCATAAATCTATCCATGGCCGCCGGGGCCACCCCCTATTCAGGCGTCTGGCGTCTTACAGCAGCGGGGGTGTTTTTGTGAAGCACCTGATTAGAGCCATAGGCTCTAATAGGCTTCAAAATAGGGTGGCTCGTGGCGCAGAGTATTGCGCCATGAACCCACCCAGGTGTTACAACAGCACATGATTATTCCCTGTTTTAACACTGATCCTCAATCCGGCCAATCAGAAGCCGGTGTGAGACCCGTTTTCTGATTGGCCGAAAAGAGAAGACTCCCGATTGGCTACCGAGAAGGAGGGAGGAAACGGAAGCCGCCGCTGCTGTGGAGACCCGTGGAGAGCAGGGAAACGGAAGGCCATCGCTGAGCAGGGGAAGCCGCAATGGGGTAAGTGCAACTGACCGTCCCACTGACCGATGGGAGCATATATTTTCATTCCTTAAAGGACCAACTAGTCCATAGTGAATTTGTTGGCAACTTTCGCAATGACCCATGCAAAAGACTCGGGACATTCACATGTGGGGGATGTTGGATATGTAGATACATCAATACAAACCCTAACTATATTCTCCCCAATGGTCGACGATACACCCCCCACCACTATTGCAACTGTAAAACCGAGGGAGTAGTATACCTTCTCACATGCCAATGCCAGCGATTTTACGTTGGCAAGACCAAATTGAAATTCTCTGTTAGGGCATCCAGACATATTGTCTCAATGAAAAAGCAGACCCCGATTTCCCTTTGGGGAGACATGTTCTTAACGAACATTACGAGGTCTTCCCAAAAATCCAATTTCTATTTTTGGACAGAGTCCACCCTAACCCGAGGGGCGGAGACTGGAATAAGGCCCTTCTACAGCGAGAGGCTCGCTGGATTATGGACCTTGCTGCCACCTCACCCCCGGGCCTCAATGAGCAGTTCAGCTACAGACCGTTTTTAGAGGGTTTTACATCTGGTCTTTGTGAGAAGGACCTATAGTTTCTTCTTACAGGCCCCCTGCATACTTACTATCCATCCATTTTTCAACCTTAAATGTGTATTACCATTTTGTGGCTGCTCCTTATCATCTTGTTCGGTTTCTAGAAAAATTGAACTGCCTTGTTATGTGTCTATGCTGCCCAATCCACATATATGGTGTGTTGTCAATGGCCCCTGTACCCTGTTGATGTCGGAGCATTTTATGCCGGATCCGTGGGCGTGCGGTTGTCTCTGTTTCGGCTGACCCCTCCCTGTCCCACCCGGCGCAGGGGGGCCCCCCGGGCCTCCTTTTGGTTTGCCTATGGGGGGCCTCTGTTTTTGGCCTTCTGGCGGACACTTTAGCTGCTATCTTGTGGCGGGTGGTCCGCCCGTCGGCCTTTTCTGCGTCGGTGGGCTGCCGTTGCATGGCCCCCCTCTCAGATTTTTCTGTGGGGTGGGCCATGCAGCAGCGGCACAGGATCCTTTTCCCACCACTGTCCCTCCCCCTACCTTGGGTGGGATTGTGTTTCTTGGGGGGACCCCTGTGGTCCTGCCAGTTATACACAAACGAATATCTTCTGTCTTACTCCTGTGTTGCGCATATTACGGTAGTAATCGGAGGCTTCAGGCTCCAATGGGTTAAACTAGTGTGGCTATGCAAACCACACACTGAGTAGGATAGGCTCCTTTGTTCGAATGGGTTAACACAGACCGGGCTGCATAGGCTATACAGCGTCTATTATTACTAAAACTTTGTTTCAAATGAACTGCCCTTTGATGCCCGAGCAATTTCCTTGAATCCTTATGAGAAAACGGTCACCCAGTAGTTGCTAGGCAACTACCAAACTTTGCCTCGCTGCTCCGTCTGCTGTGTTTTGGTTTTACTCGGTGGGCGGGGCTGCCTGTCAGCTGCACGCTGTTTCTCGTCCTGAGTACGGGAACGTGCAGTGGGCGTGGCACTATAGCACGGCCGCTCCCCTCTCACACATTCTTATTGTGTGATTGATGTGATGACGTTGCGCTGATTAGACGCACGTCACGCTATACCACGCCCCCCCAGGCTCCTTATATCCCAGCGATGCACTTGAACGGGCTTATCATTACCGCACTTGGCGGTGACCGGCCCGGACGCTCTATAGGACAACCCATGCCTCACCAGGACTCAACATTGTACCCTGATGTAAGTACTATCTTTGGATGGCTGTGGTCCAGCTATACCGTTTGTTTATTGAATTTGAAACTCTCAGGGTTGCTATTACAACTTTATCCCCTGTTTGTTTGTCCACAGACCTAGCCCTCATATGGGTTAATTCCCTGGTTCGATCTGTGCTTGCATACACATGCCAATATTCTCCTCTCTCTTATGGTGATGCAGACTGTTTTGGCCTGAACTGCGGATATCCCGGTATGAA